>JAGIKU010000135.1:0-600000 GCA_020086695.1 Penicillium sumatraense | reverse complement strand
TTCAATTTCTGGTTGCAGCAGATATCTGAACGAAGAGGTTTCTTCATATCTTTACCATGACCTGAAGCACAGTATTCATATCGACTCTCAATATCATCAGTCTTATTATGTGCATGTCATGGTTTCTTCGTCGAAAGTTCTCCGCGTATGGAAATTGAAAGACAGCGCCGCTTTAAAAAGTCATCTCCTCGGTTTTCCTCACTCCAAAATCGAATCCAAGACGCTTAACATCGCAATCTGGCATCTTTCTGACAGTCTAGGCCGTGCCATAAATCTATGGCTGAAGGTAAATGACTTGGTCAATACGTTGAGAAACTCCAATTTGAGTGTCAAATTACACCTAAGGCTAGGAGAGGAATGGCCGATGACAAGACAGGATCCATATCGAAGCTTCAGAAGGTTTGGTGCTAACAACAACCTCTATGATTACGACCTTGCATTCGTGCCATTCACCAGACTATCTAATTGGAGCTATGAATTATCGAATATAGTCATAACTCGACTTCGAGAAGAATCTACGAAAAACCACATTCCGTGCTCTATAGCATACAAAAACATAAGCAGAAGGCATGCTCCTCATATTCATTTACTGATGCGTGGATTGTGAGAGCAAGACGCACTCTGGATTGTGCACTCGATACAGCAATTGGGGTAACAGCCGGATTTCTTCGAAGAGATCGATTTATGAACTGGTTTTCTGCAGACGGTAGTTCTGCCTACGAACAGCAGTTTCTTCAAGACCTGGAAAAAAAGCCCAAGATAATATCACATCTGAACAAAGAGTACTGGAGAATTATTTCAAGACGTTCTATGCTTCTTCGTCTATATGGTGTCTTGTCTTCGACCAAAATTGGAGAAGTTGAAAGCCGATTTCGAATATGGGAGCCCCGGGAATGGCTTTCAAAATATCCCAAGGGAATGAATCGCCTGAATTTACTGGAACCATGGGGAGTAGTACCTCGAGAGTCAGATGTGAGCGAGATAGCCTCCCTGGTCGAGCCAGCCCTTGGAAAATTTTCAGAAGACCTTCGTTGGTGGTCAACCAGCGCAGAATTGCTATTTTCCGAGACCGAGTATCCGTGCGCATTTTTTAATTGCTCGCTTTGTCTTAAGTACAACACCCCTTGTCGCTGGTGTAAAAAATATGACTATTACAAGAGATGTGGATTTTGTAGGGAAGGCATGACGGAAAGAACGATATTCCCCTATCTCGATAATCACTGGCACGAGAGCTACTACGAATCCTCCACTGACTAGTAGTCAACGGGCGCCTCCAACTACTACATAGGAGATGTTTGGAAATAATTCAAAAAAAAAGATTGATTTTACAGTTTTGACACCATTCACAAGATATTTTTGGTTGTTATTAGAAGATTGTAGATAACTTTCAGGTGCTTAGTCACCCCATATGGCGGACGATGTCTATGACTATAGATGATGTGAGCCTTCACTCAATCTGACAATACTTGGAAGTATTCAGCCCCATTTTACTCCGCGGAGGCCTCTTAGGGCCATCATCTCATATTCTTCAAGAAACACGGTCGGCAATCGAAGAATCATCGGATTTCAACGTGTTCCAATCACTTCGCCCATACCTGAAAGTGTAAACAAAATACTGTGAGTACTACACTGAGAGATATCTCGGTATGGCGAACTGAAACATCCGTACAGGGTTGTCTTCTAAGGGGCACCGCCGATTTATCTCAGATCTATAGAGCAACCAAGGCCACTTCCGACAAACTTGACAGTGAACTCCACGTCGAACTCCACCTTGAACTCAGCGAATTCAAAATACAAGGAATAACTTTCGAAGAGCTCTTGCTTGTTCCAGGAATCCTGGGTTTGCGCTGAGATCTCCAAGATGGCTAACGACAAGCGTGTTCCGCTTTGGCAAGTTCAACAACAGCTTACAGCGGATGCTCAATCTCAATCTCAAAAGCCTTCGTCAGAAGCGAACACTGAAGAAATTATGCGTTTATGGGAAGCAATAGAGATTGGGAGTCCTGAAGCACCGCTCAAGGTCACCCAAATAACATTCTCACCGGGATTGAATTCGATTCAACTGCCTGACGTTTACCGCAAATTGGATAGTGGGGATGGCTGGCGTGCCTGGGAACGAAGTATCAAGAGTATTCTAGTGTCAAAGTCTCTTGACAAACTTATTGATATTACAATCGCGAGGCCTGACCCATTGGTTGACTCCAAGGAGACGATTGTGAAATGGACACAGGTTAGTAAGATGGTAGGTAACTGGCTCCGAGAGAGCGTCACAAGTGCCTTCTTGGGGATGGTTGATTTTGGCAAAAGGGACAAAGTGTTTGCAGATGAAATATGGCAGATGATTGCAGATGCGTGTAAGGCCGATGTTTTCTACGCACAGGTGCAGATATTTGAGAAATACCATCATCTTGTGGGTTCAAATGGAGCATCAGGCTTTATCTCTCCCGGTATTTGGGATGTTGGTAAGTATTGTACAGAGCTGGCGGCTGCAGTTGCTGCGGTTCATGAGAATGGGGGTGTGATTGATCCACGTATGATGATACTAGGATACCTGGGGAATCTCAAAAGGCTTAAGTCGAGAGCTGCAGATGATATTTTAAGGCGCCTAAAGGATCTTCGTCATGAAGAGTACACGTTGGAGATGTGCCAAGATATCATGCGCGAGGTCAACGTGACCGTCTTGTTTGGCAAGGTTGCCAAATAAGTGGGTAACGGTTTTACACAGCCGTCACCCCGGATGTTGGCGATTCGCTGTCTGCATCAGACAGCGAATGTGTGGACTGTTCGGAGTGTGCATTTATATGTATGAGACTGAAGGTTTCGTGATATTGCTGCGGTCTTCGTGTTATTCCTGTCGCTGGTAGTCTGTGATTGGAGTCCTATGGTCATTCTTGCTAGTGTCTGATCTGAGCTTTCTAGCTTCATTCAATCTATTATTTTAGTTTAATCTCGCTGTGATTTTTGGAAGAATCCGACTTTAGTGTCTACTAAATCATGAAATTGACCTGGTGGCGTTTAAACTCCACTTTTTCACCTCCGCGGATCCGCGGATCGCCGATCAAGCTTGAACTGATGGACCAGGAGATCTTACCAACCTATCTAGTTTAAATATTCTACAAATCCCGACCTGGAACATTCATTTTTACACTATCTTCCAAAGACTCCCCAAAATGCCACCCAAACATATCGCAATCGTCACAAGCAGCACTCGTCGGCCACGACTCAACCCAGCCATCACGCAGTACGTCTATGACGTCCTGATGCATGACCCGATGATTCCAACAAACCACCAAACCACGACCTCATCGTCATCTCCATCGCAAGGAACAGGGATAACAGACACAGATCCCAAACACGTCATTTTCTCAATCCTCGATCTATCCAAACAAGATCTACCTCTCTATGACGAATCCGTCATTCCCGCCAGTCTGCCCGCCGAAAACCCAACACCTCACTACAGCAAAAGACATACGCAAAACTGGTCTTCGACAGTGAAAAAATATGACGCGTTTATCTTTGTCACTCCACAGTATAATTGGAGTATACCCGCTAGTCTCAAGAATGCATTAGATTATCTCTTTCACGAGTGGAAGGGGAAACCGGCTGGGATTGTCACGTATGGATCTCGTGGTGGGTCGAAGGCGGCGGATCATTTGCGGGGAATATTGACTGGGTTGAGGATGAATGTTGTTGGGACGGCGCCTGGATTACCGGTTAAACATACGGGTTTGCCGATTGGCGCGCTTTCGGAAGAAGAGGAGAAGGTTGAATTGGATGAGAGGGATGTTAATGGGTGGAAGGAGGCTGGTGTTGGAGGGATGATGAGGAATATGGGGATGGAATTGGTCTGCGAATTGGATAAGGGGAGATGATTACCAGCAGCATTAGATACATTATCTATTACCTCCTGGTTACTTCAGGGAACTCCTCATAGCTACTAGTTGGTAGTGGTAACAGGTAATTATGCCATAAGTAGTACTAGCTGTGGAATAGTATTCCAACAGATTGTCGAGAGAAAATTTGTATATTATTGTACTGTATGAACATGATATCTCAATTATATGCACCATCATAACTCCATAAAAATTATTTGCAAGAACTTTTCGAAGAACTTTTTCTTTTTTCATCAAATTACTCACTCCACCATCAAAACATCCTCCCGAGTAATCCCACTCCGATCACACATAGCACGGAAAATCCCATCCGTTCTATCCCACAACGCAACAGGACTATCCATCTCAGCAATCTGACCCTGATCCATCACACAGATTCGATCGTAGTGAATGATCGTACGCAAACGATGTGCAATGCAGAGTAGTGTCTTCCCATGGAATCCTTGTGCCATGGTACGTTGAATCTTCTGGTCTGTTTCGAAGTCCACGGATGAAGTAGCTTCGTCGCAGACGATGATTCGCGCATCGCGGACTAATGCTCTGGCGAGGGCCATTAGTTGTCGCTGGCCGAGGGAGAAGTTGAGACCTTCTTCGTCGACTGGGGATTCTAGGGTTAGGCGATTGGTTGGTCGGGGCTTTGAGTCGCTGCCTGTGGCCGGGGTGGTGCTGCCAGTTCCGGGCTCACTGTTAAGACCATCTGCGTCTGGACCGAGAGTTTCGTCGCTGATGAGATATGCCTTTCGTAGTGCAGACCAAAGTTCCAGGTCAGAGTGCTCGTTGAAAGGGTCAAGGTTTGTGCGGATTGTGCCGCGGAATAGAGCTGGGTCTTGTGGGATAATGGCCAGACGAGATCGAAGGTCGTGGAGGCCGACCGTGGAAATATCTATATCATCGATATGAATGGTGCCGCCGGATAATTCAGTGAGTCGAAACAGCGCAGACATGATACTTGATTTGCCTGCTCCGGTTCGCCCGACGATACCGATACGCTCGCCGCCTCGTACGTCCATAGATAGACCCTTCAGGACAAGCGGGAGACCATCTCGGTAACGCATTTTCGTGTCGTTGAACACGATGCGGCCTTTCTCGGGCCAGCTAGAAGATACTTCTGTCAGATGCAGGGGTGCTTCCTCCTCCAGCTCAGTACCGTAGTAATGCACACGCTCGGTGGCATTCATATTGTTTTCGACCTCAGCGAGCTGTCGAACAGTGAATTGAAGCATTTGCGCAATGGCGAGAATATATGAAAGTACGAGTCCAGAAATGCTGGGAGAGACATTAAACCGGGATGTAACGACCAAAACACCAATGACGAATACTAAAGCAGTAGCAACAGCATCCAAACGGACACTCAGCCAGCGCTGATTCGAGAAGGTCAGAAAATAAGCCCCGTTCATCACATCGATAGAGCTGCGAATGCTGCGGCGGAATTGATTTTCAACTCCGTAAGCACGGATACACGCTGTCCCAGTTATAGCTTCGCTGAAACGGGCGTAGACCATTGATCGTAGGACAGCCTCGTGTCGCTTCATCTCTCGAGCTGAAGCGCGGTAGTAGTTGGAAGCGAGGAGGAATAGAATGAAGAGAGGCACGAGGGCAATGACGAAGTAGTAGAAAAAGACGATGATCAGGACCATGACGGAAATAATCATTGTCATTGTCAGAGCGTAAATTCTCATCGCATCCGAAAGCTCATTATCCATTACTTGAATATCCTTGGAGAAACGATTGGTGATTCGTCCCAATGGAGTGGTATCGAAGAAGGACATCGGGGCACGCAAAACACGAGTCATAGCACGTTGCAGCATTGTTCGGCTTGCATTCGTTCCGCAGGTCGTCATATAGGTCGAGAAAACAAACATACAAACGACAACACTAGCTCCAAGTCCAGCGTATACTCCAATGTATTGACCAGTCGAGAAGCTGGGGTATTTGTCGGAAGTCCAATAGGAAAGCCACAAACTAGTCCAAATATTGGCAACGTTTGCCAGAGCCAATAGAATGAAAACAACCAAGGCGTTGAAATAGCTGCCCGACGCACGAACATACGCTTTCCAGACGCCCCATCCAACGGAGGCTGTGGCTTTCTCTTCCTGTTGCATCAAAGCAGCAGCAGGCTTGGCAGGTGTCTTGGGAGTTGCCTCAACCTCCTTGGGCTTCTCAATCTCCTCTTCTGCCAGTTCTTCGGCGTCTTCCTCCTCATCCTTTGAGTCCTCCTGTCGTGATGTCGACATGAGACGTCGGAACAACTCATTATCACGCATAAGGTTGTCAAAAGTATCAACCGCATCGATCCGACCTTCATCCATAACAACGATACGATCGCAACGATTAAGAACATGCAACTGGTGCGTAGCGAGAATTCTGCATCGATCCTTCAAAAGACCACAGATCGCCTTATCCATAATATGACGACCAACGTGAGCATCAACAGCAGATAAAGGGTCATCCATCAAGACCAATTCCGCATTAAAATAAATCGCACGAGCAATATTCAATCTCTGCTTCTGACCTCCAGAAACAGTAATACCTCGCTCACCAATTTCAGTTTGATCACCGTTAGGTAGGATCGCAAGATCAGGAGTCAAAGCGCAAGCATCAATGACTTGATTATACCAATTTTCATCATAATCCTTTCCAAAAAGAACATTATTTCGTACAGAGGTATTTTGAATCCAGGCATATTGAGGACAAAATGATCTTGTCGTGCTCATTCTTACTTTACCCTCTGTAACACGCATATCACCTGCGAGAGCAGATAGCAATGAACTCTTACCACATCCAACTGTTCCGATAACGGCGATGAGTTCATTTCGTCCCACGTCGAGGGTCATGTTCTTGAGCTTGAAGGGTTCCAATGGGGCAGAATCCTCTGCTTTCTCATCATCCTTGCGGATGGCCACTGCATTGGCATCTGGACCAGCGGGCTTCTTTGCTTTGTCCGCACCCTCATTTTCGTCGGTTGGTAGACGTTCCCAGGTGAAAGATGCATGTTCGATTTCGATAGCACGATCCATCTGCTCATCTTTCTCAATATCCTCTTTCTGCTCCTCCGCAAGAAGGAATTCTTGAATGCGGTTCAAAGCAGTCCAGGCATCGGTGACCTGACCAATGACCAAGGGCAGCATGTTCAGCGGCATTCGCAACGAATTGAACAGGGCCAATGAAGAAAAGATCTCAGCGGCATGTAGATCATGGTTCGTGAGAGCATAAGTGATGAAAGCGAGCATAGAAGCGAAAATCGGAATAGACATGGAGACACACAGGATACCATTACGAACAGCGAGCAGAGTCTGAATCGAACGAATCTCTTTCTTCCGAATCTCCTTAAGTCGATTAAGGAAACTGCTTTCCCAACCGAAGAACTTGACGAATCGCACAGCCTGGAGAATTTCCTGAGTTAACGAGACTCGCTGATCGGTGATTTTGTTGATATTTCGACGACGCTTGACGAGGAAGCGGACGGCGTATGTGAGGAATGGGACTCCGAAGACGAGCAATGCATAGCCGGAGAGACAGCTGTAGCCGATGTTGACGAGTAAAAGCACCAGAGTGACGATGATGGAGATGGGAGCTGTCCAAATCATATGGAACATGCCACAGGCCAGGTTGATTCGATCGACGTCGATACTCATCAACGCGACGATACGACCATTATTCCATCCTCGTCCATCGCCTGCTACTGCTGAATTGGACTGGGGATTGGGCTTTCCCTTTCCATTCTGGCCCTTTTCATCCTTCTGTTCCCCTTTCATGAGCGCCTCCTTAGTCGACTCCAACGCCTTAACTTCTTCATCAGTAGCCTTCCCACCAGCCTTAGCCCGACCAGACAATTTCATCGCCTTATTAAAAATCTGCGATATCAAAACCGCACGAATCTGACCACCAACCATTTGCCCCCGATACAAGAACTGATTCGTACAAAGACTCTGAAGAGCCTGCATAAGGGTAATTCCAACCACAAAGCCCATACCACGACCAATATGAGGCGCAGGTTGACCACTTTCTTCAGCGATATACGCATCAGTAGCGAAGGCGATTAAATAGCGTGTTAAGTATGGCGCAAAGACCAACAGCAGTGAACTGAAAAGCTGACAAGCTGCGCCTAGTAAGAATTCGAAGCGGAATGTATCATATAAGGCCAGAACAAGGGCCCGTTTGCTTCCGCTTGCAGTGCGGTTCTCCAGAGCGAGATCTAAGCGCGAGGCTAGGACGTCGACTGTTCGGTCTGGATTGACAGTCCATACATCTTGCAATTCGAGCGGTCGGAGATATCCAACCTGTACAGGTTAGCTTCGGCAATTTTTATTTGGAGGGTCGAAGGAACTCACCCGCATCAAGGGGGACATCCACTGAAAAGAGACAATACTGAAGAATGAAGCACCATATTCCTTAGAAGGAGTACGTTCATCAGGTACAGGCGGCGGAGTCTGCCATCTCAATGGATTCCACCATTTCCGTCTAGACTTTTCTTCCTCGGGTGATGAGTTGGTCTCGGCCTCGGTCTTGGCTTTATCATCTCCAGATTCCCCGGATGCCGATCTGCTGTGAAGGATTGGAGCCTGCGATTTTTCATTCTCCGCCACCACTACCTGAGGCAGTGGATCTGGCGGTGCAGACATGGGGGGTGCAGCAGGAGGGAAGAGTAGAAGAGATGAGGATGAGAATGAGAATGAGGAGAGGGAGAGAGGGGAGAAAGAGGGAGGAAGAAGACCCTTGATAATCAAAGATTCCAGAAATTCTCGGAGATAAACCTGTCAGTGGGGAATTGGGGAATTGGGGGGGGGATGTTAGCTCCGTCGTTGAATGCGGAATTCCACGCGGAATCTGCATTACCAGCACTGCAATCTACAATCTAGTTATACCATAGCACTTGCTCTCCGAATGACTCACTCGCTAAATTCGTTGAATTCGCTGAATCCTTTAGATATCAATCAATCAATCATATTCAATACTGCCACTGTACTGTACTTACTGCAGAGTGTCGGAATTCAAGCTTCGATTCGACTCCGCTCCCCCATCGGATGCTTAGTACGGAGTACAAATCCAGGATGATCCACTCATCCTTCATAAATCAATTGATTAACTCCGGATAGGTTGACTGCCGTTCTTATTCGCATTCGCTTTCGTACATATCAGCCAATTAAATCGCGGTTTTGTTAAATGCGACCGGGGATCGGGGTTGGATGTCCCCGTTGACCGACTTGAGTCAGGACTACACTATTCCCCCTTGGGGATGGTCGGGGTATTCGGTGGATTAAGATGAATAATACAATATGAGATTGCTAATCGAGTCAAGTTTAGAGCAGAGTACAGAGTACTGCCTTCTCAATTTACTCCGTGGAGAGCTAGTCTAATGTCGATGTTGGATACATGAATTCCGTTCCTTCGTCAGGTCATAGGATGACTCTCATCCTTAAAATATAACAAACAAATCAAAAGAAAAAAGGCAAAGGCAAAGGCAAACCTATCTATGCAAATAGCCACTGCATCTAGTTGGACGCGCTCACTGTTTAGTTCTCAACACCAATTTTAACCTTCTTCTCGGGTGGAGGAATCACTTGGTCTTCGACGGATCCCTTCAGAGTTGGCAATTCCTTCACAGACTCCTGGATGATCTTCAGCGCCTGCTGGATCTCCTCTTCGGTAATGACCAGAGGAGGAGCGAGACGAATGATGTTTTGGTGAGTGGGCTTGGCCTGTAGAGAGATTAGCTTAGTCTCTCTCTATATGTAGTACACTACTAGCTGCTGTGACTTACCAGCAATCCCTTGGTCTTCATCAGCATACACAGATCCCAGGCCGAGTGTCCATTTGTCTTCGACTCATCAATGACAATGGCATTCAGCAGACCCTTTCCGCGCACCGTCTCAATCAACGGACTCTTCAGAGCCTCCAGACCCTGTCGGAACACGTGACCAAGCTTTTCGGCGCGCTCGACCATCTGCTCCTCCTGTACGACCTCCAGGGCACGGATAGCGACGGCACAGCCGAGAGGGTTACCACCGTAGGTTGAGCCGTGGGTGCCGGGCTCAATGGTAAGCATGACGTCCTTACGGCCGAGGACACAAGAGACAGGGTACATACCACCCGAGATGGCCTTACCGAGGAGGACGAGGTCGGGCTTGATTCCGCTCCACTCGTGACAGAGCAGCTTGCCGGTACGGGCAATACCAGTTTGGATCTCATCGCAGATCAACAGGACATTGTGCTTATCGCAGAGGGCGCGGGCCTCCTGGAGATAGTCGGCATCGGGAACGACAATACCGGCTTCACCTTGAATGGGCTCGACGAGGAAAGCAGCCAGGTTGGGACCAGCGGCGGCGAAGGCCTCGCGGAGAGCTTCCTTGTCATTGTAAGCAATTGGCTTCTCGGTGCCGGGGATAGTGCAACCGATGCCAGGGAGGTAAGGGCCATAGTGTTCTCGCGATTCGGGATCGGAGGAGAGAGAGATAGCGGCGAACTGTACAGTTAGTTACACTGATCTAGTTATACTATTTATCAATTGTGTGAAAGTAACTTACTGTCCGGCCGTGGAAGTTGTTCTCAGCACTCAAGACGACAGCCTTATTCTCGGGAATTCCCTTGACCTTGTAACCCCACTTGCGGGCGATCTTGATACCAGTCTCAACAGCTTCAGCACCAGTGTTCATGGGCAAGACCATGTCAAAGCCAAAGTAGCGAGTGACGAACTCGGCGAAACGAGGGAAGACATCATTGTAGAAAGCACGCGAACTCAGAGTCAAACGAGAGGCTTGGTCCACTAGAGCAGCAACCAACTTGGGGTGGCAATGACCTTGATTGACCGCGGAGTAGGCGGAGAGGAAGTCGAGATAGTGACGACCCTCGGGATCCCAGACAGAAGTACCTTGAGCTTTGGCAAAGACAATGGGGAGAGGGTGGTAATTGTGAGCGGCGTAGTCCTTCTCGGCCTGAATGGCCTCGTTGGTTGAGGCGGCGTGGTAAGAGTTGGTGGTGCCGTTGGATGGCATGGTGGAGATCAAAGTGGGTGGAGACTGGAGACGCGGGGACAAAGAGACAAAGAGGAGAGAAGTAGATCAGAGTTGATCAGAGTAACTACTTGACTAGAATAATCAAAGGAAGAGTTGAGTAAAACAAAGAAGAGAAAAGAGAAAAGTAAATAGAGGAGGAAGAGGAAGGGGGTTATAAGGAAGGAGCAGCCCTGAAGATACCTCCGAGTTTAGAAAGAGCGAGTGAGCGAATGATCCCTAAGTGCAGGTCGTCGCGAGTCTTTGATTCTCTTGACATCCACCAGTTCGCTAAGTGCAGGATTACACGAGTTGCTCCCTTTCTACTCCTTCACCCTCTCCAGTTGGTTTTTATTGTCCAATTAGCGCTTTCTTTTTACCGGCCCGGCTCCATCTCTTTTTTTTTTATTCTACTTTGTGGTTTGTGGTTTGTCGTGGTGGTCTATTGAGTGGGCATTCAGTGGGCTGTTACAGTTGATTGCTACTCTGGTCAATCCACCATGGCCTCTCGCTGAGCCACTCACCGGTCTCTCATTACTCTCCAGACTTGGTATCATTGCCCAGTCTGCAGTCTGCTGTCCAGTCTAGTCCAGTCCAGTCAGTCCCAGTTGACTGAATGGCCCCCTCTACACCTGCGCGTCGCGTCGCGCACCCTTTCCCTTCCTCCACCCCTAACATCCTCCTCTTCCTCATTGCCTTTCGTCTCCTCAATGCCCTCCTCCTACGCACTTTCTTCCAACCGGATGAATTCTTCCAATCACTCGAACCTGCATGGCAGATTGCTTTTGGCAAAGATCAGGGTGCTTGGATAACTTGGGTGAGTCTCCGCGGGGTCTTCGGCATCCCGATGTCATGCACAGTCCAGCAGTGCAGCGCAGCGCAGCAACACAGCGACACAGCAGAAAAAAGAAAAGGCTAACCAGGATCGCTGTCTTAGGAATGGCGACATCAACTCCGCTCTTCATTACATCCCCTCCTCTTCGCCGCTATCTACAAATCCTCCGACTTCCTCGCCACCTGCCTGGCCCTTCCCCCCGATACGCGCGCCGGTCTCCTAGTCGTCGCCCCAAAGGTCGCGCAGGCCGTTATCTCTGCACTCGGTGATTTCTACACTTGGAAACTTGCAAACCGCATCTATGGAAAAGACTCGCGTGGATCTTGGGCAACTGTATGTCGTTTGCGCTCGCTGACCTCCGCGCTGGCCTCCGCGCATGGTAGATCTTTGCGGGGTCGGTAAAAAAAAAGCACAAGTTGTTCATTGGCTAACGATGGTTCACGGTTATAGTTGCTTGTCACGGTGTTGAATCCCTGGCAGTGGTTCTGTTCGACGAGAACTTTGTCAAATTGTTTGGAAACAACAATTACTATTGTCGCATTGGATTTATGGCCCTGGCGCTGGTCAGCTGGAGGATCTTCATCCGACGATAGCCGCAAGGATGAGAAGGAGAACAGCAGCAGCTCTGAGGATCGAGCGCTCTTGTCGAAGTTAGACACCATTCAACTTGACACTGCATATCTTGGATTCAGCCACTGACGCATCTTAACAGCTTCCGCCAATGCTTGCTTCTCGCTGCCCTCGCTTGTATCCTACGGCCCACCAATATCTTGATCTGGGCTACCCTCGCCATTTTCGCTTGGCTTCGGTCTTCCTGGTATAGACGCGCGATATTCGTGCGGGAAGCTCTACTATGCGGGTATGTCAATCATCTATTTCACATCAGGATTGCTGCTCCCGTGCACACACTGACCCGTGTAGATCCACCGTTCTCGCTGTATCCGCCGCCGCAGACCGTCTCTTCTACGGATTCTGGACATTTCCACCTCTCAGATTCCTATACTTCAACATCGCGCAGTCGCTCGCTATCTTCTACGGTCGAAATGATTGGCATTATTATCTATCCCAGGGCCTCCCCCTTCTCCTAACCACGGCATTGGTGCCCGCCCTCTATGGCCTCTACCAGACATTAACAACTCGAATTTCTTCCTCTGATGCCAGCAGGCTGCCAACAGAGACTCGAATTCAGCTAGCAAAGATCTGTTTGGTAATGCCTTTTGTTCTCTCCCTGATTTCGCACAAGGAAGTACGCTTCATCTACCCACTACTTCCAGCGCTCCATATCCTCGCCGCTCAGCCACTCGTCCAGTACTTCGCTCCGGCAATCTACTATAGATCCTCCTGGGTTTATACCCCGCAGAGACTCCTGCTTATCTTCTTGGTCCTCGTCAATGTAGTGATCGCATTATATACAAGCGTCTGGCACGCCTCAGGAGTTCTCAATGTCATGGGTTACCTTCGTCATCAGCATGAAGCCCATGCGGATGAGCAGGATGTATCTATGTTATCACTCGTCCCTGCTCGAGAGGGAATTACCGCAGGCTTCTTAATGCCCTGCCATAGTACCCCGTGGCGATCCCACCTGGTTTACCCTACAATCGATGCTTGGGCTCTCTCCTGCGAACCCCCGATCGACTTCACCGAGTCCGAGAAGGAGGTATATCGCGACGAAGCGGACCAATTCTATGATGACCCCGCCCAATTCCTTCGCGACAATATGGCCGGCGGACTACGCTATCTCCCGAGGAGACCAAGCTATGCATCACCCGCAACCGGCGTTTCTCATCCCGAATCCCAGCACGAGTGGCCAGACTACCTCATTTTCTTCGAACAGCTCGAACCAACCCTCCAAAACCTCCTCCGCGGTTCCTTCTACGGCGAGTGCTGGCGCACATATAATACAGCCTGGCACGATGACTGGCGACGAAAAGGCGACATCATCGTCTGGTGCCTCGACTCATCAGAACAAGACAAATGGCGCGAAAGTCAGCGTCAAGCCGCCACCAACACACGAGAATTCCACCTGGACCGCATGATCGAAGCTCTCAAAAGTCAAGCTATCCCTGCACAGAAAACCGGCTTACAACGATTCCTACCAACAAGCTCATCATTCTCATTCAGCGCACCCTGGTCCCCAGCTCAGCCAACCTTTGCCTCGAAATTTAAGAGTTGGTGGCGCGGTGTAAGAACTTATTTTGGACCTCGACCTTCCAAGATTTGGACACTTGGCCGGACGCCACCGAATATTCGGGACTGGATCCCAACATGGTCGTCCTTTCGTTTGCCTACCTGGTCGATGATATTACTTGGGGAAACGCGAGAACAGGCTCGTGAGCGGGAGCAGTACTCATGATTGCTGGGAACATTGTAACTGAGCTTTAATGGGATAGATTGTAGGGATGTGCTTTTATATCTGGTGTATGCATATACTTAATATTGGTTTACAATAGAAGTTGATACCAACTTTCAATAAAGAGATGCGTTCCAATTTAGTATTTTACAAGAATTACTTAGAACAACACTCAAGGACTTCCATTGCCAACCAGTGATTGATTGTATTAGTATCAAATCCGGAATCAAATAGTAAATCATACCAAGACAAGACAAGATCAGCTCATATACAGTATGCCATTGACCATGACCATGATCATGACCCGCTAACGAGACATCCTATACAAATTAAGAGTAAAAAGGAAGACAGAATAGAGAAAATGAAAGAGAGAGAAGTAGTACAAATTGGGACAAAAAGGAAATATTGAAATATTAAAGAGTGGTGATAGCAAAATGAAAATGGAAATGGAAATGAAAGTGAAATCAAATGAAAACAGATGCACCAGACCATGCATATACATCTCATCTCATCGACGAGTCTATGTCCAATCATAAGAAAAAGAAAGAGAAAAGCATAACATAATCGTCATCTTCCAATTCAATTCCAACTCTCGTCAGACGTATCTCAGCACAAAGTACTGTGTGCTGTGTGCTGTGCAAAGTAAAGTAGAACGACACGGTGCGGCGCAGCGCAACGCAAATAAAATAGATAGAGACAATTTCGTGAGTCTAGTCCATCGACATAAAGCAGTCCTACTCTGGAAGAGCAGAGCAGAGCAAAGATAACCCAACCAGTAAGCAGTCACGTAGGCAGAGTTTAACCGTACCGAGCACTCAAACTAGCAAATGCATCCGGACTATGTCTACCATTCTGTAAACCATTCACATCAACACTAGGTTGACTCATATGTGTTCTTGGGAATGTAGAATTCATGTTCGGATTCATGCCCATGCTGGGGTTCATGTTCATGGATGTTGGCGGCGGTCCAGAGAAAGGACTTGAAGAGAATGGTGATGAAGAGAAGGGGCTTGAAGAGAATGGACTTGAGGGTGGTTTCATGCCGTTTGAAGGTGCAGCCCCAGCCCCAGCTCCAGTGCCTGCCCCGGTGGTGCTAGTTCCCAAACCAATACCTAGTCCCGAGGAAGGTTGATTCAATTGGGATGGGGTAACGCCTGCTTGAGCGGCGAGGCCGGATCCAACACTTGCAGCGCCGAAGGGGTTTCGGGATGCAGTTGTATTTGTGGAACCGGGACCGGTGGGTTGTGGTGTAGGGATTGCTGAGCCGGGTTGGGTTTGGGGTGTTGTTGTGAGGGAGTTTGTTAGTGGGGGCACGGGGCTAGTTGCCATGCCATTGAAGGGTTGGGATTGAGGTTGTTGCTGGGGTTGCGCTTGGGGTTGTTGGTATTGGAATTGATCGGGTATCTGAGGGACAGATGGCGCGGGTGCGAGGTTGTATAGAGACAAAATGCTGTTCTTGTTCATTTGGCCGGTAGTTTGAGGGGCCAAATGCTGAGGTTGCTGAGGTTGCTGCTGCTGAGGGAATTGTGGTTGAGTCGTGAAGGGTCCTGCGCTTTGAGGACTTGTTGGCATGGCCTGCTGGAATGGATTAAATGACCCTTGAGCAGCTTGCTGTGGTTGCTGTGGTTGCTGCGTCTGCTGCGGCTGGGCCTGGAAAGATGGAGTCGGTCCGAATGGAGAAGTTCCAAATGGCGAGCTAGAAGACACAGCCGGCATAGTGTTTGCATGCTGAGGCGGACGGGGTGCAGAGAGGATCGGGGCTGCCGACTGCTGGGGTTGTTGAGGGGCATTGAAGAATGGATTATTCTGTGCAGCACCCTGGTTGGGGAAGGATTGTTGGTTGGCCACGCCGCCCTGCGGCTGCGGCGTATTTTGAAAGAAAGGATTATAACTGTTGTCCATTGCCTGTGGCGAAGAGACATAGCCTCCCTGGTTCTGGCCAAAAGTGGCCGTGGCCGGGGCCGAGGGAGCGAAGGGTGGTTGATATGCAGTTTGAGGTTGCGCCATGGTATTTGCTTGATTGGGATATCCACCAGTTGAGTGTGGGAACAGCGGCTGCGATACCTGCAAGTTCTGGAACGACGACTCCAAGGGCTGAGCCAAGACTGGGGTGGGATTCGGCCGATCGAAAGGATTGTATGATGTCGTCGCGGACTGTGGCTGTTGTTGTGGAACCGGGTTTGAGACGGATCGCTCAAATGGGTTGTTGGAGGTCTGCGACTGCGGGTTCGGAGTAACAGCGCGCGGCGCAGATGGCAGGGGGGCAGGCGCAGTGTTGCTTGTTGGAGCCGGGGTTCTCGCTCGTGCAGGAGTAGTGCCATTTCCTTCACCCAGTCTTGTCAATGTTTCCACTGAACGATTCAGATCCTCATTCAGTCCGCGAAGCACCATCTCGTTCCGTCGGTCATTGGTGAATCCCATCTCCCGTAACGCGGCCATCTTTGATTCGAACGACGCAGTCGTCACATCGGCTACCGGTGCCCCAAGACCACGCTCGGGACCCTTGGAGGAAGTTGGCGGAGACCATCGCTCAAGGTCAGGGTTCGGCGACGCCTTGGCTGACTTGGTGCCGAATCGGCGGAGGTTCGAAGTCGACGCGGATCCACGTAAACCGAAGCCGAAGAACTTGCTTCCGGTCTTGGGCGGCAATGGCGGAGGTGATCCTTCGGGGGATCTAGGCGGAGATCTAGCGGGAGATCTGGGGCGTCCAGATTCAGGTCTTCTAGTATAGCTTGCATCCTCGCGGCTCGGAGGCTTCGGCTTCCCATCTTCCAATGATCGGTACTGATATTTTTGCCGGATAAAGCGTTCCATGCACGAGTCGGCTTCGTCGACGTCAGTCGGAACAGGCGGCTTGATATTCTTTGGGTTATAGATCTTGTTCATGAGATTATTGCCATGCGATTTCATATTCTGTTGGGTGACCGGCGCGTCAGTTCGGGTTCTCTTGTCGTCATATGGCAAAGTTTGCGGGATTGTCTCACATCAACCTGTTCGGAGGACCAAGTGTCCATCGACAAAGACTTGACTTTGGAAATATGTGTGCCCAGCTTGCGGTGAATTGCGGCGCACCGCATGCACAGGAAGATGCCCATCTAACATATCAGAGAAGCGTTAGTCGGGAGACCGGGATCGGAGGTCGGGAGACAGGGGGATGAAGAATCGTACGTTCCAGCTTGCCCATCCTATTGAACAAAAGAAAGAAGATGTCAGTCAAATTCGAGTGGGATCTTGGATTGTGATGATATCTTGGCAATGTACCTGGGGTCAAGGCGTCACAATCGGCACAACGGTCATTGCCGGGGATTGTCCGGATCAGCTCGGCGAGGGTCTTTTCGTTACGCAGCTGCTGCCGCTTACTGATGCCATTGGGCATGGTGAAAGGGGGAATAAGGAAATGAATGGACACAATACGAGGATTGTGGAAGAGAAGAGAAAAGAAGGGAGGGAATACTCCGTGGAGAGAGAAGTTGAAGAGGTGAACAGTGGTTGAATAGGGGAAGATACGCAAACCTGCGAGGGGCAAAAGTTTAAGGTGCAACCCCGGAAATCGAGGCCCAAAGGTTCACTGCCCCTGGCTCCACCAAACGTTCTGGAAGACCAACAGAGACTAACAGAGAGACAATTGAGACAGCCTGTCTAGGACAATTGAACTGTTGGTCTAGCTGAATTCGACTAGTTCAACCGGCTGATTGTCCGTCTGACGCAAAACCAGCAAGGCTGCTCTTGAACACTACAGGTTCAGTCAGGTACAGAGTACTCACGGAGTACTCAGTACTGACCAAGAGCCATTAGATAGGATCCAATGGTCTCTGGATATCTACGAATATTGTATATGCACTACATTTGTGCAAATGGAAGATCGAATTCAATCAACCAAGACTATGACCATTGACCATCACCAATACAATTATTGAATGCTGGTTGGATGTTTGAGCAGCAGGTGACGCCTCCACCATTGCACGGTCAAGCCGAAGCCATCGGTGCCGTTGGGGAGCCTTAAGTTGCTCTGGGTATTATTTATATAGTACGCCAATATGACCTACCATCCTATGGATAGGAGGGATTGGAGGTTGATTATGCGTTCAGAAAGTGTATGAAGAGAGGAAGTTGGTTCCGCAGATTTTTTCAAATTATACACTCGGGTCACGTGAGACAGTCCTCGTTTAAGCGGTAGTACAGCAAAGGCTAGGCGGTGAGTCAGGCGGTGTAAAGGGATGCGTAAAACTCGGAGAATCTCCTCACTCTTCCTCCTTTCTTCTTCTTCTCTTTCTATCCAACAGATCACATCCAAGCAGTTCACTCTTGGCTCTTCTAATGTGAAGATTCCATGGTGACACTGCATGATGATACTGATCTGACCTGATCTGAGAAGGAACTCACATCTCAGATCACTAGTAGTAGTGACAGACAGACATTCTCTGTCCCCCACATAACCCGCGAGGTGCCTCTCTGTGGCCCCTCGTCTCTTGGGTGATTTTATATCGTTCGTTCGGTGGGAGATCAAAACCAAACAGCTTTTAGCAGGGCTGCGTCTACTCCACCCTGGTGTTCGCGATATCGAGCAGCAGGACTAATTTTACGACGAACATCTCTATCAATACTCAATGAATTTATCAATTTATTTCAGTTCAATGTACTCCATCTCCCCCAGTAGATCCTTGCAATGCAATGATGGTGTATCTTCTCTCTCACCTTAGACTGCCCATGAAGTACAATTGTGTTCGAACGCAATTGTACTCGATTGGAAGGTGCCAATTGGGTCCCCAAGGGGAACCAATCTGGTGTCACCATCCATGTTGACATCTTGTGGTCAACCCCGTCTGCTACTGGCAGTACAACATTTGCACTATGGCCTTCGACCTCAGATTATTCTAGAAAGACCTTGGCAAATTGCTGGAACTTTCTTTTAGACTGCTCAAAAGTTGGGATATCGTGGGGTTTGGGCTAAGCTAACCCTCGAGCATCGGCAGCTCTGGAATCAATTCAATTGCCCTGTCCTTTCTCAAGCTGCAATCATATACTAAAAATGGGCATTTCCCCACAGATGTCCATGTTTACAATCAGATTTATTTGTGCAGCTAGCATTGGCATCTAAATCTCACATCCGTCAAGAATGTGGAGAAAGTTGATCGCTCACGCCAAACTGGACAGCGTCAGCACATTCCAACACCCCTGTAACAATGACAGCAAAAACAAGAAGAAAAAATGAAATAAGAAGCTTATCACTTCATTTGAACAAACCTTCTGTCACATCTTCTACAATTGATAACTCATAGTACTTTCAAAATGCCCTTCAAAATGTGCAACACAAAGCCTATCTCCATTCTCGAAGCCAACCAAGACTGGCCATCATGGAATCTAGACGTCGTCCAAAATCTCAAAAAGCGCGGCCTCACTCACCTTCTCAAGGACAAGAATCAGCCCGCTTCTGAAACCAGTCTTTCAACTTGGAACCGCGAGCAAAGGACCGCCTGCGCAATCATCATAAGTCGTCTAAGCCCAAGCATCGCGAAAGCCATGCAACGCCAAAAGACAGTGGAAACACTACTCCAAGCCATCGACGACTTCACCAAGCCAACCGGCGAAGAAGCTCTCCAAATCCTCTGTGACCTTTGGACTCGACTTTCTACCCTGTCGTCCTCCCGACACGACAGTATCAGCGACTACTGCAGCGCAGCAGAGGACATCCAAACCCAGTATCAAAGACTAGGCTGTCCCATTTCCGACGCAGTTCTAAGCTGTGCATTTCTCTCCGGTCTCCCAGTAGAATGGCAAGAGTGGAAAGACCAACAGACTCACAAAAGATCCGTCCTCGTACCATGGAGTGACGTCGAAAGCTCAACATTCACATTCTCAAACCTCATGCTCGACGCTCTAGATGAGGAGAAACGCTCATATAAAGCGTCTTTACGTGCCGAGGAGATCAAATGGGGTATGAAAATCAAGGATATTGAGGAAAGTTATGCAACTGTTGTCATTGACTTTTGTACGGTCTGTCATGGAGTTTTCCATCGAGCTTCTGCTTGTTCGAGATTGCATCCGCAGTTGAAACGGGGTCATCGGAAGGGCGGGGTTAATAAGAGACGACGAGCGGATTCGAGGGGTGGGTATACTAGGACTCCTAGTAGTGGTGTGAGATTGGGTTTGGGAGATGATTTATTTTTGTTTAGTTCGTGATAACCTGGAGGCTGTTGTCATTTCATTCGTTGTGTCCAGCAGTCCTAGTGCTAATGCTAATGCTAATGCTATTTATTTCGTTTTCATCTCTTCTTGCAGGATGATTCCTGCGCTCAATTGTTTGCCTTCTCGACCCCAGATACTCCGACACGGAACGACTTGACCATTCCAGGGGCCTTGAGGTCCTTGTTGTGTGGTGTATAGTATAGCTTGAGACAGATCTTGTTTCAAGGAGAGACTTTCCATAATAGTAACAAGGATATCTGTCGAATCGGAGACCTCGTTGTCAATCTCTATACATGTGTAGCGATACCTTCCATCGGCGGTAGACACGGTACGATCGACCTCGTTTTCAACTGAGACATTCTCGCACCGGTATCCAAGACCTTGCCATTCGATATCACTACCGCGAGGGAGTTGATCAACTTCGACAGCCAGGAAAGGTGACACAAAGGCCGAAACACTAGAGCTCAAGAGGTCAAAGTCAGGCAATTTCCAGCTCTGGGCAACCACATCTTCAGTTTGACGACCGTATTTGATATCCCAAGCATCAAATTGCGGCTCATCATCATCCTCATCTTCATCATCCTCATTCTCTGGCGTATGAATACTCTTCCACAAAAGCCACGCCAATCGCGCTTGAATCTGAACATTCTCACCACGAACCAAGAAAGCAACAACACCAGCCCACCAATTAACCTTCATCTCTTCACCAATTCTCCACATATGCTGTAAGGCCAACGTAGCCCCAAGAGAATAATCCTCAATCCAAGATTTTCCTCTCGTAGCCAATTCCATTGAAGCAGGTTCAAGTGGAATTTGTCCAGCGACATAAATAACCCTGGTCGATTGCCCTTGTTCCAGCGATACAGACATAGCCTGTGAGTATGGCCCGATATTCGCAGGTGCCCAATACGAACGTGATTGGACGTGTAGTCCCTGACGTGTATTTCTGGGATTCCGGTCAATGACTAGTGAAATCATCACGTTCACACCTGGTGGGAGGATGGAGCCACATGCTACTGTTGCTCTGGCGGGTGGGTTTGGTTTTTGGAAGAGGGAGACGTAGACTTGATTCATTGAGGCGAAGTCTTCCATTGAGCGGAGGAGGACTGTGGTGAAGACTATATCTTCTGTTGAGCGGGGTTGGGGGTTCTCGGTCAGGGCTTTTTGGATTTTTGTTACTATTGCGCTCATTTCATCGCCTGCGCTGGGTCCGGCTTCTGGTGCGGTGAGGTTGGAAATTGTGAATGATGTTTCTGTTTGGCGGTGGATTGGTGAGGCTGTGGCTGTCCATGTTGAAGCTGGGTTGGGGACGGATGTAGTCTGTGTAGACAAGGACTCAGTTTCCTTCTGACCATCGAGTAAAAGATCGTCCAGGATAACAGAGAATTTGCTGTCGAGAAGGGCTGGCCTCCTGACATCCTGCGGCGTGATATCAAACTGGTCATCAGATTTGGAAACACACTTCGCTCCCTTCAGCCTGGTATATGCAACACCTCCATCTGCAGTCCTGCACTCAGTACTCTCCATCTCGATCCTCTTTTTCCAAAGAAAGCTCGGTCCATCAATAGCAAGCGTCTCATACTCGCCACCTTCACCAAGAACAGCACCGCGAATATCCTCCGGCTCTGCAAACCGACTCATAGCCTTAACAATGCGCTTTCGGAATACACGGCCCCCCGCCCCGCTTCCAGAGACATTATCCCAGAGAAATCCATCATCTAGTCCACCGGATGCAACTTTAATGATGCGGGCGTCACAGCCGCTGGCAGACATATCCTCTAATAGGCCAGCCTCACGCACGGCAATGGGGTCAGCTGCTCGCTCTGCCGGGGCGGGCAGAGAGGGATACATCCACAGCCACGCGAGTGGAGTAAGGCCTAGACGACCAGCGATATTCTCAATCCGAGTACGTTGATAAGTGGAGAGAATGGCGCCAGCCGAGACGGCATTGGCTTCTGGGTGTGCTTTCATGATGTGGCGGAGAAGCGGGACCAGAGATTCAGTTTCGTCTGCGTCTGTAACATCAGCTTCACCTGATTTCGCTGTCTCTTCTTGTTCGGCAGACTGATTTGCTGCATCATGTCGGTATATCCTTGAAGTATCCACGGCGCCGCCAGTAATTGGGGCACGATAGAGCGGAATACCCAAAGCTTCCTCGTAGAGAGGGATAACGCTATGACCGATAGTCTGGTACATGAAGCTGTCGATATCTTCTTCCTCATCTCCAATTGTTGATGCATTGGACTTTATTTCAGGGTGTAGGTTCGCTAGGGCGACCACTTTGTGTCCATTGCGGATGCAGTGGAGGATGGAGTAGAGGGAGTCCTTGCCACCTGAAACCAAGGCGATGACATTGAGACCCGGTGAGGGTGAAGGGTTCGCCATTTTGCAGAAGGCTGATACCCACAGAAGGTATTCCTTGTTTGTTTGCCAGCTGCGGAGGGCGAGGATGGAGGATGGCAGGATGAAGTTGGACAATTTGCAGTCTCCACCTTTTTTATCGATAGCCCGCGTGGGGCAGACAGCACCCTGCTGTACAGCGTACACTCACTCTATAGGAGGGAGAGGGCATGTATCTACAAATATTAGAGAATACTGTCTAATGGTATTATATACTCTTAAATGAGAATTTCAAGTTACTTGAGGAGTTTTTGTTCAGAATATTGTTGTTATTGTTGCGGGATCCCCACGGATAAATTGAGTAAATTGACCTTGACCAACACAAACGAGCAGGCAAGAAATGCAATACAAGAAGGGGTATGAGGTATCAAGTATGATGATGATGAGGATGAGAGGGTGAGAGAGATATGAGGTCGGGGGGTGGTCAAATTAAGATATACACGAATTGTGACCAGCACAGCAAAAAAAATAAAAAAAAGGGGGTCAAGCAAAGGATATTACATGGAATAAAACAGAAACAAGATGTGAACGAAACAGACAAGAAGCGAAAGGGGTAAAAAATAGTCACAGAGAATGTAGATGAAAGCAAAAGAACAAGAAAGCAAGAAAACAAGAAATAATCAAGGGCAAATTGGCGATGAAGCCGAGATATTTTGCCCACACGCTGATGTGTTGATCCGGGGATAACAAGAGACAGAAAAACAAAGGAAATAAGGGAAATAAAAATCACACAATGACAAAGGAAATCAACACCAAAGCCACCTGTTTCATCGTGAAGACAGGATGCCCATCATTGCCGCTCTATTTTCTTCTGCTTCTTCTTCTTCTTCCTGTATTTTTTCCGAATTGTTTCATTTCGGGAGGGTCGTGAAAACATCTTTTGCTTTCTTTTTTTTGTTGCAGGGTGAATTCACTCCAATCACCCCCGAAGAAACCCAAGACAAAGGAAATGGAAAAAAAGAAAAGAAAAAGGAGATATGAGAAATGTGAAAAAAGAGAAAAATTAGAGTTCCAAGAGAGGTAATAGATCAGATCTCACTGAAACACCTCTCCCCGTCAAACTCCATGATGTGTTATCCCCGAATGTTCCGCTTAAAACAGGAACTATGCCTTGCACCGATGACCCTCCGATAGCCGACACCAAATGTAAATGCCCGGACGCCAAACCCAATGGACCAATAGATAGGTCGAAAAATGATGATGATGATGTGAAAAAGGAAATAGCAAGGATGGAAACAGTCCAATCCCACAGGAGAACCGCCGACCGAGCGAAAATGTGTATATTATATATGCAGTAGGAAGTTCTCCTGGTCTCATAAGTTGTCATGACGAAGACGAATCAGCTTAAGCGGAACCAGAGTCACGCTTGCGCTTCTTCGCAGCCCGACGGTCAGCACCAGCCTCGTTGGACTCGTACATAACCGCACCTAAGGCCCCAGCATCTTGTGACTCGTCAAAGGGGATAGATCCCTCTGTACCGTCCAAGACACCCATGACGATGGATCCACCGCCGTGGGTGCGAGCATGCTGGGCAAGGTTGTCGCTGCGGGAGAACTTCTTACCACACTCGTGGCACTCGAATGGCTTGTCTTGGGTGTGGAGAGAGCGGTAGTGGCGCTTGAGGTGCTCCTGACGACGGAAGCGACGCGAGCAGAGTGTGCACACGAAGGTCTTGGAGGGATCTTCGGTGAGAGACTGCTTGCGACCGCGGCGGTTGACAGAGACAGGGGCGGGCTCGGAGTCAGTGACGGTACCATCAGTTGAGGGGACCGGGGGGACCGAGTCGGACTTGCTGTAGCAGCAGTCCTCGTCGATGTGGGCGGTCTTCCGGGATGATTTGCGGTTGCTACGCTTCTTGGTCTTGATCTCCTCCTCAGCAGAGTCGGACTCGCTGTCATGGTCGTGCTCGTGGTTGTGCTCATGCTCATGGTCAGCGTGGGCTTGGGTAGCCTCGTTCCATTGGAAGGTAGGCATATTGGCAGGCATGAACTCAGAGTCATCCGAGTCCTCGAGACTGTGCTCGCTCAGGAAACCTTCATCATCGGCAATGTACTGGTCAACACGTTGGCGCTTACCACCCAGGTAAACAGAGTTGCTACCAGGGTGGAAGTCCACCAGACGGTTCAGCTCATCGTCGGAGTCGAGATCGGAGAAGCTGTCGAAGGTGGGCAGCGAGCTCAGAGGGTCCTCGGTGGTAGACGAAGCGGTGAATGAGGGAGAAGGGTTCTCATTGACAGGCAGGGTCACAGACGCACTGCCCACCACGGCGCGGGGCTGCTCCTCGTCACAGGAGAGAGTAGGCAAGGGAGGAAGGCCATGGGGGGTAGGGACATTCACTGAAGGCTCGACTGTGAGCTGACGCGGGTCACAGAAGTCAGCACCGGTCGACTCAGCAGTCAAACCTTGGGATTGGGCGAGGATATCCGAGGGAACGGGGGATGGCGAAGGAGAAAGCGAGGGGCAAGAGTTGGCGGAGAGCAAATCGGAGCTTTGGCTGGCGGTCAACGAGGGCGGTTGAATAAACACTACAGCAGATGATTAGTCTCCGTCTCTTTCACTTCACTTCACTGCTTTATCCCTTGCATAGAACACGCACGCCACCTGGCCTCGTAGGTTTATTCCGAAGAATAAATAGAAACAGGCAATGGTGACGTGCTTTTTCATGCATCGTGCATATGATGGGTCTGTTTCATGCTAAAACTCAACTTACCTGGAGTCATTGGTGGGGAATCGGAGCGCGACCAGTCCGGGTTTGCGAGAATCTCCGTGTGGACATCAGTCTCGCAACCTTCCTTAACTCCCTCAACTTTCTCAAAGGAGAAGAAAGTGTCGGTGATAGGAGTGTGGAGAGTACCATTGGCGGACGGGGGGCTGCTGATGCTGCTGCCCGAGGCGGACAGTGGAGGTGTTGATGGGAAAGCGTACAAATCGGCACCGATGAAACGAGTGTCCAAAGGCATGAGACCGGGCGAACCCTGTTGCACAATGATGGCGGGCTTCATGTGCGAGGGTTGAGGAGAAGCAATGGGAGTCATGTTGATAGCAGCACCACGGAAGGCATTGGTGGTAGCCATCTGGTGCATGTTCATGACTGGTTGAGGTTGATAAATGGGCTGCTGCTGCTCGGCCCGGGTCTGCTGATATTGCATCTGTCCGTAATAGTCGGAAGGTTGGCTGGTGTAGTGGCCTTGTTGTTGTGATGTTGCGTCGTAGTAGAATGATTGGCCTTGCACGGGGGCTACTGTGTAAGAATCCATTGCTAAGCAGTGTTAGCATATATCAGTAGTGTATATGCCATGACTATAGTCATGTTATAGTCATGAGTATATTCATGGCTATACTCATGAGTATATTCAGTGATATCTGATACATACCGAATCAATTGTATTAGGTATAGTAATAGTAGTAATAGTCGAGATACTCCACGATGGAGATGTAATGAATGAATAGACCAGGCGATCAGGTCAAAGGAAGGGAATCCTGGTGTACAGGTGATAGTATGATGATAAGTGTGTAAGAGAGTGTGAGTGAGACTGGGAGTCCAAGAGTGATAAGTGAGAGTGAGTGAATGTGCAGGAAGAGAGATCCAAATAGTTGATAACCCAACCCAAAAACAGAAAAGAGAAAAAAATACAAAATAAGGTATAAAATAAAAACCGAACGAAGAGGAAAAAGAGAGTGTACAAGTAGCGAAAAGAAGAGAAGAGTTGAGGGCGAAAGGTGGATAAAAAGAGTGATCTGCTGCGATTCCTACGTGCCGCTAGTGCGGGTGGGCCAGAGGATTCATAAAATAAAATAAAAATAAAAATAAATTGGGAAATATAAAAATAAAATATTTAATAAAATAATATTTAAAATAATTATATTTATTTAAATTGTATTTAATAATTATATTTCACTAAAATTGGGTGTCTCATTCGGTCGTGCAAGGAAAGCAGGCTAGTCGGGGCGGGTTGGGAACTGCACATCCGCGGTGGGCCTTTTCCAACTCTCCTCCACTCATCAACTCAACCTCACTGGTCCTCCATTTCGGGCCCAAGAGAGTGGGCGCGGGCCACTGCGGAGATCTGTACTGAGTACAGCAGTACAGTCAGTACAGAGTACTACACCGAGTCCAGTTACTGTCCTCTGTCTCTGTACACAGTGATCCATTGCCGCTGGTCTCTGGCTAGCTGATATCGACAACTTACTTCTTCCTACCATTGGATACACTAATATCTCTGCCATTGACTTCTCTTCCACTGAATCACTCATCACACGGCTGCTACGACCTCGCTCATTTTGTGGCCACGAGGATCATCATAATTGGTCCCAGCGATGGTGACAGCGGTAATCATTTGCACCTCTTATCAGCATCAGCTCAGACCAAGCGGCAAATCAGCAATCGCCAATGGTCTCGCCAGTGGAGAAAAAAGAACACAAACCCAGACTCACCCAGTGAGAGATGTGTGTGCACCACAAAATCCTTGGGCCCCCCCGGGGGGGGTGGTGTGGCCCCCGGGGCCAATGGCCGCTTTGCCCAAAGCATGCCCCACGTCCGTCCCGTCCTCGTCATTTCGGTGCCAGGGCAGGACACCACACGCGTGCGCAGATACTGGCCAAGCGTGGACCCGCTACACCCACCACTCTGGCGATCGACACTGATCTGACTGCGCTCACCTCGGAGGCCCATTTCCCCCCGGTACTTCGCCCTCCCCCGGCGCGATCAACATGTGGAAACTTGTCCGGGTCGATCTATTCCCCATCTAGACTACGTGCAGGTGTGCGTGAATGCGCAAACCCAAGTCGCTCAGGCTTCTGTGTCTTTGCCGATCAGAAGGCTATCATCAACGGTGGCGACCACCGTACCACGTCTGTTCGATCGTGAAACGGTCGGCATTGCCTCTACGGAGTACGTAGGTACTGTACAATACTCTACTGTAGGTATTGTAGGTAGCTGTCTTTGTTGTATGGACGGACTACGCGAAATGTGTATGTGCGCCCACGCACCCTCCGGTCAGTTTCATGCCGGCAGTGGCCAAAAGTACAACCAAGCGAGGCAACGGCAGCGGCAATGCCAATCCAATTGAATCCAAACCCTAGTCAATTCAATGCAAATGCCAATGCCTACCAGTACGATAACGGAAACTAGTCTGATCTGTGCTTGCCTTTTCTGTATGTAGGTAGTACTGTACTTATTTGCCTCCCATCATGGATCAATATTGGATCCATAAAGCAGTACCTCTGTCTCCATAATCTAGTATTTACTTAGCTTTGGTGGAGGCAAATTATTCGACTCCAAGCTGTACAGTACATACCTACAGTATTTACTCTTTGCAGCTGTGAGCTGTGTGAGAGCTGTCGCAGCTTGTGAAGTTGCCACATGGATCTGCGGGAATTTTTTCGGCGAACACAAGCAGTCTGTAAGGGCCGCGACACGTCAAGGCTCAGCTTGTGATAGTCTCTTTTCCGGCTTTCTTTTTTTAATTTTGGTTTTTCTTGTGTATGTGTATGTGTGTGCGTACAGTATGTGGCCTCAATTTGTTCTGCTCGTTGCGCGGTCTACTGCAGGAACCAGCTGCGGAGGCACCGCAAGAACCCCGAACCGAACCCAGGATCCCCAGAGGATTTCATCATTGGATACAAGGCTAGGCAAGGCTTCAATCCAACCCTCCTTCATTGGATACAAATCGTAGCGCTCGAGGAAATGCGGAGAAAACCGCCCGTTTAACCTTCAATGTCCTGATAGGCGTGACAGAGTGAATCTCCAGTCTCGGCACTATACAGCAATTGTACGGAGTATGAGGTATGTACTTCTTGACTACGTACTCCGTACTATATGCAAGTTCAAACCTACCGGTCCAGACCTACGCACTGGTCTTAAAAAGTGTATAGCTCACTGAGGGGATAAAAGGCTTGTGATACATCTGATTGGCCTGGTCACCGTCAGCCATGTCGCAAAAGTGATGTGTTCCGATTGCATGTCGATGTGATGGTAGTGCCTGCAGACCGCGTCTCACTCGTAGATCCGGGGCAGCGCCAATTCCTTGTGATCCATCAGGCAGAACACAGAATACGATACATCCAACTGATTTTTGTTATCCATCCTAAGACTTATCAATGTGGTCTCTCTCTAACACACACACTCACAGTCACCTGCACGCCGCACGCCAATGACCGCCACCCAAGCAAGACCAGTCCAATCTTGAGTAACAAGTAACTTCGACTTGAGTGGCACAACTTCTTTCTTTCATTTTCAGACCATGTTATGACCCAAACATGAGACTTTGTGAGATTTGCTCATAGTCCTGCTGGGTATGACTCTGAATCCACCCTATCAGACCCTATCAGACCCAACATGGCTGCGTCAATCACAGACTATCACAATCCTAATCCTTTAACTCACCTTGACCCCAAAAAAGGCAAAGGATCCAGCCACACGCAAAAGCAACAATCAAACAGCTCGAGGCCAGAAAAACAGAAAAAAAAGGCTAGGATTTCATCATCGCCCATCTTTTCCCATCTGCGCATCAACCGTGCACCATTGGCCGCTTCTAAACATAGCGGCCTCCACACCGGCCCACCAATTCCTCTTTCAATCCCTTTTGCCTGGAAACTAGACTGAAAGGAGTAAAGAGTTGACGGGAATCCTCGACATTCTTCCGCCCACCTATCATATTCCCGAGACAGTCCACTTGGCCGGGAAATTGTGAAATTGGGGGATAAATTGTCTGATCACTGCCTTCCCGACCTCTCTCTCTCTCTCCATCTCCATCTCCACTTCATCTCCATACGGAGTAGTACGAGTAGTACAGAGCTAGGGTAAATACACTGCTCAACGCAGTAAGTCCAACGCCAACAAGGTAGCTTTCGCGCTCCACCTCCTAATTATCCACATTCACTCACGCGGGTCTGAGGGTTACTTGCTTCGGTTTAGATTCTCTCTTTCTACCCTCTCTAATTCATTTAGTCGCTCTGAAGTGGGCAATAATTACGGAGTAGAGCGTGTTAGAACGTGGCCCTAGACTAGAGTCAGGACTAGTGGATGGTTAAGGGCCATGCATGGAAGGCTGTCACTGACTCTTCGAGAAAGAACAGCGACTCCATTCCTCTTTACCAATTCCTCCTCTAGTGAATAGACTAGAGGACAACCTTGCGTCGGCCCCAATTCAGTGCAGACAATTATTATCATTTTTTTCCCTCTACAGAGTCTGTAGTGTCGCGGCTGCAGTTTATAGACGCGATACATTGAGTACATCTGTCATAACATACTTTCGTAGTACCCCGTACCTATCGACTCAATCGGATCCCACAATTTCGCGATCGATCGTACTATTCACAGAGCCCCAAATTTGTGACCGAATTTGAATTTGCTACTATTGCTTCGGGGAGGAAGTGGATTTTGGTACGGAGTACTTGGGGAATTGTACATTTTCGTCTTCTCACACGCAAGTCTGACCGCCACCACATTGAACGTTGTCGCACAGACGGGACCAGCTTGATTAAGAAGCGATAGCCAATTCCAGACTCGAAACCACTATTCCAATATTTATTTTCAATCTATTGGATTCGCGGCGTTTTTGGTGATCATCTTCCCTCGTGGTCCTTCCTGGTCCTGGCGCTGGTCTGTGTCAAAGCCAAAGCCAGCCTATCGAAGACTCGCACTCACCGAGGCGAAAAAAAAGGAATAATCGATGGATAACAGTAGCTTCAATGCAATTGCTTCACGGACCAGTTGCGGGCTAAGACAACACGGCAGAGCCAACACTAAAGCAAGCAATTGACACACTCTGGTGTTGACTCGAGGCGGTCGGGCTCTGGATTCACCATGCAGTGGAGACTTGGACTCCAGACTGGAGAATTTGTACTCCGTACTCCGTACTTCCAACCCTACTATGGAGAAAACACAGGGAGGAGATACAGTAGTAGCGTCCGTCGGACGGGCGGCTGCTAGTCTTGACTCGCGCGGAAAGGTCCTTCATGTGCAGCCGACAGTGGACTCGATGGAGCTCAAGTCCAACGCGAAATGGTAAAATTCGAAGCCCATCACCAGTGATTGTGGGTTGAAGCTGGAGCTACTACAGAGCTTTCCCCATGTCCGGCTTTTCTTGGCCTTCCCCTTTTCACCCAATGATATCTACTGGTGGCGTAAAAGGTTTCCCTTAAGCCTGATTCCCAAATAACGGGGTTGGGGAGCTCCCCTTCCCTGTCCTGACCCGTGCAATTGGAAATGGAAATGGTCGCTGGAGAATACAGCCCTGTCTGTACGGTCCATTATTCGGTGGCGGGTTCCAGATGAGATGTTTCCCCGACGAATGAGCGAGCTTTTAGCTCGATGAAGACGGAGATCCCTCATCCTTCTCTTTCGTTCTCCGTTTTTATGGAGAACGTACTATTGCGAATTGGATCATCAAAGAAAGTCTCAGAACGGAATACGGAGTACGGAGAGGTAAAGTGGTACAATGCTTCATAAGGAATAGGTGGGGAGATTGCGAGAACTTTCTCGACAGGGCCGAATTAGCTGCGAGAAACCGTTGTCGATCATGCTCGTATCCGAAGGGAATTGGCAAGTCGACCTGTCCCATCGTTCGTGCGTTCGTGGCGTCTAGGCGCGGATACTGAGGATGGCGCATACGTACGGAGTACTCTACTTAGTTAGGTACGGCAAGTACTAATATGGAAGACTCTTTATGGAATATACCATTCCAAATAGAGAGTCGTGCATAGAGTTAAGTTGAAAAATGTGCTAGTGTCGACTGTCAAAGAAATCCGCTAGGTTGGCACGGCGTACATAATTTAGTGGGGAGCGGGAATTTGATACATCAAGACATTCGGAGTACGGATCACGAAGAACTACGAGCGCACGCTGCAAGGGTCTTTTTTTGTGTCTTTGAAAGCCGTTGGCTAATCTCCCATGCGTCGCAAAAAAAAAAGCTTGCGTCTTGCGGCTTTGACGGAGCACATTGTGGCGTTATTACCATTGGCCCGTATGATTTTCCGTAGTTTTCGTCCTTTTGCAATGTGATATGTACATTGATTGGAGGCAGATCCATTCTGAATTTCTCTCATATTGTAGTACTTCGTAGTACTACTCCAAACTGGTGGTAGTATTATTGATTCAGTGCTCCATATTCCACAATCTCTTCGGGCTTGGCCCATTCCATTTCTTTTACGAAACGTTCAAAATGGAACCCCGAACGTGGATCGGTCCGTTGCCTTCTAGCTCGTCCGGGCGCACTATACTTGCCACTCACTATTTTTTTCTACGTCCCGGGGATCTCTTTCTCTATTCCTTCTAGACTACAATTCCTTGGGAGGGAATCGACAACGGTGATAAACTAGACTAGGCTTAACGGTCAGTAGTCGAGGGGTTCGAGCTCATTCACATGGTGCCGCGGAGGCTTCAGATACAGTACGGAGTAGTACTACTGGCACTACCACAACTCCATCCTCTATCTCCAACCTCCCTCCCGGTTGACGACAGCCGACGTGGAGTCGAGTTCAATGGGGGCGTGGGGGTTCTTAGATCCCTGTGGTTCACTCGCGGCTGCCGGCGGATCATGCTATCAGAACGAGGACAAGACAACACCACCAGTGGACAGACAGTGGACAGACAGTGGACATGAAAGAAAGAAGTTGCGGGTCTAGTGGCTATCAGCGGCCGAGCTGGATCCTTTGAAACTTCCAATGGTGGATTGGATTTCAACTGACTGAGACCTGACTAAACCCTCACCCGGATAGGGACGCCTCGAAAAATCGCATGCGCTTGTCCGAATTACACTGTCTTTTTTGGTGCAAACCCATGATTGCGCTCCTCGTTTTCGCATTGCTACAGTATTTGCCTTTTAGGTTATTATCAGCCAAAACCTTGAACAGGTGCTCTACACCAAGAAGAGTAGCTAGGCCCGACTATAGTCCCAAGGAAACTTTGACAGCGTTGCAGATCGCTAGGATTGATTTCTTGAATACAGGCTGAATTGTCGAGGTTTAACCAGGCCAGACTAGATACGGAATACTAGACTACGAAAACCTTCTTCGAAGACGACAGAGTGGAGCGACTCTGCCACCACCAGCATCATGGTTTCATTTCGGGCCTTTCCGCACGTTGGAATCTGAAACCACTTGAGGGACTTGGCTTTGGACACGCGTCAAGGCTGCGGCGGGTGCTAGCGCGGGACGCCGCGGTCTTGGCTGGGCCCACGGGCATCGAAAGCAAGTCCAGCCTTTTTACGGAGGGTACACTACTAGGGTACAAGGTATTTGGATTTTTGTAGCGGTGTGCCATCTGCAGACTCGTGGTGAACAGTATCTGGCACTTGCTCTTGCACTAGCATTTTCGGAGAATTTGATACAGGTATGTGCCGTGAGCTAGGAACAGGAATTGATCCTTGCGGCTTGGATGGTCGAACAGAGTAAGGATGAGCAGAGAAGGGAGCAGGGAGTACAGTAAGTACACAGAGTAGGCAGATAACACAAGTCAGTGTCCCACAGAGTACGGAGTACATTTACTGGCAAAATGGCAGTTTGTCTTTCCTCAATCTCCGAAATTAATTCTCTATGTATAGCACTGCGTACTCCGTACTGAGGTCAATAGCGGAGTGCCCGAATTATCGCAATCTCATGCAACGGTCGCTCACTCCGCCACGTTGAGGTCACATCCTACCAACGCCCAGTGCTCGGGCGCGGTTTCACATCCATGGAACTCCTTCAGGATTCACCGGCAGTGCCATAAAAATGTCATGGCCCAAGCGAAAATGCGGGGAGGCTCGGCTAGCAAAGTACCTTTCCATGGGGGAGGAATTACATTCTGCCCTAACCCGGCAACTTTGTCCTCCCACATGAAGAAAGAAAAGAGAATAACCCGTGGAAGACCAGGTTAAGCTCGTACTCCGTATCCATGATAATCATCATTCTTCCTATTTTGATAATGATTATCATGGTATTCGACTATTCTCCCGCTATCTGCACGTGTCCCTCGGCATCCACCTTTCTTCTGTGTTTCCCCCAGAGGTGAACGAGTCGATCAGCGTCAATTCTCTGTCCCTGTTGGCTCGTCTTCCCGACACTAAGACCGAGTTATACAGCTGTACTCCGTACCTACATAGGATACTTACCCAGACTAGTGTTCATTGGGAATATAGTCCCAGTATCTGCATCTCTCATCTCCTCCCGTTCGCTCGCTTCCTGCCGTGGAAATGAACTTGAGATGAAAATAAACTAAATTAAATGGACAACGTGCTACAAACCTACACTTGGACCTCTCATGCCGCTGCAGAAACACTCCTATCGGAGTATACTTGCGACGTTGGCTTTGAAAGTTCCGGCAAGATCCACCCTATCTATCTGGTTCTCTCTTCTTTCGTACGAAGAGTACAGAGTAAACGGAGCCTTTTTACTAGAGCAACACTAGCTCGACCCATTAGCTCCCTCGGTCGAAGCCAATTTAGCCAATGGAAGATTCTCGAGCCCGATCTTCACAAGCACCCGCGGTCCCAAGGTTTCCCAGATGTCGCTCACCAAAAGGGATTAATGCGTGCGAAAGCTCTCATGGATCCAGAAATGGCTAGCAAGGTCCTCTTCTGGTCCATTCACCTTCTACCATTTACTCCGTACTCCGTATCGGTGCATTTATACGGCTCCCCACTCAAGCCCACATCGCGATCGGCTACGGCCGCAAATCTGTCCTGCGATCGCAAGATCCCAGGGGACCCCAAAAATGCGGAGAGTAACAAAGTTGTCTAGCACGTTGTCTAGCACTCTCTAGCAATGTACCTAAGTCTTTCGTTCCTCAGCTTCCATTTTTAATATCGCTGGATCAGGAACGGAAGTCTGTCTCTTCCCGACTCTGCATTAGGGCCGAGCAATCATCCAACGAAATTGTGTGTTTGGTCCCCAAAATTTCGTTGCTGGGTCGCCACCACGGGTTTCCCTCCGCAATGGGCCTGCGTGGGATGATACTGTACTCCATTCTTTACTCCGAATGGTGCAATCAAACCCAGACGAAGTCTTGATTTGGTCCCGGCTTGTGTTTTTCTCTTAATCCCCGCTTATGCAGTTCCTGTTCCAGCTGCTCCAGTCCCAGTCCCATTCCCAGTCCCAGTCCCTGGGACACGAACCCCCCAGTGCAATCGTGCGAACCGATTCCGTGGGTTCGACTCAGGTACACCCGGGCTTAGGGCTAATCGTACCCAATCACATCGAGTTTCTCTTACGGCCCCAATGAGGACCGCGGTGGAACAGCAGGGGGGCTGAGACAAGATGATGAGGAAATTTGTCTACTCTACTCCATACGAAGCAATTGCCCACCTTTTTCACCAGCAACCATTGGATTATTTGACGGAAGTCCGCTTCTTCTCCGTCCGTTGTCCACTCAAGTCCCTCGTTTCTGGCTAATCCGTACCGATCATGCGATTCCCGCAGCCGAAACCCTATCTTCCCGATCCAGATCGTATTTTGTTGGATCTGAAGTCATCGCGTGTTTCAGCTTCAGTGATGGATAAAGGTAAAATGATTACTCTGTACGTCGTACTCCATACCTAGAAACCACATGTTCACACCGGAGGATTTCCGAATCCACCCATTTCCCCCAATGCCACTTGTATCTCTGTATCTTCTCTCGCTGGAGGCTGGAATGGGGACCCAGACAATCTTCCTCTCCTCCCCGAGCCAACCACTACAGTAGAGTGCACACCATTGCTCATTTTCAGTAGTGTCTCCGGTCCCCAGCCTGCGATCGCCGCCCTTCGAGCACAGAGAGAGGACGAGTAAAGGCCAAGCCAACCCAAACTATCCAACCATAAACTCCATTATTTGCAAATCTCCCGGCTCACGCCCCCTCTCTACAACCCACCATCAACCAACACGCTCAATTCACTGGGTCAATACCTCCGACGCCGGAAGCTCTGCCAGCTGAGCCGTGCTCATCTTCCCTTTTTGCGCGATCGCGATCGCCGCACCCCCATTTCTTAGCCGGTCCTTATCAGATAGTCTTTTTGCCCACACGGCTCGTGCCAAGGAAGTGGCTCTGTTGGAGTGATTATCATTCAATCCACGGGCAGTACACTTGGGGTCACCTTGTGGGCATTCTAAAGTGCGAAGTATCGCACCGGTAAATGGCGATCGGCCTTGCGCAGCACCAGCACGCAAGTTCACGTAATATCTGATAACCTTTACTCCGCAGGTTCGGGTTGGACTGGGCTGGCTGGATATGCAATGCAGTGCACTGCACAATCACCTCGTACTCTTCAGATACGATAGATAAACCAAAAAGTAGGTTACGCATTAATGAAAAACTGTAAAATTCGTCCAAATTATTAGACAGAAATTAGGCGGAAGACTCGGGTCTGTGACCTCTGGACAAAAGCAAAAAAGAAAAAGCCTTCGCAAATGGCCTCTGCATGAACGACACGCTTAGACCGTGGCATAATTTCTTCTGGAAAACGCCACAAACAACTAGGGTGTGCGCTATGAGGTATTGCAACGTTCCACCACCCACCTTCTCTTTTTGCTGCTGTTTCTTTTTATTTGTTTACTTTTACAATGTGCTCTACCTACGCCGTGGGAAAAGTTGAATACTCTGTGGATACACAATAGTATTAGTAGTTACGGCGTGCACGACTGCGGCACTCACACTGGCCAATATTGCCAGCACTGGCCAAGACCTCGTGTCGGGGCGGGTTAAGCGGGTCTACACTTTTCTTCGGTGGAAAACAGATAAATTGCAGATACGGAATAGCTACAGGTGAAGCCAAAAAGCAAGAAAAATAAAATAAACTAGCAAATATTTATTCACAAACCTTGGATCAGACAATTACCAGGCCCGCAAATCGCACACATTTTCCGAACACAGCATCTGACCAGGCCACCAGGTCAGTGGATATCAAACCCATTCCAATTCCCCACGTCATGAACAGTGGAGTGGAGTGGTGGCTTCTTTAGTTCAATTCAACTCTTGTAGCTGTGAACTCTCTCAAAAACTTGAATATACATACGTAAGTGTTTAATATGACTATGGAGTGGCATGACTTCGCCACACTTCACTTAAGACTGATGAGAGGAAAAGGTTACTAAAGAATAAATTCCATCATGCTCATTGGCAATTGGCTGTTTTATTCACTCGAAAATAGCGTAAAATGTCTCTGTGTATTACGTATTGTCTTGATAGGCCATATCCTCCAGGCATCATATTTGATAGACTATCAATTGCAGGGTTGGTCTCACGTTCACAAGCCAATGCGTGTCATCGACTAGATCAAAGCCACGAGATGCAATGTAGTTACACAGTAGAAAGATGCGTCTTCATCCAACCGATCGACATCTACTTCTTGTGTAAAATGAAAATGAAGCTCAATTGTGTATAGGCCTGCTTCAGTTCTTGTGGAACAGAAGACAATTGTCAAGCTACACTTTGTTTGATCTCATGCTCCTCAAGGACAAGCATCATCACAGATGGATGATTCGGTAGGCCTCGATTATTTCTGCTTGGGTACCACTAAGCATTAGGTGGAATATCATTTGGACTCAAGAATAGCAGTGCTGTGGTTTCTGCCCAAAACATGCAACACTATGCAACCATGCCCATGGCTGGCCACGTTTGCAGCTTGCAATTGATTTTCTTCATGTTGAAACTTAGGGAACTTAACTTCCAAGGCGAAGTTGTCTGCAACGGTCAATCCAGATTCCAATATGGACGGACGTATGTAGAATTGAAATATGCACTTGTGACGTTTATGCCCTACGATGAGATAGATTGCAGCCACATACCTGCTCCTTCCACCAAGTTTTTATACTCTAGAGACGATGAGCTCTACTTCATTTCTTCCAGGCCGTGTATTATTTTCTTATGCGGACTAGAAAATGTGCTATGTATATCTCATTGATTCGGAAACTTACGTAGGTTTCAAGTTAGGCAGGTTTTAATATGTTCGAGTCGACACTGAAACAGGTCAGATAATTATATCTTTAGTAAAGACTCGTGATAGTAGGTACTAGGACTCACGTCCTAATTGGATGACATTGAATGTATGACATTGATTGAGACCATGTCTCATTCATTAAGACATTTCAAAAAGTAGTGGCATCATGCTAGCACCAGAGTCTTATATAAGGATGTTTTTTTTCGATAAGTATAGGCACAGTATGTCTGATATATTAATAAATAGAGATTTTCTTAAGTAAGCGATCAGTTTTCAGTCATTACAATACTATTTCTCTAAATCGCCCCATTCAAGTTCCAAAAAAAAAAAAGAAGAAATGGGCTGCAAGATATGTAGTTCAGGAACTGACCAGCGCCGAGAAGGCCTCTTCCTTTACGTAGTAGCATGCAATCTGATAATTATAGAATCACGAGAATGTTCAAAAAACTGCCAATGACGGGTATGACAACCGATTTTCGTGAATATAAAATCCGTCCATCCTCACTGCTCAATCGAGCACTAGACACCAAAGTGGATGACCTACCAAGCCAACCTCGTTTCTCAAGAACAACACAACCAGCGCTGTCACAGCGATTGATAAAAAAATCACATGAAAACTTTTCACAATCGATGAATGGAATGGCACGATCGCCCCGCTCAATCCATACTTACTGTATACGGAGAATCGCACGACAAGCGGAGTGCTGTTTCATATATGGAAAGTAGTACATTCTCCATTTCGGTTTTACGACCCCAATGGCCGCAGCCTCGCCCCGTCGATCATCCAAGAAAAACCACTGGTTTTGTAGGTAACCGATAGTGAGGATCCATCCGGTGCCATATACGGAGTATGTAGCTTTTTGTGGCTTTTTGCGATCATACGATAGCGTCAGAGGCTGGCATAAATTCCGCGTTGGGATATGTTCGGCGTGTCGGACGAACTACGGGAAAAGGGCCTTTGGAAAAGACCATTGGAATCGGATTTGCTCGGCTCTGTCTGGCTTGGCTTGACTTTTTTGATCTCCAGGGCTTTTGTGATACTCCACTGGGACGGCATGGACTCCAACATTATGGAGTATTCGGCGCGCTTTCAGCTCGGCAGACGCGGGTGGAGGACATTCAGCCTTGCGTTGGATGACAGATGGAAAATTCTGCATCTGTAGCTGTAGCCTTCTGTAGATTACTTGGGGTCCGTAGACATGATTGTTCTGGGAATGAGGCCGAGACAAAAATACTAATCTAATCTGATCAAGTAGGGTAGGGTACTGAAGGTGACGGACTGTGCTGGTGTTGGTACTGGCCCAACACCAATAGCAGCACCACACCAACACGAATAAGCAAAACACTGATGGTGGGAAAACAGCACAGAATATCAATTGATGGCCTCAGGGATGGTTCAGTTAAGATCAAGCTCCCATTGGGAGTCAGTCTCTTCCTATCATAAATTATCCATTGTCCTCATCATCAGCCGAATATATGAAGAAGAGCAAACCAGCCCGCCGAAAAGAAAAAATGATGTCCCTTGCTGAGTAATCCAGGCAACAAGGCATCAATTTGTGTTCAAGCTAAACTAAGCGGTCCGGAATAACCGGAATAATAGTTGATCCGCTCGCTTGGAAGGGGCCAGTCCTTTAAATTCTGAACGCACTCGACAATCTTTGATCTTTTCTTCTTTTTCTTCTTCGTGCGGCGGCGCAACTCTGAATTTTACCCGTGTTGCCTGGACATCCACGGCCTTCAAAAAGCCTTCAGTGATGTAACCCAGGTGTCAGTTGTGCCACAGACGAACGGAATTGCACACCGGTTCTACTTTATTGGTCTTACTGATCTCCTAAGGATGAGACCATTTGGTTTGGGATCGGACATACCACTCAACACTGTTGAGTTAGTTATAGCACAATTAGATCAATTAGATCGAGAAAGAAATGAAAAATGTGAATTGAGATTGAATATCAATACATCAGTATTTATTTCCTTGTAGCTGAAATAGGTCGATGGTGCAAGTACTCTGTACCTTAGGGCCCTGAGCCCCCCCCCATGTCGATCTATCATACCTGGTGGACGGACTTGTTCGCAGACTGTATGCCAATTCTTCAACTAAGGTCATCTAACTCTACTCATAGCCCTGCATACTTGTAGCTGTCTGTAGCAGTAGAATTTACTCGCCAGGCTCATCACCAATCTTCTCCAACTTGCCCATTGACCTCTTCTCGCCAGCCTCGCCAACAACACGAACCCGGTCCACGCGCAGCTTCTCGCCGTCGCCATTGCCATCAACGAAGAAAACCACCATGGAAGTGACATTCTGGAACTTGACATAGCGCAGCGGCACATTTGCAGTACCTGTCTTCGGGTCCCAATCCTCATCCTTAATCTCCACCGTCTGCACAGCAGGGATATCCTCCGCCTCGTCGAATCCAAGCACATGCGATCGATTCGTGTAGAGAGAGATTGTCTTGGGTCGCATGGGCGTCTCATCATCATCATCTTCATCCTCCGGCGGGAAAGAAGTAATCTGCAAAGAGTTCACCTTCAGCTTCGACTGGAAGGGGATGTAAAGCATCAACTGCTCATCCGTATCACTCTCCACCCAGTCCTTGCCACCCTCACTGCCTGAAGCCTTGCCCTTGGCAAGCGCAGATGGCTTCTTCGTATCGAAAAGTACTCGCGGTTCACCAAACTGGTTGTCCCGGTTCAGTAGTTCCAGTCCCTTGGGATCAACTTGGTCGGTCACATCTGTGTATCCCTTCGCCACGGTCGCGCCGAGCCAGATACCGCCAGCACCGCTACCTCCTTCGTCGCCATCGGATTTAGTGGCTTCTGTCGCGAGCTTTTGGATGACTTCGTTGAGTTTTTGGGGGTTGGCGCCGGCAACTGTTTGGGTTTTGCGGCCGTTTTCGAAGACGATGAAGGTGGGGTATCTGTAAATTGTTTGTTAGTTGTGTTTTCTTTGAGGGTATTATTTAAATGTAAGGTATCCAGCTGGAGCTGAAGATGGCTAGCTGATCTGCTGGTCCGCTGTTGGAGGGAGGTTGGAACGTACGCCCGCACGCTGTATGTCTGCGCCAGTTCTTTCTGCTCATCACCGTTGATCTTGGTGAAAGTGATCTGATTCGGGCGCGAAAGTTGACGAGCCAGGGAGTCGTAGACAGGGGCGATGGCTTTGCATGGTCCGCACCAGTCGGCGTAAACTAAATTTGTGGACTCGAGTTAGACAGTCTGAGGTGGGAGTGTTGTTGTTGTGATGGTGGGGGAGGGTGAGCAGTGGTTCGCGGCTCGTGGCTTGCGGTGCCTGGCCTGGTGGCTTTTTCAAACTTCAAAAACCCGAGGAACACTTACAGTCTGCAATAACGATTCTCGATGAATTCAGCAAAGTGCCGAATTGCTCGGGGGAGGATATAGTGACGACAGACATGGTGGTTGATGATGTGATGTGGTGAGGGGAGAGAAGTTGGAGACGAAGTTGCCCCGTCATCCGCCGCCCCTCTCTAAGCTCTGGGAAAGCTCGAGTTGGGTCAAATCTCATAACACCAACTATAGGTATACTATCACATTATTGAGTAAATATTGAACTGCAATTAATCTTCAATTTTGCCATTTATTCTGACGCTCAATTTTTATTAACCTAAATTGGTGGTAGCATCAGCGGGGACGTATAATAGTTTTGCGCGCTGCGTATATATAGTTATACAACCAAGTTGGTTGGGTATGTCACCTGTACTAAGGTACCCCAGTATCTACTGGGAAATGCTACCTAAAAGTCCATTTCAAATGAGGTTTGGAGGTTTCCACTATTATATGCCCTTTTTATTCAAATTTGAAATTTATATGCCAAGACTCATCTTCAAAATTATATAGATTAGTGCTTGCTGTCGCAAGATTGCTGTTCGAGAAAATTGAACTAAGCTCTTCATGACCCAGTCTCAGCCAAGCTAAAAGCTCTCAAGCTTTGCCTGCTGTGGAGAAGAATTTACATGAAAGAAAATGAAATGGAAAATTCCAAGATTTTTATAAGTTTACTATTTGAAAGACACTATCTTAAACAGAATCCCCTGAATAATAAGATGGGTGTGCGCAACTCAAAATCCTTTACCCGATACAATCCTGCCTTTTATAGGCGATTAAAATGCCAGTTAATGGGACTATGGTGAGAGCATACGGGCTTCAAAGAGTATGGAATCTCTCTATTCATCGATTTCTGGATGAGAATGCGTATAAACCTTTTCATAACCTGGCGTGCTCCTGCTGGTAGATCCAGATCTAGTGCTACTGAACTAGTAGTTCAAATCGATCAATTATCTGAAATGAATACACTACTAGTGCTAGTAGCACTTGTCATACTAGCGATACTAGCTAATACAAAAAGTAAAATCTAAGTGATCATCACTGTCTTCCCAATTTGGTTCTCATTTACCTTTCACAAAATCATGAAACACAATTGCTCCGCTTTGATATCACTGTCCGATCCCAGCAAATCTGGTAAGGATAACCCAGATAAAAAGCGAACTAGCACCAGATCAAAGTTTCAGGTGAATAATATTCAATCTACTCCGTAAACTACTCCGCATTGGATCTTATACAAAGTCAATGACAAAAGACGGCGACCTCCGTTTATTAGCGGACTACCGATATCTACCGGAGGTCTGAGCCTCTTCGACGGAACTGAACAAAACCCGATGATCTGCAGTCGATTTCATAAATGTCTCAGTGAGGATTGATTTGGAAAGCTAGACCGGAATTAAATTTAGTAAAGTTAATGGAAGACGCTGAAGTAAGGTGCTTACGGTGGTACAATGACAACTTCGAAGTTGTCATCTGTGACTGTAAGTAGTACTTAGCAAGTAATGTGGCTTTGTAGCTAATAAAGAAGAGATAAACGTATTGAATAAGTCTTTATATTTCCAAAGTAATCCGTTGTACTATATAGAATGTAGCTGACTTTCCGTGTCTTGCTGTAAAAAGAAGCTGTGTTCCGAGCCCAAACTCGCTGGTCACATCACCATCAGATTATACAGCATTGTCATGAAGGAACGGTGCGATTTGAGCAGTTCATCTGCTATTATCGAATGATTGGACACTAGAGCAGCTGATGATTCGGCCGCTCGCTTCATTTTAAAGCAATGCGAGGGCTTGTGTTGAGGCCATCGGGGTCATTAAGATATTTGCGGCCCTCGGTTTAAGACTTGGCACGAGTATGCCGTATCCTGTCTTCTGATTTTGTCCAAGGCTGTGAAGTACTAACGACTCATGTCTCGATCGAACTTGCCGACAATGCCAAAGCCTTGAGCCCCATGGACCATTTCCAAGGCATAATTTCAGCCCAAGAATGAGTCCACACGATTTTCCAGGGTCAACTTGTATGCCCAAAGGAGTTGTGGACGTTTAAATGACCCCGAACCAAGGTGAAAGCCTTCTGTGGATGATGAAAACCAGGATTCCATCGTAACCATAATTGGCCATGCAGATCGAGAGTTCAGCCCTGCAAGGCAGTATAGTAGTACCCTTACGACCTGGCAAGATCCCAAGAGCACGCTCATCCCTCCTCAGCCGCAAAAAGCACCTTCAACCAAAGGCTACATCCACGACACCCAACAACAATCTCCCCATGCTCAACCTCCTTCTCCAATTCATCTTCCGAAACAAGAAACCCCCTCTCATCACCACATCGACATTCACGGTACCAAACAATTTCCTCCCCAGACTCATCACATCCCAAATCTTCCAAATCAACCACTTCCAACCCGGTATGAAAAACGTCTCCTGTTTTCTCGCGCTCAGCGCCTTTTACTCGGTCTAGTCGGAGGACGCGGTCATATTCGGCGCGGAGAGTTGGGTCTAGGAGGGTTTTGTATGCGGTGGTGATTTCGTCGATTGTGAATTGGTGGGTTGTTTCGGTTTGTGAGGATGAGGATAAATTTGAGGCTGAGGCGGATGATGTGCGAGAATTTGAGTCTCGAGCGAGAGTTCCGGCTTTGTCGGGGTGGTGTCGGAGTAAGGCTTTGTGGTATGCGAGTTTGAGTTGTTGTTTGGAGAGACTCGTTGAGGGTCCGAATGGGAGATTGAGGACTTGGTAGTAGTCTATGAAGGAGGAGACGGTCATGGTAACTGTAAAATAGGGATTCGCCCTATATTTATTGCGATTACACCGAGATCGTCTTTTCCGGGAAGTTGTTTCTTCGCTGTCCTGTGTGCTGCGTGCGACTTTGCTGTCGGTCTTGGCCGGCTCCCTGCAGATGTTACAGCAGGTCAGAGCGCTTACCCCAGGTTTGTCGGTTCTGGGGGGTAGTCTAGCGTAGAGGCTTGACCGCGTACACGACAGAAAGTCGGTGCACCAGGGGGTTCGAGAGATCGAGGCGGGGGTGTTGGTGGTTTGAAGATTTGAAGATTTAAAAGGGCGATTGTCCCGCAGTTGAGGCACGCCACTTCGGGCGGGCGGCCTTGCGGGTCTCCTTCAAGTTGACTTGCTCTCCCTTTGACTCTTGACTCTTTTGTTCTTTACTCTTGACTTCTTCCCTTTCCCTTTTCCAGCTGTCATTTCTATTCAGCTTCAAGTGTCCTCGCCTAAAATGAAATACTGTTACGTGTTATACAGCTGCACATCGCCAATTCATTCAGAATCAAAAAGTGTCAAATGAAATGATCTAGATCTATCTATCTAAACATTTCGGATATCAAATCGCGAACAACAAACAGTCTATACAGACCAAAGTTCTAACTTTATAACAACCAAACGTACACTCTAATCATGAACTCGCTTACTCAGAGGTCTTGAAGACGAAGCGGTCCTCGGGCTTGCTCTCGAAGGGAACACCCAGCTCCAGAAGCTTGACATAAACGTCAGAGAACTCCTTGAAGAAAACATCGCTGTCCTTGGCATAACGCTCGACGTGAGACTTGAAGACCTTGTCCTTGATCAGGGCAATGTCAGTGGGAAGCATCATCAGGGTGGAGGTGGACTTGTCAGTGAACTGAGCAGGACCGTTCCACTTGCGCTGGTTCCACTTCTCATCAACGAGCAGACGGAAGAACTCGTTGCTGAAGACGGTAGGGCTGAAGTCCCAAGGACCCTCGAAACCAGAGCGGTCGGTGTGAGCGCGGCCCAGAGCGTGGGCACCAATCAGAGCAACCATCTCGCGGTCATCAAATCCCATGCGCTCGAAGACGTCACGGATGTGGCGGTGGTCCTTGGCTGCGTCGGGCAGACGTCCATCAGGAGTGCAGGCGACAACCTCCTTGTCCTGACGACCGGGTCTCCAGGGGATGACGGGGCCACCAAGCTCCTGGATAGCGGCAGAGCCGGCCAGAGTCCACAGGTCAGAGTAGGTGATCCAGGGGAACTTGGCCTTGATGGGCTCAAGGAAGTCACGGGCGAGCTTCAGGCCGGCGTTGGCACCGTGGTCGGATTCCGGAGCGAAACGCATAGTAGCACCATTGCTGCCACCAGTGCCGGTCTCCTTGTCGTAGGTGCCACTGGCGTGCCAGGCGAGACGGACGAGGACCTACAAGGATGGTATGTTAGTTGATGCTCCTGCGGATCCATTGAAGCAGTTCACGGTATACTTACGGGACCATAGCTGCCGTCATCATAGTCGGTCTCATCAGCCAGCTTGCGGGCAACCTCGTCATACACCTTCTGGTAGTCGGCCTGGGTAGGGACGAAGGGCTTGGTCTCGCCGTTCAGGTAGAAGTAGGCGCCAGCACCACCAGCGACACCGAAGGCGAGAGCCCAGATACCACCAGAGGAGGAGGACTTGCCACCAGCCTCAGAAGAATATCCACGGCGAGCAGTGGTACGGAAGCCCTGCGCGGGAACGAAGCGGGCAGAGCGCGCCGCCGGCCGGAACGAGGAGGCCGGGGATGAGCGCAAGAAAGCGCGGGAAGCGGATCTAGCAGCGGAAGCCATTATGTGTGTGTGAGATCAAAAGATCCAGATGGTACAAAGGAGAGAATGGAAAAGAGAGAGAGAGAGAGAGGAGGGGAAGGAGGGAAAAGAAGGGAAAGGAAGAAGTCGGAAAGGGAAACGCAATGCTAAGTATCCCCCTGTGAAGATACAATACAATCTGTGTACGGAGAACCAGACTGTGCCAATCGCTGGGATCCGCGCATTGCCTCGGTCTTTTTGACTCAGCACTCCGCATTTTATCCGCGGGTTCGAAGGGGTTCGAACGTTCCAACGGAACAGCCATTGCAGCGTACTATCGGGGAGTGGCGTGCTGAGCATTGCGATTGTGATTGCGTTCTTGGTGTCTGAGAAGTCACATCTTCTCAGCATGCAGGTCTGATATTCAAATTGGGCTGCGATACTGCCTCTTCCTCCTCAAGACTGGCGATTTCATGACAGCCTCGATTATCAACGAGCCTGTGCATGTACATTCCACCTACTCCACCTGTCGAGTCGAGCGGGTCTGTAATTTGTAACGAAGATGCGCTGTTTGGCCGGACGACCGAGGGAAGTTCCACTTTTACACGGCCTGCTCCGACTGGCTGACTAAGTGGGCTTAGTCACTTAACTAAGCAATTTGTTCTAGATCAACAGCATCAGTAAGTATTTACGGCTAGAATGTTGGTGATTAATGCATCAATATATTCAGTAAGTTCTATCTATTGATAATATCAACAGTTTACAGTTGTATAAGTCTATCTTCCCCAGAAAAATAATGCAGTCATTCCCATGGTCTGAACTGCTGTTAACCAAGCACCAATTGCAATCCCAGTTGGATGATCTCCCGATTTCCATGCATATATCCCCGCGATGAAACCACTGACAAGTAAAAATAAGAACATAAAAAAGGCAAAAAGTGACCAATCGGGTTGTTCTTCGAGATGAATCCCCCATCCCTGTGCCATCGGTCCAAGGCCAGGACCTAGCTTCCACGGTAAACGAACGCTCCACATCAGATCAGGATGCATTGATGCAGGGGAATAAAAGTAATGCAGGAATGTTCGATTGTCCATTGGTGGCTCATCAATTGGACATGGATCATATCGATATTTGCCGTCTTTAACTTCGTTTTCGGGAGGTATAGATGGCAGTTCTATTGTGCCTGCCATTGGTGATATCAATGATCGTTTGCCAAGTCGAAACTACTCCAAAAGTTAGCTTGAGGGTTTTCTATCTAGCTGGCATGTCTTGAAGGCGATTCAAGTGCCTACAAGATGAACAATCTGAATAGCTTACCTTTATAAAGATTGCCTTTCCAGGCTTGCTGAACCGCAGTCGCATTGGGAATATAGAGTGTCGTGTTCGCTTATAACTTTCCCTAATTCTTTCGAAGAGTTCTCCATCTGTATGGGTTTGATCCAAGTTGACTTGATCTAGCTCCATGGTGAATTTCCCAGTCTCTATGCATAACTGAAGAGCCTCTGGCTGTGGAGGTTTGGAAGAAGAGGGCGGAGAAACAGCTAGACCAGAACTTTCAGGAGCATGAGGGTCGCTGCTCCCGCTGGAACTACCCTGTGGCATGTTCCAGCCAATTGGGGACGTATGGGGTCTTGGATGCGCTTTAGTAGATTGCCGAGATGTTGAAATTCCTGAAGCTTCCTGCTGGGGCACTCGTCCAGAATGCTCTCTTAACCTGGCTGCTAGTTTTTCAATTGACCCAGGCGTTGTTTCTCGATAGTCTCCATATAATAGTTCTCCGCATGTCTGACGTGAATTGGATTAGTATGTGTAAATGTAAATGATCAGACTTTTGTTTCTTACACATCGCCATTCCAGTCTTCTGTATCCTGCTTGTAACCGCGGCCTCAGCAATTTCTGACCAAATTCCCAGAATAGCTTCAGCAGGGCCCAAATATAGGACGAGCTGCCAATTGTCGCCTCAGAGTTCGTTTGTGCGTTATTGTTATCCTGTACCTCCGCATATGCTGGAGGTGGGGGCATATTCTGCGCTTCCAAAAATTGAAGCCTATCGCTGAATGTGTCTTCTAAACGTCTCAGTTCCTCGACATGGGTACGTCGAATCTCTTCGATTTCGTTTCTTTGGGAGTTAAGCTCGGTAATTTGAGCCTCATCATCTCGTAGACGTCCTTGAACCCTAGATTGCTCTTGAGATATTGTCTGATATAGCTCATTATCTTTCGCCTGCATAGCCTCTCTCATTTCACGTCGTAGCTCTTCCATTTCACGCTCGTGTTGTTGTCGGATTTTGTTGAGCTCTTCGGCTAGAACCTTTCCGGCTTCAGTCTCGGATAGGTTTAGTCTTTGATCAACTAGTTCTTCCTGGATATTCAATATTGTTTTGTGTTTCTTGTCAAGAATTGATTTCAGGATACTCCGAGCGTTGTTCGGTGTACCAGAGAAACGCTCAACACTGCTTCCTCTTTCGATCATAAACCCCCACATAGAACGATTATGCGTTAGTTCTTCCAATCTTCTTTCGGCTTGGTCGAGAGCAATTGAGTTCCACTTGCTGGCAACTAGAATTACTTTACTCAAGGCGTTATCTCCAACGAGCCGCTTGAACATGACCAAGTTTCTCATCGCAGAGCCCGTGAAACGAGGGTGAGTGATGTCGTGCATGTAGATGACACCAGCTAATTTCACACTCTCCATGTAAGTTTCAGCTAGCCAGGATGCGATCTCCCGAAGGATCTCAGTATCACTTCGCCAGGTGTCATCGAAACCAACTGTATCGACAAGAACAACAGATTGACCATCTATGTTAAGGCGATAAGGAGTGATCTGATCGGTCACTGCGGTATGTGATTTAGGATTTGCACTGGATACTGGAGCGATGGTGGCTCTTACCGGATTGTAGTGTTGATCCGACCTTGATGGTATCGTCTCCTGTAGCTGCCCGTATAAAGTACGATTTGCCCACCCCCGTCGCCCCCATAACAACAATTACCGCATCTTCAGACGAGACTTCGTCTGACTCGACATCGGACCAGGCGTCTGAATCGGACTCGATTTTGCTCGCCTGTGGTTCTTCCATGGTGCTTGAAGTACAACCCAGCTGAATACACCAGTGCCCCCCAGCAGGTGCCAAATGTCGACGGATAAGCTATAGAGCCCCGACTGATGCAGCTAATAGCCAGACAGTCAATCGTTTAACAATAATCATAAGCACTGCTTGTCAGGTTGAAGTTAGAGCCTCGTGACCCCGCTTAAGTGACCATTTTTAGCTGATTTGCTGACTTTCTATTGGACGCCACTTGTGAATATGCAGGTTAGCTGCAGCTGGCCGAGGGAGAATTATTTCCGTCATCGGGGTTTATTTGAAGGCCCCGGAGGATAGAAAGTTTCGATATGAAGCTGTATCTCGATCAGTCATGGTGGTGATAGATGAAGAAATATTTCTTTGGTGAAGATGTTTGGTGACCCTTGGTACAACAACAACACCTTCTTTTTGCAGATGGGCGCGAAAATGACGATCAATTGATGTGGACCTGGCAATCAGATTGAGTGAAGGACTCATAACCTCAGGCTTGATAGATGGGAGAGAGGAGAAGCACATGATGATAGGTGATGATTGTTTGTTTTGGGAAGAAGATGACTTCAAGCTACCTAGCTTGAGGTAGTTATATCATTGGGTAATTGAAAGCTAAGATTTGCCTTGAGCGTGTGTTTCTATCTATAAACAGGATCAAACAAATATTGCCTTTGGAAAAAAGCTCTACTAAGGAGTGTTTGCACAGTTGTGTGCTTTAGTTGAAAATTATTGGCAATGTACTAGAATGAAATAGATATTTCAGGATTCCAAATAATTAATAATAGTACTACCTGGCAGGTCGGAGGATTGATATAAAATGCTACAATAGCTCACAACAGAAAGGGCCTGCTTTAATTTCAAAGTAGCCTCTATAAACCATGAATGATTGGTCTGCTGAAAAGCAGGTACACAGAACGGAGATGACACCAGAGCAATGCCCCCCTGAAGCAAGCTATTTTGAGTCACAATTGGCTGACAGCGGATCAATATTAGGGGTTACAAAGTCTCGGAGAATTTGACAGAGCACCGGGTGATTCCAATCGACCGGGACAGAGTGGTTCGATGTTGAATGATTGTGAGAGGAAAGGAAAAAGAGAAGGGAAAGACGATGTCATGCGGCCGGGGTGGGTCTAAGCATGTGATACACGCAGCGCCCGGCCGCGTGGAGAACAACACATCCAACACTTCCGCAACTGCAACATCCTCCATTCCACTCAAACTTCCCTCGAGAATTTACACAGAGAAGAGTCCTGTGCACTGTGCAGGTGGCATTCTACTGACACTTTCCTTAATTATCTCCTTTTCAACACCTTGCGCCCTCCCCTCTCGGTATGCTGCACCCCTCGTCCTAGGAATGGCGCTATGAGTACTCCGCGGGGCCACGAGGAAGAGGTGATCGTTCGTAGCAGTACTCCTGCTTCTTCTGATCATCTCGTACCCGAGGATCTGCGACAATTCACTCGCTCTCCACACCCATACCACCGCAGCAGACATCCTATATCGCGAACACCCTCCGAACAAGGCGACAAGCTCCAGCCCCCATCTTACTCCAAATCATCACGGACGCCAAGCGACAGCGGTACGGAAGCGGACGATGAGAGCACGGGCATACTAAGGGGCCTACCAGCGCCGCCACTAAGACCCAGAAAGGGGCTACGCTCTGGTCCGAATGGTATCGCCGACGGTGATGCGTGGTTACCTCGTCTACAGCCATGGCCGCCATTTGTACGGCAAGCTTCACGTGGCTCGCGGAGGAGTTCTGAGGAAGAGGCCGAAGAAGATGCGTTAGAGACACTACGTCTGAAGCAACAGCGACGGGTGGAGATCTTGCGCCGACTGATGGAGACCGCGCTTCTCTTGTCGGTGGGCGCAGTCGTCTTGCTGCAAAAGGATGCACGCTCACTAGCCTGGGCGTGGAGGAAAGGTATTTCAAACCGCCCTATAGCTTGTTACTAATGCCTATGTTGAGTGATATGGCTTGCTAATACTTGGCTGTCTAGAATTATGTACATATGCTATCCTACTCACAGGACTGTACGGTTCCTATCCTGTCCTCCTCCACATCTCGACACGCCGAAGATGGCCCTCGTGGTCCTCGAAACGTGAATTTTTCTCCATACCAACCAGCTTCGATCCCGCGCCGCTCTTATACCCAACTCTCATCCCAATATTCGTTGCTTTGTCCCTCACAAACCACAACCCTGCACTGGCAATGCCGAACATTATCCTTGGTCTGGCCTCACTTCCAGCACCAGTGATCCCGCTGCATGGTTGGAACAATGGTCTCAGTTTACCTCACTGGATGGTGGCGGCATTACCAGTCCTAATTTCCGAAAACTTTTCGCTCAACCACACTATTCCCAAACCCCTCATTCTTCGTGGACACGAGGCGGAATCCTTACTTCTTCTATTTCCTTTGCATCAAGCGTTGATACCCACATTAGACTTTTTGTTGACGACAAGCATTCTTCCCGCCGAACTGCAGCTTTTGACGACAGCTCTTATCAATTTGTATTTGTTTGCCGCCTCTCCTCAGGCGGAGATATTGAAGGCCCTATTATGGCTTGGTGGAATGTGTATATTTGTGTCATGCAGACACATCCTGCGCTGGGAGGTCACTTTGGCTCGAATCCCAAGCTGGAAATTTCGTCGGTCGCTCAGCGGCTCACAGTCACCACGAAAGTTGTTGAATTTAATGGACCACCGACTTTGTCAGAGGTTGAGTGGGACTGGTTTCTCTGACGAACCATCTTCTGACAGCGATGGGCCTGGCAGTGTTCGCAGGCCGCGGAAAGTCAAGACCATGCGAGAAGTTCGTGAAAAGGTTGCACCTCCACAGCCCAGCTCAGCAATTGATAACCTGAGTGCCGAAGAGGCATTTGAACGACATAGTCGCACCGGACGTGCACGTCGCCATACGATATCGACCTTCGAAGATGCAATTCAAGAAGAGCGGGTTCGCACGACCCCGGGCGGCCGGCGCAAGAAGCTGATGGGCCCTGGCCTTACCTCATTCTTATCGTTGACGGCGGCTCAGGCCCAGGTTCGCAAATGGCTTTACGCGAGCTATGTATACATCATATCCATTGCCATTATCGTGGGACCTATTCGCAAGTACGTGGCTGAGAGAGCTCTACAGGGGCAAGATCCATTTGGATGGGCGCTGGGGTACTTGTTTGGCAATTTATCTACAGTCCGGTTCTGGGTACTCATGTTGAACCTTGAATATTGGATTCAGCTGCCCCCTCGCCCGGAAGCTGCCATGGAAACGGCTTCATGTTGGCTCGGATGGGTTGAACATCTCCGACAGACAAGCTTCGGCCCGGCAAACACTCGCCTTCTCCTAATGGCGTACTGTGTGGTAGTACTTATCACAGGAATTGCGATAGTTCTTCAACTCAGTACCGTGGCCGAGGTTGACACGCGGCGAAAGGTGTTCCACGGGATGATGGTCCTGATGTTTTTACCCACAGTGTTCGTGGATCCTGCTTTTTGTTCACTAGCTCTTGTGCTGGTACTCTCAATATTTCTTCTTCTGGATCTCTTCAGGGCCTCCCAATTACCCCCGATCTCGCGGCCATTGACTTATTTCCTCGCTCCTTACGTCGATGGTCGGGATCACCGCGGCCCAGTCATTGTTTCGCACGTCTTCCTTCTTATCGGATGCTCGATCCCGCTCTGGCTGTCGCTGGCCGATCTCGCAAGAGCAGGAGAAGGCTCATGGGTGGGATGGGAGGTCCCGACTCGCGATGTCAGTATGGTCAGCGGGGTGATCTGTGTGGGGATGGGCGACGCCGCGGCGTCGTTGGTGGGGCGTCGATACGGGCGGCTGAAATGGTTCTGGGGAGGTGGCAAGTCACTTGAAGGCAGTATCGCCTTTGCAGTAGCGGTATCGGCGGGATTGCTCGTGGTTCGTGCCTGGCTGATGGTGGGTGGATGGCCGAGCGCGGGCGCCGAATCAGCCTCGGAGTCGGCGTCCCCGGAATGGAGCTACGCAGAGTGGGTGTGGATATTCTGCAAGGCAGTGTTGGCGGCGGGCGGAACTAGCGCGACCGAAGCGATCCTCACTGGCTGTAATGATAACGTGGTAGTGCCAGTGGTGTTGTGGCTGTTGGTGCGGGGATTGGGTGTTTAGAGTGTGTATGATAAGACGATCTGATGCATTGGACAGCTTCTTTTTAAGTATGGCGGTCGAATATTCGTTGCCTAGATATGTAAATCGGGTGATGGCCAACTATACTATAGTTAATATACTACATTACAAAGATCATAATATTTGATATTTCCCAGTAATATCCATCTATAAATATATAAATATATAAATATAAATATAATGGCTAGGTATATTCAAGTACCAAATTTGGCCCCAAATAAACTCTCCGATCGGCATCACCTTATCTAATCAGTCCTTATCTAATCACCCGCAGATCTTCCAAATGGCAGGTGCCTCACCTCCGTCGCAGATGCCCACGGGGTTCTCGTTCGCCCTCTTTGATCTCTTTTTCCCTCGTCTTCTTCTTTTCCTTTCTTCCTTTTCTTCTCCTCTCCACCTCCCCGCCTTTCTCCATCATTCAACCCCATTCTATCAAATTCCCCCCTTTCCTATCCCCCCTCATCTCACCTTTATCTCTCTTCTTCATCCCCTTTCGTTGATCCCAAGATCCCTCGTCATCTCCCCGCCCTCCTGACCGCCTGTCACTCGTTATCAGGTCACGCCCCCCCCTCTGCCCCATCCACGTCCCTTGGTCCAGTCAAGCATCACATCATCGCCCTCCTTCATTAGGTCTTCTTCTCCTGCCCCCAAGTTTGCCTCCTCTAAATTCAACCTTTGGTTCACCTCTATACTACTTACTCCTTCGAGTCGTACCCTCCTGCTAGTCTACTGTATCTTCTCTTATACATCATCACTCGCCTCACCGCTTTCTGATTCATCGCGGTGTTTTGACAAGGCCCCATATTGATTGATCTGCTTCAACCTGCTTGATTAACTGCTTTCATCCACTTCCATCGTCTTTGTACTGCCGCGGAAATCACCGGTCTTAATCCACGGCCTTCTCTCATCGTATTTTCGCCAACTTTCCACTCATTTCCCCCCGGCGGTTTCTTGTCTGTCTTCTAACCTGGCCGGCTGCTGCAATCACCTTACCTAGACGGTTCTCCTCATGGGCCTCAACTTCCATCGACCATCTATATTTCTGCTGCGGTAGCTGTGGTTGCTGGGCCTTGGTTGGATTAGGATCTGTTCCCCTTCGTGGGAAGTGCAGTGAACTGTGGTGACAATCATGGCCTCTCAACATTCTCGGCGGTCACGCGAGACCGCCCATCCCAGGATGACGATCGGCCGCTATACTCGCTTGGAGGAGATCGGTCGTGGGAGTTTCGCAACGGTATATCAGGGTATGCATAATGTGAGTCAAATAGTTTTCTTTGAGATCTCCCCGTTCGGCTTTGGGCCGGCTTCGTTTCGTTGAATATCCGAGTTAACGACTTTTCTCATCGATCAGAGAACGAAGACCTTCGTGGCTATCAAGTCAGTCAATATGTCGAAACTCAACAAGAAGTTGAAGGATAACCTTACCTCCGAAATCGGCATACTCAAGAACCTTCAGCACCCTCACATCGTCGCCTTGATCGACTGCCATGAATCTGCACAACACATCCACTTGATCATGGAATATTGTGCACTTGGTGATCTTTCACAGTTCATCAAGAAGCGGGAGAGCTTATTCGATCATTCATATACAAGAGAAATGATCAGAAAGTACCCAAATGCACCGGGCGGAGCCTTGAATGAAGTTGTGGTCCGACATTTCCTCAAGCAACTCGCCAGTGCACTCAAGTTTCTTCGGGACAGAAACCTCATTCATCGAGATATAAAGCCTCAAAATCTCCTGCTTTGTCCGGCACCCGTTTCATATCGGGAGGGATCAGCACACATCATCCCATATAAGGGTAGCGAGGACTCCTATGATCCAACAACGGGACTGGAGTCGTTGCCCATGCTGAAGATTGCGGACTTTGGGTTTGCTCGATCACTACCTGCTACCTCATTAGCAGAGACACTGTGCGGGTCACCACTATACATGGCCCCCGAGATTTTACGATACGAAAAGTATGATGCTAAGGCTGATCTCTGGTCTGTCGGTACCGTGTTGTACGAGATGGTCGTCGGGAAGCCTCCATTCCGTGCAACGAACCACGTCGAATTGCTACGCAAAATCGAAAAAGGAGAGGACCGAATTAGGTTTCCAGAAGACAGTACAGCATCAGAAGATATAAAAAGCCTCATCCGTGGCCTTCTAAAACGCAACCCCGTTGAACGACTGAACTTCCCAGAATTTTTCATCAATAAAGTGATCACAGAGCCAATACCAGGCCTTTTACCCGATGATCAAGGACGGCGATCATCAGTTAGCACTAGCCACGTCCCAGGGCCATCACGAGCCAACTCACGATCGGATATACCAACTCCCATTGAAATGAAACCCGCAGAATCCCCCTACCCCGGTGAGCCAGAGGAGAAAGTCACATACCCTTCTCCACACAGACAGACGTCTTCACGACAGAAACCCGAAACTCCGCCTGGTTCCTCGCCTATGCGCCGTCTGGGAAGTGCAGATAAGCCTGCCTCGGGTACTCCTGAAGATCAACCCCGAGGAACACCGCCCCATCGGCCAAATCCAGTGTCCCATGTCACTGCCCCGGGTCGGCAAGAGCTCATAGATCGCAATGCCGCAGCGGCAATGGAGCGACAAAGATCTCGAAACACACATTCTGGTTCAATCAAGACTACTGAAGATGATCGGGCATTGGAAGAACGTGACCGTGCAGCTCAGGAAGTTGCATTTGAGCGAGACTACGTCGTCGTGGAAAAGCAGGCGGTGGTGGTCAACGCATTCGCGGACGAGCTGGCTCACAGTCCCCGAATTCAAGGAGGGCTCTCTCGAGGCCAGAGTGGAAATGTCTCACGACGTGCGACGACACAGGGTTTGCCCACTCTAGCATCAACCTCTCCTCATACCAACACCAAGGCCATGCAGATCGTTTCTGGAAGGGCCCGAGCAGATTCAACACACCAGCGTCAACACTCGTACGAGCGACGATATGGACAAAGCCCATCCTCGGCGACCTCGGCAATCTCTAAAGCCCTCAATATGGCAAGTGGCCGCCTGTTTGGAATGGGGTTTTCCCCTCCGCTGGCAATCACCAAAGGGGGGCGGTCCCCACCACTGGCCTATAATCCTTTCCCAGCCTATCCAGCTGGACAGGCAAATTTAATGATCACAGGCGACGGGCCGAAGCCTAATACGGCCCTCGATGAGGATTACAAAACAGTGCAGGTGATCGAGGAATGTGCCACACGGAGTGATGTTGTGTATGGGTTCGCCGAAGTGAAATACAAACAGCTCATCCCGTTGGCTCCTTCAGCACAGGACGGTCCATCTGAAAACACAGATCCCAACGATGCTGGCGACGATGGGCTTACGGTCGATGCTATAGTGACTCTTTCTGAAGAAGCGTTAGTCCTCTATGTGAAGGCTCTCTCGTTACTAGCAAAGTCGATGGATATTGCGGGATCCTGGTGGTCACGCAAGAACCGAGAAGACACCTACGGTGATGCTAGCAACCGCGGAGATGGTACTAGCACACTCGCTGGTACTCGTATCAACAACGTCGTTCAGTGGGTGCGCAGCCGGTTCAACGAGGTACTAGAAAAGGCCGAGTTTGTGCGCTTAAGGCTCATCGAGAGCCAGAAGCGGCTGCCTTTAGACCATCCCGGTCATCCAAACAATCACTCAATTGGGTCTACTGCCACATCGAGTGGCTCAGCCGATGTAGTTGTTAGCCCTGGCGTCACTGCAGAGAAACTCATGTACGATCGTGCACTGGAGATGAGTCGAGCCGCCGCCATTAACGAGTTAACGAGCGAAGATCTTGCTGGTTGCGAGATCGCCTACGTCACTGCAATTCGGATGCTAGAGGCTGTCCTTGAAGATGATGGACTGCGATCTTCTAGCGGGAGCGTATCACAGGGCGGCGAAAAGTCATCCGTTGATACGTTGCAAGGGGAGGATCGGCAGGTCGTGGCCAAAAGTGAGTTCATTCCTTCGCTTATCGATGCCTTTATAATGACTTCGTTGCTAACATTTTTTCAGTGGTGTCAAGCATGCGCGCTCGTCTAGGTTCCCTACGTAAGAAGTTGGCGATCCTGTCAAAGCGAGCATCAGCCCCAACTCCCACGATGGGTAGTATTGGCCGAATTCCCACACCCAACTTGGCCACAGTATCACAAGCCACTCCACCTCGCTAAACCCATTGTAAATTCCATTTCCTCTTATCTAGGTGCTATCAACAAAAAATTCCTGGTGAATTAGATGGTAACCTCCTCCCTATCATTGGAAACCATCCCATGGGATGCGTTTTTCCGTTTTGCGCTTTGCAGCATTTTGATCCCTGCTATATAAGCCTTTTGAAGCAACCCTGACCTTACTTTTGGTCTAACCTGAAATATCTCTCAGGCTAGTAGCCAGAGATACTAATATTCATTCATGTTTATGATGTTATTTGTCCAAATCTAGTTCGTTCGCCATATATCCCACTGCCTAGGGACACCGGAGTTTTTTTTTTTTTTTGTTTTTGTCTGGTTTTTGTCTCCTTGTTTTCTGTTTTTGGTTTTAATGGCGTTATATCCGGGAGGCTATACAGACTGGCACTATGTTTCTTTTTACCTTTTTTCACCTTTTCTTTTTCTTTATTTTATTTACCTTTTTGTCATTCTATTTTTGTTGTCTGTGGCGGACACACTCCTGCTTATTGCACAAGACTTGGGAGTTTGGGGCTGACCGAACGGAATTGGACTGGGTTGGTTGTTCATGTGCAGATTTTAGATGAAATTCATTTTGATTGAAATTCATTCTTCAGTAAATTTGTCAAATGTTCATGTCATAAATTATTCGTCAGTAAATATTCAAAGACTAGCCTAAGACCTAACTTCTTTCTGTCCGCAGGGATATGCAGCTTTGTGGGATATCTACACTGTAGATCTCATGATACACACAAGTATACCCTGGAATAGGTATTCAGATAAACTAGGCTCATTGGTAGTACTATAGAGTGATATCCAATACCAGTAGGGAGTGGAAGTTACCATAATCTAGTAGAAGTTGGCAGGGTTGAAACAGATCACTAATTTATTATGCGTCTAGAATGAACCATATACATTTTCTGTACCACAAAACATATCGAATTGGGAAAAGCAAACCCCAGCAAAATGAACCTCGAGGTCATTGAGATCAGCTCAAGACTCAGGCTTTCTCTCAATTCGCGTATACACGCTACGCGACCACCCATCCGCATCCACAACAGTCTCCTTGACCAAAAGATATCCACCCCAGCGCGGAAGCAAGACTGCCCACAGGAAATAATAGACTGCACCCGAAGCAAAGATACCCAGAGCGACAACACAGTGCAAGAAGTATGGCAACTCTTTGTACACACTTTGACCGGCGCTCGGAGGAATATAAGGTGCAATCACCAGGTAGATGTTGGACAGCGTGAAGAATACTGTCACTGGGAGTGTCGCTTTGATACCCGGAGACCAGTTGGGGAAGTTCTTTTCGCGGGTGAGGTAGATCCAGACTAGACCGGAGCCGACGAAGACATTAATGATTGAGAGGGGGTATGAAATCAGGCTGTATACTGTTAGATCTTGCAATTCAACGAAGAATTGAATGTGGACTTACTTGACAAGGAAATTATATGCGTCACCAGGAGGAGGTGCAAGCATAATGATGGCCGAAACGAGATAATGCTCGAATAGGCCCGCGGCAGGTGAATTCAGCGGCCAATTGCTAGCCCAGATTTTGGAAAATGGCAAGGCCCCTTCTCGACCTAACTCTTGGACGACTAGAAGTATTTAGTTAGTTGGAATTCAAGCAACAAGGAGAGATTAAGCTTACTTCGACCCTGCGAGAAAAGAACCGAGAGAACATTTCCGAAGGCTGATAAAGCCACAAGAACCGACATAGCTTTCTCGGCCTGTTTTCCAAACATGTTTCCGAAGAATGCAGCAGCCACTACGGTTCCAGATTCAAGCATTTGTTGCTTTGGAACTGCAGCAAAGTATGCAATATTCACAAACATGTACAGGATGCCTACCGAGACAATAGCTACCGGGGCAGCTATCTTCAAAGTGCGGACAGGATTCTTTGTCTCACTCAGGACCTATCTCTTGTTAGCTTTGCGTTCATGTCCGGGATGATTGAGAAAGACTAGACTCACATAATTGGCATTCGAGTAACCAATAAATGACCAGATAACATTATAAAGTGCCATCACGATGCTGTACCCAGTCCCATTTGTCCCTTCGAAGGCATTCTTGAAGTTATGTGGCGGTTCAATCTTAGTGTGACCTGCCAGTGCAACCCATCCAGAGACGACGATGAATAGGATAACGATCAACTTGATCGCTCCCAGGAGATTAATCAGTCGGACACCCCATTTTAAAGCAAATGCATGGATGAGAAAGGCCGTAGTCAAACAGGCCAACCCAATTCCACGCTGATTCCAGCGACCAACTTCCACACCTGCGGCATTGAGTATGTACTCGCCAAAGACAACACTATTGCTGGCGGCCCAACCCAAAAAGAACGCATAGGCAGCGAAGATTGACGTCGCTAGAAACTTTGGCTTTTTGAAAATGTATTCGAGGTAATTTTTTTCACCTCCGTTTCTATATTATCCCATAGTATATTAGTGTTCTGTCTGAATGGATATAGAAAGAAAGAGAAGGAGGGATCTAAAGTACCTTGGAATTGCAGTTCCCCATTCCAGGTAAACTGCTGTTCCGGCCAAAGCAATTATAGTCCCAATTACCCACATGAACAGTGCGAGACCAACACTGCCCGACAACTCCAGAATGGTACTGGGCGTTGCGAAAATACCGGTTCCGACGACCCGGTTAAAGATCAGCCCGATCGCGCTGAATACGCCGATCTGTCGGCGGCTGTCCGGGGAAGTTTCAAAGACATTCCCCTCGTCTAGAACCAAATGTTAGTTTTATGTATGAAAATATAGGTGTGGGGAATATAATACATAATCCAGTAACTCCATCCGCTGGCCGAGGTCCTTCCTCGGTAGATTTTGTGTCTGTTAAAGGCGCTTTAACGACGCCTGCTTCAAGAGAGGGTCCAGCTGGATCGGCCATCTCGATTTCGGCAAACCGCGTGCTGATTTTTGTACAATATTCCGAAAGTTTCTGAGACTCGAAGGCTATTTTGTATTCTAGTATATATGGCAAATCTGGGCACGGTTAGCAACGGTATAGAAATGACGTGCTGGCACTAAACGTGATGCAATAGGCATCGGGGCTGGGCAGGATACTACCTCGTGCCACTAGGAGAAAGAAAGTCGAACGATCAAGTCGCCGCACAGATCCTTCTGAGCTGAAAAATCCTTCTAGAATACGATGTTCGGACAATAGAAAAACCTGGCTGGGATATTGCGTGTCTAGTACACACACGGGTAAATTGCCGACGAAGAGAGTGATTTTTGAACGTTCTAAAAGAGAAAAATAATCTAGAAGTGATAGACAGGCAAGAAAAGACTGAAGATGAAAAGAAGGAAAAGGAAAGAGCGTTCAATCGACTCAGTCACTGTTTATATACTATGTAGCAGGCGCGGTCCGCCCTGAGAAAGGAAATCAAAAAGCTCGGTAGCTTCAACGTCAACCCGCGGACGCCAATGCCAAAACCCGGCGCGGCCGAACAGAATCGGGGAAGGTGCATTGAATAGACATTTTAGTTAATTCAGGGTCCAGTCTTTCTTGGCCGAAAATAATCGCGGCGCAAACGAATCAGAGAATTTTTTAATCCCCCTTTGCTGGCTCATTTCAAGGCATAGAGTGCAAAATAGTACCCTGCCTTGCACTGCTTAGCCACAGAATATCGACATATTACGCCATATTGTAGGCAACACGAACCTCCAAGGCTCAGGATGCCTCTGCCAAGGTCCAGCATTTGCCTAGAACCGCCCAGATAGTAAACCTCCAATCGCCAATAACTAAATATGAGCACGCCATCCGGCCCCGTGGTACTGCAAAGTGTACTTAAGTAGATAATTGAAGTGCTGCGTATTTTATAGGCGCGAATAGATTCTTGAATAGCATGTTTGTATACTTTCTGTTTGTGTATCTGTTTCTTCAACTGTGAGTCTCAAGGTGTTTATCAATCTTCTACAACTAATTAGCACAGTAGTGCGCGATAGAGGCAAAAAAGGCTCGAGAAAGTGGCCTGATATTGTGCGAGTAGTACAATGTGAACAGAAAGATAATACAGTGCAAGAGGAATCACAGCCTTGTGTTTGGAAACTACTGACTGTTATCCTAAGAATCTTGAAGTAAACACAAATGGTTGTATGTCTGCCACTGTCTTTACTACTCAACCATGATGCCAAGAGTCAGCATGCTATGCCAAGTGTAGTTCTCGAATATCAAATTTGCTATAAACCAATAGTACTGGCTTATAGCATAGTATCTGTCTCAGAGACATAGCATATATGGCAATTTTGAGAAAACGGCGGAAAGTTCCTATGTAGGAAGGTCAACAACGAGGTGGGCCGAGGCCTGAGAGTCTGACAATTTGAAGGTGTTGCTTGACTTTGCTATTAGATGTATTTGTTAGGCCTTTAGATTCAAACGGCACCCAAAAGAAACAGAAATAGGATTGTGGCATGCTGTATCGAACCATTCTAAGGGTTATAGGACAGGGTTGTCATTAATTTCTGTAGTTCACCATAACTAATAACCGATCGAGACCGCCTGAATGGCCTCTTTTGTTCGGATAATACAGACGTACAATATTTTCTACCCTAAGGACTCCTTGGAGATAGCATATTTCCATAACTAGTTGGAATATACGAATGTACATTACCTTCGTAAGGTTGCCAATGCAAGGGTGTTTCATTGTTCAGGGTGTAAACATTGATAGCAATCATGTGGTGACTAAATGATGATGAGACGATGGGCATGACAGTGGACAAAATAAATAAAATACTATAATAAATAGAATAGTATTTTGTTTATTTAGTCCACTATCATACCCATCGTCTCATCATCATTTAATTTAAACTACTTTATTCCAAGCATCATCTAGGATACTAACCCAAGACGAGTTGGATTATATCGAGATAGGACCGGTAAAAATGCCACTAGTTGAGCAAAAATTCGTGTCCCAGACCTCTTATGGAAGACCATTCAGGAAGCAGTAAAGCTATCATGGACCCCTCAAACTGGCTGGATATTCGTCTTGCAAGAGGAGCGGTTTAAAAACCACTCCCCAGTCGGCTGCCGTGGAATCGAGGCATCGCTGGGAGCGACTTGCGTGAGGTGAAGAAGAAAGAAAAGAGGAACTTCTCTTTTTTCCATTTTAGAAACTTCTCGGCGGGAAGTACCACAAGGGAAGGCGGTGGACGCAATGTCCAGCCCCTTACTCACCGCCTTCCATTCTGCCGGGGCCAATTCTCTGCGATCGATTGTTCTCCTTCGCTCTTCGATTGTTGTTCTTTGATTTCCACGCTTTATCCTTGTAATTATATTTCTAATTGGGTCGCATTGCATTGCCCCGCTTCTTTTTCTTTCTTTCTATTTCGTTCTAATTTTTGATCCCTCACCAATCGGGGGGTTTGTTGCACCGCCGATGCGCCGATTCTCCACGCGTGCATTGCTTCAAGCAAAGCCACCGCTCTCCTCCGCCAGAGCTCCCCTCCCCCTCTTCCTCTCCGCCCCTCGTTCTACTTCTACTTCTCCATCTGCATCTGCACCTACTCCAAGACTACCTCGTCGTCTCCGATCGCCTATCTCCCAAACCTCCAAGCGTTATTGCTCATACCGCAGAATGTGTAGCTCTCGCCGCGGCGAGGTCTCGGGCTCGACCAATGTCCAGGGCCGTGAGGTCTTGCCCACCAACGTCAAGCCCGTCCATTATGATCTCACCCTTGAGCCCAATTTCGAGAAATTCACCTACGAGGGAACTGTCGTCATTGAGTATGTCTATGCCGCTCTTATTTGCTCCAAATAACTCTATCTCTTCATCTCGACCCTCCCCGCATTCTCTGTTGCTAACCAGTGACCTCACCTTTGTTTAGTCTCCACGTGAACGAGGATACCGACTTCGTCTCTTTGAACTCCAACGAAATCGATATCCACAGCGCCGTCGTCTCCTCGCAAGGCTCAGTCGTTGAGTCTCAGCCCGATATCTCCCTCAACAAAGATGCCCAGACCGCTACTATCAAGTTCAACCAAGCTCTGGCTGCGGGGTCCGATGCCCAGCTCAAGCTCACCTTCACTGGTATCCTCAATGATAACATGGCCGGTTTCTACCGCTCATCTTACAAAGAGAATGGCGAGACCAAGTACATCGCTTCCACCCAGATGGAGCCCACCGATGCCCGCCGGGCTTTCCCTTGCTTCGACGAGCCCGCCCTCAAGGCTAAGTTCACCGTGACCCTGGTTGCGGACAAGAGCATGACCTGCTTGAGTAACATGGATGTTGCAAGTGAAACCGATGTGCAGGGTGGCGCTAAGAAGGCTGTGAAATTCAACACTTCCCCGCAAATGTCCACTTATCTGATCGCTTTCATTGTTGGACACCTCAACTATGTCGAGACCAAGAACTTCCGCGTTCCCATTCGTGTCTACGCTACTCCCGACCAGGACATTGAGCACGGTCGTTTCTCCCTCGAGCTTGCTGCTAAGACTCTGGCTTTCTATGAGAAGGCGTTTGACAGCGACTTCCCCCTGCCGAAGATGGACATGGTGGCAGTGCCCGACTTCAGCGCAGGAGCCATGGAAAACTGGGGTCTGATCACCTACCGAATCGTCGACGTGCTGCTGGATGAGAAGACCAGTGGTGCTTCCCGTAAGGAGCGCATTGCCGAGACTGTCCAACACGAACTGGCTCACCAGTGGTTTGGAAACCTGGTGACCATGGACTTCTGGGATGGTCTGTGGCTCAACGAAGGTTTCGCAACCTGGATGTCGTGGTACTCTTGCAATGTCTTCTATCCCGAGTGGAAGGTCTGGCAGACCTACGTCATCGACAACCTTCAGGGTGCTCTCTCTCTGGACTCTCTCCGTAGCAGTCACCCCATCGAGGTGCCCGTGAAGCGCGCCGATGAAATCAACCAGATTTTCGATGCCATCTCTTACTCCAAGGGTTCTTCCGTGCTGCGCATGATCTCCAAGTACCTCGGTGAGGATGTCTTCCTCCAGGGTGTTCGCAACTATATCAAGAAGCACGCATATGGCAACACTGAGACTGGTGACCTGTGGTCTGCTCTTGCTGATGCAAGTGGCAAGCCCGTTCAGTCAGTCATGGATATCTGGACTAAGAATGTTGGATTCCCCGTCATTGGCGTGACGGAGAACCCCGCTTCGTCTTCTATCACCCTGAAGCAGAACCGTTTCCTGCGTACCGGTGATGTGAAGCCAGAGGAGGACAAGGTTCTTTACCCATGCATGCTGGGACTCCGCACCAAGGATGGTGTCAACGAGGATACCATGCTCACTGAGCGCGAGGCCGAGTTCAAGGTTCCCGATCTGGACTTCTTCAAGGTCAACGCCGACCACTCCGGTATCTACCGCACTTCATACACCCCCGAGCGTCTCACCAAGCTCGGAAAGGCTGCTCGCGATGGCCTGCTGACCGTCGAGGACCGCGCTGGTATGATTGCCGACTCTGGTGCTCTGGCTGCCTCCGGCTACCAGAAGACCTCTGGTATGCTGTCGCTGCTCCAGGGTCTCGACACTGAGTCTGAATTCGTGGTATGGAACGAAATTCTGACCCGTATCGGCACACTCCGCGCCGCCTGGATGTTCGAGGACACCAAGACCAAGGATGCTCTCAAGGCTTTCCAGCGCTCGCTCGTCTCCTCCAAGGCTCACGAGCTTGGCTGGGAGTTCTCTGAGAAGGACGACCACATTCTGCAGCAATTCAAGGCCCTCATGTTCGGTTCTGCCGGTATGGCAGAAGACCCCGTTGTCATTAAGGCCGCCCAAGATATGTTCGCCAAGTTTGCCGCCGGTGATCTCACCGCTATCCACCCCAACATCCGCGGTAGTGTCTTCACTATTGTGCTGAAGCACGGTGGTGTCAAGGAGTATGAGGTTGTTCTGGACCGCTTCCACAACGCTGCTACCTCTGACGAGAAGACCACCGCTCTGCGCTGCCTGGGCTCCGCTTCGGACCCTGCTCTCATCAAGCGCACCCTCGGCCTGGCCATGGGCGATGAAGTCAAGAACCAGGATATCTACATGCCTCTTGGCGGTCTTCGCAACCACCAGGCTGGTATCGAGGCTCGCTGGGCCTGGCTGAAGGAGAACTGGGATACCATCTACCAGCGTCTCCCTCCTTCCCTCGGTATGCTCGGAACTGTTGTCCAGCTCACCACTTCCAGCTTCTGCACTGAGGCTCAACTTAACGATGTTAAGGCGTTCTTCGATGCCAAGGATACTAAGGTGAGTCTTAACCAAGCATTCTATTGTTTACATTCGTCCAGGGCCCTATTTTGCTAACAAACTTTATTTACAGGGCTACGACCGTGCAGTCGAGCAAAGCCTCGACGCCATTCGCGCTAAGGTCAACTGGATCGGCCGTGACCGCGATGATGTCGAAGCTTGGCTCAGCAAGAACCAGAGCAAGCTGTAGACAAAATCACATTTTACAGTGCTCTAGAAATAATTCAAAGTCAAATGAATACCTCACTCCGAGAAGACCGGCTTTCTTTCGGGATCTGTTTATTTTTATTTGACTTGAGGATTTGGTTGTCGCAGTCGCACACGGGTTGTACCTCTGCCAACTTTATTAAAACAACACTCAACTCATCGTCATAGAAATGGTTCAAAAAATTCAAGTATTTAAATACACTACACTCCATCATGACACTGTAAAAGTACGTTCTGCTCCAAAACTCGTGGACTTCTCTATCTAAGAGGGGCTTCCAAGTAAACTCGCGAAGTTGCGAGCTTAATGACGCGTTTCCGGGGCCAAAAAAGCGTTAAGCGCAGTATATTTTGAATTTCCGAAAGCCCATGCCCAATTGAGTATCCCTAGTCGAGTCAAACGCAGACATTCTCCTGACAATTATCCCAGTGGATTCCATTCGCTATTCCACCCAATGACCATAAGCTGTAGCAAAACTGCGCTAGTGAACTGTCAATCGTCATCGCAGATAATATCGCACGGTAAGCCGAATTCAGTAACCAGTTCGACTTTATTTGGGGGCCAACATGTATTCACAATGCTTGTTTCTTGATCGGCTCGGGATCTCCGGAGTAATCAAGACGAGACTCAGCATACTAGAGATCCAATACAGCCTTATTATTTTTAGGTCAATTTCCAAGCATCTTGCATGCCGAATTGGGTGCATACCGAGAGTTCCAATTTGCCGATGAACAAGGCTGAGTAGAATGCAATGTTTTGTAAAATGGGCCCCGATTACTAGGAAGACGTATATAAGCAAGCCAATTTAAGTCTTTAAAATTGTATACCAATTCTCAACAGAAAACCCAAATAATCACTCGATTTGAAGAAATCAGAAAACGGAAGCCCGAACTCACGATTTGGACGACTGGAGCTTTCTTCATTCTGATATCATGAGGTTTCTTCCTTTTGCCCTCTTGGGCTGTCAGCTCGTCTTGCCAACGGTAAATTCCCTCAAATTTCTTCCATAGCAAGTCAAGTTGAAAAAACCTAATATGATTTTTCTAGTTTGCCCAAGTTGATAACAACAGAAATGGGATGTTTCAACTTAGCAACGACACCGAATTCGCCTTCGTCTTGGAAACTGCTCTCGCCCTAAGCAACGGTGGCGGCGCCTCAACAGGCGAGATACTGAGAGCTGCCAGTCAAATCAAACCCGGAAACTTCGAGAGCTGGTATAAAGAATTTATGTATCTCGGTGACGGAATCCATGCCAAAGCCTCCGCTATTAATGCTTCTCGGTTTCCCGTCTCAGCCCGCGAATCCTACTTCCGCTCCTCAAGCTACTATCGCTTTGCACCTTTCTTCCTTCACCAAAATCAAAATGATCCACGTATCAACAAAGTCGGAGCTCGCTCTGTCTCTGACTTTAACAAGGCGGCCGCATTACTCGCGCTCCCACCTACGAACCTGAAGCTACCAGCCACAAGCACAAATGTCCCTGGCGGCAAATTCTCCGTCCCAGCCCGATTTTTCAAGGCCCAGCAAGGCAGCGAAAAACTTCCCACCGTCATCATCGGAACAGGCTACGACGCCTCACAGGAAGATAGCTATCACGAATTGGGTGTTGAAGTTCTCGCGCGCGGGTGGAACGTGATTACATATGAGGGCCCTGGCCAACCTACCGTCCTACGTGAACAGAAAATCGGCTTCATCCCAGACTGGTGGAACGTTGTCTCGCCAATCGTCGATTACTTGGAAAGTCGTCATGACGTTGATTTGGATCGTATCGCGCTGGCGGGTATTTCTTTTGGTGGTTTACTCGCTCCCCTCGCTGCTAGTAGAGAACATCGCCTCAAGGCTGTGTTGGCTATTGATGGGATCAATGATTTATATAACAACTTCGCCTCTGAAATGCCTAAAGCTCTGACGGACCTTTACGAAGATGGACATTATGAGAAGTTCGACGAGGAGATTTTGCTTTTGGAGCGAACTCAGGCAACGTGGTTGCGTTGGGCTCTTGCTCAGTCGCTCTTTAGCTTCAACACTACTAGTCCTTCTGAGTGGTGGGGTCGCTTGTCTGAGTTTACAGTTAACTCTACTATGCTTCGGAATATCTCTTGTCCTGTATTTATTGGACAAGGAGAGAATGATAGCTTGGCACCGGGCCAGGCGGCGTACATGGCTAAGACGATTGGTAAAAATGCTACCTACAATTTGTTCAAGACTGATCTTGGAGCTGGTGAGCACTGTCAGCTTGGTGCTGAGTTTCAGCTGGCTCAGGTTACGATGGATTGGCTTGATGAGACTTGGAACCACCATTCATTGCCGAGGAATCTTACCAATGTTGTTTATTAGCGTTATTTTGATTTGATTGAGGACAGCTGAACAAAACGTTTACTTTGCCTCTGAAGAAATTGGCCTCGTTAGTATTATTATTCTCAAATCTCAGCTGGGGCTTTGAGTAAACTGAGAATTGGCATTGGATCGATGCAGTGAGAGATCCATCCGATTCATTTGTCTATTTCATTTTATTTGCAATAAATGCATCTATAACGTATGGAGTAAACAAGTGCACCCAGAGAGAATTATTCGGAATAATGTTGCAACATTCGGCTCTTAAATTGTGTTCGAAGTGGTTCTATCAAATTATTATACAACAGTCCAACTATTTACTTGGGATTATCCCGTAAATCTGACCCTCCTTGAGACGATGTGCCAAACTAATTGTTTGTTCAAAGCCCGTAAGGGTAGAAAGCATCTCGAGCTTCTCCATAATCCACATATACCTTTCAGAGTATTTTTCAGTGCACACTGCAGCAACGAATAGAGGCAATTGTAATCTGAGAACTGCACTAATTCCCGGCGGTCCATAAACGAAATAGAAATCAATGCTAGCACAGATATCATCCACCAGTTGGCCTATGACAGCAGTGGACTGGAACATGATTTGTTCGCATTCATGGGACCACTGGAAATTCAAAATGTGTTGACAAATGAACCTGATCATATCGTTCACAATAATCCGCATTTGACGATAGAAGTTCCACAGCCCGGCTATGCCGGCATCTTGATACCTGTGCTGGCTCTGCCTACCGGTTGCGGAGCAGGGATTTTCGTTCAATGAAGGGGATTTCGTATTAATAACTGTGTAATGCCAAGATTGATCTAGGGACGACGCCCATGATTTTAGATCGGCTTCGAAGTGAAGTGCTTCTCGGAGCAAAGATTCTAGGTTTTCGGGCAATTTCTCGGTTTTGTCAAGTTTAATGGATAAGTCATTTAGCCGGACGATAATCCGAAAGAATCTTTGACGCGACTGGGTGCTTGCATTGCTTTTTGCTTCTACCATTTCGGATAATTCCCATATTTTCGGCGAATGATGCTTTGAGTAGCGGAAAATGACACCGCTTATAGCCTGGAAGTAATTTTGTCAATTTAAGAAGTCTTGCGATTGGTATCATGCTCACATTTAACAAGGTCACATTTTCAAATAGAAAAAGCCCCAGTTCGGAATTTATTTGCTCTTCGCCTCGCAATTCAGGCATTCTCGTCGCACCTAAGATGTGGTTCATCCATCCATGCATGGAATGCTTGCCCATTTTGCTCATTATCATCTTCCAGCAAAGTTAGTATCTCCTTCTAAACCCCCGAATCGGTTACTCTCACCTCATATGTACCCAGGATTGTTACAGCCGTCAATGTGGAATCAGATGTTGCCACGGCGGGATCTCGCAGCGCCTCGTTAGTAACGCTCAAAGCTACCCCGTAAGATTCTGCTGCCGACTGGGCGAAGGGAGTCGAATCTTGCATTCCCGACATACTTCCCAACCCCAAGGCCCTAACCGAAGCCTGAAGGGCAGGGGAAGGGTCTTTCGCCAGTAGTCCTGGTAAATGCCACAGTGTTCCTGGGATTTGAGTAGAGCCAACCCAAAAAGTGAAAATATGGGACATGATATGATCATCAAGTGAGATCGGCGGAGAGACCAATCTCGCCGGAGCAGTGACTGACTTCTCCGATGAAGTGGGCGTTGTTTGACGCGAGGCACTGCGTCGGGCCCTGACCTTTTGAGAGATCTCTTCAGTCTGATCGAAAATTCTCAAAGTATTAGGATCCCGATATCCAGTGCATTCACGACGTATTCTTATACATTGTGAGCATGATGGTCGACGACGATCGCACTATATGGTCAGGCAAAATAATCAATCGTTCGGGTGGGGTGCTCACGTACCGTGAGGCGTCGCTCTCGACACAAGTCACAGCCCAGTCCGGGCTTTCCTCTATAAACCATGGCTACCAGTCAATGAATGAAGCTAAATGCTTAAATTAATTGAGATACTGTCATTTGGACTCTCATAAAGAAAAGGGCGGGAGACCTTCCAGGGGGGAAATTTAAAATGACCTAAGCTTTGTGGGGGCTGAAAGAGGTGCATACTCCAAACCTCCTCTCATTCGTGGAGATCCTCTGGTCTTCAGCCTTCAGCCCCCAGGGCTGAAGAAGTTCTTCAGCAAGGTGTCTAACCGATGGCAAGTGCAATCCAAAATAGCTTCAATCGCTAAATTTTATCTTTGATTTTTTGCCTAATACTGCTAATGTCGATTGTGTCTGGACATATCCCTGGGCGATATCCCCTTTGGACTTCAAAAAAATAAACAACGCCAGTGGCGTTGTTTATTTTTTTGACAACATTATGGCCATGGTAAATACTATATGATACGAAATAATACTATTATTAACTGAATAATTTATTATTTATTTCTCTAGTGCTTGAATACTCAGTATGCCTTCGATTGTTCGTACATAATGTTAATTTCGAGGCCACAATAAAACATGACTCATGTCCGATGTTTATTGCGTGGGGTACTTTTCCTGGCATTAGCAGGTACTCGGAGTAACTTTTAAGTATTCAAGAAAAAGTTTTTCTTTTTCCTTTCAAGATAACTTTTTTACTTCAACTAGAAGAAGGTCCCTTTGACATATTTTCCTCTGTTATGAATCAATCGTAGTGCCTACTATGGTTTACTGAGTTCCAATTTTGTACTAAATCAACTGTGGATTCAAGTATATTGCTTCTTAGTTAAGAGACTACAGTAGGCTCTTATATTTAATAACTCTATTTTTGCAGGCGTTGCAAAACTCCTAGTCAAATTCAGACTCAGGGTTCGAAAGCAGTCCTACTCGTGAAAGCAGTAGTACTGCTCTTATTTAGCTGACGGAAAATTAACTACAAAAATTCTATTACACACGCTGAGAGTGTTTGAAACGTATTATGGACATCTACAAAAGCTAACTGGACTTAAATTACTGGCTGTTCGTCTATGGCCTTACTGCTGAGATTTTCCAAAAAGTTTTCAATTCCGTGACACTCTGGAGGCCTTGCTGATTTTATATAAATGAAAGGTTTAATAATGAAGAACAGCCAGGAAATACCGCAAGACTAGCGGGGGTAAGCGGCATCCATGGAACAGCCATGATTCGAATCGGGAAGCTCCTACTATTTACCCCACCTCATTATGCCTTGGAAGAGTCTTCGGAGAATTGTGAGCACGGGAACGATGTTCGTAAAGCCAATAAGCCCTAATTTTCTAAAGCAACACTAGGGATCTTGGCGTGCAATCTGGACAATCTGATGTACGCCCTAGCGGAGAAAGACTCGACATCTGCGCAATTCTGTGCTTTTCCAAGTTTGGCAGAAGCTTAACCAGGAAAACCCGGCTATTTAAAATTAATTTCCGTCAAAATCCTGTCAAATACGAAGAAAACGTGAGAACAATTGTCCAAGAATAATAGATCTTAAGCCAACGAGAATTGGCTCACAAGTCGTGAGAGCGATACGACCCCGCATCATCATCACGAGTAATACAAAAGACATGACCAGATTGATAGGATATCCGGCAAGCATCGCCTCTGTGAATAAGACCCTGATGCACGATGCTTGCTATTGTCTCACATAAAGACCAATCCCGATATCTGCCAAGCCACGACTGCATCGTATATGCAGGTGCGCACTATGCATAAGCAAAGCCTAGCCAATGAAACAAATTTCCAAGTCATGCCATCCGGATCGCCTCCGCAGCCTCGAACAAATAAAAGGCACCCAACTGCTGTCCTCGAATTGAGTTTCCATCAGCAAAGATGTTCTCGAGATTTTCACTCTTCGCGCTATTCTCTGGCTTGGCCGCCAGTCAGGATGAAGGTGAGTTAACTTATCAAAAATTTCCGTGCCAGAACTAATACTGCAAAGCCATTACCAGCGAACAGTGGCTCATTACCCTGAATACGTCAATTTTCTGGCCGACTTCAACTAATTACTACTATGGACCCACGACCGGTCCACAGGCCTCTGCCGTATCTTGCAATGCGGAGTGGGTTGAGTATGATGGTCGCTCCGAGGGCTTAAGGTCACTCGGCTCTACTGCCACGAGCACTTCCCTTGGTTCTTATGCTACTAGCGAGGGTGCTTGCCGGACCTCTGTATCACTAGAGGAATGGTCAGACACGCATACAGGACCTTTCACCACACTTTGTGACGAGATTCCGCGTGCACTAGGTCCTCGGGAAATTGTCACGCAATACTACCCTGGATCTGGTCCATGTCAAACGGGATATACGACCTATAGCAATGTGGAGACACTGTATCGAGAGCCATCGCAAACCCCGGATTGCACACTGCAAACCAGCGATTGCATTCCGATTTGGCAAACCTACTCTAGCCTATCAAGCTCCTGGCGTGACTCTATTAGTTCTGAGGTAGATGGAGATACCAAGAGTCCTATTCGACCTTCAGAATGTCCCCAAACCATTCGGGAGTATCCAGAAGAGAATCCTTGCTCAAATTGCCATTTCCTGCCCGGAACAGCCACTTTGTTTTACTGGCCTACCACTACTATCGACGGTGATCTCTGTCTGCAGAACGGAACCACCGTCCCCGCTACTGGACCAAGCACAGCTGTAGTTAATGGCGCTACCTTCGTATCACCAACAATCTATGTATCGTTTACAACGATCTATGCCTGGAGCAACCGTCGCGGTCACGCAGGATATCAATGCGGTGTTGATCACAGCAACGCCATCATCTCAGTCAATCCCGAAACCCTCTCTTCTGTACGCAACCATCGAAATGCCAAGTACCCAACTATTGGAACGGCGTATCCATTCAACTTTGCAGAATTCACCCCAGAGGAAATTGGTAACTACACGCAGCCCTTAATCCCATGGCCACAGTTCCGCGGCGGCCAACAGTGCCCATTGGGCGATGCAAATACATGCACCATTATCCGTGACAATTATAGCCCTTGGCTCCTGCTCCCAGAGGAAGTCCGTGAAATAGATGCCGGCTGGTCAGTCTGTGACAACGATTGGTATATTCCACCCGTTACGATGGTCGCCTTGGATAGGGAGGAAATTACAGTCACATCGACACCTGAGCCCACTGCCGATTTCTTTGCTGCAGCTGTCCCTGAGGATGGAGTGGCAGCGCCGACACCACAGGCCACCACATCCGGGTGGTAGCTCGAGGGGAAAGAAATCGGTTTGAATATTGGGACTTGATGAGGCCCAAGGGTAGATGAATCACGACCTGATGATTGATTCCCGTGCCTTCATAAACCTTCCAGCCAAAGTATTCAATATCTACCTGCATCGGTATAATTCTAGTCAAGTGCGGTTCTTTTGGATTGAGACCTATACTGTTCATGCATTTTAATGTACATGCTCTGATGCTGGAGCTCGCAGATTAATTATTTATGATAAGATGTATTGTCGAAGTGGAATAAAACTATCGTAAATGGTCTGGTTTGGTAATATTTCCAGGTCTATCTAGAATAAGCGTAGATACAAAAAGAATCTAGTCTTCCACTAGAAGGAAGGGATGATTCTGTTTTGTTACAACCGTCATGCTTTTTGTCGTTTCCACAATATGGTCCACATGAGGGGGCAAGGTTGCCAGATCATGCTCTGGTCGGGTCTCTACTCCACCAAGAAGCAAGGGCAACACAGAAGCTTTCCACAATACTGTTCCACTTTTTCGTTCAGATATCGCCGTTGCCAGAAGAAGAATGATAGACAGTATCACAGAGGCAATGGGCAACGCAATCCATCCCCAGCGGACGTGAATGATGGTGTTCGTCTGGAAGGCTTCACCGTGGACATGAAAGCTCCCGGACTCGGATGTCGAGCGGACAGCATCGGTCATTGCAGTGGCCATTTGTGCTACTGATTCTGTGAGGTTGTTACTTTTGTACAGCAACGTAGAAGCCGATAGGCTAACCTGTCCAGTTTGGAGAAGATCGCTAGAGAATATAGATTGAAGAAGCAATCCAATATTCCGACCAGATGGCCCATCCACTGTGTAGTTCGTCCCGGGTGAAAAAAAAGTGCTCCCTTTCAAAGGTATCAAATTTCCACTATCTATCGAGGAGGTGGTAAGGATTTGGCTTTTTTTTACCGCCAAAGCCCGATGTCCGTTGGACTTATAGAAGTTGTTGGTATATTGCTTTTCACACCAATGGATGGAGCATTCTGTCAACTGTGGCTTTGGTTCCCGTTTTGTGGTATTCTTAGTTGTGTAAAAAAGGGTCGGATTCTCATATTTGGCAGAGAAGAATGACATGTTTCGCCAATTTGTGGCAGAGAATGTTGCCAGGGATGCCCAAGGTACGCGATAGAGAGTTTGCGTGGTTTTGTTACCCTTATCATCCAGAAAAAAGGACGGTATAATCTTATGGCCACTTGGTGATGTGTAGGAACAATTCAAGGGCAAAGGCCTGTCAAAGGGTGTTTCGAGTACTTCAATTTCAGAGATTTTTGTCATATTGCAGACTTGGACTGACTGTTTAGTCACATCCTCACAATGCGAGCATATGCCGAGAGAGTTGAAATCAGAATACTCGCAATCGCCAGTCGAGCAGACTGGTTCCAGTGTAGTGTTCTTATTGGCCAATCCATTCATTGCTGCCATCATCATATTTGAGTCCTCAACATATTCAGCAAGCTCCTTCGGGAGATGGGTTTGACCCTGGGTGGAGTATGCATGTGCGCTTTGCGCATAGGCCGTCGCATCAGGAACTTTCGTCCGAATACTAGGATAATTCAAGAGTTGCTGCGCAAGGGGGTCAATAGCCATAGACAAGACAGTGAGTAATGCTCCTGCTGTCGCCAGCCCAGGCTTGAGTCTCCACCTCCATAGTATTTCCAAAGAACCCCAAGTACCGCGGCTGGCTTGGTCGAGAGCCTGGATGTGATATAATGGGCTCCTTTTAGACGTTTGACCTTGACTCCATTTGATTTGGCTGATGCATGAAGACACCGAGATTAACAACGCGGCCTTTGCTATAGTGACTATCGCTGAGGCGACTGTGTTGGGAGACAAGTTATATCGCCAGGTGTCGTACTGCTCTCCATCCACCTGCTGGAGGAATATAGCCAGAAACACAATACATATGATACTGAACACCGCGCTTGCAATCTCCCATGTCCATGAACCAGCGAAGTCAAATGATTGAGGTCTTTGGATAATGGCTTGATCCTCAAAATCCTTGGGAACAGGTTGTATCGGGCAATATTCGTGACTCGAGTTTGGTCTTTCGATCAAATTATGACCAGATGAGTTGGGAGGGGCAGGTTCACTGGATGCTTCATATCTAGAAGAATCTGGAGTCGAATCCCCCTTAGTATCGAGTGAGATAGAATTGAACATCCTTGTCGTCATGGGCCGATTCAGGCGTCTCAAGTCCCCTGACAGGCCCAAAATGAGGATGAAGGTGTGGGACAGGGGAGGTGAGAAAGGCTTAATTTTAGCCAAGGTTCGTTCCTTCAGTCCGTCGCGTTTTTAGCGCTTCTTAAACGCGCATGTCCAATCAAAAATTGACGACGATCATGTCGCGAGGCTGGATTTTCAATGCCTTTGCAATGCCTCAAGTTCCACAGTTGACCCACTATGGGTTGCAAAAACACAGCCTTTCGGGTTTAGTGCGCAGCCTTGTCCCTTTCTCACCCGCGCTGTCGAAGCCAATTCAGATTGCCCCTAGCCCGACCAGTGAAAAGCAATGCGCGGCAGCTACAGCTAATATTAGATATCGATAACAAGGACTGATTATTGGAGTATTTCAAACCATCAGACATTTACCCTCCGGCCGTGCCTAGTACACGGGTGTGGGGAACAGGGCCTCCCGTCCGCTCAGCCGTATTTAACCCACATCGGAGAGCGTCATTGATATAGAGGGCTTTGGAAAGAATAAGGGCTTGTAAAGAGAGACTTGTGTATGTAGATTGGTAAGTGTAGGTGGAAGGTGGAGACGAGGTAGCAGTGAAGGGTGTTGTAAGGCACTAAGGCACCAACCCACTACCAAGCAAGAGGAGGCCTCAATGTCTTAAAGTAGCAAGAGGTGGCTCGCTATGCTAAGCATGGAAAGTTTGGGGGCTGGGATAGTAGATTCTGATTGAATGAGGTTGATATTTGGTACTACCAAGTACTATTCAAAGATATGGCTTGGGCTTTCAGTAAATTATAGGTTGACGCAGACAGAATCTATAAGGTAGGTACCTTTGGTAGAAGACAGAAAAAAAGGAGAAACCGAGGGGAAAAAAAGAAAAGAAAAAAAGAATAATTCTTTATCAAAACAAGCCAAAGCAGGTGCGTGCCATGAATTTCATATTCGATTTAGTCATGGTGCAAAACCTGAAAGCTTCCCTCCCCCAATCCAGAGATTTGTTTTGAGTGTAATCAATCACATCCTAGGGGGAAGATGGATAGCAAATATTCTACCATTTCAAGCTTCAGAGTTCGGTGCCTTTTGGCACGAATCTAAGCTGCAGCAAAGGAGCACGAGTGGTAAGCCCCGAGAGATCTCCTTGAACAGTATTCAAAGAGTATATGATGGCAGTGAACTTTCTGTCTCCTGGCTATCGCGACAGGACAAGCTAATACGGTTCGACGGATCAGGCAGGGCTACTAGAAGGGCTTGAAAGGCCTAATATTTGGTTAATAATAGAGAGTGCCAAAGGATCAAAATATGATCCCAAGAAATGCTATACCTTCTCCAGTTATAATCCGGAAGCTCATCGGATCTAAATGTCGGGATCCTCCACATTTTCCCGAAGAAATATAACTCTCTTGTAAATTTAATGTCGTATGTTTTGGCGTGATTAGTTATTGTCACATCGGTGTATATATGGCAAACTGAACAACCCAGTGATTCTATGAGTTTGGTCAATTTCATCGATTCTGTCCATCTTGAATCGACACGGGCTATACCCAACTTGATTTGCTCAAGGGCATCCGTGTGTGGACAAAGCATTATTCTGCGACGAGCTTGGTGGACATAGGTTGGATCAAAATCAATGAGGTATTGAAAATTGAACGTACCCGGACCATATCTTTTAGTCGAGAGAGATATTCTCAACTTATAAGATAATCCTTCAGATGGGTCGGAGTACTGACATTGGTGCCAGATTGGTATATCTTGGTAAGCTGATTGAACAAATATCTTTGGTCTGACTTTCAGACAAGGACAAAAAACGATGATCCCTGGCCATTTACAATACCGGTGAGTTGGGTTCTCGTATCCAAGGGAGGTAGGATGAAAATCTGCCAACGGGTGTAGCTTGATGCAGGCAGCACAATATCTCCATCGCTCAGATTCGAGTTTCAAGAGAAGAGCAGTCCGAATAGAAAGATCGAACTTGTCTAGTCCATCAGAATATGGAAATCTCAAAGCGGCATTGTTCACAATATAATTCCATAGATAGTAAAGTCTCCTGCAGGTCAGGACAAAACAGGCTTGTGACGAACCGGAGAGATGAGATGCAATTTCAATGATTATCTCAGTTGGAAGGTCGGGAAGTAATAGAGGCTGATTCTTGAATGTCATTTCGGTAGATTGGCCTTCGGGCAGAGACTGAATTTTGCTGGATGATTCTTTATCTGAGTCATCCTTGTACAGAGCCAGTTTACTCAGTGAGTCAACTTCCCAACGTCATGTTGATCGCATCCAAGGTAGGTCTACGAGACGTGAGGCCGGACCTTAATCTGATCTAGATCCATTCAAAATACAAACAAATATTGAATCTTTGTTCTTCGACTAGTGACCGAGGTGTGGTGAAAAAGAGATGGATGACGCTCAGGGTGACTGATTGTTCTCAACATAGTTGAATATATTACCGGATGTCCTGGTTTCGCATAGTATGCGATGTCGATGATTGGACGCTTCTTAATATGAGGACTGCAAGAGCGAGGAACAAGAAAACATTGGATGCCAGGCCCGGGCGTATTGATTCTTGTGAATTCTTTCTGTGCTACGCACATGCGATCAGCTTTGAGTCGATTGTCCAATCTATCTTCCAATTTGGCTCTCACCCGGGAATTGTGTTCTGGCTGGATGTAATCTTCAGCATACCATCAAGGATCCTTCGTATTGGCCTGATCGAAGGATAATTCCAACAAAATCGGGGTGTATTGGCTGGGTGCTTCGGTGGCTTAGGGGGCGTTGGGTAGGATGCAGCTCAAGAATATCTTCGACAACTCTCTCCCCGCCGATGCACCGCAACTGATCGATTTCAATGAGGGAGTGAAAGCCCACGGTTAGATGTATATCGTTATGCTGGAGTTTGCCAAGCAGGGTGTGCGGTGTGCGGTGTGCGGTGTGTGTTTAAGTGAGAGATGTCTTAGATTTCGGTAGAGTTTGGCACGCCCTTTAACGCCAAATGATGCACAGCTTAACTCTAAGACCAACATCAGCACCAATATTTCATCACCCACAACTGAAACTATCATCACAATCAAAACAAACTGCTGATAAGATCAACCCACAAAGACCTCCATGAGCATTCCTCCTGCTTTCCTCGTCAACTGCGCAGCGTACCACCGGTACCTCGAAGAGGTCCCCACGGGGAAACTGATCCTCCCGCCTTATGAAACGGTAAACATATACCGATGACTATATCCCACACCGAGAATCAAGTATTGATCCATTTCTAGGGTCCTGACGGAATCATAGTCACGTATGGGGAGGCATTCTGCCGATTCCCCAATTGCTCCGGTGGACTAGTAAGTCAAAGCAATCATTCAGTCGTCTGCAAACATTGACTAATTGAGTATCTAAGATCCGATTCAAAAGCACCCCAAACCTCCGCAAGCACCTAAGGATCCACCTTCTGGTGATGGCTCCAACGAAAACGGGCGGATTATTGCAAAATGAAAAGGACGAAGCCGCGGCGTGGTACGAGGGGCTCTTCAAGGGGGACAAGGAGGGAGACAAGGAAGATAAGGATAGTAATGGTAATAACGATGAGGACGACGAGAGTGATGAGGGAGATGAGGAGGATGTCGAGATGACAAGGATAGCAAGGATGAGAAAGGCGTACATAATGAAGGTTAGCAGGAGGATGACTGGGATTAGCCCCTGATAATAGACAGAGATAGAGAGTTCTAATTTTTCAATCTCTCACAGACTAAAAGCCCTTCAGACATAGCCTTCAGTTCTACTTCTGGATGGAAACCACCCTCTCGCGTATCTCAGCTCGACCGCGATGTCCTATTCGCTGAAATTCTTGTTTTATGAACTGGTACTGAGTTTTACTTGGATAATTTTGCTTAATGATACCCCATCAAAGTTAAATTTGCGTGTCAATCCCTTGGCAAAACGGGAGCTTGTTTGGTGGATAACTCACAGCCCTGCTACCAGAATTATGGCCCCCACGAGAGCTACGGATCCGTTTTAGTAGGTCTCCCTGATTCTATTGGATCAAACCACTGCACTCTGATCTGGTTACCCAAATAGGCGTAGCATGTTATTGGCAGAAGCCAATAAATATCGACCATTCGACTCCACATGGGGGCTGAATTCTGTCACATCCTTCTCTTGTCCAAATATCCCTTCACTAAGTTGGTCAAAATTTAGCGAAGCAACGCGTCACCCCCTGAATGGTAGCTAAATACACGTTTCTATGAATTGCTTAAATAGAGAGAGACATTCATGATGCATATTTTTTTCATTGTTCTCACATCCAGTGCTACCCAGGTGTAGAGTAGATTCAAGTTCGTCTTGCCAAAGTATTCAGAGGCTGTAGGTCATGAAGACTACCACGCTTCTTCAAGTTGGTACAGTCGCTGCTGCGCTATTGCCTTGTAAGTTTCTGATATATTGTGAAGACCTGCAAGACACTCCTACTTTTCTTGCACTCCATTACGCCAGACTAATGTCCTTCATGCTCAGGCGTCGCCGCCAGTCCTTCGCCTTCAAATCATCACAAGCTTTTACAAACTTCAAGCGTCCAGGGCCGCGGCCTTCCGGATGCGCCAAATGGCTATATCCCATCTCATGTTTCATGTCCATCACTTCGACCGACGATTCGAAACTCTTCGTCACTGTCTGACGAAGAGACAAAATGGCTGGAAACCCGAACGAAGAAAGTCCAGTCATCCCTGAAAGAATTCTTCGGGAACGTCGAGATCGAAAGCTTTGATGCCGTAAGCTACCTCGAGAAACACTCCAGCAACTCCTCTTACCTGCCCAAAATCGCCATCGCCGTGTCTGGTGGTGGTTACCAGGCAGCTTTGGTTGGCGGTGGTGTTATCAAGGCCTTCGATAGCAGAACCGAAGGAACGGAAGAAAAGGGCCAGCTAGGTGGTCTGTTACAGTCATCTACTTATTTCTCGGCTCTTAGTGGCGGCTCTTGGCTGTTGGGCTCGATTTACATGAACAACTTCACATCGGTTTCCACTCTACGTGAGAAGTTGTGGGACTTCACCAATGTCATACTCATGGGTCCAGCTTCCATGAGCACCACTGAATTCTGGACAGAGATCGCTACTCAGATTGAGGGCAAGAAAGCTGCTGGCTTTCCGACAACCGATGTCGATCCTTGGTAATTATTCTCAAAATTGGAACAAAGAGTGGACTGGGGCTGACTCGAATCCACAGGGGTCGCATGCAAGGCTATAACTTTTTCAATGCTAGCCACGGTGGAGTTAACTATACTTGGTCTTCTATCGGAAAGACACGGGCTTTTAAAGACGGAGAATACCCAATGCCACTGGTCCAAATCACTAGTCAGTATTTTAACAAAACCTCGGACAGTCCCGCCCAGAGTCTTCCAATTTACGAGGTCAATCCTTGGGAGTGGGGAACCTGGGATGATTCTATTTATGGATTTGCACCTCTGGAATATCTCGGCACTCGATTTGTAAATGGGATTGTCCCTGAAAACGAGACCTGTGTTCGTGGATACGATAATGCCGGCTTCATAATCGGCTCTTCAAGTGACATTTGGGCCGCCGACAACCATGATTTGTCCTGGACAATCCGCCAAGGGATGAAAGGACTTACTGCATCACAAAAGAAAGGCTATGAGTCAATTATAGAGACTCTTGACGGAATTCTGACCCTCAACACGTCTGATCACGCTGGAGCCGGAGCATATGAGCCCAGCCCCTTCTACAAATACAACTCTGATACGAACCCATTCGCACAGGACACAAGATTGACGACAGAGGATGGTGGGCAAAGTGGTCAAAATATTCCACTCGGGCCACTCAGTCAGAGAAAGCGCAATGTTGATGTTATCTTTGCCGTCGATGTTGGTGCTGACAGTGCCTTGAACAAGTGGCCCAACGGCAACGCCCTCATAAGAACCTATCAGCATACCCTTGGCGGATACGCAAATGACACATCATTTCCATCAGTTCCAGACATCAACACATTCTACAACCTTGGTCTCAATACTCATCCTACTTTCTTTGGCTGCAATGCCTCCAATTTCACTGAGCCTACCCCCTTGATTGTATGGCTGCCCAACTACCCCATCACGTTCATGGCGAATATATCCTACACCGCATCTAATGTGACTTACCCCAATATGGATGGTCTGATTGACAATGGGTTCAATCTTGCCACTCAAGCAAATGGTACGTTGGACTCCAAGTGGTCAACTTGTGTGGGGTGTGCGGTTCTCAGTCGCTCATTGGATCGAACCGGTACGTCCGTACCGGAGATTTGCAACCAATGCTTTGACAAGTACTGTTGGAATGGAACGCTTGATACCACAGAAGTGACCCATTATGCCCCGTCGGTTGAACTGTCCGCCTCTTCGACATCTAGTTCCACGGCATCCACCTCAACCAGTATGGGTGCATCGCTTGTTCCCGTCGTGTGGCATGTCTCGGCCATGCTCGCCATCTCTGTCATTCTGACTTTATAGGTCCAGTTCTAGGATATCTGAACCAAACTGAACCTTGTATTCAATATAAAGTTTATAATGACATGGGAAGGGGAGGTTTGTGATGTCATTGGCATTGGGAATCTGATTCATATTCAAATGTTTATTATTTCACTTCGACAATCATAGGCGAGTCCGAGGCGTGATAGAAGTTAGTAAATGAATATTGAGGTTGCAAAGATACTGTTATACCAGCACAAAATGGGCGCTTGTATATTCAAAGCCTTTGGTTCGATGAGCCAATGCCAGTGGCGCAGACTTTCTAAGGTTCTCATAATGAAATACTCTCATAGCCTCTTGAGCGTACAAGACTTCTTTCAATTGAAAATGCCTCAAGCCGTCGAGAAGCCTGATCATCCTATGAGCGAGATTTATTGGGACTCAGCCAAGTCTAGTTTGACGGTCGAAAAACAAGCGTTTGGGGTGGAGCTCCATAAATAGTATTCCACCACGACTCTCGAACCATTGGAGCTGTGTATGGTTCTCGTCTATGGGTCTCGAGTTGGAGCTCCTAATTATCGTGTTGGTATTGAAAATTTACCAGTCGGTGAGCTTGCATTCTTCATTGCATAAAGGGCTTCCACTAAAACTCTCCAGACACAGAAATATTTTGCTTGCGTCCCACTTATTTTTACTGTTATTCCCGATGTTTCTCGAGGTGGATTGGGAGCTGTATGCTAGCATAGCATGATAGAAATGAGAAGACTAATTCGGTTAACTGACTGGGATTGGAATATTGTGCGAGGGAGTAGGGATTCACGTATAGAATATCAGTATCTAATAATGTATTAGAGGGAGGTCATTCACAGGTATTAGGATATACTAGATACTCTATATTCAAGAACGAGGGAATGATGGTTTTTTGGTACGTAAATTCTGGTGTCTCCGAGAAGGACATGAAGGTTCCATTGTAATCTCATATTTTGGAAATCTAATAACAGGCAGAATCGCTATGGAGAGAAGCCCTGTGAATTTGACAGATCACCCAACAAGATCACCACACAATTGCGTGAAACGTAGGAAGAATTTAGTTTCATAGCCAAAATTTACCGGACAAACCTAGCGGGAGGATGTAGATATCGAAAGTTCAAGACCGAGTTATAAGCAAAACTGGCAGACTGTTAGCTCAACCCTTCCTTCCAAGATTGATACTTAGTAATGATCCACGAGGAAGGATGTGAAGCTTACCATGTCCGGGTTTTAAAGCAAATAGGTTTAGATTTTCACGGTGTAAGCCCATTTGCTCACACCAACTGACCAATCCATACAGGCGCCAGGGTTCCCAGCCTCAGTGATACCGAGCTCATCCGAAGTAAGCTCCATTGTTCCCTTGGATGCATCATAATTGGTAATGAGCGACGCAACGTTATCATCAAAATTTCCGCCCAGCGCGACTCCGTCGTCGTGCTCGATGTGACCAAGTGGTTTAGTGCACTTGGCGTCGCTGTACCATGTCAAGGTCCAGTCTGCCGCAGCGAGAGGGATGAGAGCCAAGAGGACGGTGGCGCCACGCATTTTTGGTGGTAGTGATATGGAGCAATTTAGGTCGAGATGAAGGAAGTATGGATATGAATTGAGTTCCAAGTCTACTGTGAGGAGGAGTATTATGTCTATTTTATATGTGGTCTTTCGCCGACGCGTGGGTGGGCGCCTCGCACTAGTTACTACATTGTAGTAGTGAATGAGAGATCGACATCGTGCAGACAGGCGAAGTATTAAGTGCGACTGGGTTTTCTTCATCGCTTGCTACTGATGTAGATCCACATATGCGAATGGTTGTTGGGGCCAGACTAGGTGAGGGGTGGTTGTGGATGAGTCTGAGCTGGGGCGAGAGATCGCAATGAAAATTTATCTAAGTGAGAGATACATATACAATAGTATTGTGAGTCCCCGTTTCTCTAGTTTGAGAAGGTTGATAATCTCTGGATAATAATCACTACGATGGTATACTAGTAGTACATGAAAACAGGAGTGTTGATATATGAATTATCAAAGTTTCAAATGGATCTGGACTCAGCCGCTTCAATAGAATAATTCGCGCATGGGGCAAAGATGAGCAAAGCTGAGCTTCATGTAGTATATTAGACGCAGGATTTTGAGCAACTTGGTCTCAATATTGGATCTTAGACGGGATCTCAGCTGCTACTGCAGGTTACGCGAGTGGGCTAGGAGCTCGGGGCCAAATCTGGCGGTCCACGTTTAGACAAAGCTCTAGAAAGTTCCCAAGATCTATATCGCTTCTCGGGCTGACGACCGGCCGATGGCCATTTTCCTGTAAATCATGCACTGTTTAGGAAATAAAGATGTTGGGGGCTACTTATGCATTCGACCACCACGTGGAGAATTATCGGGGTTCTGGGGCAATCTGAAAAGTGGACGGTCTCCACATCCCGGCAGCCCTGGCATGTCAAGAACGAATATGCTTCCAGCAAACGTTCCGACGTGGATATTTTTAGTAGAAATACGGCCTTGAGCTTTCCCGTATGCAACTAGCACCCGTCACCCACTGCGAGGGGGGCGAAGAAATAGTCCACGTACGGAGTACGATTCAGGAATTCGCAGTCTTTACCCGTTACGAAGATAAATACAACAGCGCTTCTCCGCTGGCCTCCAAGATCTATTAGGACATGTGTATCATAAGCAAAGACTTAGTAGCCATTGCTACTCCGCTCTCCCTTGAGATATACCCACAGGACCGCGAAAGATCACATAAATCAGACACAACGCCCCAGACTGAGTACTCAATTCAATTCGTCTTTCCTTATCCTCATTTCAGCTCCTTTTTACCTCAAAACAACACCAAAAATGCGTGGTCTCACTGTCCTTCTTGCTCTCGCAACTCCTCTTACGGTGGCAGGCTGGACCCTGACCTGGTATAGCGATGATAACTGTATTACACCGCTTGGCCATATTGAAGACAGTGGCAGTAGGAATGGAAATTTGGATAGCAATGTTGATTCCCTTATTGCTGATTTCGACTCCGGTGAATTCATTTTTATCGGGAGCGGTATTGCTTCTACCACGAAATCTGGGAGCTGTAAGAAACTTCCAGATGGTGAGAATACCTGGAACTATAGTGCATAATGGGTTTACAGCATAGTAAGATTTTCCCTTGTATTCTGTTTTATGATTTGCTCGATTTTGTGTTCTATACTCTCTTGATTGAGATTCTTTCAAGCTAATAACCCACTAGTTTTCCCTTGCTTCAGGGAGAATGAATTTCTTGCAACTTTGGAAGAGCATTCATAATGCTCTATATGTTTGTTTATTTCTCGGTGCTAGTCTGCCTATCGACAGGGCTTGGTTATTCAAATTTGTGTGCTTTCAACTACATCTCGGCAGGACTTCTATATACAGGATGAATATAAGTTATGTAAATATCTTATATTGATTATTTGAGTGGAGTTACATCTTAACTTGCCTATATGTACCTACTAGGTACTAGTAGCACCCGTCATCTACTTTGACCAACAATATGATCTACACACGGAATATAGTATATCGATGCGCAATTTTTCTCTATTATGGAAAATCTATTATAAATAGAACTGCAATAATAGTGAGAGAGCTCCATTAGAGAAATGAAGGTTTACAACGTATTATGGTGTATTTGAAGTCTATTTATGGAGCACTTTGAGTATCTTGATACTTAATAATGCAGGTCTGGCCATAAGATCCTTGTCTATTCGGTAACATTACCCCTGTTAGCATATCAAGCTGAAGCCTTCAGCCAGGCAGACTCGGTCTACCTAGCCAGATATCTGTAAACAGGGAATCCAACGATTTCTGGATGATTAAATTTAAATCACCAAGTAAGAGTGTCTGAATTGATAATTTATATTGGTAGAAATCATGAAGATTTAAGTAGATATAGAACGTAACAGTATCAAAACTAAACCTCAAGTGGTATCTCGAATGTAGAGGATCGCTTCTTCTATCTAATTTGGAAATTAGATACACCGGACCGTAACTTAAAGGATATCTCCTTATGTTGATTCTGCAGCATACTGGAACAAGAAAAAGAAATCAGACCTTTGCAAAAACAAAGACAAAAAAAAGAAGAAAAACATAGACATTGTGTGTATTGAGTCCTAAATCCGAGATTACATTTTACATACGACCATAGGGTGTGGAGAACAGGGCTTCCCGTCCGCTCAGCCGTACTTAAGCCACACGCCGGCAGGTTAGTAGTATGGTGGGTGACCACATGCGAATCCCTGCTGTTGTATGTTTTTGTTCTTTTTTTTTGCTTTATTTACAAACTTAGAATAATAATGCTTATTACGCTCGATCTTGAGCTGCCGAAGTTACTACCCTTCACCTGCTTTAATGTTGCAATATCTCATCTCCAATTGCCCGTACTTCCCTTCCAGTAAAACCATATATATACACTATATAATAGATATATGCCTAGTAGGTATACTATATACTATATACACTGGTAGTGTTAAAAACAATATATTTATTATACTATAACAGGTGTTAGACTGATGCAGTCCAGATATAAAAGTACCGTGAGAAGGTGAGTACCCCGATCACTGCTATTAGATTTCTGACAGCAATAAATTGAATTTATGTACTTCTTCAAAACAGATTGAAGAATAAAATCTCAATCATATTAATTGATTATTCTTAAAGATTCAAATCAAATTATAACTTACCATTGAATGGTAGTACCATCTGTTGGAAGGTGGTAGTACTCCGTTTGCACTATGCTGAGTCATATGCCTACTAGCACAACATCCATCTCTCACTAGATAACTATATAGGTGGACAAAAGTCTGTACACACACGCAAATTTACAGTATTAAGAGCCGTTTTCACCCTACTATATCTCAATAAATTTGTATTAAATATTATTTATTTTATCTTTTAGATTAAGAGAGTAAATTTGGATCCCTAAATTATATATAAAATTTTTTTTTATATCTATAATATTTACGAAATAGTTACATCTCAAAGTTGAGCGAGGGCAAAATTATGTATTTTTTTGACTTTTTTGTATGGCGCCCCATACAACAAAAAAATTCATAAAAATAAAGGGTTTGATTTTAAAGCTTTGCACTTTTAAAACTATAATAGGTATTAAAAAATTATATATATATATATAAATTATATCTTAGGGTATTATATTTAATATAATTGAAAAAAAAAATGTATATCCTAGTATAAATTTGTTGAGATAAATGTAGATTAAAAAGGTCATATTTAGCTCTTTAAGCTGTGCATAGTGCCAGTGTGTACAGACTTTTGTCCACCTATGTAGTTAGTCTTCTTACAATGAACACATATCATTCCAATCGTGATTCCAATACCATCCATCAGAAGTTGAGATTCAGCTTGGAGTTTGAAGGTGTCTGAAGGTATAGTGTCCAATGCCAAGTTTCATTTGGCCCCCATCACAGCCTCCTTCCCCACCTCTCAGCCTCTTCTGGACCGCCACCTCTTTCAGTCCTTTGACTCATTTTGGATGTACTCATCGCTTCACTAAGACGAAAACTCATAATTCGATGTTCATATGAAGCATTCTGCGTGTTGCATTCAACTGCGATCGGTCAGAAGAGTGTCGCTTTGCAACAAGAATAGAACGCTTACCCAAACATGGCCTCCGACGAGAATGGTGATCTGTCCGACTATGTCCACGTTCAAAATCCAGGTAATTTTGTTATACTGTCAAATTGAATAACGCAGCGAGAAATTTCTAATAAGCTTATTATCCAGACAAGCAGGTAGACAGGGCGGAAAACATGAAGACTGTTCGAGAATTGAAAGAGTGGCTGGAAAAAACCGACTCAGACAGCCCCGCAAGCGAATACAGAAAACATCTTCATTCATATGCCCGAGGAACCGGAGAATGGATTTTGGAAACACCACAGTACGAAAAATGGAGTCGGTATAACAATTTCAAGAACCTATGGATTCGGGGAATCCCAGGCTGTGGAAAATCTGTGGTCGCAGCAAGTTTAATCAGTCGACTACGACGACAGGGAGACGCGATTGTTCTGTTCTTCTTTTTTAGGGAAGTTATTCAGGCAAATCGCAGCCCCAGGTCTTTGATACAAGACTTCTGTCATGAGCTTGTTGATCATTCGCCCCCTCTTGTGGAATCTCTGAAGAGTCTTCAGGAAGCCCATTCGAATGTGGCTTCCGTCCCCTTTGAAAAGCTTTGGAGTAGCCTGATCACCTGTTTGGGATCGATCAAAGAGCGCGTTTTCTGCGTGGTCGATGCTTTGGATGAAATGAAACCAGGGAATGAGTCCAACCAGTTTCTCCAACAGTTTCTCAACCTCCAAACCCCGGACACAGTTAAGCTGATCCTAACCAGTCGTCAAGTCCCCCAAGTCGAACGATTTATGAGTGGTGCATGCCTTGTTGATTTACGACTTGATCGAAAGAATGTAGATAGAGACATTGCTTTTTATCTTACACAAAGGCTTGAGAACTCTGAGATGGATATTGCTGCGGAGACTGCGGAGGCCTTGAAGAAGGCAATATGCGATCGTGGCAAAGGCCTGTTTCTATATGCTCGACTCATGTTCGACAAGATACTACTGCATCCGGATGACATTCTATCTCAGATAGACTCTCTCCCTGATGGATTAGGGGATATGTATGGCGATATATTGCACGAGCATGTATCCCGATCAGGAACAAATTCGCACTTCCAGCAACTCATCCTCGAGTGGATCATACACTCATCGCGTCCCATGCGGCTGCTTGAACTTGCAGTTATGGTGGATGCTTTACCCGACCGTGGTCGTCTGGACCCCAGTATAGATGCCAAAATGGGCATTCGCACAACGTGCGGACCTTTACTGGAGGTTTGTGAGGACGGTGTTGTTCAAATAATTCACCACTCTCTGACAGAGTTTGCTCTCAATCGGAATGTTTCCCACACCCGAATGAGTCAACAAAAAAGGGAATTCGCTGTGCTTGACTCGGCTTCTGTGCATGGAATGATCGCACTTACATGTCTCCGGTATTTGGAGAATGTTGCGAATGAAGAACGAACATCTATTCATCGCATAAAATCCTCGCAAGGAACAGATATGTACTTGCGACATTACTTTCTTCAATATGCTGCTAGCGAATGGTCCTTCCACACCGCCAATGCCTTCGAGTCTAATGAGAACTTGCGTGACTGTCTGATCAAATTTTTCCAGCCAGGAAGCCTCACACTAGAATTTTGGAAGGGGCTCCTGCGTGAAGATTTGAATAGATCTCACCGGGGCCGTTGGGGTAGGGACAAAGATAGTGAAGTCGATATTCCTCCTTTGTTTTTTGCAGCACATTACGGACTGATATCCCTCGCCCGCCACTGTCTGAAAAATGGAACATCTCCCGATTTATACGATCTGAAACAGTTAACACCGCTCGTTTATGCAATTGAGCGAGATCACAATGAGATCGTCAAGCTGCTACTGCAGCATCAGGCCAGCCATGACGTTGGCTCTGCAGAAGAAGGAAAGCCCGTCCATTTTGCGGCACTGCGCAACAACACCCAGGCATTGCAAGATCTCATTGCGGCAGGGGCGGACATGGCAGCAGAAAAGATCGTGTCCCATTCAGAACGATCCTACTTCTACAGAAATGAAAGATATGAGACATCTCGACCTCGAGACCCTCGATACACCCCGTTTCTCATCGCGTGTCGAGAGGGACATGTTGAGACGATTGATTTACTTATCAATCACTGTCCTCACTCTCAAATTTTACAAGGTCTTCACATAGCCATCCTCGAGGGAAAATTGAGGGCAGTTGAGGCTTTGCTAGGAGTCCAGGATGTTCGACGTATGATAAATCATCGAGACTGCAATGGGAACACTGCTCTCTATATTGCATCCAAAAAGCGACGATCCGACATTGTCGACTGCTTACTGAACGCTGGTGCGGATGTAAATGTTCTGTCTATGAACCTCGATTCTCCTCCAGAGCCTCCTTCTTCATCACCAATGAGCCGCAGGGTTCTTCTTCCATCCTACACGCCTCTACATGGATGGGCTATAGGGCCTCAGTTTCTCCCAACATCTGAATTCAAATCATGGGACAACACAAATCATCCAATAAATAAGAGCGTTCTGCACTCTCTACTCTCTGCAGGCTGCGACATCAATGCGAAAGATCATCGGGGGCAATCCGCTCTTTTTTTCTGCTCCCAGTTTTGCTTCTACAACGCAGAAAACCCCACCATATCTCTGCAAGCCTTAATAAAAGAAGGTGCCGATGCTTCGATCCTGGACCAAGATGGCGCATCAGTTATCCACATGCAAGGTAAAACACTAACCTTGGAGACCCTCCAAGCTCTTGTTGATTCGGGCCTGGACATCAACGCGTCGCGTCGCACTGATGGAGCTACTCCATTGATGCTAGCGGCTGAATCAGAGAAGACAGACCCATTGATCTTCCAGGCTTTGCATGCCGATTTTGATCGTCAGGACCTGGCAGGTAATACGGCCTTATTTTACTATCTCAGGAAATCCAGAAGACGGAATCTTCAACAACTAGACAACTGGATGAAGCTTTCAAACGTGAACATCCAAAATAACCTCGGCAGAACACCATTCCTTGAGTTCCTCCATTATAATGATGGATTTCAGGACGAAACACTAGTCGAAGTATTAAAGAAAATGGTGCAGCATGGAATGTCTATTCATACTCGCGACTTCACAGGGAAAAATGCGCTTTTGACCGGCATATCACAATGGGAGTATTATTGGGATTCTGCCCACAATTTGATGACTGAGCTACTAAATTTTGGTTTGAACATTCGAGAAACAGATGACGAGGGAAAATCCGGTAAGTTCAAAGTGATAATTCCCGTAAAGATTTCGCACTGAAAACTAATCGAATACTCAAAGCCTTACATTGGATAGCTAAACACTACTCCCATGGTCGTGGAGGAAACCGAATGTCAATAAATATTGCCAAAATGCTCGTCGCCGCTGGGGCCGACCCAAATTCTGTTGACCGAAACGGCAATTCTATCCTCCACGACCTTTGGCAAAACGAACCAGACTGGAATTCAGAGGAGCTGGATCACCCGGCCAGAGCTCTAATAGATCTCGGCTGTCCAATCGATATAAGAAATCGCCAGGGTCGAACCCTCTTGCACGTTGCAGTCGCAATTGAGGACTGCGGCTATGACAAAGATATGTATTGGAACCAGATTGCAGATCTTATGACGCGCGTGGAATTTCTACTTCAACCACATCTTGAATGCGACTTAAACGCCAAAGATAGAGCTGGCATCACCCCTCTACATTTGGCATCTGCTATTTCTGACGTTAATACATCCATACTCGTTAATGCCGGGGCTGATGTACGGGCTAGGGATTTCCAAGGGAGAACGCCACTGCACTTCGCAGCAGAAGCGGGCCAAAGCAATGTTCTAGGCTTTCTCATCGAGATTTATGAGAAAATGTCACTTGACATCGATTGCCGGACGCTGAAAGGACGGACTGCTCTACATTATGCATGTCGATCTGGTGTTTCCGAGTGTGTACAACTGTTAATGAACGCAGGGGCGAATGTAAAAATCGCAGATGAACGACATCGAACGCCCTTGCATGCAGCAGCAGAATTAGATTATGAGCTGGATGCCAAGAATCTCGAGCGGGTTTATGATTCTACCCCTTCATACGTGGAAAAGAGTCCCGGACCTTGCCACAGTAACTATAGAAAGGAGGCTGTCCGGAAACTGAAGCAAGTGGCTGAAAATGAGGCTTCGAACAAATCGCCTCGTCGGATTGTTCGATTACTACTGGCCGCCGGTGCAGACCCAACCAGTGTTGATGATGATGGCCATGCACCCATTGACGTGGCAACAATGTTAGGTTGTGCTGATATTGTCGATGAGCTTGGATATTTCACATCAAATCAAAACCCCACTGCATTCGATCCATCTTTAACGACTCTCTTGGCCCTCCGAGAGTCATTTCCGGAGGTAGCAACAGAGAGCATCCAACTGCCTGAAGACCATGAGCAGTTCCTCAAAAGGGTCTTCTCAACAGACAATAAGTCTTTAATCGGAAAATTGCTTGCTTCGGGGCAGTTGAGACTTACTGGAGAGGAGGGAAAGTCGGCACTAGGCCTCGCTGCCCGCTTGGGTTGGACTTCTGTTATGATGCAACTGCTTCCGCACGCTGGAGATCTGCCTGAGTTACTTCCATTCCTCATCAAAAATGCTACAGACCGAGAACTCTGCAATATTTCCATGATCGAGTACCTCGCACAATTTATCCCAGATGTCCCCGATAAAGAGAGTTTTACAAAACCCTTGAATCAATTGGCAAGGGGATCGCGTTGGTGGCACTCCCATGGTCTCTCCCTGCTTTTGCAAGCCGGAGCATCTCCAAACGGACCAGAAAAAGGAAAATTTCACGAAAAGCCTCTCCATGCTTCATTGCTTTCAAGGCACACTTGCTGTTGGCGTGATTCAACAACCAAGATTCTTCTCGAATTCGGTGCCGATCCTAATTCTAATACCAAATCTTTGGAACAGAATTCCCCACTCAACATTGCTATTAGCAAAGACCGGTCAATCGAGATAATTTACCTTCTCATAAAAGAAGGGAGTTCATTATCGGCAGAATCTTTGTCTGGACCACCGTTAGTCTCTGCGGTGTCCAGCAAGCGAGATGATGTCTTGGAGTACCTTCTGCGAGCAGGCGCGAACCCAAATGGAACAAGCAAACACAACCCGTTGGTCAGCGCGTTAGACCCAAAGACAAGTGGAACCGCTTGTTCCATTCTTCTAAAATATGGCGCCAATCCACTTTGTCCGATCTACGACAATACGTCCACTGTATTTCATGAAGTTTGCCGTGGAAACCAATGCGTCCAACATCTCATTTCGACAGGATTGGACCTCAATGCTCGAGACGGGCAGGGGTGCACACCGCTAATGAAAGCATGCATGAATATTCCAAAAAAGGGGCAAGAGAGCGCTGTCATAACACTTGTCAATATGGGCGTTGATATCCAGGCAGTGGATCATTCTGGATCAACAGCACTTCATCACGCCGTCCGCAGCAGGTATCTTGAAGCTGTGCAGGCCATTTTGAACAATGACGCTGGGGTCGCCCATTATAATGACGAAGGCTACACAGCACTACGATATGCGCTCGAGGAATATGAAAAGGAAAGCAACGTGGAAGAGCAAGACTGTGGTGCAGGACGTGTGGATAACTCCAGTGCCATATGCAGCGCAATAGTATCCGCCCTATTGGATGCAGGCGCCAACGCACTTGAAATATTCCCAGATTGTAGAACGGCGCTCCATTACGTTTCTGTGCCACTGATGGACTACAGCAACATTGACCGAGCGTTCCAGATCGAAGAAGATCAGGGCCCGGACCATTTCACCGATGCCCTGAACCTCTACAACAGGCTTTTGGCCGCAGGTTGTGATCCAGCGGCACGGAATGACAAGGGAGAAACAGCATTATTTACATTCGTCAATGCACCTAAGAGCTACCATGGAAACTGGTCTGATTGTCCGGCTGATCGCTACGCGAACCCGGAGGACTGCGCAAGAATGGCTACTTTACATGGCCTACAGGAGGTTGATAATGAAGGAAATACGCCTTTGCACGCGATTGCATGTCGGAAATGGGACTATGAGGCTGAAGATTATGAAGCGAATCTTTTTCAGATATTTGTTGATTTGGGACTCAGTCCTTGCAAGGAGAACAAGAACGGACTCACCGCGTTGGATGTTGCTGCTAGATACGAGAAAAAAGAGATCTTAGCGCTGTTCGCTCGCGATGATTGAACGGCATCCAGATAGAATATCAAATCTCCTACGATTCTATCTGTTTTGAATGAGAACCGAAAAAGCAACCAATGCTCCTTTTGAATATAACAAAATTGGGGGTGAACTTCACCCTCGATTCGACTATTTAAAATGGAAAATGTTGGCAAACGTGTTGGATGAAACGTAAGATGACAAGGAAAGTGGCCATGGCCACTTGGCTCAGTTTTACACATTCTCCGAATAATCCGACCGACCCTTTCACTTCTTCACTAGTTTAATTTCGTTGAACATGGTTTCCACTGGATTCATTTTTTTGTCTCGTGGGAGGTCTTCCTAAATAGAGTCCTCGTTGGCCCGTAGTGGCTTTTGCAAACTTTCGGGACCTGGCCGAGTCCCGAGAATAATAATCCCGGGCTTAAAATAAGGCCCGGGCTGCCCAGTGCTTAGTTCACAACTAAGTGCGTTATTAATTCCATCGGTACATGAGCTACTTTACATTGGCCACCTCAAGTATAAATATGAGCCCGCCGATCGGGATAGTAATTCAAGTCACATTCAATTTTTTTTTCTCTATACATTCAACCCTATAAATCAAATACTCCAACATGTCTATCACAGTCGGTATTGCTGGTATGACCGGCAAATTCGCCCGCCGTGTGGCCACGCACCTTCTGAAGCACCCGGAAATCAGCATTCACGGTTACTGTCGTGATCCTAGCAAGGTTCCAGAGCCGATCTCTTCATCTGACAAAGTGACTTTGTTCAAGGGTGACGCCTTTGACAAGGATACCATTACGAAGTTTGTCCAGGGCAGCGACGTGCTGATTTGCTGTTACCTTGGCGATGACAAGCTCATGGTCGATGGACAGAAGATCTTGATCGATACCTGCGAGGAAACGGGTGTTCCTCGATATATTGCCAGTGACTGGGCTCTGGATTACACCAAGTTGAAGTTGGGGGAATTGTTCCCCAAGGACCCTATGATTCACGTTCGGGCGCACCTTGCCACCAAAGAAAAGGTCAAGGGCGTTCACATCCTGATTGGAGGTTTTATGGAGCCTGTCTTAAGCCCATTCTTCAGTATCCTGGACGCCTCATCTCACACTTTCCGCTTCTGGGGTAACGGGGATGAAATTATGGAGGGCACGACCTACGATAACGCTGCAGAATTCACCGCTGCAGTTGCCATGGATATTAAGGCCACCGGAATTATTCGCTGTATGTATAGGAACAAAGATTGTTGAAAATCATTACTAAAAGATACATTAGTCCTCGGTGGTCGTGCAACGATCCGCGAAATCGCTCAAACCTACGGGCGTGTGTACGGTGTCAAGACTCATCTGGAGTCCCTCGGATCTTTGGACGAACTCTACAAGACCATGCATGACAAGCGTGCCTCGAACCCCGCTGACGTTTACAGCTACATGTCCCTGTATGTTATCTCCAAAATACACAACGTTGGTTTTCAAATGCTTATGAACGATAAACAGGTTCTTCTACTATTACTGGATCAATGGCCAGACCTTCGTTGGTCCAGAGCTGGACAACGAGAAGTACCCCGAAGTCAAGCCGGTCAGCTGGGAGGATTACATGAAGCAGTGGCCGCTTGAGCATCTACCCACTTCCTATTTTGCTCTTAATGCTTAGAATCCTTCGAGTCGTTATATAGCTATGCTTTGAGATAGGAATATCAAATACATTCATTTGGCATGTTCGCCACATTTCTGGTATCTGGCACCCTTCTTCCATAACCAAACCCGCCCATGACACACATCTGCTCTCTGTGATGCGGCCATATGGGGAACTAGAAGATGGTTTACCCAATATTCATAAAATGCGAGGGAAGAAAATACGATTTTCCGATCACTAGATTACGAAGACTAGTGCCTAGATCCTATTAGAGCATATCGTGTTAACACCTCCAAAGCTGTGAAATACTAGCTAGTAAGCACATAATTATATACCATCCTTTTAGAATAACTAGATTCTGGAGCACTGCATGATACAGTAGTGGGCTACTTTATGGTTTGCTTCTAACAATATTTCACTCTGCGGAGTAGCCATTCTCCATTACGTTAAATGTTAGAGGCTATACAACGAGATATATTCTGAGCCTGAACTAATACATACATTTCATGACTTTCTTGAAGTTTTTCAGAGTTTTTGGGAAGATAGTAATTTTTTGATCATTTTTATTGTTGATTTATTAGACCTTATCTGAACAGTATTCAGATAAATAGTATTTAAACATAATGGCTGGAACCTCCTTTTCTCGACGCAGTCTTACATGAGAAGTAAAAAAAAAAATATGAGAAAATCGAGAGTCAAATGCAAGTCAATTGGAAATGAAAAGGGTGGTTCTTTCACTCTGATTACTTTGAGAATCCGCTTTCCTTCTCAAGCCACGTATTGAACGTTCGCATGTCAGGGTTGACCTCCCGCAGTCTCTTGATGTCAGCTCCGTACCCCTCGTCATGGAACCACTTGAACATGTAGCCCATGTCCTTCATGGCAGCCATGAAGAAAGAGCAGATGGGTCGGAAGGTGGTCGGCAAAGGCTTTCCCATGCGACTGGCGAAGGCTCGCTCCATCTGCTCGTATGTAAGCTCGTCACCAGCCAAGGAAATTGCCTTGCCCTGGTAGTTTTCGGGATTCATAAAAGCATCGGCGCCAAAGTAGCCAATATCACTGGTGGCAACCAGCTGAAGAGGTTTGCCTTTCAATGCCATCTTGAAACATGTTGCAAAAACCTTTCCGAAGAAATCGGGTGTGAGGTTCTCGTAGAAAGCGGCCGGCCTTAAGATTGACCATTTCATATCAATATTCTGCGTACTGTCCACAAGATGGTGCTCGATGTTGTGCTTTTTGACAAAGTGAGGAATCTTGGTTGAGTTGGTATATGATCGTTCTTCACCTCCGCGATCGACGGAGCTATACACGAAGAATTTGACCTTTTGCTTGATCGCTTCATCGATGATTGCTTTGCCTTGAATTTCCTCCGAGGAATTGCCTATGGCTGCCTTTTTACCGTAGCTACTATCAGCGGTTCTGAATTTTATTAGGAAGTGATTATCAGACGTATCATTACCTGCACACTGTACACTCCCCAGATTGGGGTAGATGTCGACTTCTGGGCATTCCGGAAAATCTCGGCGGGATTATCCAGGTCTCCCTGGATTAACTTGATTCTGGAAGATAGGCTTTTGAGCTTTTGCGCGGATGGCGAATTAGGATCGCGTGTGACGGCCAAGACTTCGAAAGGAGCATTCCGGGAGATGAGGCTTCTGATAAGAGAACCTCCTTGTTTCCCGGTGGCACCGGTAATTAACAAAGCCGACATCGTTGATTTCTCTGGATATGAAATGAAACCAATATTTGCGTGGAAAAAAGGGCAATAAGGTTGCAGCGAAATGCTTCTACTCTTATAGTAATGTCCCAAGATTGGCTTAGTAGCGCTCGGTGTTCGGTCTTAGTTTTTAGTTTAGAGCCAGACTGATTAACGAATCAAAGTCGGATTCCGGACTCAGGATCCACATGATTCACCCCTTGTTGTTGATAAGCAACCTAGCTTTATAAGATTCGGGCACTATTTTAACCCCGAACATCGCGTTAGGGCATCTAGCTGACCAGAATTAGCGTGACGTTGAAATTCCTAACTTCAACACCCCTGAATAACCTATCTTTTCTAGAACGCACGTCCCAATCATTGTCCCTAAAAATCTTAATCTAAGCCCTAATACTCTCACTTCGATGGATACTGAGTCATCGTACAGTAGACAGGCGACAGACACGGGTTGTTATGTCATTCTCTGAAATCCGACTGCGTTATACCTGGCGAACTTCCTAAGGTCTCACTTTGACCTTATTGATAACTTCGATCTTCCTCATTAATGTCGAACATTTCGAAAATTGGTGAAAAGCCATCGCAAGCCAGAAGCTGCCAGCGATGCAATGAAAAGAAAATTGGTTGCAATAAAGCCGCGCCATGCGGAAATTGTCTCAAATCCAATTCGGAATGTATTTTTCCAGGACCGGGCCGCGCACCTCGCCGCAAGAAGCGACCACTGAAGGCCGAGCTGGTTTCTCGTTTGAGACTACTAGAAAATGAGATTGACAATATGAAGGATGTGACCATTTCGGCTCCTCAAAGTGTGCCCTCGCTCACTCCCTTTCATAATTCCCCGAGTGCTGGGCCTAGTCGAGACATAGTCCATGGCCAGCTGGGAAAGCTAATGCCGAAAAGTAATTACGTTACTCACAAGGCCCTCTTAGGCCTGGAAAACGAGGTACGTGCCAATGCAATTTGTATAACCACCTCGCTAACCAGCTGGTGGCAAGATCGGCGAATTGAAAGAAATTGCTGGAGTCTCTAGAAATGACTGTGATGGTCTCGATGAATTCACAGAGGATAAAGAGGACAAAATTTTGCAAGGTGGTAGCCAGTTTATTTTCGGGTATTCATCAATGGCTATTTCCCTCGAGGAACTCCACCCCAGTATGGCACACAGCCAAATACTCTGGGCAGCATACGAAAGAAATGTAGCCCCCGTGGTTACGATATTTCATAAGCCGACTGTATTGAAGACAATTTACAAAACGGCAACAAATAGAAATCATGTTGACCGCCCCTCGGAAGCTGTAGCCTTCGCTATCTACTTTTCCGCCGTCAACAGCATGGACTCGAAGACATGTGAGGAGGAGCTTGGTCAAGAATACTCAACGGTTTTACAACATTACCGATTTGCTACTCAACAAGCCCTGGTACGAGCAGGTCTTTTCCAATCACGAAGTCAAGTCGTGCTTCAGGCGGCCGTGCTATTCCTCACTTGTCTTCGTCGCCCAAAAGACGCATACTTCGTTTGGACAATGACTGCTGTCGTGTACCGGATGGCACAGGGACTAGGCCTGCATCGCGATGGAACTAAGCTTGGACTGAGTCCTTTCGAGATCGAGATGCGGCGTAGGCTATGGTGGGCTATCTATCTGTTAGACACTCAGTCTTCTGAGTTCCATGCCATCGGTCCGCAAATCATAGAGGACACTTATGACACTAATCTACCTCTCAATATCAACGATGAAGACTTGCATCAAGAGTCTACGCATATGCCAGAGGAGCGTATTGGGTTTACTGAGATGACTTTTTGTTTGGCTCGAATCGATATGATCGTTTCTCATCGGCGCTCCGTTCTCCACGCTTCCAGATTTGAAATCAGTAGCAACGGGATGGTCGAAAGCAGGGATGACTCAACGAAAATAGAGCAACGCCTTTGTGAATTGGAAGAAATTCACAACCGACTAAGAGAGCGTTACTTACGGTTCTGCGACACATCAATTCCTATAGAGTGGGTGACGGCGACGGTGATTAGGCTCGCTCTTGCGCGATCGTGGGTCATTGCTCATCCTGCTGAAGGTCATACCGAGGGATGTATGGCCTACAATACACTGCCATCAAATGAAGAGCAATGCCGACTCTTTACCACATCCATCGAAGTTCTGGAATTTGCATATCTACTGGAGACAGACCCTCGCACAAGCAAATGGTCATGGTATTTTGAACGGTATCCGCAGTGGCACTCCATAATCTTGATTCTCACTGAACTATGCAAACGGAAGCAGACAGCAGACACCGACCGTGCTTGGATGGCGATTGAAAAAGCTGTTGCTCGATGTATTGAAAATCCCTGTCAGGATAGCGGGATTCCATTGAAAACTGTGTATGATCTCATGGAACAAGCAACTGCAGCACACGGCCGTGTCTGGACAAATCCAACGAGTTGATTCGCGCATATGAATTCATGGGATATCTGATTCGAATCCAAGTCTAACTCGTCTGTCAAGTATAGTGTATGCTAGATTTTTACAGAGATCCGTCCTAGATTCCCCTTTTTTCATGTTTCAGGTCATCGGCGAGGAAGGTCATAAAGTGATCTTTACCCTCACTACACGGATGTGGAAGAGGAGAAAGACCCCATAGCTCTTTTCCATGTTCTAAAACGATGATAATCTATGTGTCTGAAATTTATCCATCCATAGATGCTCGATGACTAAATTTTGATTCCTGAGGCATTAACTCTATGTTTTCATGATGGATCTTCCCTTTTCTTTTCTTCTCCCCACATCCCGTCCTTTGAAGTGGATGCTTTGGACGACCATCAAGCACGTTCAGATGATTCCCAGAGTGTACCATCGTGCCGTGTGGCCTCGGTCGGAATACCTGGATAAATTAATCGAACCCGATCCTGCAGGAACTAGCTGAGTCCACCGAAGTACCTGTTTCACTTGCACACGGCGAATATGCTCCAGGCCCTTTCCAAACAGAATCGCACTTATTTCAAATCTGATCACTCGGGGGTGTAATTATATGCAAACGAGATGGATGATACGATTCTGGGCACAATCAAGGAAATCTTTGTTGTTGAACCATCGCTGGAATCTGTGATTGTTTCCACTTGAACCTATGAAAAGGCTGGGGCACTCCACTACCCCAGGGGGCCCCGGGTTGTAACAATAGCTCCCGATGGAGACCATGTGGCGGAATATCGGATTACTCCGTACCCCGTAGACACACTGTTACTCTTTCCCCCGCCACCAAGGCCTTAGCGCAGATCTATTGTGAAGATCATGGAGCGGGCCGAAGCAAACTAGGGACGCCGTCAAATGTACGATGCAGAGTGTATCGCACTGTATTCTTTACGTAAAATCACAAAATTGGGCTCAGCCCCCACGTTTCATTGTCAGTGGGGCAGCTGGAAGTAGATGCTATAGTACACGTTCAAAAATGTACAGATTTGGACTTATCAGGTTCATCAGGCGCGACGACCTGATCCACCTGTACTACACACCTACCCCAAGGGGAAGTATGGGATGGACTGGAGCGCTGCTAATTCGGAGCGTGAAAACGGCTTCAACTCGCATAGCGAAAAGTCTGTACTGCCTACTACTGCAGACTACTTCTCAGTTGGTCTGCCCGTAAGCACTAAGCACCGGGTGATATGCAGAGATCTACCCGTCCAGCTACCTTAGTTGGACGGGCAGATCCTTAGACTGAAGTAGTCTACAAAACATGGCCCAGGGTCCACTAGAAGCTCTTTTGAACTTTGAATGATCAAATGGACAATGAATTAGCAATATCTGACCACGCGTCGCAGACATTAGCGTCGCATGAGGTATAAATCTCGCCTAAAAATCAGCGAGACCGATTTCTAGGTTTCCGGACTACGAGATTGCTTAGGAAGCACGGTTACGAATTAGTAATTTTCATTTCCAGATAATATGTGAAAATGGAATCGCGTTGTCCAATGATTTTGATCTCGTAGAAAACTACTGGAATAATTCGAAGGCTCACGGGTACCCTTGTAGCCAGCTACGTTGGCCGTATGCAGGGTCCTGGTTACGCGGCTCAATTTGAGGCCGGAATTTGGTCGGAGGACAGAGGAAAGGTTGGCTTGGCAGCTTTAAATTCCATAAACTAACAGAGTAAATCTCCAGGCCTTAGAAAGCAGTTTATGGGTCCAAGCAAGTTAAACATGTAAATTGACACAAGAAGAGCCTTCGAATACTGTACTCGATTTTTAGGTTCTCTGCAATCAGACCATTTTACTGATTTGACTGTACTGCCTTAAATTCTCTGAGAGCACCGGATAGAAGTATAGTCATGACCTAGGACATGCGCGGATAGCGCCCCTTCTTCCTTTTTGCCATCACAGAGTTCGGGGCCGGAGATCTGGTCACCTCCCAGCCAATCTGGCTACTTTACACCCTTTCAACAGAAGTACGACGGGGTTATTGGCCTCAAGGCTCCGTCACTGCACGCAGTTATTTCCTGTTTGGAGCAGAGCCCCTCAATGAAAGGCCCTGTCTTGTCAGATTGTATCATCTTGGTATGCCTTGCCTGACGAACGGTGAAAAAATTGTTTCTACAGGCCAACCACCGCGTGGTATGCTTGAAGAAATCGAAGATTGCGTGTCGGTGTCAGCTCTTGGCAACAGGCAAAAAGGTGAAGTCCTTCCTTGGAGAGATATAAATCTTTTTAGGTCTAGGTATTCTATTCTTATACTATTCTGTTTGCCAAACAATATACACAAATTGTGCCTCAATTTCAGATCGCGATAATGGAGAATGAGCAACCAAAAGACCAACCCTCAATCTCACACAGAAGAAAAAAGAGGAGCTTGACGGATACAGAAAAGACCCAAATCTACGAGTTCCATCATGACAATCCGCTTGTAACACATAGCGATATTGCAGGTACGTGTTTCAACGCGCATTACGGCTATTTTGTCAAGGCTAATTCAAGTTACGTTGCAAAAGCGATCTTTAGGGTCGATCGCAGGTAGGCCACTGTCTAGAGCCTCATAAGCAGCTCCGTTAATTGATACCTCAACTGACTTATATGCGGCTCAAGCACTGTTTCAAAAATACTGCAGAGCAACCCTTTGCCGAACACAGCAACACAATCGGACCATGGCCTTGGGACCCCCGCAGAAGCAGCTTTACAGCAGCAGCCTCGCAGTGAAGATGCTTTGATCAACTGGGCTCGTGCCGCAGGGAGAAATGGCACGCACGTCACAAGGAATATGCTTCGAAGGCAGGCGGCCATTCTTGCTGCAGAACAGTGGAAGTCTGCTCAAAATCATGGCTCACATCTGGACGCTTGTACCTCTACAGATAGACCCGACACTTCTTTCGTCGAGTCGTTCGATCTGAGCAACCCCGTTATGTCTCTGGACAAGCTCAATAGAGATCCAGCGGGAGTCACAGATACCTGCCCGACACCTATCCTTAGAGAAGAGACACTGATTTCTGACTTGCTATCTTACTGCGCCTCGGGTCTTTCATGCGATCTAGACATAGGCCAACATGACGCCATTACAGGATGCAACGAGAACATCTGCCTTGATTCAGGAAATATCGGTGAAAGTATTACGCCTCATTCCTTGAAGACGCCTCCGATTGCTGACACCACCAATAATTCTCTAGGCAGTCTATTGGGACCCAGTCTACCAGCCGAGCTAGCAGATCACCAGAGACGCAATCATACCGTGCATCAGCTTGAAAACTGCAATGCATCCCTGGGCCAGGGTAACCCTGCTCTTGACGTAGGCCTAGAGTCTCATTCCGCAATTACCGACGGGGTTTGTCTGCATGAGGCTCGGCGGGCCCTAAGTGCCCTCGAACTTTATCTGGCCGGGTTCCCAGGCCAAACTGCATTAGACGAACTGTGTTTAAACCATTTACGGGGTCGGCTTGCACGATGATAGATTTTTTTTTTCAAAACTTTGATCGAGAAATACGAGGAAGCAGGAATGTTTGCTGCCGATCGGTAGCTTGCTGGGCGCCTAGACAGGGGGTTGCCTGTGTGACCTACTAAGGTTTCTTTAGTGGCTGGATGGGGATGGGGATGAGGCCCAAGCTGCGTCTTAGAATTGCGACCGTTGTTACACATTGTCGGCCTTAGATATGGCATTTCAACCTGCATTCTAACAGTATACAACCTTAATGGGGATGGAGTCTTGCCTCGGTAGACTACTATTCGGCAGGCCCTGCGTCGTTTTTCCCGCTACTTGGCCTAGAAGTATACTCTATTCTCTATACTTTCCTGCTTCTGATTTCGAAATACATAGAAACTATGAAACTTGCCTGTCTCCCAGTTTCTTTCTGTACGCAAGACTCTTACATTTGTAATTATCTACTACTAGCAAGATATCAAAATCAAATCAAGTTTTGCATCCAGGATTAGCTCATTTTCTATCCTCATTGCGTGAACTATTCCATTCCCACCCAAGATAATATTACTGAATTAGTTATGTTTTTTATTCTGTTCATTTAAAAACTCAATTTCATAACGGTTGGGCAATAGCCTACTCTAAGATCGAAGCTATCACTGAACTAGATCTTCATGATCTTTGGCAGGTCTCCCCACCAAGCCATTCCATTCTTCTTGTACCAATCAACGGTCCTCTTGATACCATCATCAAGACTAACAGACTGCGTCCATCCCAGCTTCTGGAGTGCCGAAAAGTCCATACCAATACCTGGATCGACAAATCCACGGCCAGGGACTCGATTGATCCAGTTCTCAGCATCGGTAGCCTTCGTACCGTCGTCGTTGTTCGAAACAACAGCATCAATGATTCCATCGACAAGGTTGTAGTTCGTCGATGCGTGGTCCGAGCCCAAGTTGTAGACGGCATTCGGGTCCCCACGGTGCAAGATCGTATTGAAGGCATTGCTGCAATCGGTTACGTACAGCCAACGCTTAATATCAGCGCCAGTGCCGTACATAGTCACTTTATGCCCGTTCATGAGAAGCGCAATTGACTTGGGAATGAGCTCTACCAACATCTATTAGCTTGCATCTCATGGCAATTTATTACTTTTAAGACGGGAAACTCACTATCGGGGAACTGCTTCGGTCCATAGACATTGCTTGAGCGAACGATGTTGGTGATCATCCCTCCCTTATTTCCGTACAGTTTCACCAACAGCTCCGATGCTGCCTTGCTAGCACCATAAGGGTTCAAAGGCGACAGCAGGGCGGTTTCATGAAATCCATCAGGCCCGGGTTTAGCAGCCCCATAGACCTCGGCCGAGGACATGTGGATGAATCGCTTGACCCCATTTTTGTAAGCGTTCTCCAGAACGACATGAGTGCCAATTACATTGGCCTTGGATGAGCCATACGGATCGCTCATGCTGGTATCCACAGATGTCTGGGCCGACAGGTGGATGATCGCATCAACCGAGTAAGCACGAATGCAAGTACTCACGTCAGAATCTAGACCAATGTCGCCTCTGTAAATGGCAATATTGTTGTTACCATCTTCAAAACGGCAATTGTTTAAAGAGCCCAGATAGTCGAATTTGTCGAAGAGAACAATTCGGTAATGGTTGGCGTACGTGGTAGCCAGTCCATGGGCCAACCAGGAGCCACTTCAAGTTTGTTAGCAGGGCTCGCCCAATGATGAAGAACTGAGGTCTTACATGAATCCACCGCCTCCAGTGATCATGATGGTGTGCACATCACTGAGAGGTTCGAAGGCTGTGATGCCGTTATTGATGAATTTCTCGTCAATCTGGTGCGGCAGGGTCGAGCTAGACGTCGTTGCGGTCTGAGACATGATATTCGGCATTTTGAAAATTTGAAATGATGTGGATAATTTGAAAAACTGATCGAGTGAGTATTCCACTGAATCTAGATACTTTGTTGTTCTGATGAAAGTTCCATCTGCCCTGTTCCCAATGGTCGTATATAACGCATCTTCTCTCATAGACACTCGTCTAAATGAGCACAACACAGCACTTAGGCAGCCCGAAGAATTTCTGATTCCCAAAAACCATGATTCCCCTCCATCACCGACTCGTGCCTCGAATATCACCTCCCTGTGTTCATACTGCTTTTGGGACAGGGCTCTCTCATTGTGGAATTGATAGTGCGATCACATCACTACTCCCAACAAGACCTCACAAAAAGCTGTCCTCTAGAGCTGGCTAGTGCGCCAAATGCGGAGGCTAGTACGCGGATGCCCCACTGTCATGCAGCAAGTCTAGACTGGTTTTCATTCCGGTGTGGCAGCATCCAATCTGGGGTTATCACAAGAACGTGATTTGAAGAATCAGTCTCAGACTGGAGGATTCTTACTGCATATTGAGACGTCATTGGAAGCTAGAAAGCTCGGTGTTGGTTAACCCTGGTATGCAGCGAGCTGAAACCTTTCAGCTTGATGCCAACCTTGGAACTTGCCTCTGGTACGACTTTTTACTGTCAGTTGCCTACTCTTGCGGCGGGAAATAACTGTATTTTTTTTGCTTTTCTTTTATAGGATACTAGTACTAATCAGTTCATAACTGTGTTTCTATCGATAGAGATAATCAAAGAAAGTGCAATATATATAGCTGTGTAGTAACATTTACTACTATGAAGTGTTTGTATCGTGATATACACAGGGACCCAGAGGTCGATCCCCGGATTTTCTGGTGGGTCACTTGTAATCCCGCATTAAACTGCGGATAAAACAAGGCTAAGGCCCTTAATTGCGGATAAGGCACGATGTGGCTTGGAATTTGAGTACGGGCTCTCGGGTGGTTAAGGGTAGTCGCCGCATCCGGTCAAGATCGTCATGTTAGACAAAGAATGCAACAAAAGTACAGTAAGATCTCATCATCGAACATAGCTAATTCGCGGACCACTGTCAAGCGATTTGCAAGGCTACCTTACGCCAAGACTCTAACGGGGGCCAACGTATGATCATGTTGTGGTGGGTCTGGCTTTCACAAAAACCAGTCAAAGACAGTTCCAATTTGACCGTCGAGCTGGAACTGTCTTAATAGCACAGTGTGATCTAGGATGCTTTCCCCGCATAATGAGTCAGTCACTCACCAGGCGGGGAAAACATCCTTGATCAAATCACGTAATAAATGATATTAATTCTTTGTTCCTAACATTTCCCTCCAATCGGCCCCTCACTCTTCTTCACTCTCCCACTCTGCGTACTCTTTTGACGGCTCAAAATGTCGACGACCACAGTCGAGCTCGCTTCTCAAGGACAGCAAGAGTCACAGAGCTCAGTCCAAACATTTGGCCCAGCTGACGGTACGACCGTACAAGCAAAGCAAAAATGGAATGACCCTGCTATCAACAAATGGCGTATTTTAGCCACATTCGTCAGCTTCGCGGTCGTAGGAGCCAGCGATGGCGTTTACGGAGTGAGCTCTTTCCACAATATACCCTCACATCTGAGAAGCACAAGCGACTGATTACTTATTTTACAGGCACTCGTTCCATATGTATGTACTGACTGAAGCTAGTCCCTTAACCAGCAGAACACTAACACCAAATAGCTTCGCGAAGATTACAACCTGTCTACCACGGTGGTCTCGTTGATTTTCGTGACCCCGTTCGCCGGATACACCATCGCGACGCTCATTGTCAACAAGATTCATATGACATTTGGTCAGCGAGGAATTGCAATTATCGGACCCCTGTGCCATATCATTCCATTTGTTATTATGGCCATCCATCCGCCTTGGCCGGTGATGTTGATTGTCTACGTGATAGTTGGCTTGGGAAATGGCCTCATTGACGCCGCATGGAACTCGTGGATTGCCGACATGGCGAACGCGAACACCATGATGGGGTTCCTTCAAGCATTCTATGGCCTTGGGTATGTGAACTTGCATGCTGGCTACCAATGGCAATACTGATGTCTACTCTAGGGCAACCTTGAGTCCATTGATCGCTACGCAGATGATCGAGTCCGGTCTTCGATGGAACTTTTTCTACTATACACTGTTCGGCGGATCCGTTCTAGAATTGATGACGAGTACGACTATGTTCTGGAAAGAAAATTCCGCTAGCTTCAGAGCCAAAAACGCTCGAAGTCCCGACAGTGCCGGTGGAAGCAGAACTACAGAGGCTATGAAGAGCCCCATCACATGGATCATAGCGGTTTGGCTATTTGTGTACATGGGAGTAGAAGGTGCGTTACCTAGTTCATGAAATCAGGGAACGAATATCTGAATAGTGGATCTCACAGTGTCGGTGGGCGGCTGGGTCGTCGATTTCATGATTCAGGTCCGTGATGGAAAGCCATACGAGTCCGGTCTTATTCCAACCGGCTTTTGGGCTGGTGTCACCGTTGGCCGCTTGGTGCTCGGTTTTGTTAACGAGTGGATTGGCAAGTTATCGCTCTATGAAGTCCGGATGTGTGGATACTGACTGAGAATATAGGAGAGCGGATTGCTATTAGTATTTATCTTGTCATCTCGATTGCCTTGCAGCTTGTATTCTGGCTGGTACCAAAATTCGTCGTGTCCGCGGTGGCAGTCTCGCTGCTTGGCTTCTTCACTGGTCCCCTGTTTCCCGCTGCAATTGTAGTTGCAGCAAAACTACTGCCGAAGCACCTACATACGCCGGGCATCGGACTTGCGTCTGCTTTGGCTGGAGGAGGTGGAGCAATGTGAGCTATTCTCCTTCCCCTGTCGCTTGAGATCTAGCTAATCATCCACTTTGAATGTAGACTGCCTTTTGTCGCCGGTGCCATATCTGGGGCGCGTGGTGTACAAAGTTTGCAACCTTTTATTCTCGCGTTACTGGTTGCATTGATTGTAATCTGGGTGCTACTTCCTCGTAGTAAGCATGATTCTCACGATGCTTGATGAAGCAGCGTAACTACTACATAGCTAGGATAAATAGAGAATCATAAACGAATTGAAGAACATCGGTCATTTCTCCTTTAGTAGCTATCCGTGAATCCGAATAAAGAACAAAATATATTATTCCGTTTACAAATGGGTATTTTTGATGAAGACACTTTCGTAGAGGCAAAATTTTATCGAATGGTGTCAGCCTCGCCAAAGAAACAATGTTCTATCTTTGATATCACTAGCGTGTGATGGGACTTTACCTAATTTAATTTTGTTTTTTTTTTCATTACTCAAGAAATCCCAGGCTGACTCGATCTCACTTCATAAATCTTTTCTTCACCGTAATCCTCTTTTGCTACACCCGAGCCACTTCCGCGACAATGGCTTCTTCGGATTCCCTGAGCAACCAGTATCCTGATGGACTACGCTTGCAGTCCGTTCACATTGTGAGTTATAGCATATTCTTTCCAAGTAATAGCACTAATCGGGGTATAGTTCTTCAGACATGGTATGCTATGGGTCCCTGAAGTTGGATTTACCCTCAGAAGCTAAACTCCACAAGGTGCGAGAACGCCCACCGCGCCTGTTTTCAAGGTTAGTCATAGTAGCTTCGCAGCACCTAGCGCGTTTTCTAATTGAATTTTTCATAGGAACTTGGCATCCCAACCTGTATGTTTCTCAAGTCCAGTGGTCTTCCATTCAGCTCTAACGCCACGCCAGATTGGCCCCTCTGCGCTGCTGCAAGGCACGTGTTAAGTCCTATTTTTCGCCTCAATAGCTCAGAAAAGCATGGCTTGTTTGGATGGAAGAAAGTCTTTGAAACCATGCGTCCAGATGATGGTCCGATGATCTCTAATAAACATCTCAATCTATGGTGAGCCGTTGTGTTCAACTGCATCAAGGATGTATCGCTCATCAGGAACAGTGACCACGGACAGCTGACCGACCATGGCCGTCTCTCTATGCTGGAACTAGGAAAGCGTCTGAGACATCTCTACATCGATCAATTGAACCTGCTCCCTGGTGTCCTGACGAATCCCGACATTGTCTATTTCCGATCGTCCCCTTTCCCAAGAGCGTTGGAATCACTCCAGCACCTCATCTCAGGATTCCTTCCTCCAGGTACCCTAACTTCCTCTTTTGGAGATCCACAGATCGTCATGCGGGATCCTCGAGAAGAAACTCTGCTGCCAAATGAAGACCACTGTGAGCGCTTCATACAAATCTGCAAGGCCTTCTCGCGCCGCACCGCCGATCGATGTGAGTCCCATTCCTTATCGAGAATTGGCGTAAACCTAACAAAATTACAAGGGAACGATAGTGCAGAGATGAAATATCTCAATGAACTCTTGCGCAAAAGTATGCCCACCGAGAAAGGTGTCGCAGTGGACTCTACCCCCTCGATGCACGCTATCCACGACGCAATCACTGCGACAGCTGCGACCGGGTCTTCTGACATTCGTCTCCCAGAAGAATTCTACGACACCAAAGTGAATGATATCGTTGACAAGATTGCATTTGAAGAAGAGTACAGTGCCTTCCAGGAGAGCCAAGAGATGCGACGTGTGGGGATCGGAGCACTTTTGGGAGACGTTGTCGAGAGGATGGTCTTTCAAGCAGATAGGCAGTCCCTTCCGGCCGCGAAAATCTCGCCCTTAGGCCCCATTCCCAAGCTCTTTTTATGTGGATCGCATGATTCGACTCTTGCTGCTATCGTGGCGTCTCTGGGGGCGATTGATACAAATGCGCGTCGAAAATGGCCGACTTACGGCTCTGTCATTGCCATTGAGCTCTTCCAAAAGAACGATTCCGAAACCGACAGGGGCCAGGAAATGAACGACGATGTCTCTGACTGGGCAATGATTGGTCGTCAAACTAGTTCTACTTTAGATTCAGAACAAAAGAGGCGTCTCGAGAGTTATCATGTTCGAGTCCGCTACAACGATCAGTCGCTGGTTATACCTGGCTGTCGGGGGCCTGGTCGGAACTGGCATGGAAACGAAGAGTTCTGTACCCTGGTGAGTAGCTTTCTGTCGGCCTTTTTTACGGGGCGTGTACTAAGTATACCGATATTTTAGACTGCCTTCAAAGAGATAGTTGACCGTTTCACCCCAACCGACTGGAAACAGGCCTGCATAACAAACCTGGACAAATCTGGTTTTCCTGATAAAGTTGAGCCAGCTGGGTACTAGTTATTGCTTTCAAAGTTCATTGTTATGGGTACAGTTTCATTAGAGCTCCAAGTATGATCTCAATTCAACATATCACGATGTGTTCAAGTCAAATCAGTAGCAGATGAATAATGCAGGAGATAATTAATGCCAAATCACATACTTTTGTGGCCCAAATATCTCTTAAGTTACCGTCTTTATATTGTATCTGAGCTATCTAGTATTCATCGCGCGAATTTCGCGTTACCAACGTGCTGGATCTGGGGTTGCTATTACATTAATGTATGCTTTCTTTTTTGAAGTGCTTTCAGTGTGTAATTCGAATATACTATAGTAAAGTAAATTTGATATTTGAAGTACGTGTACGATAGGAGTAAAAGTTGTCAATCTCATCGTCTGAGCTCTCAATAACATTTCTCAATATTTATCAAGGAGACTGTCAGTTACACACAAGTACAATGAATCAGGCAATAGTTAGCTCTCGATGAGACTTCATGGTGCAATTGTGATCTAGCAACAGTAAATGCCATATCAAGTAGATACATCACAAATCATCACCATATTCTCCGGCCCAATCCACTCCTTCAATAGATCCTCGCCTGCGTCCTTGACCATGACATGAAAATGCTCGAGCGCCGAGACACTCTGCAGGGCGGCCCAGTTCTTGAACCACAACACACGGTCTTCTGGTGCATCCACATGGTCCTCTTTAGCCAGCCGCTGCACAAAGGTGGCCGAGACAAAAGCCTCAATGCGTGCGCGCGACACGGCAGTAAGATTTCCATCTTCCTGTACAGGAAGCGGGGCTTTCAGCCAGACGACTATGTGCCGAATGCCCGGTGCGACACCGTACGGCCAGTCATTGAAACGAATGCAATAGTCGGATGGGCTTGCGAAGGGGGTCGGGTTCTTGAACACGACCTTTGAATCCTTCTGCTCCCAGCACAGGCGTTCCTGGCAAATGTACTTGAGGATGCCGTCGTATTGTTCTTTAATGCCTTTCGACCATTTGATGTAGCGTCTGAGGTGCGAGGGGAGACGCTTGAACAGCTCAAGTCTGTTGTCCTCTAGGCGAAAAATTAGTATATGTGTTGGGGAAGAAAGAGATAGGTACTCACTGATCATCCAATCCAGCTCATCCCAGGAGTGAGGCTCGTATTGTTCATCGGTCTGACGAAGGAGCATGCGGTCTACCTCCGTGAGGTTCCAGTCGGGGATCTCTGGGTCAACTCCTGTTTCTTTGACGGAACCCATGATAGACTTTGCTTGTGTGTGTGTAGAAGATGTTCGGCGCTGTTGATAATTGAGAAATCAATACCCGGGGCTAAGTTCATGAAAGTTATGTAGACGGAAGTTCGGTCTTTGAAATAGCCGACTATTCTTAATTGCTCGTATTCGTCACAGCTGGATTGTTGCCATTGTGTCATCTTCTTATCACAACTAGGTGATCACTATTATGTGATTTTCTCATCACCACAAGGTGATCAATACTTTTGTGATCTTCCCGTCACAGAGGGTGATTCAGGTCCTCACAATTCAGGATAATGTCGAAAACGCGTTATGGTGGTTCAGATTATTGATAGCAGAGTGTCAGGGTAGTAGTATTTGAAGCCTCTTTAACGCCGTGGATACCACCATGCAATCAAGAACAGTTACCTCTCTCAATTCTTTTGATAACTTCACAACTTCCAAACCGTCATGTCTCCAGTCGCAACACAGGTGTCAACCGACGAGATGATTCTTGATAAAGCACCAGTCAAGCCACCAACCCCGTCCAAAGCGATGTCCATTCCATACCATGAAACGCTGCTTCTTGGCCCGGAGTTGACCCATATCCGCACTGCATCGCGCAGGCCCAATCTCCAGGGAGGCGGTGATTTTAGCACGCAAGTCACTGAATGGCTTCAACGCGGTACAGAGAATAGTCAAGTCTTCTTGACCACCTCTTGCACACGAGCTCTGGAGATGGCAGCACTGCTCTGCGACCTTCATCCCGGTGACGAAGTCATCGCCCCAAGTTACACTTTTGTCTCTTCCGTCAATGCATTCTTGCTTCGCGGCGTCCACATTGTCTTCGTCGACATCGATCAAGACACCATGAACCTCGACCATCGGCTGATTGAGGGCGCTATTACTGATCGGACTCGCGTCATTGTACCTGTACACTATGCTGGCATTGGGTGCGATATGAACGCCATCATGGACATCGCGCGAAGACATAACCTCCTAGTCGTCGAGGATGCCGCCCAATGCCCAATGGCCACTTACAAGGGCCGCCCACTGGGCTCGATCGGACACATCGGCTGCATGTCGTTCCACGCTACCAAGAATTTCACTGCAGGAGGCCAAGGCGGGGCAGTTTTCGTCAATGACCCGAGCCTCTTCGAACGGGCCGATATAGTTTATGACAACGGCACTAACCGCCGGGCTTTCTTTCGCGGCGAGATCCCGGGCTACGAGTGGAAGAGCCTGGGGAGCAACTTCAACATGCCCGAGCCTCAGGCTGCTTATCTCTGGGCGCAGCTGGATCAGGCCGACCAGGTCATTAATCGAAGACTGGCCATCTGGGACGCGTATCACCGACAGCTGCAGCCGCTTGTTCGCTCGGGGGATTTGGAGCTGATGAGTGTGCCCCCTGGCCGAGCGCACAACGCGCATATTTTCTTTCTCAAGTTGGCCGATAAGGCGCAGCGCGGTGCTCTGGGAAGTTTCCTTAAGGAGCGAGGAATTAGTACAGCGACTCATTTTGTCCCACTCCATGACCGTGCGATCGCGGAGCAGCTGGGCTGTCGCTTCCATGGGGAAGATCGATTCACCACTCGCGAAAGCTCGCGACTCACACGGTTGCCATTGTTCTACTCACAGACTGATGAGGAGGTGCAGCATGTTATTCGATCGGTGTTGGCCTTCTTTGAAAAGGTGGAGGATCCGAATGGGGTGCGGAATGACAGCGAAGAGAGCAGGAGCAATAAGACTGGAAATGGCGATGCGAATGGGCACGTCAATGGACACGCGAATGGAGATACAACTGTACATACAAATGGCCATACTTGAGATGATTCTCCATCAGCAGCAAGATCAACATTTCTTTTTTTCTTTGAATTACGCCCTGTCGATCACCAGTGGGACCGTGATACCCCCCACATCTTCATAACGCCCTGGCTAGGCTCAAATGCTTAATTGAATACTCAATTGAATTTGAAACAACTCTCTAAACTCTTTAGACTCACAAGTATTAATAACTAGTAGTTATGAGTTGCTCAGAGGTGGTTTTTGGTGGATTAGTCATGCTCGAGTTGTTGGCAGCGGCCTCTACGATTAACATTAACATTAACTTTCACCTTCACTCACTCTCCCTCTCCCTCTTCCTCTCTTTCACCCACCAACCATCCTCACTTTCCTCTCTTTTCATCCATATTTATCAAATTCCATCAAATTTCATCCAATTCTTCCTCACTTGTACCTCACAATACTATCACCTGCACCTTTCCATGCAAAAAATGACTTTTTCACCATTCTGGTCACGCGATGAAGTTGCGTCTCTCCAGCCTGGCAAGTTCATCAGAATAGATCAACCAAAGCCGGCTGAATGGAAGATTATACGTATTTTGAGCAATGTTGAGCGCCCTGTTGAGAGAGAATCGTCTCAGAATGGAAAACGTCCTGGATATACCTCCATCAAGCTATTGTGTCGAGCGAAAGCGAGTCCCGAACAAGACGTCTTTGTAAGAATTTACAAACAAATCCCATATGCTGACTCGGACATCTACGACCTCGTGACCCCTGAATCCCGCCGTCAACAAGCCTGCTCTTTCGTTCCGGAGGAGCTTGTGGCCTTCAAAAAATTCTGCGAGAACTGGGATGCTGCTGATATCACGCCGCGGCTGTTGGGATGGAAGGAGGAGACACAGGATGATTCGGCCCCTGTGCCTGGGGGTTTTATGACTTGGATTGCGTGGGAGAAAGTGCCCGGGGTTCCCCTCGGTGACAGTACTGGAAGTTCCGCCTTCTTTTGGGGGTTGGACAGAGCCGAAAGGGACGAGATCCGCCGTGTCTTCCGTATGACTCTGCCGTAAGTTACTCACTCTTCTTACTTCATTCCGTACCTGGCTCTCAATGGAAAGTACTAATGAAGTTAATCATAGGCGCATTGAAAGGGTTGGTACTTGGCAAGCCGCTCCAGGCCCCGAGGGCCTGATTTGGAATCCGGAAGCGAAGTTGATGTATGTTCAGAACTCCACGATCATCCATAAAATTCCATCATGTCACTAATCCAAAGCATGTAGAACCTTTGTTGGGTGGAGAGAGTGGTTTCCATGCACCGAGTGTGAATGGTCGCCCATCGCTTTCCTCATCTTCGACCTCGCAAGGGCCCCTCCGAATAGCAAGCATTACAAGCCAGGGTGGAACGGGGACATCTCAAAGTGGACCCTCTAGAAAATTTATCAAGGGGGAGGGGGAGCAACGGGGCCAAGGGGAGGGGGAACAACGGGCTTCTCGCTGGGCTCCATGGTTATGATTGATGGGAGAAGCGTGGAAGAAAAGATGGAATTGTGAATCAATTTCTCTATTTAACGATAAGTTGTGAAGTAAGTAAACGCACTAGATCAACCAAATCCGTGAATATGATTGGCTGCATGTCAGTCTGTCGATCAGTCTGTCGATCAGCCGTCGATCACCATCTTTGACAGCTCAGGCAACCGTCAACTCTAATTTCGATATCAACTCGCTTAAATTTCCTAAAAGGCAACATATACTTCTCAATTGGAGCGTCAGACTAAGTAAACAGTGATGTTTCTTGTTGATCCTGCTCGCAATTGAAAGATCACAGATGAAAATTATTGTGAGAATTGTTGTGTCGCCCATACATAATGCACCGGGAATTTGGAGTAATCCCAAAGTAAAGTCTGAGGCGAGGATCAGAAAATCCGATTGGCCAGTTAAGAATTTCTGCAAGAAATGGAGTATTGGGGAGGAGCGATTGTAATGGGGGGAGGAGAAGAACAATTGTAATAGGAAGGGAAGGAACGATTGTAATGGGAAGGGAAGGAACGACAGTGATGTGGAGGGAAGCAGCAGCCTGAAGGGCGAGTCCGAAGAAAAGACAACAAACCGAGCACTCGTAGGATTTCTTGTAAACATTCACGTTCAAAATGTCGACTCCATTCACCAGCAGAGATATACTACGTGAACGTCTTCCAGACCTTCTTGTTGGACCCAATCACACGACCAACTCCGCTATCCATGATACCTACTTCGACGGACCGCTTCGCCAATGGGAGAACTTCGAGGAAGACTGCATCCGGACTGACAACAGCCAGACCTGGGATCAGACTCCCGTTATGTTCACCGTTGCGTCTCCGGGCCATGATTTATTTCAAGTCGAGCAGGTCCATGTGGGTGATGAACACGGAGTGCAGGGCCGTCTTCAACAGCGAGTCGGTCAAGCTCTCAGTGTCATTGCCGCACAGCGTGAGGTGGATTTCGCCTTCGGCGATTTCAAGTGTGTGGTAAGTCCTTACACCAAGGTCCCTGATTGCATGATAATGAGCCAGTTCGGAGCCGCGAAAGTTGTTGGGGAAGTGAAAACACCTTGGGTCCAGGTGCACAATTTGACCAGAAAGGTAACCAGCGCCGATTATGGACAGGAAGGCCCATTTCGCAAATACCTTGGTAAGCAAACTGTGATTATTCGTTACATGACATGCTAATATGCCTCGAGGACAAATCGCAAAGTACATGAACGACCTGGGGCTGAAATACGGTTTCTTGACTACGTACGAGGATACCGTGTTTCTTCGACAGGTTATTCATAACCGACTCGGTGTGCTGGAGTACTCGCCTGTCATTCATCACAGCAACACTTTCAGCGAGGTGGATGGTACTGTCACATTGAGACAATGTTTCTTTCATGTGGCTTTATTAGCCCTGGAAGACGCGGCGTTTCAAGACATGAACCAACGCTCGCAGAAGTGGACACGCTGAGAGGGAAGTCTCCTGTGCTTTTCTGAAGCTAGAGCATTTCGGCATGATGGGAGGATGGAAGCCCAGCCGGAGCCTTTTCAACTCTCGCAAGAGGGGATGGAAGCGCAGTCGGAGCCTTTTCAACTCTCGCCAGAGGGGATGGAAGCCCAGTTGGAGCCTTTTCAACTCTCGCAAGAGGGGATGGAAGCCCGGCTGGAGCCTTTCCAACTCTCGTGTGCTATACGAGATGCTTTACGCTTTACAAGAGCTTTTTCACATATATTACAATGGAATTTTTTTTTATCTTTTTTTTCCAAACAAATCATTTCTGAGTAATTTAGAGCAGATGTGTAGAGTAAACGGAAGTAAATGCTGGGGCTTCAATCTAAGGTATTTCGAGTTGATGATTGAACTTCTGCGGATCGGCTCAGGCGCCGCTATTCTGAGAGCCCTTCAATAGTCTCCACGTAATCGAAGGGTTTCCTATTCGCATAGCACTCCGTCACCTGCTCCTCGGGAAGAATTCCATGCAGAATATAATCTTTCGCCAGCCGATCAGTGCAATAAGATGGATCTCGTCTGGAGCTATGCCCATATGCATTGTGAACAATCAAGCGTGCATTCTGCCCCATCTCATTTGAAAGCCTTCTACCATTGCGCAATGGCGTTGCGGGATCGTACGTGGAAGCGATGAGAAGGACGGGTGTTTTGAGAGTATGATTGAGATCCCCGCGATATACCTCGGAAGGAGAATCCCAGTATGTACTAAAGTGTCGGCAAGGAAACACCGAGAAGAAGCGTGAGTTGCCTGCAATCCAGCTTCTCGTGGTCATATTTGCCCACAATTCATTCCACCATTCCAAGCCGTCTGGCAGGGGCGCATCATAGGAATCGGAGCAGATCACAAGCAACTCTAGCTCACTAGATGAGGGGCTGGATCGATGTGAGGGTTTATCGGAATGATCACTCCACGATAGATCTAACTGGTTTGCAGCCAGGGTCGCATTTCCTGTTTCAAGTTCATAGAGCATCTGTGCAAGTTTCGGCCAATCCATCGGCCTGTACATCTCTGCGTACAAAACTTGCTCCACAAGTGCCGAATAGGTGATCAAAGATGGACCAGCGAGTTCTGTGTATGCAGATTGTGGGCGAGCTCGAAGGGAGCTGAATAGTCTACCCATGCGCTTCTCGAGTAGTTCGAGAGTGACAGGCTTGTCTTGTCCGGTTATGGGTTTTGCCAACGCACATGCTTCTGGCCCTGCTTTGATGCATTCTCCCAAGAATCCATCATGCCAGGCATCAGTCGTATTATCAAGAGCAGTCCATCCAAATCCACCTAGGAGTCGATGATCTCTAACATATTCGGTACCGTCCAAAATCAAGCGACCCGCACGATCGGGGAACATGTTCACGTATGTCTGTCCGATACCCGTGCCGTAACTCACGAAGTATCCTGATACATCCTCCTCACCGAGTGCTTTTCGAATCTCATCGAGATCACGGGCCACCGTTGCGGTACTGACGAATCTACCAAAGTCGCCTAGCCGTTGCTGACAAGCGAGGAACGTGGCATTATTCATTGCGTCCAGTACCTCTAGCTGTGCATTTGGGGCTTCCTCGCGATACTTGAGCGAAAGGAGAGACCATCGATCCCGGTGCGCATCTTGAGGATAGCATGCTCCCGAAGGCAAAGAAAGGTTGACACCTCGTGGATCCCAGGCCAGAACATCAAATTGGCCGTCGCTGAAGCGGGTAGTCATTTCTTCTGCCGTTTCCCAAAGGAACGTGTTTCCACTTCCTCCTGGGCCACCTGGTTCGATGATGATGGTACGTTTACTCTTGTACTGATTATGACTGGTAGGTGAGAGGTCGGCGTTATCCTTGGATGGAAGCCCAGCAACCTGAAATTTGGTCACTGAAATGCGGACAATGCGAGAATCCGACGCATTTTGATAATCGAGTGGAAGGTCCAAGTATCCACATAGATAGATGCCCTGACCTGAGCTCCCCCAACTCCAATGATCGGGATTGGGGTCAAAGGTGGCCGCCCAGGATTGTAGGGGAGTTTGATCATCAAGAGGGGGTGGGACGCTGGCACCAGTGCAGGGTATGAAATTGAATGGATCACCTTCCACTGGGAATGTTCCATAAGGTGAATATTCCGCTTGAAGTCGAACATCATGCTGGGCATTGCAGTCCGGGGAGATCCAACGCGGGTGGGGAGGGACTCGACCCATCCCCAGCCCCATCATGCCGATCGCCCCAACGCTGGCTGTGAGCCAAATCAGGGACTTCCTGGGCCATGCTTGAACTCGAGCTGGGCAGGAAGGCTGGCCCTTTTCCATTGTATAATTGCCTGGGGGAATAAATACAGGAAGTGTTTTGCACCAGTGAGGAGTCAAGAGATGCGGCGTTTTAAGTGTAGCGAATGGCGCTATCCTTGAGTCAGCGCTGATTGGACATTGGAGTTAAGGTAGCATTCATTTCTCACAAGCTGACAGGTAAAAGTATTTCTGGCCAGAAGTGAGAATTCGCGCTGATAAGTAGAAAATTATTTTCTGTTCTCAATTCCCAATGACAATAGTATCGAGTACTTAGATTGAGAGTCCATTATTCAACACCCAAATTCCATGTATTAATGATACCATCTATGTAGAGCGGTACACATATTAGACACTAGTGTATTCCTGTTCTAAATAAGAAATAAATCAAGGAATTCCTGATCTAAATTTCTTTCAAAGTGCCATAGTCTGTCTCGAGTCACGGTAATGTGAAGATAGATGTCAAATTTCTCCGAAACAAAGAGAACTAGATACAAACTCAAAAGCTCCGAAGGGTTATAAGAGGATGGGACACGGCAATCCTCTTAGTGAATCAAAAAGGTATAAAGAAAACAGAAAAAAACATCAACTTGCAAAGCTCCACAAATCTTGCATAGACACCTTGTCGCTTATATTAGAACCTGGGCAGGGCAACTGCCTCCTCATGTTCCATCTAGGAGTGGGCCATTCTAACATGCGTTCTATACCGATCTTTTCGGCCAAACCTCTTCTTGCAATGACCACATTGAAATTTATCTCGCGACACATGCATGGTTGCGACATGTCGAATCAACGTTGCTTCATTTACAAATTTTCCAGATTACTTGCAGTTTTGCCATTTACATTGAAGTGGTTCTGATAAACTCCGACTTGAACACTGTTAGCGATAGAATACTGGACATAGTGAGATATTGGCTTCAAATACCTTTCATTTTCCGGAGCCCTCAAGACCCGATTGGTTGTATTGAAACCCATCGAACACCGAAACAGGACACTCAGTGCCCAATTCCGCAAGTGGTAGAACGATGTCGGAATGTCGACTACCTGAGGCATTGCTGCGATGAGAGTGCGCAAGTGTCGAAGTCTTTTGTTGAGATGGTATCCAATTCAATTCAATTCAAAGCTCTATTAACCTGATGCAGCCTAGCTTCCGAACGCAATGGCTATGCAGGCGTTTCCTCCATCGAAAACAAGAGCTTACCAAACACCATGGCCCATTAAACACAAAAACAAAGGAGATACGGCGTTTTGCCAAACAAAAGAGCACAAATATCGCTGCCAAACGGTCCCAAAACCTCACAAATCGAAAAAGAAAGCCCCCCCACAGATTATTTACAAAAAAAAAAAAAAAAAAAAAAACCGGCAACAGCGGCTGGAACTCAACAAGAGTTAGAAAAATACCATGTGGATAATATAGCGCATCATCAGGGAGTGCCGAGTCAACTTACTACGGTCAATCCGGGAGTTCTTCAACCCTCACCCCAGGACTACCCTGGGGGATAGCCTCTGGGGCGGGGGCGGGGACGACGGCAGCTGTCTTGGCCGCACCTTGGCCTGACGAGCCCGGAAATGGCGCCGGGCCGACTTGCTGGGCTTTGAGGGCGGGTCATTCGGAGCGTCCTTGCCAGAAGATGCTTGGTCGACCTAGGGGGAGAGCGTTGGTCGCCGCGAGGACTGTAGGCGTGGGGATAGGGGCGAGGACCCCTACCGGCGCCCCTACCGCGTGGTAATGTTCAATCACCGTGGCAGGCGCATGGTAATTGTGGATTACCGGACGGCTTACACCATGAGTTCGAAGGGCCCGGGAATATCAAGCTCCAGAGGAGCAGGGGCAGCGGCAGGGAGTCTGATCCCAGGCCTGACCGTTGTCAGTCCGGATGCAGTCTGTCCTGAAGTCCTCCCATCGGCCAAGCGGTCCATCGAAGTAGGTATCATGGACAGCGGAGCTTGTCGTGTGCTGGGGTCCAACGAGGAGGTCTGGAAGACGTTCACGTAATATATCTCTGGTGGTGAGTGGAATCGACATTTTGAACGTAAATGTTTACAAGAAGTTCTACGAGTGTGGTTTGTTGTCTTTTCTTCAGACTCGCCCTCCAGGCTGCTCCTTCCCTCCCTATTACCATCGTTCCTTCCCTAGAATTCCACTCATTGTAATAATAGATAAGTAGTTGCCTAACTTATAGTAGTTCGCTTTCCATAAGGTAGGATCCTTTATTTAAGGTATATTAATATAATAATAGGCACAGGTGAATTATATTAGCACAAGAATATAATTACTACTAAAAAAGGTAATAAGAAGAAGATATTAAAATACACAGTAGTGTTAGAAGAAAGATTATTAGAGATAATCAGATTAGAAGTGAGAGATACTCAGGTTAGAAGTGAGAGATACTTAGGTTAGAAGTGAGAGATCCTGTCTCTCACTTCGATATACAGGTTAGATTTTATTAATAGGTGCCCCCCTCTGAGTATAGCAAATAGTGCTATCCTTAAATCAGTGCTAGTTAGATATTGGAGTTAAGGTGGTATATATTGCTGCGCTTACATAGATATTATTCTATGAATACTAAGAGATATCGATATAGAATAATAGTATTATTCTGACTTCTCTGATGGAAAAACCCCAATTTGATAAGCGCCATATAAAGTAGTACTACTACTCAAAATAGTACTTTGGTATTTCTGCACAATAGTATATCGAACACATCTTCAACTCATTAAGCCCAGCCACCTTTGCCACCAAAACCTGAACTATCTTCGATCTTCTTACCCTGGCCACGATTAGGTTTGGATTGCGCAGCCTCATGCTTGCGCAACTCCTCGGGAACCCGCGAGATGGGAGATTTCATGAGCATTTGCTTGAGATCGTACCTGGATTCATAATTAACACAAAGAACAGGAGCCAAAAGGATATAAAGTGAAAGAAAAGAGTAAACATACATAACGTCAGAATCTTCGCCACCCAAGAACGTAATGGCAACACCACTCTTGCCGGCACGACCAGTACGACCGATACGGTGAGTATAGCTCTCGATAGATGTAGCCATGTTGAAGTTAATAACCAGCGAGACATCAGGCACATCGATACCACGACCAGCCAGATCAGTAGCGACCAAGACATCTGTCGCACCACTTCGGACTGAAGCAAGAGCCGCCTCACGCTGATCTTGTGTTTTCGAACCATGAAGGGTAACAGATGAGAAGCCCATGTGTTTGATTTCGCGAGCAATTGCATCACAGTTTCGCTTGATGTTGACGAAGACAATGATCGGAGGTCGGAAGTCGCCAGATGAGAGAATCTCCGCCAATCTCTTCTTTCGCTTGTCCTCGCCGGGAACCATCTCGACTCGTTGCTCGACTGTATCGACGGCTTCACCAATAGCACCGATGGTAATGATCGCGGGACGACGGAGATATTTGCGTGCAATGCGTTCAACGGCCGCGGGCATGGTGGCCGTGTACATCATTGTTTGGCGGTAGCGGTCCCGTCCACTGATGTGTTGACTCATGGCGCGTGAATTTTCAGCTTCCTCACTGTCGGGCTTCTCATTCGTTACGGGGAGAGCGTCAAGGATCTTGTTGACGGGATCTTCGAAACCAAGATCGATCATACGATCTGCTTCATCCATAATAACATAGCAGCATTGGCTAAGAACAAGCATACGACGCTCAATACAGTCGACCAGTCGACCAGGTGTAGCGATGATGATTTCGGCACCGTCCCGAAGGCTGAAGGCTTGCTCTTCGAGAGAGTGACCACCGACAATACTAACAACGTTGAAACCAAGGGGTTGGGTAAACTTCTTAGCTTCGATCTCAATCTGTTGAGCCAATTCACGAGTTGGCGCAAGGACAATGGCATAAGGTCCATCGTTCTTACGCCACTCGAATTCGTCCAGTCGGGGTAGCTCTGAAATATAAACCAAAAGAGGGAGCAGGAACGCAGCTGTTTTACCGGAACCAGTCACGGCAACACCAATGAGATCGCGGGACTGCATGGCGATAGGAATAGCAGCGCGTTGAATAGCAGTGGGTTCCTTGTAGCCCACACGGTCAACAAGCTCCAACAAGCGCTTTGGCAACAAGCTCTCTTCCCAAGAACGCATGGGATTCGGCACGCTGCCACCCTTGGTAGCAATGTTGAAATCTTCCTTGAAGATACGCCAGTCACGCTCGCGCATGTGCTCCAACTTCTTCTCACTCCAGTGCTTATCGATCTGGTTACGCGAACCTTCCTCGCGACGACGGCGCTCCATCTCCAAAATCTCCTTTGCACGCATGCTTCCTGACTCGTGATCACGGGTTACCAGTGCGTCGGCATATTTCCGAGCCACATCATCCGCAACATCTTCTCCAAACCCTGCAAGACGGCCACGCCCGAAGAAATTGGCTTCATGTCGGTGTTGGTATAAGGGATTGTAGTCGCCACTTGTGTCCTCCTCGACATTCCACTCGAAATTAAACTTGCGATCCGTAGTGCGCTTGCGCTTCTTCTTCGCTGAGAAAGTGGAGGTTTGGTCGGCTCCCATGTACTGCTTCTTCACGAGGGATGCTTGTGCTTCAGCTTCATCCTCTTCTGCAAGACGTTTATCTGCTTTGGCATTCCTTGACTTCGCCGATTCCTTGTCCTGTGGTCGTGATGCCTGGCCGTTTCGTGAAGGTGCTGATCCACGCTCTCCGCGCTCTCCGCGCATAGCACGGGGTCCGGTAGGTACTCGGTCATTCGAATCTTTGGTATCGTATTTTTGTTCGGGTTTCGGGGGAGCCTCGGTCGAGAATCCATTGCGATCGACTCCAGTTGCAGGTGCTTTCGCTTGTCGCTCAGCCTCTACTTCTTTGGCTCGCTTCTCTAACGCAATCTTCTCTCTTTGAGCTTTTGATAAGAATTTTGGCTAAAAGGTAAGTGAAGGGAAAGTCAGTTTTGTTCTTGGGTTGCGGAGCAATGCAGATCGCAAACATCGCAAAGAACATTACATACCTTCGCTGCTGCTGCATCAGCTTCTTTCTTCTTGCGAATGAGATCTTCGACACTTAAAGGCGTCGCTGAAGGCTTTTTAACTCCCCATCCCTTTTTCTTCTTCGTTTCGAGAGGCGGGGGAGGAGGTATATCTTCTGGAGGAGGCGGAGGTGCGCCATCATCTGGCGCTGGCGGCGGCGGAGCTGCCGAATCTTCGGGGGGAGGGGGTGGTGGTGATGATGGGCGCTCCATATTATCCGGGGGAGGCCCTGGTGCATCTGAGCCGTTAGTCATAACGGCATCCATCTCGATTTTAATCACAAGGCAAGCTTGCTTCTTGATGGTTACCCGAGTTGCACGTCGCGGCGAGATGCGCATCGAATTTCTACGGCGGGCAATAGGAACCAAGCACGCAATCACGTGACTCTATTCCTTTCTTGCAGAAGAAGAGCGAAGTGCAGCTCCAGAAGTCAAGTATTTGCGGATTTTTGCAGGAGTACCTCGAATACTAATGTAGTGTTAGAAGATAAATTCCAAGTTTTTATTTCAGTGAATCGTATTATTTTTACTAAAACAATTTTCAAAAACGAAATACTGTTTCATAATATTTACTTAGTTGTTTTTTAGAAAGCTTTCAAAACATTTTTGAATGTTCAGCATTCACAAAGTTTGTAAAAAAAAATTCATGGTGGATTGAAAAAAACTGAAAAATGCAGACCTTCAAATTCAAAAGTACTACTTTAGTACCTTACTAAGGTCAAATAGTATTTGAAATAGTATTGTTTTGGAAGATTTAGTTTTGTAAATTTTTCTTCAAAGGTATATATTTTTCGACGGTTCTAAGGTTTGAACTATTCACCAAACAAATTCTTGTTATAGCTTAAAAAAGGATTTTTTTACCTAATGTACTACTAAGATAAAATTATAAAACATAACAATATACATTACATTAATGTATGAAAATAACAATAATGTATTGTTATTTTCATGGTTTTGGGTAAAAAAAAGCAACGTATTCCAATACTTGAGGCGATGATGTCCATTTACTACATTGAATGGACCCCATTGCCCAGAGCATCTAGAAAAATGGCAAAGTCAGGCAGACTCAGGGTCACTACTTGATAGAAAAAAAAAAAAGTGGCGTTGGGAATATATTTGCTTGGTTTAGTATCATTCAGACAAGAGGCAAGAGGCAAGAGGGGAACTAGAGTACAACGGAACGATTGGGAAACCCAACTGCTCTCAATTTCAAAAGCAGATCGAACGGGATGCCAATATGGCAAATCCCATCAGGATCAGGGCGGAGCAAAATCGCTAAACAAACCTGTGAAAGTTGGAAGTGGAAGTAAGGGGAAACACGAACAGTGAGTGCCATGGGGTGTGACACGAAGCAGGATGCTACAGAAAAGAATACTCATCCGCCCTGGTAGATCAGAAATCAAGTGGGGAAAAGAAGACACTCCAAAGAAAGGAAATGGCGGCAAAAATCAACCGATACCGCCTGGTAAACGAAATGTTCATAAGAAGGCATGACAAGTATTACGCTGCCTGGCGAAAGCCTTAGGCAACCGGCTCACCGTTGACAGGGGCTTGCTGGTAGTAAGCGTAAGCCTGCGCCGCGGCTGCAGGATCTTGGGAGGCATCTGCTGTAGGCGCGGGGACGGGAACTGGCACTGCCGACTGCATCTCGGCAGGGGTTTGTGGCACTGCAACGGCAGTTCCGCCGGTTCTGACAGCGGCAATAGAAGGTGGCCCGTTAATCTCACGGTCCAGGGTCATATATTCCTTCACAGTGTCCTTGGTACCACGCTCGAGCAGATAGGCCATGTAGATCTGCACAAGGCCCTTGACAATTTCGGCGGGCAGTGTGCTCTTGGATCGAGAATGAGAAACCACTTGCTTGATGCGATCATACTGGACAGACTCGGTGGCTGCACTCGTCGGTTGTTCAATCTCGAACATCAGATATGAGGTCCAGAACGGACGGCTGTCCAGATAATACTGCTGGTTTTCCTGGAAGACCTTGCGAGCATCCTCGGGAGCGCCCTTAATCTTCCACAAGAGACGTGCCCATTCAGCGACAAGAGCAGCCTTGGTCGGCATGTCGACTTCGGGGGAATCTAGTTGAGTCTTGTAGACCTCGATCGCGGCGTCCAGACCCCCATGACGGCGGCAAAGGTTTGCCAGTGAGATAACGGTCTCGACATGGCTTGGCAGGTTCATCAGGATGGCGTAGTGAATATCCTTGGCCACATCTGTGCGACCAGACATCTCCTCGAAGTAGGCATAGTGGAGTCTGATTGTTGGGTTGGCGATAGGAACGTAGAGACAGCTGGCGCGTTGATAAACAATGCGCGCCTCTTCTTCTTTGCCAGACTGGGCAGCCATCCAACGGGCGTACCGGAGCCAGAAATCGTCATAGTGGGCACAGGTGACTAGGCAACGCTCGTACAAAAACTGGATTCGAGAGTAAGTGCCTTCACTCTCTTCAAAGTCAAGATATTTGGACCAATTGGCCAGCTGTCCTTCGTCCAGCTCAGTGACGTGGAAGTAGGGACGCTTGATCTCCGACTCATAAGTCCAACGCTTGGTAGTCTCAGTTTGAGTTTTTGAGAATACTTCCAGATGGTAGTTGTCAATACGCAGGCGCAGATCACGTTCGATCTCAGCCTCGGCCTTGGCACCAGGAGGAACCTGAGCTGAAGCAGCTTCGATCTCTGTTCGGAATTGAGACATTATATCTGCAGGGGCAAGTTCCGACAAGGGACGTGTTTGTGCTAGTTGGCGATAACGCTCGAAGTAACGAGCATACTGATGCATGGGGATATGAATGATTCGGCCCAAAATGGCGAAGATCTTATCCTGTGACTCGACCCGTTCTTCGAATTCGATGTACTTATCCCAGAAGGGGTGAGCAAGGAAATCGAGACCGACACTGCTGGCACCGCGTTCAAAGAGGCTATATTAAGATGGTTAGCAAACTACCCCTTTGGCTGGTGCTTGGGGGTGGGTTGGAATTGGGGAAGTTTAGAGAGAAGGGGAGAGATAATGTGTCAAACATGGTTCACATTGTCGCTGTGACAAGCCCAAAACATCAATCAACGGGGTGAGTAAGCTGTAGGGGAGGGAGGTAGCCAGTGTTTTCGTGCGCAGGGTTAAGAGGGAAAAGCCTTTCGAACGAGACTGTTCCATGTGCTGTCCGGGGGGCAAAAGAAAGGAGTAATGTTTGCCAGGTGGAGAATGAAAGCAGCCTGAATGAGCCGGTGAGAAGTGTGAACTCCATTTGAGTCAGGGTGGGAAGGTGGTGGTTTTCTCACCCATCATCAATGGAACATCTGGACCACCACATATCCGCGCCTCAAAACAACATCGGAACAACAGGAGCTTTGCGAGCTGAGTTGGTCATGGTTACAGGGAAAGGTGAGGGAAGGAAATATCACATATCGACTTACTCTCGAATGATTTCGGCGTCATGGGAGGTTTCGGCCTTGAAACCGCAGTAGTTGGTCCAGAGGTCGACAGAGGGTGAGATGCTGGCAATGCCACGTTCGTAGACCTAGAATCTCACGAGTCAGCCAGACTGGATTACATGAATAGAAGTGGCAGTGAAGCACGGAACAGGGAACGGTGATTTCTTGTTCGGGATTGGGGCAGTGTCCTACCATCTCTGCGGCTTCAGTGCCGGTAATAGAAAACTCCAGATCGGCATATTTCTTCCAGTAGCCAAAAAGCAAAGGAAACTTGGCAAGGAAGCGATCGTAGTTGTTGCGAACAGTAGCGATCGCCTGAGGATTCGAGTTACGATTGATGCCACCCTCCAGCGCCTCAGCACCGCGGACAAGCTTTTCCCACGTTTCAAAGTTGTCGGGGTCATCGACCTGAGACGAAAAGTGTTAGCGCGAGAGTCATTAGAATGGGGCAAAAGACCTTGCGATCTAAACTGGACGCGCGCATAGGACCATAGCTCAGACATACCAACTCTACCTCGAGCTTTCTCAATTCCGCATTCTCCTCCTCCGAGCCACCATAGTTGTAGTCCGCCATATTGGGGCGCAGTGAGACACGGAAATGCGCAGTAAAAAGACTTCAAAGAATAGAAAAAAATACCACACAGCAAGTAAGAGATGCGGTACGGCTAAGAGGTTTTGATAACAATGGGTGGTGAAAGGGAGGAGGCTGAAACCAGCCAACTCTTTCCTTTCCGCTTTTCAAGATCTGTCACCGCCTCAGGCAGAAAGAAGGTGACCTGGCCTAATCGGGACTAGCGTGCACCGCAACTTTTGTTCCGTCAACACTTGCGAGTGCCCGCCGTAGCAAGCACCATCACCACTACTCCCTCCAGCATTTCTGCAGGCGTCGCAATGGCCGCCATCCAAGAGTCAGTGGGCAAGCTGCCCCTCCGCCTACGGAATTTCTTCGCTCGTTATCCGCCTCAAGTTTACTCCGCGCTGGTCGCACCGCGCCCGACCCCCCCGGAAGGCGAGGCATCTGCCGAACAGAACCTGCCGTCCCCATACACCCCCGACCGCGATGCGAAGGGAGCTCATAAAGAAGACCGAGAGGCCTTTTCTTTCTCACGTGCTCTCCTGCACAATGACCCCAACAACCAGAACCCTTTCTTACCGCGGAAGATCTTCACCACTGGCAAGTGGATCGGTCCACGATACGGATTGCGACAACAGGCCGATCTCGTGAAGCTGGCTATCAAGTACAATGTTGAGCCGCTCTTGCCCCCCGGAACCAAGTCCACCGAATACAAGGAGGCCCGTCTGGCCGAGCGTGGTCTGCGTATCAAGGGTACTGGTATTGGTCAGAAGGTCAAGGGTCACAAGTGGGAGCGTACGATGGAGGCACGTCTCGAGGATCGTCGCAAGGCTATGACCGAAATGCCGGAGATGATCCGGTTGTGGAAGCAGGTAAGTTCAAGAACTCAGCTCCTTTCAGCTGAAAAGACCCCCGGGCAGGACGGAAGAAGCCCGAAGAGAAGAAGTGACACTAATTCGATCTACAGAGAGGTCACGGTCGTGGCTGGAGACAATGGCCCAAGCGGTAAACGGGATGAACATGCCATGCTCATTCTTTGCTCTCGCCTTTCGACATTCACCCGCGCTGTCTATCTCGTTTTGACAATCCTCGGCAGACGCATCTGTATGAAATCATTTGCAGGGGTTTGGGATGGAGTTTTCTTTTCTTTTTCTTTTTTCTTGTTCACCATATTATCTGTACTATACAAAGCAAGTGGCAAGGTTGCCCATGATGCATCTACTTTCCCCCGCCAGAGGCTTTTCCCCTCGCGAATGATTTGTCTGTGTATAAGACTTGACAGCAGTATTATCAATTGGAATACAGTCTAATAGAGACTATTGAAATCGTGCGGCTGAATGGGGGGAAACCCCTCATGATTCTCGTTCCAACAGGTTTTTCCTAACTATTAGGTACTAAGTACAATTTGCAGTCGTAGCACTGCGTACTAGTAGCTGATAGTGGATTAGTAGATGCCCGATCTGGATCAGTTTACATATCAGTAGATACTCCACATTGAGGTCAGTGGAATCATAATGATTGATCTTCAAGCTCATACTCTGATCTGGGAAGTGACAGGATTGACAGCTCAAGTCCTAGTGGCACTAGGGCGGTTAGCCAATGGGGCTGAATGCAGGTAAGAAAGTATATCGCGGCCCTGATGAACAATGGTTTTGTTCCTGCGACGATCTACAGCAGGCATTTCTTTGCTTTTTCTGTTATTTAGCGGGCATCACTTGCCACCTACATACTTGCTAGTATGTTCTTACTGATAGTATCCATTACGAACTATCGGGATGGTTCGTCATCGACTGGAGATTGCTGGCAGCTCTGCCAAACCAACTATTAATCTATTTGCACGATGTAACCATGTTCAGCTCGGCTACCATGGCACATGTCATTGAAATTGATTGATTTTTGCTTTTTCATCAATATCTTGGATTCATAGTTCCGAACTCGAGTAATGTACTCTTGAGCCCTGTTGACATGGATTGAACTCTTTGGGACATTCGACAGCGTCGGCTAACATTAGTAGAATATAAAATAGCCGAGGAGGCTTGTATGCTGAATGGCCGGAAACTGCATATTTTAATGGTGAGTTGTACTCACGAGCTATCATTTAGGCAATTTCTAACGGTTTGTACAAAGGTTATGCTCTGAACACGAACATAGCCTGACATCTCACAGGGTAAGCTGACGCGGGGAGCCCTGAAGGGCGGGTCCGATGCCCCGAGTCGCTTAACCCTCCTGCATCTAGTACAATATCAGGATCCACTAAACTCACTGGTTTGAGGCAGTGAATAATTTCCAGCCACTGCCGCATTGTGATATAGGGTGATATTGAACTAGATATGCGGTAGTGCTTGCATCTGAGTGGATGGAGAGTGGGGGGCTGACCCTGGCTGGTTCTTGCTGAATAGGTGGGGGTAATGCAGCCAGCTGAGTTATTACGGGGGCCATGTGTAGAACTATTGATGTCGATGAGGTCAATCTTGGGGCTCTCGGATGTTTTCGATCGTCTGGTCTCCGAAAATCCGACCAACATTCTCCATCATCTTGCATTTTGATTCAATCAATTCACTTTCTCCGCACTCGTCCGCTGTGTTCCTCCGCAATCATGTGACCCGCCACTGGTACAAACAGAAGGAGCGACCCGTTGAGCACTTGCACTTGCCTGTTTCTCTCACTTTTCGAGTCGGTCACCTTTTTTGTTTATAAAAAGAAGACTTGCAACCTTCACTTCACTTCTCTTCTCCTTTCCCCCTCCCACCCTTCCAACCTCCTCGGAATGTTCGCTTTGTTGTTGATCGTGAATTCAATCGAGGCGGACAAGATCCACATCTCACCCCATTGTTAGTTCTTGACTGTTCGGTAAGCTCCGATCCCGTTTATACTTCCCTGCTCCACCTTATCAATTGTCCTGCATCCCCCTTCCCCTCTCTCCCTAGTGAATGTGGACGGTTTCAGGCCTGTCCTTTTGCAAATGAGACAACTCGAGAAATGCATTCGCATTTTGTTTCGGGCCTGACCAGCAAGTCTACATGATCGTTCGCAAAGACTAACATATATGTTTGCCTTCAGAGCTATCCTTTCTTACTGTGAGTTCCTGAGAATCCTCCACGTGGTGGACAATCCATTCCCTCCGGAGCAAAATTCAAACTTAAAGGAATCCGCCCTTGCTGATCTTGTATGCAGGTTGTACCTAAAAAACGGCCAGTTTGCACGATGACTGCACCTGCTTCTGAGCCCAGCCAGGCTGCATATAGCCGTGGCTATTCTGCAGATGTGGATAAGATCCGCGAGCAGGAATACCCCAATCTCAACGGTATGTCTACGCCTTTCATCTCAAGTATCGGATGAAAGGAAACAAACTGACAAATTCCCAATGAGTTTAGACACAACATACCTTGATCATGCAGGAACAACTCCTTATGCAAAGTCAACCATCGAGTCTTTCGCCAAGGACATGACTTCCAATTTGTTTGGAAATCCACATTCCATGTCCCTCTCCTCACAGCTCTCGACTACTCGGACTGATGATGTTCGCCTTCGCATTCTGCGTTTCTTCAATGCTGACCCCGATGAATTTGATTTGGTGTTCGTGGCCAATGCGACTGCTGCTATCAAGCTCGTTGCTGACTGTCTACGTGACTCTGATCATCGAGGATTCTGGTATGGTTACCATATCGATTCTCACACCAGCATTCTTGGAGTGCGAGAGCTAGCAGAATTGAACTTCCAATGCTTCCAGAACGATGCTGAAGTGGACAAATGGATCCCGGAGCTGGCTAAAAACCCAACCAAGGCCCCCCGACTCTTTGCCTTCCCAGGGCAGTCCAACATGAATGGTCGGCGTCTGCCGCTGCGTTGGTGTGAGGAAATTCGTGCTGCTTCCAATGGCGGCAATGTTTTTACTCTGCTTGATGCGGCCTCAATGGTTTCGACTTCCCCTCTAGATCTGAGCTCCGCGGCCCCAGACTTCACCGCTCTAAGCTTCTACAAAATCTTTGGATTTCCAGACCTGGGTGCGCTGATTGTTCGGAAGAGTGCTGGCCATGTCTTTAACAGACGCCGCTACTTCGGCGGAGGTACAGTCGATATGGTCCTAGCATCTGGTGGACAGTGGCATGCGAAAAAGGAATCCTCTATTCATGAACGACTTGAAGATGGTACCTTGCCCTTCCACAACATCATTGCTCTTGATGCTGCCTTGAACACCCATGAGCGACTTTACGGTTCAATGTCGAACGTTTCATCCCACACAGCATTTCTAGCAAAGCAGCTCTACGACCGGCTGTCTATTCTCAAACACTGGAATGGTACAAACGTGTGTCAGATCTATCGCAATGGTTCGGTGTTCGGCAACACTAAAGCACAAGGTCCCATTGTTGCATTCAATCTTAGGACCAGCCAGGGCGAGTGGGTCCCGAAGACTGAGGTTGAAAAGTTGGCGACAGTTCAGAACATTCAGATCCGGACAGGATCTGTTTGCAACCCAGGAGGTACCGCATGCACCCTTGGATGGACAGGGGCAGAGCTGCGCCGCCACTACTCTACTGGCCTTCGATGTGGTGATGATCATGATGTTCTGGGTGGCCGACCTACTGGTATCTTACGAGCCAGCTTGGGTGCCATGACCAACATGAAGGATATTGAATCCTTTGCAGACTTTATCGAAGAGTTCTATGTGGAGAAGGTCCCTCCTATTGTGGCATTGAACTCACCAACTTCAGACGAAAGCGAAACGGTCGACCGACACTTTTACATCGAGAGTTTGTCAGTTTTCCCGATCAAAAGCTGCGGTGCCTTCAAAATTCCAGAGGGAAAGCGCTGGGAAGTCAAGAGAGAAGGTCTTGCATGGGATCGTGAGTGGTGCCTCATCCATCAAGGAACAGGCGCCGCGCTTAGCCAGAAACGATATCCCCGTATGGCTCTCATTCAGCCCTCTATTGATCTTGACCGTGGCATCTTGCGAATTACATGTGGCGCGTACAACGAGCAAGTCACCCTCGAAATATCCCTTGGGTGGGAGGAAACAAGTCTCATTTCGACCTCGCTATGCCAGAACTCTCCTAACAAGAAGGCAACGATGGTCTGTGGCGATCAGATCTCTCTTCACGCCTACGCGTCCCCCGTCGTCTCGGCCTTCTTCTCCGATTTCCTGGGCGTGCCATGCACCCTGGCTCGTTTCCCATCTCAGAATGCCAGTCGATTCGCACGCCCACCCCGCCTCTCTGGACTTTGGAAGAACAGGTTCCGCAAGCTGATCATGCCCGGTTCCTTCCCGCCCGATCTTCCACCACCCGTCCGCGAACAACCCGCTCGTGAATCATCTGTTCGCGAACAAGGCAGACCTCTGACGTTATCCAATGAAATGCCTATCCTGGTAGTTTCACGTTCATCGGTTAATCGTCTGAATGAAACAATCAAGGCCAACTCCAAGCAGAGTGCAGGCGCCGGCAAGGCAGTAGCTGCGGACGTGTTCCGTGGCAATATTGTCGTGGCTGAGCGACTCAGTCGGCTGGGCGAGGCAGAGCAGCCTTACATCGAGGATCACTGGTCTGGTCTCCGCATTGGACCTGACCAACTGCGCATCGATGTCCTTGAAGGATGCCAGCGTTGCCAGATGGTTTGCATCGATCAGTTTACTGGACTGCGACGCTCTGAGCCATTCTCTACTCTGGCCAAAACACGCAAGATCGATGGGAAGGTCCAGTTTGGTCGCTATGCATCTCTTGCCCGTGAAGAAACTGAAGGACTTGAGCTCGAGTCATCAGATCGCCGGACGGTCATGATTGGGGATGTTGTTACGCCCGATTATCTGCAAATCTAAGATACCCGCATGCTCAAACGCTGCAACGGAACGGAACGGAATGGACTTTATCGGTATGCAACAAATGGCCTAGGTTCAAATTTTCATGTTTTCAAAGTTTCATGGTATGCTCTGTACAATCAAGATCAAGAGTCCCGAGACTTCAAGCGATGTAATTTTCGGAATACCCTTTGACGCCCTTGCATTATTAGCCTTCTATCGTTAACTTGTCTTCCTCCTTTGAGATGGCTTTTATGAATTACAATCGGGCACCAATCAAATAGGATCTTCTTCTAGGCCACAAATTTAATTTCAATTTCAAATGATATTTGTCTCGATCACTAAAATGTAGGATATTGGCCATTCTCTATCTCATCCCGATCAAGAGTGGTCCATTGAGCCAACAGATCTTCCAGATTTGCAGGTAACAAGACTTCTTCAGACCAAGTCTTCCCAGGGACAACATCATGAGAATAGCGCTGGCTCTGAATGGCACCCCTGGGTGGAGTTATGTCAGGTATGTCCACTGTACTACAGTCACTTTCCAGTGTATCGCTTTCGCTCCTGTGAGATAGGAGGCTACTATCAATCCCATTGGTCGTAGCCACAGCCTCAGGATATTTATTTGCCTGTGTTTTCCTATCAAACCCTTCTTCCTTACCATCGGCATATCCACCCCGTGCCATCTTCTTCGCTCGCCATCGACGATCGCTGATAACAGGTTCATCTTCTTCCGATTCCTCTTCAGATCGAGTCCTAGGTTCTCGTTGTCCCAGTTTAGAACGTCGATCCTCAATCTCAGTCCGATACTGATCTTTCCCGACAATCTGCACACGATCATTCACTTCCTCTCCCTCATCGTCGGTATCATATTCTCGTCTTTCCTCAAGCCTCTTCAATCTCCGAAGCATTTGTGCTCGACGTGTTTCTTCCCTCTCCCGCCGAGACCCTCTCTCAAGTCGTTCTCGTCGGCGCTGCATTTCGCTCTTCGCAACCGGATCTTCATCCAAATCGTCCGAAAGATCATCTTCTTCCGGACGCAGTCGAGACTCACGTCTACCTCGGGCTTCGCTAGATGGCCCTCGGTATTTTGCGATTTCACGCTCTAGCCGCTCGATCTCCTGCTCCTGTTTGAAGTAAGCCCATTCCTGGTTCTCCTCGCTCGCTGGATCAAGGGGGTTCGCTAGGGCTGGAGGTCTAACCCTCTCAAACGACCCACGTCGCCGTCGTGAAGATCCATCGACCACTTTCCCATCCGAGTCATTTCTGGACGCCCTGCCCAAGCTCTGCCTCATTACTATATCGTCTTGTTTCTTATGGGTACCTTGAGTCTCTCCGGCCGAGGGACTGAGAAAGGCTTCCCTAGGAGGGCGTTGCCGGTCTTCAGTATGGGATGACACGCTCTTGTCCTTTCGAAGACGATCACGGGAGACGAAGCGATAACTGGTATCTCTACCGTTATCCCTGCCACGGATTGAAACATCAGTCTCGGAGAAATCCGAGTCACTGTATTGTGGTTGGATAATCTCTTCGGGGGTTTTTGATCTGAACGCTACGCCTTCTAGATCATCTCTGCTCGGGTTAGTTAAATGACCTATGAGAACACCAGGGTTACGATGTCGACATACGCAAAAAGAGACTGATCAATATGAATGGAATGTCCGTGCTCAATTTGAAATCGCATGATTTCCCCGGAATGAATGTTGAGGATCCCGTTTTTGATTCGTGAATGTCTGTTACTCTCCAATTTGCGCTTGCAGGATTCGATCTCAACGAGCATGGATCGTATGAGAAGATTGTAATCTTTGAGCTCGGAGGGCTCATCATGCTTCCTGGGTCCAGGTATTCTGTTGTTTGTCAATTTGGCTGAGTCTCGAGGAGCTTTAGCTTTACCCTTGGAACCCGAGTGATAGCTATTCGCATCAGAGTTTGTATATGATGTTGGATCAGTAGGTGTGTTGAGTGTTCCAAAATCGGATATCTCCCTTGGACCCTCCGCCGTCTTCGGCTCCGGCGACTTTTGGTGATCAATCCTCTGACCTTGCAGCAGAGTCTGGATTAAGTCACGCTGCTCCTGAACCAGGTTTGGAACATTACTGCTACTAAAAGTCAGTTTTTAAAATACAGAAAACGCACAACACACCAGCTTACCTGCGAATCTGACCGGCATAAGTGATTACATTAAGGAGAAGTAGCATCGTTGATTTCAGCCTCTCCAATTTGGTCTTTAGTTGGTCTATACTCGGTTCTTGATACACGACTCGGAGCTTGCCCGTCATCTGCTGAAAGCGACTCTTCCCCTTCTGGTCATTCTCATCAACAATGCCCTGAATTTGTCCAAGTACATCTCGAGCCTGATTGAGAACAAGGCTCAAAGTGCGAAAAGCCTCCTTCGAACATAATTTAGATGCCTCCTCCTCTTTCAAGTTGTCTCCTAGCTCACGTAGAATCGCACTGACAAGAGCAATTTCGTTTGATAAGAGTTGGATGGATTCACTTGCACTTCTGACACGTTGATAGAAAGAGAATAGTTTCACGGATAGTTTGGCACCAAGATCTGCGACTTGGATTATACTAGCAGCGACACCAATAGCCTCGACGCCAGACATTCTTGGAGCCACTCGATTAGAGTACTACTCAGATGAGTCAGTGACTCAGGTCGAGGTTTGCTTTGCGAGAAGCCGAGAGGTGGGGGTGTTCGCTGCCTTAGGTGGGGTTAGCGCTTTGACACGACGATCGTGTCAGCAGCTTGCTGACAACTTTTAGTTACTACTCATATAAACTGTTACCGGAAGGGAAGAGCCTTCAGTTATTATAGAGCTATAGTAGCTCAATATCCTTTCATCTACGACCTCAATTCGCACCTGAACATCAAAATTGGACCGTGGATGATTGGAATCGGGTACTGTGGACTGACGAAACATGGAATTCTGATAGCCTTTATAGCTGATAGCATATTATTGGAGCTTTAAAAGGAATGATTCAAAAATCAAATGTTTTTAGTTTCCGCTTGATATATCGAATAACACATGTTTCTTCGAACACTTCTTTAAAGCCCGAAATAGTATGCGGACAGCTTTAAAAATGGTATCAGAAATCTATGTTTCATCAGGCCAAAGTACCCGGATCCAACAATAACAGCCTAATTATCATGTTCAAGTGAAAATTGAAGCCGCTTATGAATGGAGCTCGCTGTTATCATGGGATCATTTTCAGTGACGAGTTGGGACCATCCTTTTTCTGGGAGAAGTATGTGAGATCAATTACTGAATCAAAATATGGTCGGTTTACTATTCCACTAGTTGCAACTAATTGAACAGTATACCGCGCATATTTTTAGACTTATCCCAGAAAAATGACGGTCCCGGCCCGCTTCCAATAAAGCCCAATCAGAATGATTCGGCTTCCATTCACGAAGACTGTTTTTACGAATGGTCTCGTAATTATTCTGTAAACGTGCGGGTTGTTTTGAACAATCGCGATAGTTTGTTTGAATCCAATTTTTCATCGTCTTCCGGACATTTTCAATTAGGTTCAGATCTGGAAAATATAGTCATACAGGATATTGTTTGCGTTGGATTCCAACCCATTCAAGGTTAAAGCCAATGCAAATCGTGAGTTATCCGAGCATTTCAGAATCGAGAATAAAGAGACCAGGTCATCAACCTGATTCCGAAATGCTCAACTGAATGGATATACTCTTCAGATATTAACCCAATTGAAAATGTCTGGAAGATGATGAAAGATTGAACCCAATAAAGTATCCTGATAGCCCAGACAACCCAAATTATCTGCAATATGCGGTTCACGGTCAGTCCACTGGTAGACATGCTGTTATGGTCGCTCGAGAGACGGGCTACTGGACAGTAGGTGGCGGATAAATGTCGAAGTCGATCGTGGATGTTTAGCGAGTTTGTGTGAAGGGCGTTATGTTTTTGTGTCTTCTTGAACGCGTCGATTAGTAATTATTACGGAATTTTGTTATCATCTGTTATATTTAACAGCTAGTAAAAATAGTGGGGAGTGGGGAACAGATTCATGCAGCCGTGGAGTGGGCTACTATTTGCAACTTCTGGAGTCGTGATGACACTTTTCATTAAGACTCCCTTCAGATTCATTTTGCACTTGAGATGGCCGGAAAAGCTCGTTAGACAGCGACGTGAGGTGGTAGGTCTCTTGGGGCGAAGGGGCTTTCTTTTCTCTTTCCTTTTTATGCCAGCTTAGCAAGGTAGACCTGTCCGAAGGCTCGCAACTTGCCATGTCCACCCATGAACTTACGTACTAATGTAGTAAGACAATATAATATAAGATGAGAAGTAACTAACAATGATGGGACTGCTATGGTAGTTATTTCAGAATCAATTTACCATGAAAATGCTTTGAAGTTTCCAAGCGAATACATTTCCCACCAACCGGTGTCTACAATTCGCTCTTCCACTGTTATTGCAGCGTTTCCCGATCGCTAAAATGTAAAGAAAAGCCTCTTGACTACTCGAAACACATAGCGAGATATCAATTTATTGAGCTCACAATTCAAGTCACTAGCCTCTTCTTATCATTACTACCTAGTTCTGCTGAAGAAGCCATTGTTTTGCCGCCTGCCCAACACGTGGGTATATTCGTAGATGTTATATGGAGCCCCTGGAGCCCCCGCGACCGAGAATTGAACAATATATTGCTCTAGATAAATTAATATTTTGCATCAAATAGGGCCACGGTCTTATGTCTGCGATTTTCCAATCATTCTTTGGTCATCTGCCCACGTTTCGGACCTTTCATCAATCCAGTAACGCGTCCGACCTGCAGTAGCGTGACAAGCTGCAGAACTCATCTTAACCGAAGCCGCTACCCTGTCAAATGTGTTTCCCCACTTTCTGCATCAATGTACCTGCATCGAATATAAAAAGGGACGGAATTGTCACAAGCTGAGAATGGCATACTGTATCCTCTCTTGTTAAGTGAAAATGAAGGGTTTTATCACTTCCAGCCTTGTTTTTGGAGCTGCCGTCCAAGCTGCCACAAGTGGAAAACTTACGGCTCTCAGTTTCAACGTCGCTGGCCTTCCATCCATCTTGCAGTCTAATGACGTCGAAGGTGACAAGACTGATAATGCCGGACAGCTCGGTAAATATTTTGCCGAGTATGGATACGACATAATCAACATGCAAGAGGTATCAGCCAATAACCGTCTGATTCCATGTCGAGGTTATGCTAATCAGACTGGCTAGGACTTCAACTATCACGCCTATATCTACGCGACCGACGATCATGCCTACCGGACCGCGACATCTGGGGGCGCCGCGATTGGCAGTGGCTTGAACACCATCTCTAACTATGATTGGGTTGATTTTACGCGTGTTAAATGGGATAAATGCTCCGATGCCTCCGGCTCCGATTGTTTGACCCCTAAGGGTTTCACCTTCATGAGGTGGAATCCAGCAGACGGCGTTTATATCGATTTTTACAATCTTCACGCAGATGCTGGGTAAGTAAGCCCCCATTTGAAATTTGATATCACAAATACTCAGCTATCGAACAACCAGAACCGAAGACGATGATGAAACTGCTCGGAACAGCAATCTGCAACAGGTGGCTGACTACATTGATACCTGGTCAACCGGAAATGCAGTAGTGGTAATGGGCGATACTAACAGCCGATACACCCGTTCTGAAGACACTGGGATTCGTGTATTCAAATCTCAGAACAACTTGATTGATGCCTGGGTTGAGTTGGAGATGAACAATGTTTACCCTACGGCCGGTGCCAACGCGAGCCTTTGCGACAATCCTTCCACGATAGAGACTTGCGAAACCGTCGACAAGGCCTTGTACCGCGCATCAGATATCGTGAGCCTCGCTGCTGACAGCTTTCGCTATGACGGAAATAATTTCTTGAATACCGATTCAGAGTACCTGGGCGCTGTGCTTTCCGACCACAACCCGATCCTAATCAACTTCACTTGGGCAAGTTCGGATTCTCGTCGACAGAGTCAATTTTCAGGTGGACCACATGGGGACTGGTTCAATGACCTACCGAATATCCCTTCGTCCCCGAAGGCCTCAGTTATAAAATTCCGAGGTGCTGATCGACTTGATAGCGTGGCATTGGAGTTGAGTGATGGGACATCGTTTAGCCACGGTGGTACGGGAGGAACAGAAGTCTCGCTAACGCTTGGATCTGACGAGTACTGGGTAAAGACTGAACTTTGTACTGGTCAATACAATAACCATACTCGCAACTTCTACATCAAAGCTACGACAAGCTCAGGGAATACACTGGAAGCCGGCACTTCGACAAGTGATTGCTCGACGTTCACAGCCGATAATGGATTTGCAGTGGTTGGATTCATGGGACAGGATGGAGATGAGATTGATCAATTGGCTTTGATATATGCAGCTTATTAGGATCTTACTAAGACCACAACCTATGTGATGGTAGTCACTCCCGTGTTCAAATAGTATTTGGACATTCATTAAACCCTGTGGTAAACTAATTATTATTGAAATCCCTGTGTAAATATTTCTAAGCTTTGCAGTCCTCCGCTATTTTACCGGTGGCATCAATCAATACCCCTTTGAAGCTCCCAGAAGTAATAGAGCTTGGATGGTTATTAGAGGGAAGGGTTTTGTTGCCATAGAGCTCGCCACCCTCAATGCCTTCAAGGGTATGATTTTTCGTCTCCGGTATCCACAGAGTGACAAGTGCTGTTAGGAACATAATTCCCGAGAAAAGCCCAAGAACACCGTCTAGCCCAATATGGTCCTCAACTGTGCCAAAAGCAAATGAAGTCAGGATGGCTCCGCATTTTCCTGCAGCAGCGGATATCCCATGGGCCGTGCCTCGAACTCGAGTAGGGAATGCCTCCGCAGGTAGTAGAAATGTGGTGAGATTGGGACCAACAGTTAGTAGGAATTGCGAAATGGCAAAAACAACCATTAATCCCGCAGTCGAAGTGTGTGTACCTGGAGAGCTAATTCCTGCCCAGATTGCGTACATGATACAAACTCCGATGCATGTCCAGAATTGCTGTCGGACGCGACCAATGCGATCGGGAAGAAAAATACCAACGTAAAAGCCTGGCAGATATCCCTAAAATCATTTAGCAAGGCAACCTAATTTTTTCTCATTTTATTTCTGAAAGACCTACCGCTGCCTGTACAATGATATTTCCTATTGCTGTATTGTACAGCGTTTGCCATGGTGTTGCTCCCTTTGCATACCCAATTCGGGTCAGTACGACGCTCTGATTGAGATTTATTCCGTAGTAAGCGATATCACTGATTTAAATTAGTTTGTACCAATATGACTGAAGAAAGTTTTCTTACAAGAGGAACCAGGCGGCAGATGTTGCAAAAAGTACTCTGGCATGCTTCCATTCGCCAAAGTATTCCCGGAAGTCTTTCCACTGCTCCTGAAGGCCACGCTTCTGACCGGTAGTCTCATCGCAAACATCTGAATGAAATTAGTATCATCTTTCTGTATTTCCCGAAGGAACTTACATTGTTTGTATGGTAGGGTTTCTGCGATGGTCAAACGAGCATATAGAGTGAAAATAGCCGGAATGATACCGATGCCCAGCAAAAGACGCCAAATCCATTCCAAATGATTTTCGTCTGCTGCAATAGAGCCTTGGAATGCCTTGAGTAGAACGAGAAACACAATACTTGCAGCCATATTCCCAAGACCAATGTTTGAGAAGACCGTCAAGACCTGAGTTGCACGGGTACCAAAAGGTGATTTTTCGGCAGCGAGGGAAGATGAAAGCGGGTAATCTGGATAATTGTGAGTAAATCTGAACTCCAGGAACGCCTAAAATCAGGACATGGGTATTCTGCATACCGGCTCCAATACCAACTCCAGTCAAAACACGAAATATTGCTACCCAAGCCGTAATAGATCGTGGACTCATACCATTCCAAGGAAGCAGAATCACCAACAAAGTACCGAATATTGTCAAAAGTAGCTCTTTTCCATAGATGGTATGGCGACCTAAAACATCGCTTAAGACACCGAAAAGCAACTGGCCAACTACCATTCCGAGGCTCAAGCCTCCTTTCATCACATCGCTATCCACGGTTGGAACTTTCCCATCTTGATAGTACAGGTATCCAAGGATAGGAACCACTATAGTGCGGTGAGATTAGCATCATCGTATCATTCAGGATTGCAAGCACGATGCATACCGAGTCCAATTGTCAAGTTAAGATAGCCATCAGCGAAGAATCCAACTCCTGCTGTTATGAGAAACCGCAACTTAGACCCCAATGATGCCATTTATAATGAGAAATGAGATTTCAGCAAACTGAAAATAGTATTTTGTGAAAAGAAATTTCATGCGAGATTGGCATTGGCGTTTTCGTCGATGGCGATGTTTTATTTTTGAATTCTTATGAAAGCCATACTTCGTTTTGAATTATATACCAGATGAGATTGCAGTATATCTTCAAGCAACGGTGCTAACTTGTCGTTCAGGGCCGGCATCAAAGCCGGAATGGCATCCAAGGATTGTCTCGCCAATTCTGTTCAAGCAAATCCAAAAGTGAGCAATGAGAGCCGCGCGTGTCCCCACGAGGGGGACCCACCAGGACGGTTTGACCAAAGCCTCCCGCCAATCCGCCCCGAAGACTTCCCCCAGTCACCGGCTGTGCCCGCCCCCACGTGCGTCCGCCTCATCCCCCCGCTCCACCCCGCCGGGTATAATTTCGGTGCGAAGTCCTGCGGTGATTCTTGCTTCATCTTACGGATGTCAAGGAATCTCTACGAAACTAGACAAAATTAGTGCTCGGATATGTCATGCTTTTTACAATAGCCGTGTTTGGCTTTGTCGCTTCGTGAGATCGACGACGCTCACGTTGACAGCTGACAGTTGACGCATTGAACGGGCTCGGTTACACAATGGAGGACGCACCATTACCTTCCACTTTGGAGGTCAACGCATTACGCGACTCCTTTGGTGATCGTAAACCACCAGACATAACTCGGAAAATTACAGCATGTGTTGCCTGTCGAAAACAAAAGGTTAGCTCGTTCGTCAAGTTATAATTTACTCGAATTATTAATTAATGTTTTTAGGTCAAATGTCATATGCGAGATGGGCAAGTACCGTGTTCGCGGTGTAAAAAGCGAGGTTTGCCATGTGCAGTCAATCGGAGTCTTCAGACTTTACTGGAACAAGATGTGACGTGAGTGATCTAGTTTATACTATTCCCTATCTCTCGGCTCTTGAACGTACGCTAATAGGTTGTAGATGGAAAGGCGCTGTCGTTCAGAAGATCAAGCGATTAGAAGATGCGATCTCAAAGATAGCCAGCAAGGTTGATATGCCAGAGCTACAAGCAAAGACACAGAACGAAAATCATCTTGACTCTATGAGTCCACCGCCGGCAGATATTGCAGCGGAAGATCTATCTAGCCCCACTCCAGAATCGCCGCCGAAGAATGACGAGAGGCCGAATCAGCTCTGGGGGGTAGTTATGGATCCTCGGGGTGGTCCTGGGTCTATTCCTGCATCATGCCTCTCCGATAATATCGGACCTTCAATGCTTAGTGGCTTGTCAAGTGCTCGCCGACCAGACTTAATATCCACCGGTCTGATTACAATGCGCCAGGGGCTTGCATTATTCGATACCTACTATCTTCGTCTGGACCATTTCTTATATAGAATTCTCGGTGACCATATCAGCCTCGATTCAATCCGCAGCGCGTCGTCCTTGTTGACGGCAGCTGTTTGCGCTGTTGGGGCCTTGCATTCTCCTTCTCAAGGACAATTATTTGAAACATGCTATTCAGAATTCAAGGGCCTAGTATCGAACCAACTTTTTTCTCGACACGCAAACGAGGATGATATTCGAGGGCTATGTATTGGTGCTTTTTGGCTTCACGAATTGTCCTGGGCGCTCATTGGAAATGGTTGGTCTTTCACTTCAATTTTTTTGCTACAAATTAGTACTGATCTCCAAAGCTGTCCGAATCGCATCCGACATCAATTTACATAGCGGAATTTACAAAGCTCTTAAGGGAGATCGAGAGGGTTATGTTCAAGCTCGTCTATACTATTTGGTCTATGTTTGCGATCATCACTTCTCGGTCGCGTACGGCAGACCACCAATGTCGCGGGAAGGTTTCATCATTGACTCTGCAAGTAAACTGCTTGAAACCGAGCATGCGACAGAAGACGATGCTAGGTTGATCAGTCAAGTCAAAGAATGGTCCATACTGGGCCAGGTTTTTGACACTTTCGGCGTGGATGTCGAGACAGCCATCCTACCCCAGACAATCCCGCAGCTCCGCCGGTACTCGATTGCTTTGGATACTTGGTATGCCGATTGGATTGAAAGTTTTCAGGAAAACCGTCGTGTTGGTAACTACCCAGCAAAAGGAGTGGGGTTCCATTTCCACTTCGCGAAGCTGTACCTTTGCTCTCATGCATTCCGGGGAGTGCCAGCCCTCGAGAATGCGACTCAATACTTTTCATCCGAGTTAGAAGAGATCGCCAACTCCGGTGTTCTGTCAGCCATGTCGATTCTTCGAGTCATCGTTTTCGATGTCGAATTTCGCTCGTTCATGAACGGCCTTCCTCTTTACTTCGACACTATGCTTGCCTTCGCCGTAGTTTTCCTTTTGAAGGTCGCGACAAAATATGCAGCAGTGATTCGCATCGACACATCACAAATAATATCCCTTGTTTCTCAGACGGTTGCCGCCCTTCGAGAAATAACACAGCAAATGCATCCACAGCATCTACTTGTTACAGTTTCTGAAGGACTGGAAAAACTTCTCTACAAATGCCAAGCTCCAACACAGCCACCTGATGAGGGAATGATCTACCAGCCGTCCCCAGCAATGGAGCCACAAGCTCAATTCGACACAGCCTGGATGGAGAATATGGCAAGCTTCGATTTTCAAACTAATTTTCCTGATATAGATGACTGGTGGCTTCATTACAACACTGTAGTAGGATCGACGACACGAGGCATGCCATAACATCACATTAAGACGAGTTCAGAACAAGATCAAAAATATCGTAGTTTTTCCAACCATGACCCTTCGAGGGATTCCTTTCAGATGATTTTGACATGAGAAGAGGAATTTCCTGTTCGCTGAGACCCCCGTGCGAGCGCAACGGATGATCCTTGACACCCGAGAGATCATGGTCCGATTTCTTGCTGCCGATAACTGCGAATTGTTTTGATATGACAACGATATCGGCTTCTCGATCAAGAGGCATCTCGTATTTCGCTGCAGCGTCAGGGCCACTCAAAGCCTCCTCAACCTCGGGAAGTCCGAGACAAAATGAGACCACGGACTCCAGCTTCGTGATATCCTTCAGATATACCCGAACGAAAGAGCCAAGTGCACCATGATGCCTGACGAACGGATCCGTTATCGGACAGATGACCCTCGACAATTCCGAACCGAATTTTTTGCTGATGGCCTCTTCCAAAAACAGCACATTTGGTTCCCCGTCACTATTTGACTTTCGACTCATCCCATGGTCTCCGGTAACTCCGATAACTGGAGAAAGATCAGATAGTTTCTGCAGTCGCTCGTCAATTGCACCCATGAAAGCGTCCGCTTCCTTGCTTCCAGGCTCATGTTTGTGCTGAATATAGTCTGACAAGGTCAGATAGAGAAAGTCAGATCGTCTCTCTTGTAACAGCTTGATTCCCGCATCGAGCACAAATAGCGAAAGCTGGCCTGAGTATTGACTTGGAGCAGGTTGGCCAAGCCACTTTTCAACATTCTCGATACCATTCTCTTCGAGTGTGCAGTCAGCTGCACGCTCTGCTGAAAAGCAAATTGCACCATTATCGAGGCCATGTCCAAGTATCTTTCTCAATTTGTCTTTCGCTGTGATAGCGGCAATGCGTACCCCGCGAATGTGCATCTGCTCAAGAAGGGTAGATCCTCTCAGGAGAGAGTCATCGGTTATCATCTTTGTCTCGCCTGTCTCTCGCTCCAAGAAGAAGTTTCCAGCAATTCCGTGTGCGGCTGGAGGTGCCCCAGTGATGATGGAAACATTGTTTGGATTGGTAAAAGACGGCATGCAACTTTTTGCTGTGGCGTGAAATCCATTATCGAAAAATCGTTTGAAAGTGGGCAGTAGACCTCTCTCAAAAGCGCATTCAAGATATTCTGGGTCGAAGCCATCAATGCAAATGACAACAGTTGGTTTTGTCGGTAGTTGGTACTCTCTAGAGTGGAGTCTAAAACTTGCGCGAGATTCTGATTTGAGTCAGTCCTTTTGTCTTTCTCAAACGAAGAACATGTATCTCACCAAGTAAACATTGGTACGCAATTTCCTCATAGGCCTCAAGGCCAGGGACTACACTGTCCGGATCCTTGGCTAGATCATCCCATCTCCGCACGGCCAATTTAGCACCAAGCCATGGGTCCTTTTGGGCTTCTTGAATCTGCTCCGTCGTGAAACCTCCACCCTAGTATCCTCATTAGCAATTGTCGTCATTATAGCCTATATCTCGACATACCTGGAAACGTAGAGTTCGTTTACTTGTCTCACTCAACCCATCATGATAGCTCTCGTCAGTAGCGACGAGGTATCGCTTCGCCATAACATGGGCTCCAACAAGCTGACACACCTTCTCACTAAAGCCGATTTGACGTAGGTATGACTCGCCGAGGACTTCGTGGCTCTGTCGACCAATGTACTGACCATCTGGCGTGACCATTTTCCCCATCTTCTCAGCAGCTGGGATGAAACGACCTACATCATGAAGCAGTGCACCAAGGATAACCTCGCGGTCGTCCCCATATTCTGGAGATTGAGCGGCATGGTGTGCACATTGAAGTGAGTGCGCCAACTGTGTAACTCGTTCACCGAGATAGTCTCCTTGGCCTTGTGCATCGAGAAATTTAAAAAGTGTTATGATAGTATTTTTCGTGTGTTCCTCAACAGAGGGAAGGAATTGTGTTGGTGTAGCAGCCACCATCTTGAGGTTCATGTTTGTCGTAGAAAGGAATGCAAGGTCTGTGAGCGAATCACTATTTGGATTAGTTATACGCCGACATGTTCTAATAGTAGAGACAAAACAAACGCAAGGCAAGAAGTCCGCCAGACTTTCGGATGTAGATCCCACGTGCAGAACAAAGATGTTTGATTCCTCAGTTATGTCACTCGTCGTACTCGGTCTCGCAAGATGCGTGGGGCGCTAAGGCGGATGGCGTGCAGGCGTCGGTGCGAAGGCCGGCGGCCCGTGCTACCAGGAGGAACTCCCAGGTAGTGAAAGTGGAGCAAAACCGTAGATGATCATCAGAGAAGTAGAGTGAGTATCATGGTAAGCTATTCTAAAACCGGAGGCTCCGGTCGGCAAGAGGCGGTTGTAAACCAAGCATTGAGCCCTGTCTTAGCATATTTAAAGTGGCCCGTGGCCGCATTTCGATGGCTTTCATTATTCCCCGAGACGACGCTCACGAATCAATCTCTTTCTGAATACCCCAAACTTACTAAATCAATATGGAATATCCTACACCCGAGCAGGTGGCATTCTACAAAGAAAATGGCTATCTCTTGCTACGCGTCGCTGAGCACCAACTTGTGGACCCATCGGATCTAGAAAAATGGACAAGAGAGATCCAAGCCTGGCCTCGTGTCAAGGGCAAATGGATGCCATATGACGAAATTAATGTCAATGGAGAGCGTCAACTCATGCGTACCGAGAGATTTGTTGATTTTCACCCCGAGTATAAAAATCTCATCTGTGGTGAGAAATTGGCCCGAATTCTCAAAGCTGTGTCTGGTGACGTATGTTTCTATCTGAGAAGTATTTTACTAGACCTAGCTAACTCCGAAAGCAGGACATGATTCTTTTCAAGGATAAGATCAATTATAAGCAACCCCATGGTAATGGTTTCAAAGCGCACCTGGATGCCCCAGCATACGACCATATTGGCCGCATCGAGCACGTCACGGCCAATATTGCCATTGATGCTGCAACAATTGAAAATGGCTGCCTTGAAGTCGTTCCAGGATCTCACGAGATGGTTGCAGAATTCTCCCAAGGCGGGCAAATCACTACCGAGTGGGAATCGACGCATGAATGGGTTTCTGTCCCATTACAGCCCGGGGACATGATCATCTTCGGCTCTCATCTTGCGCACCGGTCAGCAGAAAACAATACCGAGAAGTCCCGGTCCAGTCTCTATGCCACATTCCACTCAGTCAAAGACGGAGTTGACCTGAGAGAGCAATACTACAAGCATCGAATGGAAATGTTCCCGCCCGAGCATGGTAAGTTCGGTCCTTGTGAATACTTGTCGTAGTACCGACTAACCAATTCGAAATCTAGAGCGAGAAGAGGGAAAGGATTATTCACAGGGATATAAAACTTATGGCTTTGCTGCTCCCTTCACCACGATTGACCAGGGAAAGTTATCTGGTCCAACTGTCGTGGCTAGTCATTCTTAGCCGGGCATGCTGAACGCTAATAACAATATTTTCTTTTATTTAACCTTTTTCGATGCTGAATCAAGAGTATTGGCTAGATTATGTGGGTAAATGTAAAGGGAAGGGCTCGGCTGCCAAAATCTGACGAGCCAAGAAACAAATTAGTTTCTCCATCTAATGCACTATTTGGGCACATACATACGGCGGTCGTTGTCTCGCTTGTTGATAAATGGCAACCTGAGTGGTCAATTCTCCAGAAAAGGCTGTGGGGCAGGTGGACTAACCTTCCTGATCCGTCAAGCTATTTGATCATTTCTACTTAATCTGATGATCTTTGTTGACTCACGCAGATACGATCATTCGCTGATTGGATGTACCCACCGATGGCGTGTCTTCTAGACCGAGCAAGGAATTGGGTTTATGCGAACATAAATAAAGGTTCGTAACCTTCAACATCTGGAGCTTCATCATCTCATTAATACCCCACCACGCCCATTGACAGCCGATCAACGCAAGAGGACGTTGCGAAAGCCATACACAATCAACGAGTAAACTGTCATGGCAACAATTGACCTTGTTCAAACCAGAAGTCAAAATCCCGGACACGCGACTGCCCAAGGACCGAGAGATCTTGAGTACGACGACCCTTCGACAGCAGATGCGAATGCATTTGAAGATGTACCACCAAATGGCGGATATAGCTGGGTGTGCACTCTCTGTGCCTTTTTAATCACAGTTCACACATGGGGAGTCAACGCAGCTTGGGGCGTCATGCTCGCCTATTTTCTCTCGCACTCTACATTCCCCGGTGCAAGTCGCATTGAATACGCCTTGATCGGTGGGCTAGCCATTTCCCAGGCCTTGCTCATGGGGCCTGTAGTCTCTCAGTCCAGGCAAATACTAGGAACAACAATTACACTGCTCATTGGAACGGTTTTCGTCTTCGGCTCTTTGGTAGCAGCATCGTATTCCCAACAGATCTGGCATTTGTTTTTATCTCAGGGCATCTGCTTCGGCATCGGGATGGGATTTCTCTACCTCACAGCCATGAACATCCTCCCAACCTGGTTCTCGACGCGACGTAGCTTTTCCATGGGCATTGCGGGTGCGGGTTCTGGAATCGGTGGAATCGTTTACACACTTGCAGCGGGCCACGCTATCGAGACGAAGGGGTTCCGAGAGACTTATCGGATACTAGCATACTGTGCTCTCGCTGCGAATCTGACAGCCTCTCTATTGCTCAAGTCTCGTGAAAATCCCCCGAGGCAACAGCAGAAGCGTGAGCGCACTGTTGATTATCGTGACCTTGCAAGGCTGGAAGTCCTGCTCGTGATTCTCTGGGGAGTAACAACAGATCTGGGATACATTGCATTAATTTATTCACTTCCAAATTATGCTTCCTCCATTGGACTCTCGCCTCAGCAAGGTTCAGTGACTGGTGCTCTTTTGAACTTGGGCATGACGCTGGGCCGACCAATGATAGGATATCTTAGCGATCGGCTCGGTCGGATTACTGTTCCAGTAGTATTGACAGCGATCTGTGGTATCCTCTGCTTTACCATTTGGATCCCAGCAAATTCGTACGCAGTGCTTCTTCTCTTCGCCGTGACTGCTGGTATGTTTTGCGGGACATTCTGGGGGACAATCACACCAGTCCTAGCAGAGGTTGTTGGCATGGGTCGCATGGCGTCTGTATTTACGATTATTTGCTTGGCTTTGGTAGGCCCAACTACAGTCGCTGAGCCTATCGCATTGAGCCTCGTGAATGATTCCAAATATCTGCATACGCAGGTTTACGTTGGATGTTTGTTTATCTTGGGCGCGTTTGGAGCTTGGATGCTCCGTTCTTGGAAATTCTACGAGATTGAAAGAAAAGCTGCGGATGAGCACCAGGGACTGACTTCAGAAAGCTTGCCTTTCCCGTCATTCTTCAACTGGATGAGCCTTCGAAAGCTGTTTCTGAAGGGTAGAGTTTGATTTTTGAAGTTTGTATCGAGCATTTCCAGCATCCCGAGATAGCAGCGCTTAACAGGATAAGGTGGAAATTCTGGAGCCCAAGATGTCATTTTGTTCATGTTATCAACAATCAAGCACTGGGCTGGTCAATCCTATATAGCTTCAACGCAGGGTGCAGGTATGCCTCGTATTCCACCTCTCGGTCTTCCTCATGAATATCATAATGGTAGTGACCTCCCTTCCGATTCCCATCCGCGTCGAAGCAGTGCGTATGCTCCATTCTCAAGCCCAGTCCCTCCGGGTCCGAGCTATGAAATACAGTCAAGCAAACTACCGGAGCCTCAAACTCATGAAAAGTTAGCCATTCCTTTTCGAGTTGCTCTCGATCGCGAAACGGTAGATTATCCTTGCTTGGGAAGTCAGGCATCACATGGAATTTCGCTTTTCCGTTTTTTAATAGAAAGAAGCCGCCGATACTGATTGGTCTTGCGTCTCCGTATACATCCCTTAAGCCAAGGCGGATGCAATTAGTGAAGTTCTGGCTCCCAAGGCGACCTCGGGCCGTGACCTTTAGTACTGGTCCAGACTGGCCACTAGAGCCGTACAAGTTCATCATGAGGGCGCAGTTTGTGCTGGAAATTTCCTCGCATGAGGTCGATTTGCTCTCGTCAACTTCGATCACTCGAATCGCATTTTGGATATCGAGAGTAGATGCGTCATCGAAATCTGGATTTTGGTTCATCGATTTCCACGAGATGTTTGGCGCAAGTTCAGCGTTGTGGCCCAGATCTTGAAATGGGGCCGCTCCAGCGCCTAGAAGAAAACCACCGTCCGGAGACATCCCCATACTCTGAGCTATATTTAAGAGCGAGTATTTGGCTTCCAAATTCGGGGTCGGAAACAAATTCGGTTGTCCCCCAATATCGGCCACGCATGGGTTTCCTGAGATTCCCGAGGCTGCCAGTTTGAAGGGTGACTGGCGTAAGTCGGGGCATTGTTCGACGTTCACAGTGGCGTGGTTGAAATTAGTTTGGAGAGATTGTTCTATTACGACTGCTAGCTCCTCTAGTGAGGGCGGATTGCGTCGGTGAACTGTTACTTTCATAGTGAGAGATGATGTGGATGTTGACAGGTTCAAGTGAATGCGGGGTGTGCGGAGACGCAAATGAGGCTTTGCCGGGGAAAGACACATTCCCGAAGAACGGAAATAAAGGAAATGCACAAATCTGTCTACTCAGGATGATAAATTGGAGTATAATTGATACATTATTTCAACAACTATAATGCGACTATAGGAACGCATTTTTGTAGAACAAATTCGATCTGCGATCACCCGCCTTGCCCGAGGCAAATCCAAGGAATAGTCTCACTTCTCCACCAACAGTTTTATAAATAGCCAATCCTTCAGGCTCTCGGAACGAAAGAGTCGAGCCAGCCTTTGTCAATGTCGGGCCTTGAACGACAGCACCTGTATTCATGTTGACAGCCGTGATCTCAGAATTGATCTTATTGTCTGCGTCGGGATAAGAGTTGCCAGTCAGCAAATAGATATACTCGCCATAAGCTGCATAGCCCTGAAAAGTCGCGGACTTAGTTTTAGAGGACGGATGCTTGAAATTTGCGAGTTTCTTGCTGAAGTTTCCTTTGCTCGCTTCGTCAAGATCGTAAACGGCGATGTGTTTGCCGTCGCTCAGGTTGTATCGCACAATGAGATGATTGGAAACAGGATCAATTGAGCACGTGTGCTCAGTCGCATCGGAAACAGGCTTGAATTTTGTGATTGACGACGATGAAGAGGTGAGAGTCTTTCCACTGACGAACTTGAAACGTGCCAGCTTTTTACCATATCCATTTCCATTGGCTTCAACCTCGGTCCACAGGTATGTAGATGAGCCAACACCCTGTGCGCCGAAGGAGACTCCATGGCCGAATCCAGTCAAATACATATGGCCAACTTCTTTCCCATCGAAGTCGAGTTGGGTAATGCATAGATCTCCGGATTTTTCGGAAGATGTGTCCCGTCGCTGCGAAACGAAGAGCCGCCTGTTGTCATTGTCGAATGCAAACCCCTGTTGGACCGTAGCATCGTGCAATGGCTTGCTTCTGTAGAGGTCATATGAGGGTTTGGAAAGGTCGAAAGCTTTGGTAGATGGAACCGCAGCCGAAATAGATTGAATGTTGGCGAATATCGCAAGCGCGGCAAGGCCGAGCGTTTTCAAATTCAGAGATGCAATCATTTTGAAATGGCGACTTTGTCCCACTTCAAAAATATTGCTGGAAGGAGGAACCTCCTCGTTTTATAGACGGCATTATGAATACTTTGCAGTAGTGTTGTGCGGCTGGATACGAATAATTTCCCGGATACGGTTGATCACTGCCATAACCACACAAGGTCGTTCGTATTAACTCCAACAATAGATCTGCCAAGCCGGACGGAAATTTGAATGAGCAAACATTCTTTCTTCATCCAATCAATTATTGAATATCTTGTTCAGTTACTTCTAGGATTCTGCTATCCTCGGGGGCTCGATTATTTCTGCGTCGACGATGTGAACCCCCTGGGTGACGGCAGACACGGGACCTATATCGAGCAAGCTCCCGTGCTTCAGCCGTGAACTCCAACTGAAGCAAAAAGTCCTTTATGTCTTGTGGAGCATTGCTCGTATCGAGAGTAAAGTCGGCAAGTAGTCTACCCTGCAGACGTATATTGATCTCGGCGCCATGCTTTATAAGTAGTTTAAGCTCTGCTAATTTTTCGTGTTCGATGGCATCAAATAATGCCAGACTAGCTTCACTGGCGTCGGCTCCAGAAGCAAGCAAAACCTTTATCAAAGGCAAGCTTTCTTCTCGAAGAACCGCAAGCCTAATAGGTGCACTTGGTGGTCGTGACCATCTTTCTTGCCGGCGTCTTGGCCAAATCAAAGCTATATTTGGATCCGCGCCAAGCTTTAACAGAAGCTCAACTGTTTTCAAAGGATGTGGAGCCTTGATCAGAGCTCCGCAGAGAGGTGTACATTTATCCTCCTTTAACTGGCCATTTATATCCGCTCCCATCGAGAGAAAATAGCGTACGCGCTTTTCATTTCCTTCTTCCGCCGCATAAAGAAGCATCCGTTGTGCATCCAACTTGATCGTATGGCTCAACTTCAAGTAGGGATAATTGGCAAGCTGCTCAAGTAAATAGTCTGCGATTTCGTTATGTCCTTGAGACGCCGCATTTGTAACTGGTCGATGATAACTTCTATCGACTGAGAGTTGACATGCACCGAGTGAGGTCAACAGCTGGACCAAGCCAAAATGACCACCTCGAGCAGCTAATGAAAGAGGACTTCGACCATCTCCATCTTTGAAATTCATATCAACACCAATTTCAATTAGTTTCAGTACAAATTGGATATGGCCATTTCTTGCAGCGTAAGTTATGTGGTGAGCCTCCCATTCCCTCAATGTTAAGCGAGGATGTGAACTTCCAATACCGACTCGCCGTTTTCGTGTCAAAGACCAGTATTTGGATTTCTTCTGGATCTCAACTCTCGCATTGAGTAGCCGCTCAAGAGTTCGAATAGAGCCCACTTTCGCCGCCCAGATCAGTGCAGCTGGGCCATGTTCTCTGACATTCGACTGGTAGAAGTGGTCAATGAGGCGGTGGTAAAGTGAGGAGTGGGCCTGCATTAAAGCATTCAAGTCTTTGCAATGAAGATGTGGTGTGATCAGCAATAGCAGCTCGTTTGGTAAAAGTAGGATCGACATGGATGATGTGAGAGGCTCAGCGGAGAAATGAAAGAAAAGGTCCACTGGCAGTGCAATTTTTTGGGTTGTTGGGGCATACTAGGCCCACTTAGTATAGGCGTGTCTGGATAGCTTGGATGGACAACTTGAATTTTCTCGGATTCAATCCGAGAAAATGAAAAAAGAAATCTTTAAAATAGAGCAAATTTATGGGGGATTGCGATCTATAGTTCTGGGTGAAGATTGCTAAGTAGAACCGGATTTCGAGTTTCAGAAGAATTCCTCAGATCACCTCGATAAGAACTTGCGCAGGTATATCAATGTCCAACTCGTTCTCTCCTGGTGTTGTGGCGGTAATATTATCTAAATATACCTCCATTCACTCTATTCCAATCCCTCGATGCCCTTCTCAAGACTTTCATCAATAGTAGTGAACCCCTGCTGACCATAGAAGGTTCGCAACAAATCCTCCGCTCTGGCCCGCGCCTTAATAACAGTGTTATCTCTGGGAATTCCGGACGGAACATCAGGAATGTTCTTATTGTTCGGTCGGAGAGCGCGAAGTGTGGAAACGGTGTCTTCCCAGTGATTCAGTTCGCCGAATGCGAAGATTCGTTCGGACTTGACATTTGGGTCTAGGAGACCGATGACGAAAAGTCGGGCAACGTCTTCGACGTCGACGCGCCATTCTGGTTTTGTTAGTAACTGAATCTATAGCAAAATAGCAGTCTATTGAGTTCTCGATGAGACTTACGCTCAGGTAGCATGAATGCGGTGGCATCACCCTTAAGCAACTGACGGACGAACCCCATTGTTGAGCCTGGATTCTCCGGGTGGACACTTCGGCCGACCTGTATGAACCAGTTAGCAAAAATATTAATCAAATAAAAATGGAGGAAGAGGCTCACATTAAAGCAGGGAAGAACGGAGTTGAAGACGAAAGAAGGGCTCTTCTCTTCAATCCATTTCCAAGCTTGTCGCTCACTCTCTGCCTTGGAAGCAGAGTAGATGATCATGGGTCTCCTGTTGGGATCAGTCTTCTCATCCCATGCGGCAGCGATAGCAGCATCATTCCAACTATCTGAAAATTTATTAGCCATGAAATGCGACATCGCTGAAGATAGCGCTGAAACTCACCCGCATCAACAATTCGTTCATTTGGATCAGGGAAAGTCAGATACGCCGAGGTAGAAGAAGAAGCCAAAACAACCCTCTTGATCGAAGGCTTGTGGGAAGCAATTTCCAAAAGATCCTGGACGGCCTGTACAACCCAAGGAATGACAGCGTTGGGATCGCTGTTGAATGACACATCGGAGGCCTGGTAGGGGCGTATTTAGTAGGTAGACACACGTGGGAACTTCTCTTGCTGATCTCTTACCAAATGGATAATTCCATCAATACCCTCAAGAGCACTTTCAATCTGATCCTTATTTTCAAAAGAGCTCAAGATCGCCGTCTCAAACGAGTTGGGCCCATATTTGGCGTTGAAGAACTCATTTAGCCACGGCCTTTCCGTCCGAAGTGTGCCCCGCACGAAATATCCCAGGGCCAATAATTGGTCCACGACATGACTGCCGATGTATCCATTGGATCCAGTGACGAGAATTCGAGATCCGGGAGGGAGGGCGTAGCTGAGGGAGTCCATTTTGCGAATATTTCTGACTGGTTTGAAAGATGGCAGGAGAAGGGAGAATAGGGAAATAATAGCAAATATGACGAGCTGCAGGATTTAGTCCGGATATCATCGGTGAGATTATGGATTAATGACTGATGGCAGGATCGGTTTACTAACTGATTTGGGAAGAGTGGATTAAGTGGATACAAGAATGAGATGTGGAATGAGGCTGGAGTGCCAATCGTAGTTATTCCGGTATCCCTAAGGCTTTACACCGCGGTGCTCCACTGCGTAATACAAGAAAGATCGTGCACAATTGATTGAAGATTGAATTGGTAAGACAAAGCTAGCTAGGACAGAAACTATGGACGATCCCCCACATTCTCAATGATTCTTTTTTTTTTTTCATGACAGCATCGCATCTACCCCCGAGACATTCCCAGCAACATATCCTCATTAATCGATTCATCGTAAGTCATAATTCGGTCCAGATATGGAAAGAAAGAAAGGAAAACAAAACAAGAAAATAATCGAAACAAATACCCGGCCCTCAAATAGGACTAGAGAATAAATAACCTCAACACCAAATCCTGTACAGTATCACATCCCCAGCCATTTAAACAACATAGGCCGGTCGCCGGCTAGAGCTGCGATGACGGTGATGCGATCCATGGGAAGAGTGACCCCGACGACTAGAGTGACTGCGACGACGAACATGAGTTTCCTTAACAACGACCTCGCGCGAACGAGTATGAATAAAGAGAGCCCAAAAAGCAGTCCAGCTAAAGAAGACAACCTCCATAATACCCATCGCAAAAGAAGTTTTCAGCATCGCGCAGGTCTTGTTCAGTTTGTAAGAGAGCGGGTTATCAGAGCGAGAACCGTATTCGCCGAAGGGGCCTAACGAAATATAGACCGAGCTTCCTTCCCAGTGTCCACAGTCGGCATTTGCGATGAAACGGAGCTGGTAGACGGCTGCGATGAAAGCGCCGAAGAAAAGGAGATCGACGAAACAGACGAATATGGCGGATCGTTTGGTTGAACTGTAGCGGATGAGAGTGTCCAGACACCAGAACACGGCTAGAACGCTGACGATGAAGAGGACTAGAATGTAGGGTGGGGCGAGGATGTTTGCTTTGAGGTATCCATCGACGAAGTAGGCCTGGATAGTATGTTAGTTGGCAGTCCACAGGGTGAGAGGTTGGCGCACAAATGCGCGAATGCGCATTTGTTCGCAGGGCGCAGGCGCAGGCGCATCACGTACCAGAATGCCAATGATGGGAATCAGGAAAACGATTTCCACCAGGCGGTTAAAGATGAAGAAGATGCTGCCGAAAATCATCTTGGGCAGATCTCTATGAGACTCTCAAAGAACGGACCGAGCCGAGGAATGTGAGGAAGTCTATGTATTCCTGGCGAGTGGAATGTGGTGGATGGTGGATCTATTGTAAAGAGAACCAAGTGAAGATGTCTTGTTGGTTTGAGGCTACACCAGCATCACGTGGAGAAGTGGATTGAAATCAGATGGCAGCGGTGTGCAGATGCATGAAATAAAATAAAAAATGCAGAGAAGATGGAGAAGGAAAAAAGAAGAAGAAGAGAAGAGGGGGAAGGGCAAGAAAAATAAAAAGAGCGTCATCTTTTTCGGGCTGACGAGGGACGGCGGGGAGGCTGGGAAGTGGCTGGGAGTTGCCCAGACCGTCCCTCTACCCTCTGAGACTCGGCATTACTAGTATTAATTTCCTACAGAATGGAGTAGGTGTGATACATGGATCACAGTTAATTTAATTATGTCTTGGTTCAACAAATCTGATAGGATGTTCAGAGTAGAGTACTCCTTCAGTCTGTATGCACTGGTTGATCAGGTTGGTTGGAGCGGCAACCAGTGGAGAGTTGGTGGAGTCCACCTCGATGCACCTCTGCACTGATGCACATCATTTTTCACACTACCACCCGCTGAACAAAAATGATTCGGTAAAACGATTGGATTGAGTTACTCGCCTACTTTTACTACCTACCAATACTACATCAAGAGCATTGTCTGAATACTACTTATCTCTTGAGTTGACTCGGTCGCTTAAAATGTACTCCTCTACCAGTGGAATACTCTCGAGCCGCTGAAACTCGGAAATCTCTAAAATCCCCGACAGTCCAAGTTCATGATGTAATAGGATTCCAGTTTCATAAATCCTCCTGTCAAATCCATGTTGGTTTGAGCCGCTGGTGGATCTCGGGGCCGACTTGCTGATCCCTCGTGCTCCAGTCTTGAAACATCATGGCCCCTAAGTACGAAGCACAGAGTACTCTGCAGTCATTGCTAGTTTCATCTGCGATTATACAGCGGTGTTGATCGGTTTTGAAGGCGGTTGGTAAGGGATTCAGAAAAGTAAACAAGTTGTTTGATATACTCCGCAAATATCGGTAACAGTCTACCATGGTAGAGAACCGAGTTCCAATCTTTGATTAACTTGCCAGTATTACATCTACCAGCGATTAATAGCCCCTCTTCATTAAGTCCAACTCTAAATTCTATCTCAACGTCAGCCCAATGCGACCATCAGATCATCCAGTCGATCGTGGCCATTGGCCGAGTACTACTCAGTGGGGTATTCGGATTGATTCCGTGCGTGGAAATAGTATCAATTACTCTGTAGATCGAAGTTAATCAGTCCACATCCTCTGTCCAGTCATGAATGAGCAATTTGAAAGGCATCACTATCTTTTTGTATTCTATACATCGTTTGTCTTTGCAGCTGTGATGTCGTTGATGTTCACAGTCATAGATTACACGTGACCCATGACGTTTGACACGGCGGTGACTGCAAGATGAAGTTCCTTTCTATCAACATTCAACACCCAACAACAACATGAGCCTGCGATGACTTTCCTCAAGTTCAAACTGGAGAAGAATAATGGTCGAGGTGCTCCAGTCCCAATTGCCGCTGCTGTACCACAAAACAACGGTCTGCAACACGCTTCGCCAAGTGCTCGCAGCCAAGTGCCACACACTACGCCTTCAACAAGTCATGCAGGGAAAGCTTTCGAACCTGATCTGAGCGCTTCTTCTAGCAGAAGGTTGGACATTCATCATCTCGATGAGACACTTATTAAGACACGCCTGACATGAAACAGACAATGGCGTCGATCACGGCGTGGTTCCGCCTGTGCAGAGTGCAAAACCTCCAAGGCCCGGTGCGAAAAATCTACGACAGCAAATGACAAATGCCGCCGATGCCTGCTTCAAAATAGGGAGTGCACTGGGCATCATTCAGTCCGGCCATCACCTGTTGAGCTTTCTCAGAAAGTCCCTAAAAGTAGCTCTGAGGAGGCCACTGGCATTCATCTCAACTCAGAGACAGACCCATCTACGGCTTTTGCTGCTGGATTTACTGGGCCAAATTTACGTGAGTCTGCAACAATTTTCGCCGTCCGTCTTTGAGAGCACATCTGATCCATTTTAACAGCCTCTGGTCCAGCATCATACACCAGAAGAACGGATCTTGACGATAAGATTGACTCTGTTCTTACTCCCGAGATAGCCGAACAAGTATTTCTTCAGTTTGTAACAAACTTCGCACCGAAATGTCCCATCGTTGTCTTTCCGCCCGGGACAGCGCCTGCGCATATTCGGAATGCCAAGCCTTTTCTGTTTCTATCCATACTCAGCGTGGCCTGTGCTGGATACTGCACGCTTGCTCAGCAGAAAGAATTGGCACTTGAAGTCAGGAGCCGTTTAGCAGACACCGCTATTGTTCGAGGTGAGAAATCAATCGAACTCGTTCAAGCGCTTCATGTCGTGGCATTCTGGTATAGATCACCGGATAGCTATACACAAATGATTCAGAATCAGCTGGCTTCTATCGCAACAACTATGGCTATGGATCTTGGGCTAGACAATCTCAAGCCTTCTAGCACAGCCCAAGACAGATGGATTCATGCGGAAGCGCAACGGGCTTGGATTGGCTGTTTTCTTCTATCTACAAGGTATGTAACCCTAGCTTCGCAACCTCAGCAGTTCCTTTTTTGACCACACTCTAGTCTTTCTTTGATTTTGAGACGACCCAATCCAATGCCATCTTTCACGAAGCTCGATGACTACCTATCCGATCTGCAACGAATCAATGCATCACCCACGGATACTTTCCTGTGCAAGCTTGTAGCAACGGAGCTTCTCTGCCATACCATAGATCAAGAGCTATGCTTGAGCAATCCTGTCCGGGTGGTTTCTGCGCCAAGTCCCAAATCGATGGCAATAATTCAACCCATTCAGACTCGAATTGACTCGCTAGCTCTCGGGCAATTTGAACAGTTCGAAAAATGTATGTTTTCGGAAACCAACCATCCCATCATTTAGTATATAGAGGACTGACAAATTTCCGCTTCTTAGCTCTTTTTGAATTCGGCAGACTTGCCAGCTCACTATATATGAACGAGCTGGCTCTACATGTCAACAACAACATCGACGAATTCAAGGCCCCTTTCTTTGCGAAATCTTTGAAGACGTGCAGCTTCCTTGATAACCAAGATTCTTCTCATCTCTCAAAAGTCTGCGCCATAATAATGGCATCACGAGGCCTGCTGGACATTTTCCTCGGGTTCTCCATTCCTGATATGCTTACTTTACCACCTCACATATATGGTGGTCGGGTTATCTACGCAGTCATACTACTTATGAAGATACACAAAGCAATCACGCTATCCGGCAAGGGCATTGGCGAAATCACTCAAGCTGGCGATTTGGGCCTGGAAGCATACCTCGAGCGGCTGATCGTCACTTCAAAATACCTCAGGACTCAGGATGAACGCAGCCCTTTGAGTAGAGCTTTCATGATCATGCCTCAGCTGGTGGAGCAGTTCAAAAAGTCACATAAACCTGAAGAAGATACAACAATGAACAAGAGTCCAAGCAAGACCGGCCACGAGCAATTGAACTTTGCTTCTCCGTTCCTAGGGGCGGTTTCCGGCGACCGCTTTACTACTCTTCGGGCGACAGGAAACGACTCAATCCCAGGCAACTCAGGATCCCTTGATGAGACTACGTCGCAAATGGATGGGCTGGTCCAATCAGCGATACCTCCGTATCCTCCTCCCACACACAGCGAGGATATTAACTTTGGAGCTGGACCGTCCATAGCCCCTGACACTTGGTTCTGGGAATTCTTCAACACCGATATGCTTAATTAATTCGTCGTGGGTCGGGCACGACAAACTATTCATCTTGGGCTTTGCACTGCCGCGAGCTGAGAATCTTAAAACGCTTCAATCTATGCATATTGTACACTGGGCTGGCTCTACTGCTTTCGCTATATTAATGCCCGACATCACGACAGCTTGATTTATCCCTTCTCCAAACATCGCGGTCAATCTCTTTCCCTGCATCTAACTGGTTTGTCCCGACTCTTCTCCCTTGAGTGGGTTCTTCACGGTACGCCACTCCACACCACACGCACCAATGACGGATACACAGGCTAAGACCAAAGCAACCAGAAATGTTTGGACGATGGCATCATTGTAGACCTCCAATACAGTGGCTACAGCATTTTCTTGGCCCGATGTGGCTTGCATAACTGTTTGCTGCAGATCAGTTGCTCCCGATCCAAGAACAATCGAAGGGTCCAATTCGGGAACGCGGGCAAGCACGCCAGAGACAATGTAGTTGCTAAAAATATTTTGGCCCACAGAGACGAAGATAGCACCTCCAAGGGATCGAGCAAATACCACCAAAGATGTGCCGATGGAAACGTCCTCTTCGGGAAGGACTGTCTGAACGGCAATATTCGGTAGTTCGAGTCCAATGCCAGCTCCGGCACCAAAGACAATTTGAAATCCAAGCCTAGTATGGATGAGCGAAAAGGACACGAGGCAATGCTTTGGATATCACGTACCACATCGACAGGGGAATATTGACGCGAAACAGGAGGAATAGGCCCGCACCAATCGCCATCACCATTGACCCTGCAATCATGAAAGGGGTATAGTAACCCACGAAAGTGACGCTTAGTCCACTTGCAATGGCAAATACCACTGTATTCTTGTCAGCTGCTTCAGTCTTCCTGATGATGCTGCTCTGCACCAATAATGAGTGCGCAGTGCCAGAAAAGGATGTACCTACCAACACTCAGAACCGTTGGCAAGTTATGAATGCCCGATTGATCTGCAGAATCTTCCTTTATTGCCTGAAACCTGTGTTGTCCTAATGGTTAAAAGAGGTTTATACCAAAAGTGAAGAGGGAATTCCTGAACTCACCAAATCGGCAAATAATAAATCAGCAAAACGAATGACGCACTCGCAAGGAAGATATAAAAAGTCGAACATGCAACAGTTCGCTGCCTCAAAATACGAAGCGGCACCGTAGCATTTTCACCGGCTCGCCATTGAACTATTGCCCAGGCCATAATGAGTACTCCGAATACCGTTAGCAATGCGATCTCACGGCCATCGCTCCAAGGCATTTCGCTGCCTCCCCATTGAAGGGCGATTAAGAGACAGATTATGCTCGCCACAAATAAGACGGTTCCGATCGGATCGAACTGGCTTAAGATCACGGACCAGCTTTCCTGCTTCATCTGCTTTTCTGATGGCGGCGAAGGCAAGCAGAAAAGGATGAAGGGGATTGATATGGCGCCAATTGGCAGATTAACTGGTGTCAAGTCAGCTTCTGCTGTGTTAAAGATGAGCAAATACGGGTATCATACTGTAGAAACACCAACGCCACGAGACATGAGCTAAATTTATTTTTGACATTAGCAACGATGTTGAGAGGTGAAAGAAGGAATAAGGAAGAACTGACTTGTGAAAGCACCACCTAACAAGGGCCCTGTCACACTCGCTATACCCCAAATAGCACCAATAATTCCCGTAAAAGCAGGTCTCTTCGCCAGAGGCACCGACTTAGCAATAATAATCAATGCACCAGAGAAAATACCCGCGCCTCCAATTCCAGCAATAGCCCGCCCAATTATGAGGGCAACTGAATTAGGACTCGCGCCACAGATCGCAGATCCAACTTCGAAGATCACTACTGCACCAATAAATGTCCATTTGAGAGATAGCAAGGTATAGAGTTTGCCGAAAAGAAGTTGGAAGCTGCAGGTTGTGAGGAGGAATGCACTGCCGTACCATCCTATATCTTCGACGCTGTGGAATGTTGACGTGATGGTTGGAATGGCGGTAGCGATGATGGTTTGGTCCTTTAGTTCTCTCGTATTAGCTATCTTGTATGGCCTTGTGGGGTTATCGGAGTGGGAGTATGAAGCACGAACGAGAGCGACTAAGAAAACCGTTAAACAGAGAGCCACGAAGATAAATGTTAATTTGACGCTAGAGGGGTATCTTGGAGTCTCTGAGTCAGGTGTTTCTCCCATTTGTTCGACATTCTTGTCCGAAGTGACAACGCGGTTTTGAGTATTCTCGTTTGACATCTCCAGGCCAGGTCCTTCAAAAGCATCAGCACGCCCGCTCTCCATATCGCAACGGTAGTATTTCAAATAGGTAAAGAGTGGAAGAAATTTTGGTTAGTAAATAAGAAATTAAAGGAGTGGATTTGTGTTTTGGTTATATATGAATATCCAAGTTTTTATAGCTATGCAAAATAAGATCATAGATCATCTCGAAACTCTAATGTCTTCTCCGTTCGAAAAGTCAAAGGAAGGTATTTCATTGGCTTTGAAATTGCTATCTTTGGCTTAGTGAGATTCGGGGATCACATTCATTGGCTGAATTATTGCCCAGAATGGTAGTTCTTTGTCCGATATCTCTTCCGTTCGGGCAAGATTAATAAAGCTTTTTCATTGGTTGAGGAATTACCTATCTCAGCTTAGCGCCGATTCTCAAATATACATGCACCAAGATAGTAGTATTTTCTAAGCATCTGCACTGAGCCAAATTCTCCGAATAAGACGGGGCACCTACCCCGTCTTATTATATATTAGGTAATATATTGCGGGACTGGTGCAAAAAATGGGTTGATATCTGGGGGTATATACCAAGGCAATTGAAGAATATCGATGTTCTTCACGTTCATAAGCTTCTAAAAAGTTTTTCTCCAGAGAAACTCACTTTCTGCCAGAATTCTCATCTTCGTAACAATAATACCTTCTTTTGCCTTCCAGGGATTCCTCCCCGCCCAGTTCTAACTTATAGACATGATCTGAATCATTTATCTTCACACCTTTTGTACCACCAATACAACCGGAAAGCTTATCGAGAGCCTTGATATCGTCTGGATCGTGCGCTAGTTGTAATGGAAAGCAATCCGGCGCAGTTGATCCTATACGCATCATGGTGAAAGCGTCGAATTGATTCGTCCATCGCGGGGTCCATGCAACGTAAAGCGATAGTGCAAGTATCGAACAGAGGTATATACCAAGTAAGAGTGATATAAGTACCATTCCAGCATGAGATATAGAAGGGATTTGTTGGTCGGCGCCCAAATCCCAATGCACTGATCCTAACGATCCAAAATATGAATTGGCTTCTTGCATCCAAACATCGACTGCTATAAAGGCCGCTGCCGTGAACGCATGCTCTATTTGTCCAGGCGAAGGTGTCTGAATCTGGAGGGATACAGTTCCCTTCTTGGTGGGTTGTCCGGCAAAAAGCCAAATATAGTCGGCTACCAAATTCGGTTGAACCTCCCCATAAGAATCAGCAGCTTTGACGCAGGGGTCTAAGGTCTTCGACATGCGTTTATTTTCGTCCTCTCCTTTTAGCAGTTTTATCATGGGGGGGACATCAATACAGCCTTCGAGCAGGGCATCAACATCCGAATTTTGATAAGCCTGGGGTATGGTATGGTGTATGTCGAGGTACGATCCTTGAGTAAATAGGGCTAGAGTTGTACTCAGGAGAGGGCCTTTGCTCATCACTGCTGTCGTCTGGTACATGATATTTCCGAGTTTTGTCTCGATTTCCTTTTCTGATGTCTGGAGAAAAGACCGCTTTTTATCACCATAGAACCTCTCTGCTTGTTCTTCGCATTGTGCACCGCAGCTCTTATTTAGACCGTCATCGACATCATCAAGAAGGGGGCCAGGTGTTTGGCCATTTGCGTAGTTAGGAAGCTCAAAGTATCCCGCTGTCGTATTAAGCGTGATCTTGAAGGAGTAATTCCCTGGAGTGAAGTCGTACTCGCAGAAGTCCCAATTACAATCTAGGTCCGTTTTGACATAGAGTTCCTCGCTGAAGTCCTGTCTTTTACGAGTAGCCTGCCACGGCGAATGGCTTTGGCTGCCTGGCATGCAGACGTCAACGATATATCCAGCTCGGCCCGTCCGGCTGTAGGATGAGACAGTTGTCATGTTGGCGTAGTGCATGTATAGTGCCCCCGGTTTATTCTCGCAGTCATCAGGGAAATCATTCTCTGGAATAGTTTCGTGCTTCGTTGTGAAATTTATCCGAGGAGCAAACTGCTTCCACAACCCCGTCTGGAATCCAACTGGAGGCTCAGCCCAGAATGGATCAGTAAGATTGGGCATTGTGCCGAAGGTGGATTGTCCGGACTTAGCGCAGGCCTGGCTGAGCCCATCGGTCGAATTCCCACATCCCCCTCCCTGCGACCAAAGCCTGTACTGGGGATCCTCCTTGCCAGTTGATATAAGTCTGGATTTAAGCTGATTTGTGGATAACGAATTGTCGCCAATAGCGATCAAGGCCATTTTAATCCATTGAGGCAGGTCTATCATGGAGGATGAGCTAGTTTCGGTTGGGACTTTGATAGACTGAGTTGTTACGAATATTCCTTGGAGGGGAGAGATAGAAGCACCTTTTGACGCGTTAGCAGACAAATATCGTATTTAGCATAGAAGACTCATTCACCAATGAGATTCAATAGGATGGCTAAGACAAGAAATAGAGACCCATATTGCTTCCAACCTCCGGAAATGAGCTTTGTGATAAGTACTGGGTCACTCCAGCCTTTATCAGCCAAGGCCATGGACTGCCTCAGTGTTAGATCTCGCCAGCTTTGCTTGCTACGTTGCTGAAGGAAGGCCACTGCTGCACATGAGCATACCATCGAAGTCAACGGGATGGTTAGCACTGAAGCCAACGACTGGCAGAACCGAGCTGCCTGATATGTACGCTCGGTCTCATCAAAGCTTCTTCTTGGGCCTTTCACGTAATCCCCCAGGCCAGTCTCAGAATGAAGATTTACTCTATAGCTTCGTGCACCGATAGGTCGATAGGTCAGTGTACAAAGGACCGACCAGGCAAAGAGTGTAATAGTTGCATAGAGAAGTGCTAATATCACGATATATGGTGTCCGACGAAGAGTATCAGATGGAACTTTTTTCTCTTCCGTCCTCTCGTCGCTTGAGGATCTGGTCTCGTTTCCCATCAAGGATTCAGTGCACAGAGAGTTACTCCTCGGGTCTGATGCTTCTGGCATCGCTTGTGCTATGAGGTCGGTCTTCATTTGAAGGTCTTAGAGGTTGAAAACAGAAAGTTGGGAACGAGTGGGGTGGGGGCCCCTTTTGCTGGGTCAATTTGTGAGGCTGATGAATCTGCACAGGGTCCAGGACGAGTTGGGGCCGAACACACCAATTGGCCAATATACTGAAGATCTCTCTTGGCGCACACACACAGTTACGAAGATCACCATTGGTATTTTGAGCATTGGGTGCTCAAATAGCTGAATTACTAGTAGTTCAATCAAGTGCCAGTTCTAGTAGAACTGGCACTTGATTGAACTATCTAGTAGATGTGCCATTTCTCAGATTTCTCAGTACTACTGAGAAATAGTACTACTAGTACTTTATACATTGAATGTATAAACATTTATCATTTCTCGGTACTGGGACTTCATAAGTACTACTAGTATAGTATCCTTTTGTCCAGACTCTTGAAAATTACTCGAAACGTTTTCGACATTGGACATTCAATATCCCTTCTCTTCAAGAGTAGGTACTCCGCGCTACTTGGGGATGTTTTTCTTGGCGGTGGGGCTAAATAAGCAGGAAGGGCGTTTACACCAATTTTGGGAAATGTTGATTGCAGTGCTGGCAGTGGAGAAGATGAAGACACAAATGTAGTATTTGACAGGAGTATGTTGAATGGTAAAAATGTAGTAGCTGGTTAATTTGGTAATATGTCGTCGACGAGATATTAAGAGGAAGTAGACTACTGCTACCCCTGTTCGAATTGCAAATGCCGATGTAACAAGCAGCGGGATGTAATTAGCTTCCGGCCATACGAGGAGTTCGTGAGTCATCAACAACATCTTAGATCTCTTTCACACTTTAAACTTGACCTCATCCTTCGAACTTCCAAGTCTACGAGAGAAATATTCGACAGATAACACAATGAAGAGTCGAGTATGACCACAATCGATATCAGTCATTCCCTCTCCTTGAATATTCTTCTCGGAGACCCACCCGATTCCGTCTCATCCTTCCATTATTCCTATCACGGTGGAGATGACGTTTCAGGGTCCATCTCTATCAGATCAGATGTCAACCTCCAATTCGAGTCCCTCGATATCTTCCTAGTCGGTAAGATATTCAACCAACCAATCAATTCAATCAAAAACATTTGATTTTCTCATTCACACCTCTCAGGCGAGGAATCCACTGCCCGACACGACCGGAACCCCCGCCAATTCTACAATGTGCAATATCCAATTCCCGATTCCACACTTCCACCAGAGAAGACTCTCTTGAAGAACCAACGATACTTCTTCCCATTCAGATTCCCAGTCCCCGACCAACTCCCTCCAACATCCTGTCAACACCCTGTAGACAATGATTTCACCCGCCAAGCTCACCTCCAAGCTCCCCCAAGCTTCGGAGACCCTGACGTCGCCGGCTTCGGCGGTAAACTCCGCAATGACTACGCACCCTCCAATTGCAGAATTGTATATACAATTCAAGCAAGACTCACCCGTCTAAGTATAGTCACAGAAACAAAGCAGACAATATTACAAAAGAGTCTAAAGATTCGCCTGAAACCGTACTCTGCTCAAGTCCTGGTTCCACCACCACCACTCTCCCCGCCAGCAATAGACAACGAGGAAGAAAATCAATCACAACAAACAATCGATATCCACCAACGAGATCCAAAATCGAAATCGAAAATTAAAATAGGTCAACTTAAAACAATAATCATTGCCCCGCCCCGTTTTGACGTGCCCGTCCGCGAAACAGATGCATCCGTTCGACAGGCCATAAGATTAAATCTACACTTTACACGAGAGAATCAACAACTTCAACAAGGAACTACCACAGGTGGTAGTGGTAGTGGCAGTACCATTCAACCCAACTTCCTCCCTCAAATTCAATCCCTCAAAGGAAGCGTGGTAGCAAGTACATTCTTCACAAAGGGATTCAATACTGACATCCCACGCAAACAAAAAGACAGACTCGGTACAAAACTAAATTACGCCGATAAAATTCTGACGGAATTCACGCATGCAATTACTTCATTGCAATGGGCTAGCGAGACTCGAAATCAATTTCAACCTGATCAGAAGCTTGACCCTGACAGCATTGCTGGCCCTGCTAGTCCTACTGGCGATGGCACTGGCACTGGCACTGGAACTGGCGACATTGCCAATTCATTCATGTCAACACTCCTAGTCCCCGTCAAATTATCCCACCAATTTATCATCCCGACATTTCATTCTTGTCGCGTGTCAAGAACATACACACTTGTTCTACGATTAAAGGTTCAGGGCGCGGCTACGATTGAAATTGTTGCTCCGATGGTTATTGCGCCTTCGGAGGAAACGCTGAGACCGCCGCCTTACTCGAGTTCGACCAGTACTTTTGGTGAGATGCAGGTTATTGATGGGGTGGAAGAGGGGGAGGAGGGGGTACGGAGACATAATTCTAGTAGCACTACCAATAGTGCTGTGCAGTATTAGTTATTACTTGAGGCAATGTGAAGAGTACTACTCTTAGTATTGATATCATAGTTACTACTGGTACTAGCTGCTAGTAAGTAGTAGCTAAAAATTCCTACGAGGTAGGTAGTAATGATACCATAACTACAATTAAAAATTCCATCTTGCAACCATTGCCCAGTGAACCGAAAAGTCGTGTCATTACTGAAATGTTTGAAACGCTAATCTATATTCATACAAATCCATCATGTGAATGCATCATAAGAATCAGAATCAGTCTACCCAATTCTATACATCACGAATCGGGGTATCTGTCAATGGGCGACCTTGGCCAGTATGACTGACAAATCCACCGGGGGCAGTTGGCCCAGTCGTAGCCATGCCTACATTTGCGCCAGCGCCAGCACCCATTTGAGACTGATATGCTGTGTTACCCTCGTACTGTGGAGGATAGTATCGGTCGACTTGAGGTTGTTGAGACATAGCGTATCCATGCTGCATTTCATAACCATCTGCGACATCTTCTTCGCTGGAGGACCAGTGACCATCCGGATCATGGTCGTGTGGACGGCGTGGATAAGGCTGAGAAACAAACGGGTTTCCAGTATTGCTGTATGCTGTTGGAGCTCGAGTCGGTTGGTTCAACGGTGACCCCGCATTCTGGCGCTCATTCCCTGGACTGAGTCGCTCGGTCTCCGGGTGTAGAGCAGCGGTACTGTCTTGGGAAGAAATCAATTTTACCCCGAGGGGATCGAGTGGATTGGCGGGTTCTGTGCCCCAGGTACGAATCGGATAGGCACGTCCCTTGCGCCAGGACTCGGTGAGAGGTGGGAAGTATTGTCGGTAGGCGACGTAGGCGCAGACTGTGCCGAGCAGGGAGCCGGTAATCACATCGAATGGGTGATGTCTGGCATCCATGATTCGGGAGACGGCGACTAAAGTTGCAGCTAGGATAGGCGTCATGCAGAGCAATGGCTTCCATGCTTCACCGCGGTTGTCCATAATGTGGAGTTTTCCGCCGAGCCAAAGGGCTGTATAGAAGAGGCCGGCGAAGGAGGCTAGATGAGTCAGTAAGGGCGGTCCAAGGAATAAAGATTGGGTGAACAATGGCTTGACATACAGCTACTATGGCCTGTGTTTACAGTTAGCATCATTCAGCTTAAACTAGCGCAGCTCCGAGTGGAGCATGCGGGGAATAAATGGGCTTCAACATACCTGAGGGCCAAGATCGAAATCCATCCTTGATAATTGCCGGGTCACCAGTACAAATCGTCGAATTAGACAATCCATACAGCACAGGGTCCTTACTACCAAGTGGAGGCTGACAACGATCAATGAGATCAGGTCTAGGCTTTCCACAAGCCGTCTTCAGAGCCTGGGTGATAACAAAGTTGACACCCTGAGCCAGCAAAAGACCCAAAATACCACAATTCATTTCCCAAAGACGATCCTTCCAGCGCCAGGGCCCGCGCAACTTGCGCTTCCCGGAGACGGGATCCGAAGGCTTGTTATGGGAGAAGAGGCCATCGATAAAGAGGGTGTAGACGATGATGAGGGCGAGCGGGAAGGCACCGGAGATACAAAGGGCGTATGCGATTGGGATGCGCTCGTGGACGGCGTAGGGATATTGGAGGGTGTAGTTTTGGAGGGAGAAGTGTTGGTGGTAGGGTTCAACGGAGTCGAGGATCCAGAAGCCAATCACGCAGGCGCTGAGTGGGTTAGCGGATTCAGGGGAATCAGTCGAGCAGTTTGTGAGGATCAGATGCATACACTAGGATGACATAGTCGAAAATGTAGCTGAGAGCAGGTTAGTTGATTGCTTTCTTTGAGAACTGGGGTAACTGGGGTTGGTGGAAACGAACGAAATGACCACGCGCGGTCGCAGGCGGCGCTTGGAGAAGGGCAATTTGGCCGGGAGCTCCATTATGAAGTCGAATCACACCATTCAGGGAGGTGAGGACTGGGGAATCCGGGGATCAAACAGCAAGATGTAAGTAAGAAAGAAAGAAAGAAAGAAAGAGATTAGGCAGACAAAAAACAAAAGACCAAAGACAAGAGAAAAAGAAAAAGAGCGGTCGCGTGCTCGAGCGTCAAGAAGGCTGGGCGTGATGCTTGGCGCAGGATATAACCAGTTTGGGATATTCAGAGAAGGAGAGAATAGAATAGAGTAGAGGGTAGAAAGACAGATATCTTTTATTTCAATTACAAATTAAAAGAACACAGAGGAGTCAGGTACTGCGGAATATTGATTTATTTAAAGATGAAGTGGTTGTGGTTGTGGCTGAGTTCGAAGTGTCCTTTGGGTCTAGACTGACGCCCGCTGATCTTCATTAACACTAGATAGGATAAGTAATTAGGGTAATTAGAGTAAGTGTTTAAGGGTCTATTCAGGGACAATTGTTTGAACTGAATCAGGCTGACTTTTACTATTTCTCTTTTATCTGTCTGATTGAGCGCAACGTGAGGAGTTCTGGGGCTGTCATTTGTTTATTTGCGTGATGTTCCGATCCACTCAGTTAGGCAGCATCATTCAGTTACATACTGACTAGTACATAGTTGATGAGGATAAACCGAATTGACCGAATTGACCGATTGGATTAGGAAACTGGGCACGAGGTCTCATTCATAAGTGGAAATTGAGCAAATAACAAGTGCATTAAAAGGAATGTTATATCATAAAGATACTAATACAAAATCGAAGACACCAGGATATACCGGAAGATGACAAGGTATTCAGGGTGATATAGACAGCAAAGATTCACATCTTTACTCTCGACATTAGACATGACCACATTTTTAACATCAAGAGTCCTGGTAATCCCAGCCATTAGACTGAAATTCTCGGGACTCTGCATTCTGCACTAGACTGCATAACTGCACTTAGCAGACGGTAATGTACAGACCCAGACTAAAAAGCAATGTTAGTTATTGATCACAATTTTCTTAATACAACAGGATTAACTCACGGAGATGGGTTGTAGTCCTCGAAGAAGTTCAAGTTGGTGCTGCCAGAGTTCTTCATCTCATAGGCAACAGTCTCACCAGCCGGGCAAGAGAAGGTCGAAACAACGTAGGAGTTACCAGGGGAGATAGTGATATCGCCAAGATCCTGTGCAACAGAGGGGACATTGTTGGCGGTGGTCTGTTCGCTGACGGCGCTAGAAAGCTTGGCAAAGTCGATCTTGCCATCACCGCTGAAGCTGTACGACGAAGTCTCGAGATCCTTCAGCTCAGGGAAGAGGAAGACCAGGCTGCAAGTCTTGCCGGAGTCGGAAGAAGGAATGTCGAAGTTGAAAGCAGTGGAGACAGTAGAGCTGATGGTACCGTTGTAAGAGGTGCCTGATGCCTTGTCGGGGGAAGAGGAGTCAAGGTGAACGATCAGGTGAGGGTACTCGTAGTCGCCAGAGAGGTCAGTAGGGCAGCTACCGCTGGAGGAGCCGCTGGAGGAGGGAGTGCTGGAGGCAGAGCTAGCAGGGACACTAGCGGAGCCAGAGGGCTGCGAACCACCAGCGGGGGTGGAGTGAGGGACGCTGCTGGAGGCAGGCATGCTGGGCATACCAGAGCTAGCAGATTCAGAGGGCTGAGAACCGCCAGCAGGGCCGGAAGGCTGAGAACCACCGGATGGTTGAGAGCCACCGGAGGGAGCAGGCATGCTAGGAGCAGCAGAGGGAACCGAAGTCATACCAGAGGGAGAGCCACCAGGGACGGAAGATCCTCCAGGAGCAGGGCTACCACCGCCGCCGCCGGCACCGCCAGAAGCAGAGCAGCTGCAGTCAGTGACAGTAACGGTGTTCACGACAGTAGAGGTAGCACCAGGCAGAGGAGTGTCAGCAGGGGCAGTGGACTCTCCGGATGAGCCTCCGGGAGAACCTCCACCAGATCCACCGGGGGACTCACCTCCAGGGCCAGAGGGAGAGCCGGAGGGAGAACCGGAAGGAGCACCAGTGGGAGCCTCAGATCCAGGGCCAGCAGGGACACTGGAGCTGGGGGCAACAGGGACGCTGGAAGGCGCACCAGTGGAGACGCCACCAGATGGAGAGGCAATGGATGAAGAGGCAGAGCCAGATCCGGAAGGACTGGCGCCAGAGCAAGAGTCAGCAGTCAGCTGGACGTTGGTGCAGCCAGTGACGGAAGTGCTGTTGGAAGTATAGACATTACGGCCGTCATTCTGGCCGGTCTGGCAGGCAATGAAGTCTCCAGTGTTGTTGAATTGCAACTTGCCGGAAGAATCGACCGAGAAGCCAGAGGTAGGAGTGGCACCCTCATCACACTGGAATTGAGTAGTATCGGCTGCAATGGGTCCATGTGAGCATTTGCTAACCATTGAGGCTTGAAGCAGGTATAGGTTAACTAATACTTACTGGTGATGATACATCCGCGGCCAGCAGAGTCGGTGATAGCACCGTTGGAATCAATGCAGAAGGAAGAGGCAGACAGGCTGTTATCACCAATGCGGATCTGACCATCATTCAGCTGTCCAAGGTCACCGGAAAGACCTCCGGACGAGGTGAGGTGGAAGCAGCAGCTATCACTGCGGCCAACGAGGGCGTTGGTGCCGGCAGCGAAGGCCGTCAACGCAATGAAGTTTCTCATTGTGGCAAATGCTTGAGTGAGCAGTATGAAACGAATGAATTATACAAGTAATTTGAGAAACGAGACGGGTTACTCCTTGAAGTAATGAGTTGGGGAGTCGCTGAAGGGGAGGATGAACAGAATTGACAGGAAGATGCCGGGGAAAGCAAGACTTAAATGTAGCAGCAAATGGCGGGTGGGAACGATGTACGTTACGAATCTGACCTGACAGGACAAACAAGATGAGGATCCGGGCTCTACCTCCGAGACCGAAGACAAACAGCGAGTGAGCAAAAAGAGGAAAATAGAAACAAGGCTCAGCCTTTCAGCGTTGAGAATAGTCAATGATAGTCATCGTGGGTTGTGTTGTGGACCAAGAACCACATCTCTCATCCAACAAGAATATCGAAGACTCCGAGCCAGCCGGAGAGGTCGTCCGCAGAGAATAGAACAGACGTCATCCTTGAACAGCATTCTGATGCTGTAGACGTGGAGAAGGATCCATGTGAGCGGCTCCACTACGATGGGGTAAATTGACAACCATCAATGGGCACCGTTAAGGCCCTCTGTGGATCAGTTGGATCATACAAGCCTATCAAATACATCAATTACTGCATTTGCCAAGAAGGATCTGGACCTGATTCCTCAAGCCATACACCGAAAGGTCCATCACAGGCAACTCAGGCAACTCGATCCCAGTGGCGAGATGGACTTCCCACGGAACACAGTCTACGGGGGAAATATTGCTCTACCACAGCTGCGTCCTCAACGAAAATGTACCATCGGATCGAACGGATGAATGCATCTATTTCCGTGGATTAATGCTGCCATATCGTGGTATCTTGCAACTGATTGATTCCCGGAATCTCACATCCGGTGGTTTGCCAGGTACGAAGCAGGTACTCGTGGGGAGGCCGCGAATTTTTTTACAATTTATTTTTCTTTTTCAGAAACAAGATCAGTAGGTACTGATTGTCAACAAGAAAGGTTTCTGTTCCCCCGGAAATTTGGAATTGTATGTATACTCCCAGCGCCGAGGATCACCCACCGGGACAGCCGGTAGTATACCGACATCCCGGGACTAGACCAGGGACCTACTGTATTCTCGTTGCCCAGAGAATGGAGATCAGAATAAGCCTCTTACTACATATCGCATCACTGTGGAAAATAAAATCAGAAAAAAAGTGGAGGCACGTAACATATACCGAAAGTGCACACAGCCAGCCTTGTGCGAGTGGTACAATATTGTAAGGATGCGTTAGGCAAACAGATGAGCCCCGATGTCAAAGTCCACTGTTGTACCTGGATTGACCAGTCAACAAGGACCAACTGCAAGAAAATGTAATGGGATTGGGTCCGATCGTGAGAAATCGGAAGTACGGAGCACTTGCTAGCACCTGCTTGTACATAATTCATTACGCACGATCCTGGAAGGGAAACCCTGGCGTCATGTGGAGACACGAAGTGCTGGTTCCACCAACAAACTGGGCGGGCTATTTTTGTGCAATGGTTGACCCAGAATGAATTCAGGTACGGATACACACAACTCGGGTAGTATCATATGAATGTACGCTGTGTTGTTTTCATACTGGCAGGGCTAGATATGGAAATTTGTACACATGCTATGGGATAGTAAGGAGGTTGAAAAGAACAATTCACATTGCAGGGTGCTAGTTCAGACTTAAGAACTAAATACATCATACTGTAATAACGAGCTGGGATCTTCGTACTTAAAGTACGCGATCGAGGACGCGTGTACAAGGCTAGACCCATGTCATACTGGCGATCGGTGATCGATCGGCCTACTCGCTACACTTCTAGAACAGCCCTAGTTACAGTAAAGACTTACACTGGGTGATCGTCGGGGAAACTTAAAAAAAGAAATCCGAATATGAAAAGATGGAATTTTTGGAAAATTATCGAAGTAAATTGGGTCTAATGAGTTAGTTTTCTACTTGTAAGAGGAAGAATTTTGAGCCGGATATTCAGGAACCAGGAACAGCCAGGCACAGCTTTGTACTGTATGTACAGCACCGTGCGGTGACAGCATACTGCTGCATCGAATGGGATGGAATCGTGCAGGAGGATTCTGATTTGAGATTTCGATTTTCCCGATTTCTAAATTTTCGATTCCAATTCCAATTTCCGATTCGCTTATGTTTGTTAATTGGGTATAGTACTCAACGGCCCTTCGCATATGCTCCGAACAAACCATAAATAACCTGTTTCTACGATACCCTATCCAACAAACGGCCAACATCACTTTTCACCATCCCAGTAGTATCACCCGTCAAGCTGCCTAGACCCCACCTGACAACTGCGCCGTTGAGCTAGCGGGCACCAGTGTCACCTAACGCCAATCCCGACCAGTGTCGATCGCAGTGGGGATGTGTCTTAAGCGAAATGGCGGCCCTTAAGCAAGACGTGATTCAGGGAAATCTTTAGTTAAATAGGTCATAGTATGCGTCATAGGTTTATTATTTTAATTGTTTGAATTAACTGGATTTCTTATGAGTTGACATGGTCATCGGAATTAGAATAAAAAATAAATTCCGACTGACTGGCTAGTAGCCTGTTGGTAGCAGGGAGGAGCGAAAGCTGAGGTTAATGACACCTGGTTAGCGTAGTAGTTACTCCTAGTATCATTCGCAATTAATAAACTCTACCATGAATTACTAGGAACAGGCAGGTTGAAAATTGAATTAATTGTATTGGTGTTGAGATGAGTGATATGTAGAATGCAATCTTTGAACAACACCTTTGATTTCCGCTAAATCGTTCTACGCAATACTGACTTTGTGGTCCTTTCATGACGGTCGTTATCGAGTCTGCTTTACATTTAAAATTTCCCTTTCGTCTCCAAGTCATTCATTACATTGACATGAATGGCGATTCGAGTTCCGAAAATATCGTTCCCCAGTCAAACCCGTCCATGTCTATGTTAGTGTTGAATTCTTGCAGTAGGTCATTGAAGCACGGAAGTGTCGGATCATCCGGTGTTGGGTCGGCTGCTTCATCTGGCAATGCCGTTGGGGCGTAGTACTCTTGAGTTGCTAGAGGTTGATGGTAACATTTGTCTCCGCCTTCGTTCTGGGCGCTTCTCCTCTTTTCAGCGGCGATAAATGGTATGTTGTATCTCTTTAGGACAGAATAGAATGATTCCAGTATCCTTTCTGCGACTGGCAATTGGTCCTTCGCCTCCTCTAGCACGCCAAATGCACTGAAGATCTCTATCTGGACCTCCCGGTCATCTTTTTGCATGCTTTTGTTTAGACAAAGGTCCATCAACAAGACAATAATCGCCATGCACACGCAATGTAAAATGCCGGCAGACCTTAGTCGCATCAAGACGAATGGGAGGTTCTCTGTCCTGAGCTGTCGCTCGGTTCGAATGACCATCCGGGCTGCTTCGAGACAGGCATTCCTCGAGTAGAGGTATTTTGGGTCTTTGGAGATCTTCGTCAAGTAGGGCAGGTGGATTCGACATCTCTGAGCATTGGCTAGACTGTTCACAATGTATCGCTGGACAGTGATTGGGGTCGATTTGCGTGGGTCTGAATCAGGCAGCTGGTCCGCTTCAAAGTCCAGTGAGAGAAACCGGGGCAACCCTTTTATGAATGCAATCATTTTCTCATCGATCTCTCGGATTCTTTGGTAATCCATATGGCCACTGCCGGAGTCTGAAAAGGAAGCGCTGTCAGTGAGTTCCCGGCACAACTCAGCAAGTCGGTATCTTTGCAGGCAGTAGGACATGGATGTTGGTTGATCAATGGGCTGGCCAACTCCTTCCATCCCGTCGACTAGATCCTCATCGTTTGCATTCAATGGCTTTTTTGTCGCCATGTGTCGAGGGTTTATCATGTAGATGCCTCTTTGAGCGCCAGCAAATTGGGAGAATTGCCTAGTCACACAATTAGAAATTTCGTAGTACTGGAATAGACCTCCAGGACATACCAATCTGTCCCGACTAAGTTCCACCACACTCTTCGTCCGACCTCTGCTTCTATGGAATCAGGTCGTGGGACATTCAGGTCTCCGTATTGTGGGTGGTCAATCCGGTGAAGAGATAACTGCCACGCGATAGACGTTGCGGATGAAAACCAGAAATGGGCTTGCGATGAGATGCCAACCACGTTACAGATGACAAACCCCACGATGATAGTTGCTTGAACATCCTCGATCGTAGGAGACCCTACCCGTCGAGAAAAATCGAGGAGATCCAAGGTTCTCTGGAGCCATGTCGATGTTTGTTCATGGGCTTCCTTTGCAGATTTGAACAGAGGCCGTGGCATGTCGCGCTCAGTCCAGAAAAATGTAGTGCTGGTAATCATTGCAAGCAGAAGCGCCACATCTCCTAATTGGAGTGGAGTTTTACGACTCAGATGCGCATAGATGTCGTTAACCAGTGCACGCACGGATGGGGCATGGACCACATGATGGAGGTGTGTGATATCAGTTAGATACTTGTCGACAATCTCTCTTGATTCTTTGTGCAAGGGAAGCCAAACACATTTTACCGGCGTATTATCTCTGATGTTTATGGCATTGGACGAAGTCGCAAGGTCAATTGAGCATGCTTTGAATTCAACTTCGAAGGAGGTCAGACAGCTCTATAGCCCCAACATTAGAAGACGTGTTCTATATCCGACCGTTAGCTAGGAAGAACTCACCGACGGGCCTGTATGGGTTATTTCTTCTTCCAGCCAGTCGACTTCACTCGAAGGAGATCGCTCAGTACGATTGTATCTGTCAAACTTTTGTACAAATGATCTTGGCGAATTCTCCTGTGGAGACCCAGCCTGCATTGGGGATCCCGTGGAGATTGAGATTGGCAGAGGCGAACCCGTTCCACTTCCTCCTATCACCACCTCTTCTAGCCTCCGCAATCGCGCTAGAACATCTTTTTCAAAAGTAGTCGAAGATCGACTGGGAGCCTCAGTTGCATCATTTGTTATCACTGACTGTGATGTCTCGTCTCGCGTGCAGTTCAGCCCGCGACTGACGCAGTTGGTACAGGGAAAATTGCGGCTGCATCTGAGCTTCCTTGATCGGCAAAACAAACAAGACACGGGCCGACGATTCCCTTTGCGGGCTTTCGTGATTTGATTCATTGCGAAGAATTCCGAAATAACGTGGGGTTAGTGAGAGAAACTGGCTGTTCCTGCTTGCCCTCTTGGAGGTGTTGGAGGGCTGGAGCGGCAGCCAATCAGAGAGCGATTCGCCCGCGGGAGTTCCGCGGACTTCGGAGATGAAGAAGATTGGAAGTATACAAACTGCAGTTGATTGATCAGCTATAAAAGACACTGCATTCGCACTGAAATTTGAATGAATCAGATTCACCTCACTCAATATTCACTTAGCACTGAAATTTTTCTTATTTGCCTCTTTACAATGAACGCCATTGTTGATCAAATTCGCGATTTGGCCCAGTCGGCCGATGAAGCCACCCGGTTGGACATTCAGAAGTCCCTTCGCCAAGTTCAGCTGGAGCTTCAAGGGCCTAAAGAAGTCATGATGGGTCTTGCAAACTCGGTATTATCATCCCCCGTTTAGAGCATTGGACTTCGTGCTAACACATCTGTCGGAAAAAGTCCCTCCTGCCTGCCATCCTTCGTATTGGATCAGACTTGAAATTGTTTAACGTACTCGCCGAAGCACCTGGACCTTCAACGGTCCAAAGTCTAGCTGATATAACCACCGCGTCATATGATCTACTTGGCAAGTGCAATCCTAGTAAAGTGCTGTCTTTGAATACGATCTAACAGAAAGTTCACAGAGCGAATTCTTCGCTACCTGGCTTCAAACAACATCGTCAATGAAGTGGGTCCCAATGAGTACACAGCAAGCCATTTGACATACATTTTTGCGAGCGACAGAGGAGATGCGATGATCTCCCATGGGTTAGTTTTCTTGCCTGTCGTCTATCCTTTAATCCCAGCTGATGGTTCTGTTCAGTTTTGACTTCCACGCTCCTCATATGCAAATAATGCCCGAGTACTTCAAAGAGACGAAGTATCAGAACGTCGCCAATACCAAATATCTGCCATTCCATAAGGCATTCAAGACAGATCTTCCAGTCTTCGATTGGCTGGTGCAGCACCCCGAGCATCTAGTTCCCTTCCAGAAAATGATGAGTACCATCGAGGGATCGGAGTGGACCGAGGGCTTTGAGCTTCTCGATTCAGAGGCAAAGGCTGTTCCTTCAACTCCCCCAAAGCCTTCGGAGAGGGCTTTCTTTGTGGATGTTGGAGGCGGACATGGCCATCAAGCAACGCTGCTGGGACAAAAATACCCCAACTTGCTAGGCCGTTTGGTTTTACAAGACCTTGAACCTGTTATTTCAGGCTTGCCTCCAATTGATGGAATATCAATCCAATCTTACAACTTTTTTGAAAAACAGCCGATCGCGGGTAAGTGTCTACCTCGTGTGTAACCCTTCGATTCATGACAGCAATTCTGACGTTATTTGATAGGTGCCAAATTTTATTACTTCCGTCGGATCATGCACGACTGGCCCGCTGAGGACGCCGTTAAGATTTTACAGAATACTGCAGGTGCTATGTCCTCTGACTCTCGCATACTTATCGATGATGCTGTTCTACCGGACACCGGAGCTGTTTGGCAAGCCACCATGGCTGACTTAGCTCTGATGAGCAGCTGTGGAGGTGTGGAGAGAACAAACAAGCAGTGGGAATCACTTGCCGATGCTGCTGGTCTCAAGGTCGAGCAAGTTCATTCTTATGTTTCTTCAACTTATACTTCGGTGGTGGTCCTAGCTCCGAAATGAGGCTGAATACTGATCGAGTATATAACACACTACCTACCAGCATATTAAACAATCTCTCCTCCAGACTATATTGAATATATGTGATCTGAATGTAACTTTTATATGATTATTTTTTCAACCCGTAATATTTTTTCAGAAATCCCAGGTAGATATCGCTTGCTAGTAGCCGCAGTAATTCTTGATTGCCAAGACCTGCGTTGGCCCGCTTTTTCAACTGCCACGCGTCGCCACTTTACCTCGTCCCCTCCATCACCTGCGTTCATTTCAGATCAGATTCTGTCCAGGCTATCTTTATTATCGCAGCAATATTTGTGCTTGAAGCACAAATAACTTTAGTGATACCTAAATTATCGCTCTGGCCACGCATGGCAGGGGCTAGCGGGGAGGCGGCGTTTGCATATCATGAGCCGCCAATAGCAACCGTTCTGAACCAGACTGGATTTCTCATCGTTTTGAACATCGTCAATGTCTGCCTAGACAAACTCCTCTATTGTGGACTAATTGGTCAATTATTTGTCGGTATCCTCTGGGGTACGCCCGGGGCGAAATGGCTGGATCGCGAGATGGAAACCGTTATCCAACAATTAGGATACCTCGGACTAATAATGCTTGTCTATGAAGGTAAGTGCATAGTCTCTTAACTTCTTCGAGGAGTCTTACTTACGCATTATCAGGTGGTTTGTCGACATCTATCAAGGCAGTCAAGGCCAATATGATGGTTTCTCTTTGCGTCGCCCTTACCGGAATCGGTGTGCCTATGGGCCTATCATTCATTTTGAAAGAATTAGTCGGGGCGAGCTCATTGCAAGCATTTGCTGCCGGGGCTGCCCTTAGTGCTACGAGCCTTGGGACTACATTCACAATTCTTTCCACGACAAATTTGATCGCTACGCGTCTGGGTACTGTCACTACCAGCGCTGCGATGCTTGATGATGTCGTCGGTTTGGTAATGGTCCAGATTATCTCGAACCTTGGTGGATCTAGTTCATCTTTTGATACTATAACAGTCATCCGACCGGTTTTTGTTTCTATTGGCTTTGCAATCGGGCTTTCTCTACTTTGTGCCTTTTTGATCGGGCCTTGCCTGAGGAAGGCACTCCGCGCAAAGCTCAATGTACCGCCCTTCATGGAGACAATGCAGTTTGCCTTTCTCTACCAGACGCTGGTTTTGGTCGGGATTGTGGCAGGTGCTTCGTATGCAGGGACTTCCAGCCTGTTCGCCGCTTACCTTGCGGGTGTCATAGTCACCTGGTTTAATAGTGTTATTACGAATTCCAAGCAACCAAGCTCTGCTGGGCAAGATGACCCCCACACAGCAGCTGAATCAACTACCGCGAGAGATGAAACCTCGCGTTCCCAAGAACATCCTCGAGATTCTGACACTGCATCACATCGTGCTGGAAGCGATGAGATACCAACAGGTGAACTCGTTTACGAGAAATATTACAAGCAACCCGTTACTCGGATCTTGATCCCATTGTTCTTTGTAGGTCCACTTTCATACCTTTGTTACCCTCAACATACTCATCTTTTCGCAGGCGTCAATCGGGTTTGCAATCCCTATCACGGAAATGTTCAGAGGATCTGTCATATGGCGTGGACTTATCTATTCTCTCTTAATGATGTTCGGGAAGATGGTTACAGGTCTATGGCTGGTACGCTTTTCCTCCAATCCTATATCAAAAGTCGTCACTCTCATCAAGGCATCATTTTCCCGTGTCCGCATTTTTTGTACCCCAGGGACAGCAAAGAAAATTCCGAAGGAAAAAGGCCAGTCCTCTTCGGGGCCTGCCATTCCGTCATCGGGAAATAGTACAGCGGCTGCTGATCACACAAACTCCGATTCGACTCCGTCGCCAGGGTTAGACCAGTCTCCTCGTCGGGCATCTACTCTTCCGTCCGGGTCTCCGGAGGGAGAACAGTCTGGCTCACACTTGAGTCAACTCTCTGCGGTTACATTTCCGCCAAAGCCAAAATCATTATATCCACCATCAATTCTCGGGTTGGCAATGGTAGCTCGAGGAGAGGTCGGGTATCTAATTGCCTCACTGGCACAGAGTCAAGGCATGTTCTCAAGCGCATCTTCTGGTGAGACGTCTGAGATCTATCTAGTGATTATTTGGGCAATTTCGATCTGTACACTTATTGGGCCGATCTGTGTAGGTACCCTTGTCAAGCGCGTGAAGAAACTTCAAGAAAGCCGAGGTGCCTCCGGATCAGACCCACTAGGTGTTTGGGGTATCTGATGTTGGCATGCATGCCACTGTCAAATGAATTTATGAATCATCTTCTAGCGCGCCAAAAGATTTCTGTAGTGGATAGGCCGATGATAACTTTCAGCGCTTCAACCTACTATATTGAGCCACGGGCAATGCCCAAGCACCCCTTCACTTGATTTCTTGATTCCATGGTTCAACAAGGAATTTCAAAGGTATTACCTTATGTAGAGATAAATGCTAACCAGCTTATAGTGCCAAGGCGGCTTGGCGCAGTCAGACACCCTCAGCTTGTTCCTAATGATATATGACTGCAGATAGCCAGCGCGCTTTTTCTTCATGCATCTGGCAATTTATCGTTGCATGAAACTCAAATCTACTCCGTACTCTGCACTTCAGCTCTCGGCGTGTTGAGGCGTCCCATGTGGGACTCACCTTACCTACTGAGTATCTATAATGTAACCGATTGATTGGCCTTCTTCCTCCGGGGCTCCATCCGTACAGCACTAAGCCACAAGGCTGCATGCGCTAAATAACGATTGCATCTGCATATGCATCTGCGGCTTCGAATAATCCCTGTTTGCAATTAAAGCCTCGGAATCGGATGTGCACAGCCCCGTTCCCTCCACCTTGTTAATAATTAGTTTCACACACCCTCAGCTTCTTTTGCCCCGTCAAGGGTAGAAGACCCCTCTCTTGCATCATCTCCATGGTATCTCCAAAAGTCCAAAATGAGTCAAGGCCAAATGATTCGTTTTAGTACACGACGGCAAGGCTTGCAAAGAGTCCGCACTGGCTGTGCGACGTGCAAGTATGTTTGAATCGTGTGATCTTCTGATTTCGTATCCCAATGCCAACATTGAGGCTAAATCTATACCACCACTTTCAGAATCCGCAGGGTCAAATGCGACGAAACTCGCCCGATTTGCAAGCGCTGCCAATCCACTGGTCGAAAATGCGACGGATATTATCTAGTCTCTCGAACCGAACTATCCCATATTCTTCCGTCCAGGATACCTGACGCGGATGATAATTCTTTTCGCAGCTTGGAGTTTTTTCAGCACGTAGTGGCTCCTGTCCTCTCAGGGCCATTAGGTCGATCCTTTTGGACTCATCTAGTCGCTCAACTCGCCCACCAAGAGCCTGCCGCGAGAAACGCCGTGATAACTATTAGCTCCCTATACGAACAATTTGGTAAGGGAATAGGCCAGGGTCGATCTCCGTACGATGATGGTTATGCCATGAGGCATTATAACAGCGCTATCAAGGATATCATCTCCCTCAAAGCCCATTACCCTGAACAGGTCGACACGGCCATCATTGTATCTATTCTTTTCTCCTGCATCGAATGCATGCGAGGCAATAAGCAGGCTGCAGTGAGCCACTGTAGGCATGGGATTCTACTCATGAACTCATCCCGTCCCAATGCAGAATTGGCATCTATCTTCCGACACTTGAGTTTCGTGACTCTCTTTTCAAACGAGTGTCTCGCCGAACTTCCCTTCTTAACAAATGGCGGCTATCCATCCGCGCCGACCCCTTTTCAGACTTTCGCTCAGGCTCAGGAGATGATCGACTGGCTGGGGTATCATGCGGTAAAACTAGCTCGTCTCAGAGAGAAACATCGCACTTCATCCTCGACTGCCTTGGATTATTCATTATTTTTCTCCAATGAGATCCGACGGTTGAAAATTTATCTAGAAACATGGCTTGTCTCTTTCGGTCCTCTTAAGGAACAGTCCAACAGAGACCCCAGATACATGTCCATTGCTCGAATATTGGAGATGCGATGGCTAGCATCAAAGATTTGGACAAACTCCTTCATTGAAAACGACGAAACTGCTTACGATGATTACATCGGCGAGTTCGAGCGTATAGTCGAGATTGCTGAGCAGTCACCACCCGACGAAGACCCTTTTTGGTCAAGGTCGCCCAAGTTTATGTTCGAGATGGGTTTTGCTCCTCAACTTTACTTCACCGTCATGAAGTGCCGCCATCTCCCCCTTCGACTGAAAGCCCTTGCGATGATGAAAGACAAGTGCTGTAAGAGGGAAATATTGTGGGATTCAGGTGCAATCTACCTGGCAGGTAGACGAACAATCGAAAATGAACATGAAATTCAGCTCCCTGAGGATCTCAGCCTCATAAAAAGGATGATTGACAATCCACACCCAGTTCCAACTTTGACTGCCAATCCTCAACTGTCTGATTTCATTTCGTCGAGAACAGAAGATGATGGCAGGATAGGGCAGGATCATGGTGCTTTGGCAATTGCAGACAATCGGATCTATTTCCATTTTCCCACCTCGATCAACGAGGATCTGCCAGCGTGAGTTGACGGTGTTAGTTTATTGGGAAGACTGAGTCCAAAAGCAAGATGAATGTATCTTATCCAAAACAGAAAACGCTACTCTGTTGCATATTAGCGATCCTTTGACATGATTTCTTGTAAACTGGAAATTCTAAGACTTCAAAGCCGAAGGCTTCAATTTCCTTTCTTTCTCTTCTACACCTGTGGTCGAGGGGGCTGCACCTATAGTAGGGCCGTTATGGGTAGATGAAGTAGTATAGATCATAGTATAGCTTTTGTTCGAGAGGAAGACCTCTTCCAATAGTATATTTCACACAACCTCTCTAGGCTCAATACAGATGCGGAGAAACAAAAATGCGATAGCTTGAATATTGTACAATGATATGAAGTCCCCGATTACAACTTGCCACCAGTGATCTGCTCACCGAGCTTCTTGACTCGGTCTTGAGTAACATCCCAGCGGGCAGTCTCGCTCTTCCGTGTCTCGTTGACAGCGGACTGGACAGTTGGGGGCGCACCCAGGTTCCAAACATTTTCACCGGGCTGGTGGTCATTGCGCCATTCCACGTTTTCGCCATCGGGGAATGCCCGATCAATTTCCGCAGAGAGTTGGTCTTCGGTTGTGATAAACGTGCGCGCATGCATGTACAGCGAGTGGAGATCGTCTTGGTGCTGGGCTTTCTTTTGGGCCTGCTTCGCCTCCAGGCGAGCCTTGGAGAAGGCCAATCGTTGTTCGCGGTTGGCGTCTCGCAGGAAAGTATCGTTAGGGGCGAGCATAGCTGCCACGACAGACGGCCGTGTCAGACGCTCATCTTCAGCTTCCGGCTGGTCGAAAATGCGCTGACGGCGTTCCTGACTCATACGGCTTCGGGTGACCATTGTTTTCTCTGCCGCCATTTTCCGTTCGTGGAGAACGCTCAGACTCTCACGGAGATGGCTTCGCCGGCGGTTTGCCATTCTCAATTTAAAAAGCTGTTGTTCACGTTCTAATTCATCCGATGCGCGGCTCGGCTTCGTTGATCGCGCGGGTGACACGGCTTCGACATATTGCTGGGAGGGCTTGTCGGCACGGCGGACGGGAAAGATTTCGCGAGGCACGGGCAGTGTACCCTTGACCTTGGGCTTCACTGGGTTGCTCGGTTGAATAATGCGAGGAATATCGAGGTAATGAGGGGATTCGGGGCCGACTCGAAGGTTGGTAGAGGTCGTCGAAAAACCGCGGGCCTGCACGTTAGCAGCCCGGGTGGCGCGGAGAGCTGACATTTTGATAAAGCTCTCAAGACCAGAGATTTATATTAGATTGATCCAATTGTGGTCAACAGAGTCCCCCAAATTCAATGGGACAAGGTGGAATCAATCCGCTGGCACCAGATTGGATAGGAGGATGCGCGGACAAGCCAAGCGGAAGAAAATCCAAGCGGTGTGCCTGGAGGTTTCAGGCAGAAACGGGCAGAAATTCAGGCATCAAAAAAGCTCTAGTCACGTGTTCCTACACACGGCAGAAATTTCCAGCCTCCAGGGCGGTCAGAGATAGTACCAGCCTTGGCGCCCCAAAAAAAAAAAATAGTCCGCTGAAAAACTTCTCTTCTTCTCTTCGCGCTCTGCCACTCCTCGTGTTTGGTCTCGCCTTCGATTTTTTTCCGAAGGCCAATCTCCTTTCTTTAACCCCCTACTTCTAAGGATAACCTCATCATGGGTACCGGAAAGAAGGAGGCCGCTCGTAAAGAGCGGCAGGGAAAGACTGACGATGGCATGGGAAACGTCAGGACGAAAGGTGAAAACTTCTACCGGTATGTCGAGCTATGATCGCAAGCTATTTGGCCACCTCTCCTGACTCATTACAGCTCTGCAAAGAAGGTGAAGCACCTGAATATGTTCAAGGATGGTAAAGCTCGACGAAATGCTCAAGGAGACATCACCGTCGCTGCCTCTTACCAATCCCGCGATGCCCCCGTTGCTCGCATTGAGCCCAACCGTAAATGGTTCGGTAACACCCGAGTTATCTCCCAAGAGGCACTCACTTCATTCCGTGAGGCTGTCGCCGAGCGTGCTTCGGACCCCTACCAAGTTCTTCTCAAGACCAACAAGCTCCCCATGAGTTTGATTCGGGACAATGACAGTGTGAATGGGCTCAAGCAACATCAGGCCAAGATGGAGATTGAAAACAACCCTTTCGGTGATACTTTCGGACCCAAGGCTCAGCGTAAGCGTGTCAAGCTGGGTGTCTCTTCTCTGGAGGACCTCGCTGGCGAGACCGCCAACCTGCAAAAGTCATATAATGAGAAGCTGGACCAAGGTACTCACGACGATGGTACGCCTATCGTTGCAAGTGATGTTGGCGGCGAGTCCAAGGAGAACTCTCTCACTACCGCCCGAGAGTCGGTCTTCTCCAAGGGACAGAGCAAACGTATCTGGAACGAGCTTTACAAGGTCATCGATTCTTCCGACGTGGTTATTCACGTTCTGGATGCTCGTGATCCCGACGGCACTCGCTGCCGCAGTATTGAGAAGTACATCCGCGAGGAGGCTCCTCACAAGCATCTCATCTTTGTCTTGAACAAGTGTGATCTTGTACCAACCGGTGTTGCTGTAAGTTCTTACTACTTTCTATCACACTTCTTCCAAGCCCCCCAAATCCCCGTCTCTTTTTGCCTGCTCGCATTTCTCTTCTCTACTTTTGCTTTTTGTTCTTGTTTTGCATCCGGCCTTGAGGCCGTTCCATCGCTAAGTCAAGGCTTCTTCCTACGACTCATGTCGTGCTCTGCTCAATGGAGGTCTGTCTGTTACAGCTTTGGTAGATCGACACTCTCCCGCACCGAATTTCTTTCTGAAGCTAGGTTGACTGGTTCTCGTCTTGAGGACTTGTCGCAAGGGAGAGCTGTGTTTTGTTTTTGAGTTGAGTTCTGCCTCTGCCTTTTTTGGTGGCTCAGTGGTAGAACTCTTAGTAACATCCCACACATTCTTATTTATTCACTCATCTCGTGTCTTCATTACAATATGCTAACGTGTATCTGACACCAGGCCGCTTGGGTTCGTTACTTGTCTAAGGACTATCCCACACTTGCGATGCACGCTTCCATCAACAACTCTTTCGGCAAGGGATCCTTGATTCAACTGCTTCGTCAGTTCTCATCTCTCCACTCCGACCGTAAGCAGATCTCCGTTGGTTTGATCGGTTACCCCAACACCGGCAAGTCCTCCATCATCAACACTCTTCGTAAGAAGAAGGTTTGCACCGTTGCTCCCATCCCTGGTGAGACCAAGGTGTGGCAGTACGTCACCCTGATGAAGAGAATCTACCTCATTGACTGCCCTGGTGTGGTCCCTCCCAACCAGAATGACACTGAGGAAGATATTTTGCTTCGCGGTGTCTGCCGTGTCGAGAACGTTGAAAACCCAGAGCAATATATCCCCGCTGTCCTTCGTCGAGTCCAGCCACGTCACTTGGAGCGCACCTACGGTATCAAGGAACCTACTGATGCTATTGACTTCCTGAGTCGCCTGGCTCGCAAGGGTGGTCGACTGCTGAAGGGTGGAGAGCCTGATCTGGACGGTGTTGCCAAGATGGTCATCAATGACTTCCTGCGTGGAAAGACTCCCTGGTTCACCCCCCCTCCCAAGGCTGCCGATGCTGAGGGCGATGATGCTAAGATTGAGGGCCGTGAAGGTCGTCTGGGCGAAATGGGCCGCAAGCGCAAGATCGATGAGAAGACAGACGAGCCAGCTGAAGAGGCCGAGTCTTCGGAGTCTTCCGGTCCGGAGTTCGAAGGGTTCAATGAAGGTGAAAATGACTCTGACAACGATTCTATCGCCAACCTGGAGATCAGCGATGTCGAGAGTGGTGAGGAAGATTGAACGCCTCGTGTCACCGCGGGTACAATCCCAATTTTCCAGTCTTTGGACTTTTGTCACCGCACCATGACTTGCGACTCTTGAAATACAGAGAATGCATGCATGCCCATCAACCCCACTGCCAACTGGGCTCGTCTCCATCGTGGAAGGGCCCAGGTATCTGACATTTGCATGAAGCCGGGTGGAAACGCCCGACCAGCAACATCGTGTCACAAAGGCCACGTTCCTGGATTGCCAGCGCAATCCGGATTGATCCAGAGATCATCAATGGCTCGACCTAGCCTGGTACAGTCCCAGCTGATTCTGGCATGAGTCTGGCGTCAGATGACCCAAACCAGGACAATCTGGTCCCACATGAGATACCCGATCCTCCAAGGACTCCAATAAAATTCTTTGCCTATAATAACCTTATTATTGTAACTGTGCCTTATACTATAAGTAATACAAGTAGTTTCTGTAGTCCGGTATATATATTAAATAGTATTTAATCCCTAACTGCCCAATTGCGGCCTGCAGTGCCCATTCCAGACTAAGAACCAGTGGTTCTTTGTTACCCAAGTGTGGCACTCTCAATCCCCGATATATATTGTCCGCAATCAATCTTCAATAAACCACCTCAACCCACGACTAGAACTGGCAACTCTTGACTTTAAAAGTGCTGGCTGATATCAATACCATTCTCAGCCAGACTTATTCTCTCATCACTCTCATCACTCTCATCACTCTCTCTTTTCTATTCCCCAAACTACTAGTCTCTACCAGACACACTGAGTGTTGTACCGCGGTTCTTTGCTGATCATCCGGGGATCGCACACCGCCCGCGTGGGGTCTCACCTTCGTCATCTCTCCATTTCAGCTGCAAGAGCTGCAAGCGCTACGCCAATTTCCTCTTGGCTCTGTCGCTCACCGCAATGTTCATGCAGTGATGCCGGACGACATGTCTATGATCCCGTACAGTGGTGGGAACCTCGATGTTGTGCTGTACGTGTTTGCCTCTTGCATTTCCCTTTGTCCTTTCACTACCACCTGGTAGTTACTAGTACCATTATACTGACCGTGAACTAGCCGACACAATGACTCGGTCGTGGTTTTGGACCGTGATTCCCAGCAGCTAGCCCTGCGAAATGCCGCCGATGCCCATGAAGGAAATTTGGAGTTTGCAGACTGTCCGTGGTGCCACCGCCCCATGCGAGACAGTAGTAGAGGCAGGCATCGCGAGGCGACCGACCCAGAGGCGGAGTTCGTCAATCCAAACTACTTTCGCATGTTGAACAACAGCAGTCTCCCAAGCTCAGCAAATTCTTCACGCCCTCCATCACCGCGTCGACGTCTCGTTCAACCCGCCCTCCCGCGTGGCATCACGAGTGCTCCCTCTCAGCCCGCAGCCGCACCGCCCCAGGGTATTTCCTCTGCGGCCTTCAGTCAAGATTATTTCAAGCGCTTCTTCGTCGAGGAAAAGGAACTTGGCAAGGGAGGCAAGGGAGTCGTTCTTCTTGTCAAACACATGCTAGATGGCGTCTCTCTTGGTCACTATGCCTGTAAACGTGTACCCGTCGGCGACGATCACGAATGGCTCGAAAAAGTATTGGGTGAGGTGCAACTATTACAGCATCTTTCGCACCAGAATCTCGTTTCATATCGGCATGTATGGCTTGAAAATGCACAGATCAGCACATTCGGCCCTCCTGTAGCATGCGCTTTCATTTTACAACAATATTGCAACGCAGGCGATCTACATAATTACATATATGGCTCCGTCCAGACATCAACAACTGCCCAGCAACTCAAAGACCGCCTTCGACGGAAATCGAGAGGCGAACCCGAGCCAAGGGCTGGCATGGGAGGACCTCGTATCCTCCAACTGGATGAGATCTATTCTTTCTTCCGAGATATCACCTCGGGTTTGCGACATCTTCATATGAATGGGTACATCCATCGTGATTTGAAGCCTAACAATTGTCTCCTTCATGACACGAGTGATGGGATTCGCGTTTTAGTAAGCGACTTCGGTGAAGTTCAGCAACAGAATGCGATCAGGAAATCAACAGGTGCGACTGGAACAGTCTCATACTGTGCCCCCGAAGTACTTCGACAGGATTATCCTGATGGACCATTTGGTAATTTCACTTTTAAATCGGATATCTTCTCACTCGGAATGATCCTCTACTTCCTTTGTTTCGCCGAACTCCCATACGCCAGTGCCGATATTATCCACGAAGAGAATGAGGATCTGGATCAACTTCGTGCCGAAATTACTGGCTGGACCGGATTCGATAACGCACGCCGACGACGACCCGATCTTCCTGAGAAACTTTATACATTCCTAGAGCGGCTACTGTCCGTGGACCCAAAGCGACGACCAACAGCCGATGAGGTACTGAATGGGATCCAAGCTGGTGCAACTGAGAGCTTCCGCTTTAAAAGAAATAGCTCTGTGAGTCCTGACCTGCCAGGTGGGCCACGAATCCACCCAGCAGATAGTCCACAGCCATCGATTGAGCGTGCGTTGTCGCCAACGAAAAAACTCCCCGCGCACAACAGCCAATTGGCATATCGTCGTGATTCGATGTTTGACTCCAGCGGCTCTGGCTCGGGGAGCAGCAGGACACCAGACCCAGATGCAACGATTGAGAACCCACCATCATTAAGTCCAGACCGAGATATAGTTGTCCGGCAACGATATTCCGCAACATCACCACCGGTGTCTCCAACCAGATCTGCTCACGAAGAGACACGATCACCGTCTCCAACTCGACCACAACACCTTCTCCCACCACCACCTAGCCGATTCCCACACTTCGACCTTGTGGAATCTATTTCTTCGCCCGGATGGCAACTCTCCCTCTTCTTATTAAAGGTGGTCTCCGCCTTTCACCCCTGCTCTCCACTAGCAGTAAACGCATGGGTTTTATACCCCCTCATCCTCTTGGCTGCCGCTACGCTTGGCATCCACGACTTTAGGTTACAAATATCTGCATTGATCGCACATATATTAGTTGTTGGTATTGGTATGTGCTTCGGGGTTCTTTGCGCTTGGCGCGTGGAACCACCCAGTGATACCTCTCACTGGACTACCATCTGAGAAGTGACTCTATTCATTCACATTCATATTCATGCTTTTATGACCTGGTATGAAAATTTCAATTTACGAATCGAAAACGAAGGGTTCAATGTTCAGTTAGTTAGTTACTATTATATAGGCGCCGGCCTATATAATTTATGGGCATAAATAGTATCTATCGTATAATACAAGAAAAATGTCAGGACATTAAAATAACTGGCGTATCCATGTGTTCAAATCCCCCACCAGCCCTGCGGTGCTACAAAATAAGGCCGTAAGTATCAATAAAGACACAATACAGACTGATTCTGCAGTTCGGTAGGACTTTAGTGGCAGAGGACTGAAGGATGCCCAGTCAGAGAATAGCCCAAAGTTTTGATCTTGGAATTCGTGATGTGAATCGTACCATTGTGAAGTAGAACCACTTTGTCGCGACAAAAGCCACGGCAGATGATATTCCTGTCAGTGGAGATGGGGCTGGGAAAGAAGATGGGAGGAAGCGTAGAATAGAAGGGGCTAATTTCGGAAAAAAGTGAATTTCTCAATAAGTGATTGAAAAAAAGGAACCTACGCGCAGATCCGATAGAAAGTAGTGTATCATGATATATCGTTTTGTTTGGGTATATAAATTGTTGAATCCAAAAATCTTGAGAAGATCAAAGCCAAGGTAGATCAAGATGAGTTCATGCGAGCAGCCCGGAATTTACTGATGCGCCTAGGCTCAGTTTCACCTTCAAGGATCTCGTATTCTGTGTCTTTTTCCACGAAGCCGCCTTGCTGCTGAATTCTGCGATTACGCGCTTTGTAGAACTCCGAAGCAATCTCACGTCGATGCATTTCTTCGTCTAGCTCATCTGGCTCAGGAGCAGCGGCAGGTCGAGAGATGACATCTCGCTCGACTAATTGGTCGGCCAATGTTTTGCCCTCTGGTGGTTGGGGAGCAGAGGGAGTTTCAGTGATATCAGCGATGGGAGCAGAGAAAGGCTTAGGTTCTTGAGGTGTTGCAGGGAAAAGAGTTGGAGGAGTGGCGGCTGGAACAGCGTTGGCTTGTTTGCGAGTTGACCGAGGTTCGGATGGCTGAGAAGGCTTGAGAGATGATTCGGCTGAGGTGGAATCCATTGTATTGTTGGCTGGTGCAGCGGCTCGCGCAGTCTTGAATCGCGAGACCTTCTTAGGGGGGTCATTTGCAACAGGTCGAGATTCCGGGGTTCGGTATGTTCGCTCAACGATAGCATCCGAGAGGACTGTCACATCAGGTTGTTTCGATAGGCGTGTCCGTTGCTCTGCAGGAGCAGGTGCCGGTTCAGCGGCCGGTGCAATGTCAAGATCTTCTGCGAAAGCAACGCGCTTCTTTGGTTTCTTGCCTTTATCAGCGGAGTCCACACCATTGGCATGGGTCTCTTGAACGGGTTCAGGGGTCTCATTCTCTGGACGCATTTCCTCTGGCAGAGACTCGGCATTTTTTCCAATGTTATACATTCCACGAGCATTGAGTTTGGCCTCTAATTCCCGCATTTGCTGATGATATTCCTCAGTCAGCACATGATGTGAGCGGCCATACTCGTCCTCATTTTCTTCGTCATCCGAGTTGAAAGCATAATCTTCATCTTCATCCATCGAGAACTCGCTCCCCTCTTCGTCCATTTCCAGCTCTGCGACGATAGCCCCAACCTCATCGATGCCATACTGAAACATCTCCCGGCGTAGTCTGGCGTCTTCGGGGGATTCGTCGATATCTGTAACAGGGGCTTGCTGGCGGTCCTCAGGAGTAACGAGGGAGACCGGTCGTTCAAGATCGGGATCCTGCTCTGGTACAGTAGCTTCAGCCTCTGGCGCCTGTACTGGACAGTCCGGCGAGTGAGTTTCCGGGTTCACGGGTACCTCTGCCGATTTCTCGTTTGCTTCGACATCCGCGGCGGAGCTTGCGGGAGCGGCAGAGTTGGAACTTTGAGCGGGTTGCGCAGTCTCCGGGATATTCTGGACGCCAACCTGTTTCAGCACGTCCAGAAGTTGAGGCGCTTGATCACCGGGGGTATTGATCGAGCTTGAGATGACCTCTCCATCCTCATCGAGCTCCTCCATGATCTCGCGCATGGGAAAATCCTTGCCACCTTCGACGGGTATTTGGTCCTGCTCATCCAGCGCGTGCATCTCATTCTCAGCAGCCCGGAGCCTTTTCTCCATAGCAGCAACATTTTGCTTCACATAGTCGATTCTCCGTCCAAGAAGATCAACGACCTGCCCGCGCGATCGGGTCACATTCTGAGAGCCGAGAATCTTTTGCATTTCCTCCTCATCCACCAGTGTACCTCCGAACTCGCGGCCGACCTCTAAGAAATCTTCAATAGAGGCGTCATTTTCGAGAATCCCAATCTCCTCGCGAATTCCATCGTATTCGGCTTCCCAGGTTCTCCAGTGGTAAAGGGACTCTTGGAGCTGTAGGATGTTGTTTTCGAGGGTGAGTCGGCGCTGCTCGAGAGCGTGAAGGTCGTGGTTGGGGATCCCCATGGTGGAGTCTCGCTTTGATCCCCTTGTCGAATATAATTCTCTCAGTATATTCCCTCGTGATGAGGGAAGAGGCCGAGCTGACACGAAGTAGGGGGAGGAAGAAGAGAAAAGAAGAAAAGAAGGAAAGACGAAGAGAAGAGAAAAAGAAAAAGCGGGTCATGTGCCCCACATCTTTCTTATCGGCAATCGCTGACCTCTCCGACTGTCAACTTGACCTCTTCCTTTCATCTTCAGCCTCACCTTCAGCCCTTTCTACCCTTACGGCCCAGCTCATCCCCGAAGATGGCGTCCAAACGGGATGAAGACGGTATGTATTGCTAGTCCATCTTCTCCAACCTCTTCAACTAACTCAAACCTCATTGAACAGAGGTCTGCCCCGTCTGCAAGTCCTCGCGGTATCTCAACCCGAACATGCGCTTTCTCATCAACCCGGAATGCTACCACAAAATGTGTGAATCGTGCGTCGACCGCATCTTTTCATCCGGTCCCTCCAACTGCCCTGTTGCCGGCTGTCGAAAGACCCTGCGGAAGAATCGCTTTCGCCAGCAGACCTTTGAAGATATCGGGGTAGAGCGAGAGGTTGATATTAGGCGTCGCGTGATGCAGATGTACGTTCCCCGAGACTCCCCTAAAAGCCAACATCATCTAACCATAACTGCCGTTTCTCTACAGTCTGAATCGCCGAGAAGAAGAATTTGACAGCAAACGCAACTACGACGACTTCCTAGAACAACGCGAAGAAATGATTGCCAATCTAGTCTCCCGCACCGACGAAGCCAAAACCAACGCCCAACTTCAAAAATACGCCGCAGAAAACGAGCAATCCATCCGCGCAAATCTCGCCCTCGAAGAACAAGAAGCAACATCCTTCCAAGCTCGCATGACCCTCGAACAAGAAGAAGCTCAAAGACGCCGTCAAATCGCTCGGCAGGAATACGAGAACGAGCGACGCGAGCTCCAAGCTGGACGCGAGGACTTTCTCTCCAGACTCGCTGCAGGTACAGCTGCTGATGCAACTGCCATTGCAAAGGAAGGTAGTAAAGTTCATCTTAAGAAATCTTCAGCCCGACGCAGTGAAGAAGAGCGTATTCGCCTTAAGCAGGCTGCTTTACGCGGAAGCGAGACAAAGCGTGGTACACCACTTGCCAATTCCGAGCTTCCTGCAGACTCGGGTTTGATCAAGGGTTTGAAAAAGATCAAGACTCCCGAGCCGGAGAAGCCCTACGATCCGTTTATGGGATTGGTACCCGAGAAGAGAGATTATTATACCCTTCAAGAATCTTACCCTTCCACGTACCTGGAGAGACAGCGTCAAAATGTGCAAGGCTCGGCTGGTGGTTACGATCTGCGCGAGTATTACTCGCGTACTTTACTAGAAGCCTTTGCGGGTTTGGGCTGCTTTGTTGAGGAGGAAGTATCGAAACGTGAAGCTGAGAAAGCTTCCAAGCCTATGGCCACTGAAGGAGCTGCGATTGCGGCCGCGACTCAGCAATGAAGAAAAAGGCCCATGGTTGGATGGGCTGCGGTGTGGCATAGATCGCATTTGTATATACAGGTAGCATAGCCGTGGAGTTCTTTGTCATTTACAGTACCATAATTTGTGGAACTATCTATTTACTCACAATGAAATGATACGGTAGGGTGATAGTATCACCTCTTTCATTCAGTGATGTCAATTTTATTATACACTATGAACCACGCTTGAATGTATGGAAACGCCGAAGAAAAAGTGACTCGAAATAAAGCAGAATGCATTGCAATTATCCACGCCAAAAGAACGAGTTACAGGGTTATCAAAATATCAATCTGTCGCTAAGTCCGACCAGTCAGCTCAGCAGTGCTCTCAATACCTTCCCAAGGAAGTTCAGAATCTCCCTCCAAATCAACTGATTTAGTCACATCAATGCCAATTGATTCCAGAGTCTGCTCCATCTCTCGCTCAGTCATGTGGTTGCCACCATCAGTCTTGTGGTCTTCCAAAACATCGTAGAGGGCGTATATTTGGTCCGACTTTTGATCAATTTCTCTGATCAGGGTCTCGACCTTCTCTGTTAAAGATTTACGCTGGCGCTTGGAAATAGATGCGTCCAGCTTGTTGTATGCACTTTGGTAACCGGCTAATTGCATCTTCAAGTGAGAGAGTTCATCCTCGAGAGCCTTGAGGACGTTGGCGAGAGCAACAGCTGGTGGCTGAGATGGCCGAATAGTAGGCTCAGGGTTATGTACGGAGGGCTCTGGCATGCGCTCCGAAGCTGGGACAGGCTGGGGAACGTTGATGGGTTCGTGATCACACTGTCCATCATTGGGTAGGACATTCTTGCACACGGTGCAATTCTTGCCATTGTGCTGAGCAAGGTCGTCAAGGGCCTTTTGAGCTGCTTCCGGGAGACGAGATGGGTTGCTGACAGCAAGTTCTGCATGGTTCAGGGTGATGTCAGGTAGGATAAAGGCGGATGTCATATCCTCTTTCGGAGCACGCTTTTTGCGTGATGCCACCGAGGCAACTGAATGGTCGGAGTGACGACGGTGACGCTCAACAGTAGGAACAACCAGGCTAACCTCATCCTCCTCAGTCATCGCGACTGATCGGGAAGTGAGGTCACCAGTGGCTGATGCAGGTCGAGGAATAGCGGGTTTGGGCTCACGAAGAGATGATTTGCGGGGGAGGGGTGTTTTAAGGATGCCCTGGCGAGTTGAATTGGCAGTTTCATTTGCAGTTACGTCCTTTGCGGCGCTTGAACGACGTTGCTTGCGCAACAATCTCTCCTCCTCAAGGGTTCTTCGGAGTCGAGAAATTTCATTTTCCTGAAAATTAAATATGAGCATACTTTGCTGAAATAAAGGCGGATAAGGTTTTACTCACATCAATAACACTCAGTAGGGTTAACTCATCCATATCTGATTGAGCTCTGCTCTGCTCAGTCATCTCAATCGGTTCGCTCACATCTTCCACGACCACCCGCTTCACCCGCTGCTTGCTAGTGTTGGGCTGCTTCCTAGAGCTCTTCGACCCAGATGCACGAGGTGCTTCTGATCGAGACTTTTTAGATCCAGATGTACGCTTGGCGCTTGGCACGTCAAGAGAGAAAAGGGCCTCTTCGGCACGTTCCTTCTCAAGTCGGAAAATCTCCTTGTCAACTTGGGTGGAGATCTTTGAACGAGAGTCATCCTGACGCTTATCCTTGGGGTTGGATCGTGTGCTTCGGGATGTCAGATCGCGTGTGCCCCGGCTCATATCACCACTGCGCTCGGTATACATTTGGCTATCGTCAACTTCGGACGCGCTTGACATAGCTTCAGAGTCACCGGTGTCCTGCTCTTGGTTCCTGCGATTCAACTGAGACTTGAGGTCCACGTTCTCTTGTCTCAGAGCCTCATTTTCAATCTTGAGCTCGCGCGTCTCCAAGTAAGCAACACCAAGCTGTGAAATAGCGGATTCGCGATCTTGGTTCAGGCGTTTGACTGCTGCCTCCTGCACATGAGCCTTTCGGTCCGCAATGTCGAGCTGGTTTTGTAAGGCAACATTCGCGGCTTCGAGTTCTAGAAACAATTAGTCAGATATTAAAGGCAGAGATAAGCAAGCTCTTTGGAAAACATACTTTGATTCTCACTAGCGAATCGCTTTGAGCTCTTCTTGTAATCGCCTTCGTCGGCGTCGTACTTGTCAGAGTTTCGAGATCGGCCTGCCTTGAGGGCGGCATTTTCAGTACGATAGCTTTCCAATCGCTTCTCTGCGTCGGTCTTGAACATCTGTAGCTCCGCAACCTTGTCCTGCAACAGTCGCAGATTGACAAACAATGCCTTTTCATCATCTGGGATGGGAACCGCATCGAGAGGCATATGCTCGCGCGTCATTGAGACGTCCGTCGCGTCGTGGGGAGGAGACACAAATCGGGTAGAGCGTAATTTTGACTGGCGTGGGAAAACAGGTGTTCCATCTTCATAAACACCAGAGACGAGTTCAGAGATATTGGGAAGGTCGGGGAGAAGGAATGAATTGCGGGTCATTGTGTCGCCCATGGTATTGTTCTGGTTGTTCTGATTATATTCGGTATGTGCCGAGCTGGCTTTGCGTGGAGTTCCTGAGTTGCTGTGACTGGTAGATTTCCGCATTTCCTTCGCGTAAGCCTCGCGCGATGCACGATCCACGGCATCGGCAATCTCTTGGGACTGATTTGGGTTGGCAAAACGCGTCGATCGCGAATTTGTCGATGTTTGAACCGGTCGCTCATCACCCAAGAAAGAACCATCATAGGATTCGCGCACCTTGGCGTGCATGTCTGATAGTGAGCGTCGTTGATCGCGTTGAGACTTGGAAACTTGGGGGCTCATGGCTTGCTTCTGGTTCTGAGCTTGTGTTGCGCGACGCAATTGTGCATCTTTGCGGAGATTTTCGCTAACGGCGCGTCGTGTACTACTGCGGACAGGTTGAGATTGTTTCTGAGGAGTTGGATACTCCACCCGAACGGCGGGTGAAGATGATCGAACACTGTTTTCGAAGCTCATCACGGAGTCGCGCGAATCGTCTACGCGACGAGGCTTGCTCGGACCACGTCCAAGCTCCATAGACAAGCTGTGGTCAGAGAACTCATCCTCTGCTTGCATTTCGTCTTCATCGGAGGGTGGTAATTGTGAGAAATCGGGGAAAGCGCGGTCAAGAGTAGAGGTGTTGATAGCGAAGTCGGGCTCTTCGTCGATGTGGAGTTCGCGCGTGGACGCCAAAGCCTCGTGCTCGGGGTCGAAATCCGACATGGTAAGACTCAAATCCTGAGGCATAATGAAAGCCTTGAGGAGATGAGAGGAAGTGTAAAGAATTACAGAAGCAGAGGCAGAAACAAAAGTGGGAGTGAGTGAAAGTGAAAGTGGAGGAAGTTGAAGATTGAAAGAGGCTGGGCCGGGTTTGTTTTGGTGGAACTTGCATGTTTGGGCGGAGACGCGGGCCAATCATTCCTCCCGCCTCCACGGAGTATTCACTACACTACTCAACTCACTAGTACTCTAGTACTCTAGTTTATGGTAGAGTAGTTAATTATTATTATTTAATGCAAACTAGGTGATTATAATAATTCTTATTATTCTAAATAATATTTTATTAACTATAGAGTGATTACCAGGGCATCGTGTTGTGCTGCTAGTAAGTATGCTTAGCAACTATGGGTAGGGAGTAGATGAAGATCTAGTGTATCAAGTAGCCAGTATCTTGTGGAACTACTACAAATACTAAGAGGCGTAATCAAATTTGCAGGATTCCATATAGGACAACGAACAGACTCTTAAGACACAATGCAGTTGTTGGCTTTGTTGTCCTTTGTCTACCCTATCCTTATGCCGAGACCTTCAAGGTCCCACAATAACGGTTTTTTGTATATCTTTGTGTTTTATAGTAAATTGAGTCTCGGATGAACACGAAACCACTATATGCTCAATGACATGAGATTCTCCGTTGTATGAGATAGAGACACTCGTTCAACTTAACAGACGTTTGGAAAGACATGATGAGCACTTGTCCTAGTAGTCCATCCGTAGCTATAGCATTTATATGATATTCCGTGTCCTTCTTGGGATATCATTCAAGATACATCATTGGTATACATAACCTTGATTTGGTAACTAAATCGAACTTCCTGTCTATACTATAGCCGTTCAGCTTGTACAATATCGCATCGTCGCATCTGATCTCTATCACCCTATCACCCCATCATTCCAATTCAACATCAATCGCGCTTTGACCGGTAGTCATGATCACATTAATTTATAGGCTGCTTGAAAATTCTGAAGGTACGTATTCAATTGCTCATGGATATCTGTTTCTATATAATGGAAACTGACGTAAAGCCACAGATCTCTATTTCATCCTCGTTACCGGTGCATATGCATTGTACATCTTATTTCTGGAAGAAAGAATAGCACGGATGGTGGCTGTTAAAGACTCTGACCAGTCGGATCAGCATATAGCACCAAAAGAAGAAGAAGAAGACGGAAAAGGAGAAGAGGACGAAGAAGCAGTGGAAGTAGATGCAGTAGAGGACGAAGAAGGCGAAGAAGTGGATATTTACCTCCATAGCTTTCATCGAATTCTTGATCGACTCAGACGGGAGACTGCAGCTGCCGAGTACTAATAGAACTCGGAACTACTCGATTGCTAGTAGCAATCGAGCCATCCTCTTCTAGAACGGATGACCACCAGTCATTACATGGCAATACATCCAATGGATAAGAAGCTTGCAAGCTTTTTGTGAGAGCCAAACTTTGAATAGCTGAACTGCTCTATATAATTCACATCAGATACTTACTAAGTGTTAGTGTTTGTTTATATACTGCTAGATTATAAAAAAAGAGAAACCATTTTCCTTCTGATGCCGATAAATTAAAGCATTCCCAGCGAAATTTCACCTATTCCCTGTATTCATTGTTTCCTCCATCTTTCAAACATGAGTCGACATGCAATTGAGTAATAGAATTAGTTAGACATTTTTCATTTTTTTCGGTTTTTTTCGGTTTTTTCTTCTTTTTTTTCCATTGAAATAATTGCGTAGCCTGGGCCCCCGGTTAATCCGATTAACCGGGGGCCCAGGCTACGCAATTATTGTTGAGTCAACACTGGTATGAAAAAGGCTGCATGATTTGTACAATTAGGCGCTGCAAACATGAACTCAATATCGTAAGGGATCGAGCTCTCTACATTATAAATTTAGAAAGCGAGATGGAAGAAATCCACGACTAGAACATACCTCTTCTAGGTAAGAGTCATACTACTAGCCGTAGAAAGCTGAAAATAGATACTGTGAAAATGAGCCAACAATCTTAGGATACTATCCAAGGACTTGATGAGTATACATAATCACTGCTGAAGAGTAAAGGTACTTGATAAACGAGGTTGAGGCTATAATAAGACGATCCTTTGTTTCTGAAACGCTTTCTGATAACTTTAAACTCTTTGATTCGACGTTCCCTAAAATGAACCTCCATTCATGTCGCTGACAAAACAAAGGACGTTCAAATGCCCAATGAGGTTATTGTCTTAAGGCAAAATGAAACGACAGAGGATCGAGAGCTATAAGAGGGCACAGGTTTCTCGAGTATTCGGTTCATCACAGGATTCGACATTCGAATCAAGATCTTCAAGCATTTAGCAGACTTATCACATAAACTGACTACAAAAGCCTCGTTTATTTCTCGAAAGATAGTATCTTAACCTCTCATCATGGGTCAGAGTCAATCTCAAACTTCCAATCCCTTCGATCAGGGCCCCTCACGGCGCACCGTGGTGCAGTATTGTCGAGATCTGTCAACCTATAATGGAATTACAATGGATATGCTTTTCGCTGTCGAACAAACCAAAAGGCGTAGAGAACATCCTCTGCTTGCATATCTACCGCCGAATGTTCGTAATGCCTTTGAGGAAGCGTTACAGAATATCGTTGCGGAATCTAACGTGAGCGATGATAGGGCCATGCGTTGGCTACATCGCATTTGGCATCTGGTTAACGCGACAAATCACCCAGCAACGCTTAGCCCACTATCAAACAGTGCCTTGAATAATTTAGAGACAATGGTTTTCTTGCGAGATGGATCCAAACATTCCCATCCTGATCTAGCTGTCCGAGCCTATGCTCTAGAACTGAGAGGCATGTTCGCTGATCCAAGATTTGCCATAACAGAGGAATTAATGGGCTTCTATGCTAGATGGCTCCAGTGTAGGGGCTTGTCCAATGAACAAATTGACATACGGTATGTACATGGAGGTAGTTTTGAGCCTATTGTGAACCCCGAATCTGCACGCGACCGTGCGATTGCTAGCTTGCCTCGTAGGCAGATTGAAGCCCTGGTCGATTTCAGCGAGCCAGTGGTGTGTACAATTTGTCTTGAGGAAGTGCCTTCCGGAACAGAAGTGACTGTTCTGGAGCCATTTTGCCGTCATTGGTTTCACACCGGATGCATTCATACTGTATTCAGATCGGCAGCAGGTACTAGACGATGCCCTGTATGTAGGGCTATTATTAACCTTGGCTCAGGACGATAGGGTGTTTCGTTGTCTCAGATGGCCTTCATAGCCTCGAGATGGCAGTTTATGCCAATGTGTTTGGAGTATTCTTTTTTTCTCATTGAAAGCAGCATCATTTATAGATATCAATAGATGGGATCTCTTAGATAGATCTGGGTATTTATTTCTAACCTATATAGAACATATCTATATAGGAGTATATGATACTACTAGGTAGTCATTTGATAATTGACTGTGTTATTCCTTCCTTGAATTGTTATTTAAATAAACCAGGTGCGCCTTCCGTCTTTAATTGTAAACAGGAGCAGGCGATCGCGAAGTAGATAAGCAACGTAAATCCCATCTGAATGTTTGCTCTCACTAAAATCCCAAATACCCGGGAGAGTAGAAGCATAGTCACCAACGACTCTTTTGCTGCGGGCGGCCTCGTTTTGCTACTCTGAGATGCCGATGAAATGCCATACTCCGAAAGGCCCGAATGAAGCAATGCTTACGGGAAAGGCAATGGGCAATGGGCAGCTTGCAAAGAGATTTCAGAGAATACTATCATTTTGCTTGTAATCAATATATCAATTTCATCTCAAACAAGTCATTTTGCCAAGGCCTCGTATTCGGTTAATGGGCCTTTTCATGATCGATGACTCCTTCCCCCTCGCTTTGTCTTCATCTTCATCCCTGTAGAAAACCATCCGTGGAAACTGGAATATACCAGAGAAATGGGAACCCCAACACCTGTCAACTCGTCACTTCAGCCCTGGGAGGCTTTTGCAGCCTCTTGGGACGAAGGAATGGGAGATGAAGGCAACCAATACTTTTCCGTCTTGGAACTACCGGTCCTAAAAAAGTTGATAAGTTTGCGTCCTGAAACTAGAGCCTTGGATCTTGCGACTGGGAATGGCCTTGTTGCTAGATGGCTTGCTCAGGAGGGGGCTTCTGTCTTTGCAACTGACGGGTCTAAAGAAATGTTGGAGCGAGCCCGCGCCCGAACCACCCTTTGGTATGAGCGGGGCCTACTCCCAGAGGGCAAAATTACCTTTGAGATGTTAGACGTGACAGATCCAAAATCCTGGCAAAGTAATCTCTTCGGCCATGCTGATATTGTCAGTTAGTATTCTTTCACCTTTGCTAGGAAATTGGCTGACTCGAAGGCTAGGCCAAGGGGTTTGACGTGATAACGATGAATATGGCCTTGATGGATATACCGGATATTGAACCTCTTGCTGCGGCCCTACCGAAAATATTACGCAAGAATGGGTGGTAAGTTGTGACCAAGACTAGGAATTGGAATTCCAAATAGCTCAGAGTTGTGTTTCCAGCTTCGTGGCCACACTACTGCATCCTATTTTCTTCACATCAGGAGCCGATCGACAATTCACTGTTCACGAGAACCCAATATCTGGCGAACGAGAGTTCGACCTAGCGATTGTCATGAGAAAATATCTCCATGTGCCTCCAGCTAGACAATTACCCTTTACCGAAAACATAGGATCAGCGCCACCTGTATGAACCTATCATCGTCCTGCGATGCGGAGACTGTATTAACTCCTATTCAGTTTAGCTTCCACCGGCCCTTGCACGAGCTATTTGCACCTTTCTTTCAATCTGGTTTGGTCCTCGACGCATTGGAAGAGGTGAACTTTGATGAGACGTTTCGAGATCACGATAGACCACATGCAGCAAGAAACTTTACCCAATTTCCAAAAATACTTGCTTTCAGAATGAAGTTATTGGGTACTACCCATGACATGGATAACTAATTTTGGCAGTCGGCATTGATAGTCCACAAAGAAGTTCAATAATTACTGTTGTTTCTTTCTTATTACTCGACGCTATTAGACACTAAACAATGGCGATTGTCGAGGAGCTGAAACAGAAAAGAATACTTGTTCTCGGTTTCAGCCTTTGGAAATTCCTTTTTATTTCATAGACAAATAAAGAATTATTCGTATTAATAGAATCGCAGACCATATGCCTCGAAGAAAGTAGTGGCAATCGACTAGTTACTGCCGTATTATTTTACCTATATAAGGGAACAAAAACCAGGCAATATCCACCAAGACACAGACTACGATACAAAATTCGAAGTATCATCTTTCAAATTTGCCAGACCATCATCTTAGCTTTGAAAATATCTTTGCAGCTTTCCATCATGGAGGAACCTTCTTTGAGAGCATACAGTACTCTTGACTGCAACAACCACGGCCTCCTTAACTCCGAATATATCTGCTTGAAGACAATCCTCTTTTTTGAGTTTGTGATCGAGATTTTTGTCAACGTACTACTACTTTTCACTGTTCAGGCATTTTATATAGTATATGAGGTTCATTGGATACTTGCTGATCTAATAGACTATATATCTATGGTCCTTATAACAGTCCATATAAGGAACATCTGGGTACCATCGCTAAAACGATTTGGTTTACTTTGTTTTCAACAATGCCAGGTCGTAATCGACAGGCGTCGAAGGGCAGAAACTGACAGAAGAATCCTCGAGATGTACGCCACGAACGAGCATGCAGCGACCAAACAGATCATTATCACAGAGTTCTTTAGGAAAAGAGTGAAAATTTTCCAGAATAAGTTGAAACACCGGATATTTAGAAAGGACCGAACTCCAGAGGACCGAACGGATTGCACGATCTGCTGCACAGACTTCAACGTAGGTGAAGTTATTACATCTCTTGAACCTTTCTGCTCGCATTGGTACCACCGTGAATGCATCAAGAAGTGGTTGTTGGGCCCCAGAATCATGCCCAGAGAATGCCCAACTTGCCGCGCAGAAATCCACATCGATGGAGAAGACCCCGTTACCGTTTTTCGAAGCTTTCATGGATATGAGTACAATGAACTCGGCTATGACACGGAGGCGTAAGTCGAATTGAGGTCACTATTTGGATTGTTATTGGATATCAGTTGAAATCACTGAAGATATTTTGCTTTTGCTTTTTTGCTTTTACCCAGGGAAAGTTCTGTTTCAAAGCTATATAGAGATATGTACAAGAACGAATAGAATATGATGCTGTTATTAGGCAAAACTCTGAATTTGATCCTAGGACATAAGATTTTGAGAAATGTAATTTGTATAGGTCAATCAATACCAGAGTAGGTTCCTAGCCTCAGTAAACATGTTTGTATGATCAATACAACAGGAATGCATTGGAAGGGGGTAGGGGATTATCGTTAACATTGGCTCGCTGACTTATAGAAAGCTCATAATCCCTAAATGTTCATTTAGTCAAAATATACATTATATTCTGACTACTAAAGGTCTGGGGGGTTGGGGTATTGTACTACGTAGTCGAACAAATGAGAAAGTGTTGTATGTGACTGAAGACTGAAGACTGGGCTATCTAGAACACTTCCCCTAAATACAATCGAATGGTCGAGTCAGCTATGATAGATAAGAACTTCGAAAGGCAGATTAGATGGGGTATTGAGATGGGGTTACTAAAAATGAATTTTCTTGGGAGTTTGTCGCCCATTGAACCGGTCGCGCCTTTGATGTAGTCATTGTGTTTCAAAACCGACCAGTGGCTTCAGTTTCATGTTCATTGGTCTTCTTTGTACATAAAAATGACCAATCCATAGATTACAGCCCAGTAGACGGACTCGAAACAATGAATAAAGGGGTCTATTGTTCCGATTCCGTTCTTTTGTTCGAGTACACTTTATTTGAAAGTTCTAAATAAAGCGTTGTCTTCTGGTGAAGGGAAGACAGCCGAAATTCACATATAAAAACCAAGAACGCGATTCAATGGATTGAATAGCGCAAAGAACATTAAGTATCTCGAATCAATATCAAAGGCTATAAATCGTTCTTTATATTATAGAAAACCGTCCAAATCACGAGTGCGCATCGATATGACTACTGAACACAGAAGACTCCTGCGAACACTGGGCATTGGAAGACCAAGACTGCATGGAGATGCAGCAGAGGATCTGTGGTATCTTCAAAACAGACGCATTAAGAGACTTTGGAGTCAACAAAGATGCATCAAGAGTCTTTCGAATCAACAAGAGCACATGGGTCCGAGCCAGGGCCTTATAAGACTTCCCGTACACATGAAAAGTCAATTCATTCGCGCGCTAAATGGTGCGATGCTCCAGGCATGGGAGAATACTAGTTATTTGGACTATTATGATCGTCAGTTGTGGGATTTGGTCGAGGTTATGCTTCAAGGCGATGGGAGAGGTCGGCAATCTGTGTCACATACTGTATCAATTCATATTCACACAATGCTGCGTGGCAGAGATTTTGCTCGACCAACACACACAGAGCTCGTAGATGCTCTCGAACTCTGGTCGAAAATTTTTGAAGATGAAAGGTCTGCCTTTGATCAACGAGTTCTTTGTTGTCTTCGATCAACCTTCTCTGATTTCTTGGGAGACCAGGCTAGATACATGCAGCGAGGTATTGATGGAGGTTTGAAAGAGCACAGGGCTCCGGATGGATTCTGCGAAGAGTGTCCAATTTGCGCTGAGGAAGTGCAGCCTGGTGAATATTTGACAACTCTTTCCCCGTTCTGTACTCATTGGTTCCACAGTGAGTGTATTGAGACGTGGTTTGAGAAAAGCAACGACGGAAATAGTACATGCCCAATGTGCCGTACCAAGATTGATGTAAATTGGTGACAACATTTGTCTAATTGTCCACGATTCATTGTTCGTTGAGCGGAAAAGAAAAACAGCATATAGAATATTGAAGATTTTACATAGTAAATGTTCTTATTGAACTTTGAAATTTGTGTTAACTCACAATAAATAAAAAATCCACGTAAATTATTCTATAGAACAAAAACATGAGCGAATATAGAATCAAAACTGGAAACGCCAGGTCTCGTATACACGGAGGCCCATTTTTGCCCTCTTTTCACCATGAGTTACAAGCCTAAGTACTTGGCTACATGTTCAGAGATATCTTAATCAGCTCTAGAAAATGGGAAAAACCTGATATGAGAACTGCTGGCTCACGACTTAATTGATCGTTTTGGTGGATTGCAAAATTGCATTAGCTGTCTCTCATAAATCCTATGTTGCTATGTGCGTAATCTGACCAGATAGATGACAGTGGATATGGGATATGTACATCCGGTTTGGATAGCAAATAAACAGTCCTCAACTTGTGCAGAGCACTCAACACTTACTTGCTGCCCGAGAATTTGTGCCACACTTTCTTAAGTCCACCCAAGTGCTTCGGCTTCTTTGGAATCGGAGGTGCAACACCTGGCTGAACATTAAAATTCTGAGCGACTGCAGTCGACGAGCCACCACCGACAGTGACAGTCAACAGTTTAGGGCTAGAGTCATAGAGAGCACCAGATTGGTCCGCACCACCATCTGGGCCCACATCGTCATAAGGGAACGCATATCCGCGGCCGTTGATCGTAGTCGCATGGCAGATACGCGCATAGTGATTGGTGACAGCGTTCTGGTAATAATTGGACACAACTTCGCCATTGGGTTGAATGGCGTTTGTCAAAAGAGTAGATCGGTTCAAAGCTGCCGCAAGGCGAGCTGTAATGGCATCCTTGGTAGGATCCCCTGAGACGGCGAATGCGCCAGAGCTGTTGCTAAAGATGTCTGCTGTCGAGGGCTGGTCATAGGAAATATTTCCAGTTGAAAAGTTCAGCTTGCCGTTGGAGACAGTTGCAGTGACGTTTCCTGCGGCAGCTTGCGTGTTAACCGTCAAAGTACTACTGGCATACTTAGACCAGACCTGATCGACGTAGTTATCGTAGTAGGCGCTGAAGAGAGAATTGTTCAGGGTAATGCCATTATTGGGCGATACGGCACGGATGTTAGAGCCATTGTTGGTGATAATCAACTTGTCCCAGCCCGCATTGTCCTTTGAATTCTGTGCCTTTAGGGCAGCACAAACAGTGTCAAGCCCATTTGAAGGAAGGCCCTGCACGGTGCTTGTCTTTCCCGAGGTGTTGGTCAAGGCGATAGCAATAGGAAGCGAAACAAAATCAACATCAGTGATGTTGACGTAGAGCTGCGACGAATTCCAAGTGAACTCGCAGAAATCCCAGAACAAGTTGTAGTTAGGATCCGATGGGTTCGATGCTGAAGGCTCCACAAGCGCGGCGCCATTGCCACCGGGGTTCAGATAGAAAGTCAGCTTGCCATCACGGACAAACCAGATGCGCCCACCGGCGATGTGTGGAATTGTCACTGTGGTCGTGCTCCCGGGTGCCCCGAGGGGGATTGCACAGTTCTGACTCAGGGGTGTCAAAGTTGCTGAAGCCTGAGCCGGATAATAGGCAGTTTTGCCGTCGGCCTGCAAAAGGAAGAGAGCATTGTTGTTATCCAGGGCCTGGCCGGTAATGTATGCATAAACTGAGCTCGATCCAGTCGTATTGACCAGCGCGAAGTTCAAAGTGGCCATTTTGCAAAGGACGGCGAACTCGGACTCAGATCGTGAATTGGATATGCCTCTCGCGAGGTTCAGGAGGTTGGTGATTGGATTGGCTTGGCTTGTTCGGGAGAGCAGAGTAAATCTGATATCTGATAGGAAGAGAGATGATCCTGAGGGCCCACCGAGCGAGTCGCTGCAGGCGGACCCATAATTTTATACACTTCTCTCACTTCGACTTTCCTCCCAATCGCCCCATTAATCTTGATCGACCAGACACTCGACCCAGTACATTAACTCCAGTAGGGCAGCCTGACAAGGCCCTGTGATACGACGTTGCGATGGCTCGCGCACTCTCTCAGTGTACAGTCGGCGGACCCGTGGTATCAGCAACGCTATCACTCAGACTAGCTTTGTTCATTTTCGTCGATCCTTGCTGCGAGAAGATCGTCCTCCGAAGCCAAATCTATTGAGTAAGCATATTGCTACAGATTCGTCGCCATAGTTCGATCATGCCCTGGGTGCAGATGATCTCCCGCGTGTCAACCCCGCCGGGGCTATTCTCCATTGGGGAATCCGCGCTAAGGGATCGGTATCATCGGGACAGGACTACCCCTGTATAATCTGGGGTTTTTGAATGGCGGCACTCCCCGCTGAAACTCCCGTCGATGGTCAGGGGACGCGATAATGGCTGCCCAGCCGGATGGGTGGCTGGTTGTGAAGGGCGGAATGATATCCATGCGATCTTCATTCCAATCTACAAATTTTTGGGGTCATCTTCGGACAATCCTGTTTGGACAATGTTTTTTCGTGATTTGACTTGGAAACTGTAATTGTACTGAGATTGAATTAATGATTATGTGCCTGACGTGTAAGTATTCAATCCCTGTCCCCCTTCTGACGCCTTTCCTTCCGCTCATCTAGTAGCAACTTGGGATCAGGGAGATCCACTTTGGGAAACCGGCCATCCCTAGAATATGGGAGAAAATCACTCGTTTCAACCATCCAGCGGAACATCTGACTCTCCATGAGTTTTGCTTGGTGTACATACTGCGGGTCTGCTGCCAGGTTGTGCAGTTCGTGTGGATCTGCCTGTCGGTCATACAACTCCGCGGGTTCGTACAACCGGTAAATGTATGTCCAGTTGTGATCTCGCATAGAGATAGCCTTGCCAACAGCTGCAGTGTCTTCATGCTGAAGCTTGCCCTTGAGATCATAGGGGAATGGGGCTTGCTCTAGAAGTGGCTCCTCCGAAAGCAAGAAACCGCCTTCGGAGAAAGCGTATTGTCGGTGCGGTTTATTGTGTAGAATTGTCGGAAGCAGAGACTTTCCATTATGGGGGAAAGTCTCATCAATCCCGCAAATTTGCAGTATGGTAGGTACCAAGTCCACCATCTCAGCCATGCTGTCGCGCACAAGGCCTTCAGGAATGCCGCCACCCGCCATGATAAGAGGCTCACGAACCAAGGTTTCTGAAAGCCCACTGGGCCATTTTTCAATCAGTCCATGATCGCCAAGATACTCACCATGATCTGTCAGAAACATAGTGATCGTATCAGACCACAACCCGGTGCTATCGAGCTTTTTCACCACCCGGCCAAATTGATCATCGAGCCGTGATATCATGCCATGGTACGTGGCTGCTACTTCAGCCCATATTTCTGGGGTAGCACGATGGGTGCCATGTTGATCCCGGATTGCCTTCATATATCGTGGCTCATATCCTGTCTGAAATCGTATTAGTCAAACTCGGCCAAAGCGTTCAATAAAAAGTGGCTAAATACCTTTTCCTCGTGAACTGATGGTTTTGCCATATCCTCTCGTTTGTACATGGAGAAATATGGCTCCTCTACCGTAAAGGGGCAGTGAGGGAAGAAAAGGGGTAAGAACAAAACCCATGGCTTATCATCTGGAGGGCATTCCAGCCACTTCTCTGCACTCCTAACGGCCGCCTCATCATAATCAACTGCCTTGCTCATATCTCGACGGCCCTTATAGAATAGGCGCTCCCAGATAGTAATTTCAGTCTCTGGTCGTTCCGCACTGGGGCTTCCAATGACCTTTGTCACTTCTGGTGGCTCTAAAAAGCCATACTCATCCAAACTAAGCTCCGTCACTGTCGGAGCAAAGAGATCACCTCGTGGACCCATGCAAGCAATATGATATCCATGATCTTTCATTGAGCGAAATAAATTTGGCTCCCATGGTTTAATGAGATTTTCGAGCGAGCGATGCCCGGATACATGAGGGTATAAACCCGTGAACATAGAACACCGCGACTGCGAACATACAGAAGCTTGGACATAACATTCTGAGAAACGTACACCTCTGGATGCGAAGCTGTCAATGTTAGGCGTTTGGATAATTGGATTCATCCCAGAGCAATGAAGCGCATCGTAGCGAAGCTGATCTGGCATGAATATAACGATGTTTGGCCGTTTATTGGGCAGTCCGCTCGGTTGATGCGGAATTCTGTGGGAAGGCTTCCCATCGCCGGGGTTCTGCATAGTGGTACTGGCGTGAAGAAATGGACAATAAACCGAGAATTTCCCCTCAAAAGCCGAAAGCTTATATTTTGCTGTCTTTTTGGCTAACTATAACAGAGTTGATCGTTGGATCAACTTGTAAACTCCGAAAACAAGTTCCGTTCAAAAAGAACACGGCAAATCTAACTAGGCAAATAATACTTGAGACCTTGATTTATATAGAAAGATTCAACTAGCCAACCATCGATTTCGCTGACCGACATCCGGCCGCTAGTTTAGTCGCCCCCTCCTACGAAAATTAGGGTTGATGCTCCTAACGCGGGGATGACCTTACTGCAGCTTTTCATAACAGCCAATCACGCCAGAAAATAGTCGTGATGCCATCGAATAAAGGCAATTTTTGCCTTACTTTCTTCCTCATCCTCTATAAAGTCATATGAAAAAATCCGAAATTCTTTTCGCATTGACTGCAGAATGCGATGTGTTTACAGATTACTACTGTAAAATCCGGCTGTCGGTGACCGATTGCCGTAGTGCAAGTCGCTATCCCGAGGCTCGATGAGCAATTGACCCACTATTTAGTGATGGCCGGGCCAACTGGCTCCTAGAATGATTTGCGGAGTAATAGACAAGAAAAATGCAAAGTTTAACAATTTTTTGTTACGGATATTCGGGAATTAACATTTGCAAAAAGCCGCGACTACTGCTGGACATCGAGGACAACACAGTATGAAGTTAAACCATCCCTTTGCACGCTGCATTCGTCCCGTTTCAAAGGCGAGAGCCTTGGATACTTTCAGAATCCTGCTTTGGAGAAACTGTAACTTTCCCCAGATCATCTTCCGTAGTAGTTTGGCCCGACGACTTCCACTCTGGATGCAATTCATTAGTTCGAAATCCAGAAATAGGGAAAGAGAAACCACTTACTGCGAAATGCACGAGCAGGGACACGTTCAGCCCACATCTCTTCCAATTCCTCAAGTGATCGCCCTGCCATATCTGGAAGGCAGAAATATGCCCATGTCAAGCCAATCACACCACAACTGCCGTATATAAATCCCACTTTGGATTGCAGGTTTGCTTTATCGGCATCCAGGAGATAGGGTAGGGTCAGAGTAACAACAAAGTCAAAGACGAACTGGGTACAGTACACCATCAAGGCGTTTTTATCTCGAAGTCGGAGATGAGCGACCTCAGAAGTAGTCACAGCGCCGCTGAAGGTTCTAGTTAGCAACTGAACATTTAGCAAGACAGAAGGAAATGATACATACATAGCTCCAAATGACATGATGTAAAAGAAGCCGAAAAGTGTACAGGCAGTCACAATGCCGGTTTTGTCAGAGAAGGAAACTTCTCCCGTTCCTAGACCACCACAGATGAGAAGCACTGCCGTGCAAGCTGTACCGGAAACAAGGTAAAACACTCGACGTCCAACCATGTCCACAAAGGTGAAAGTGATCATGGGACCCAGACAGGTGACACCAGATGAGATGGCTTTGAATGTAAACGGGCTCAATGTGCCCAGACTTTTGATAAATACCGCTCCATATTGGCTCATGAAGCTTTGTCCTGTAACTTGATTGAAGATAGCGACAGCAATTGCAATGCGAAGTCGTCTCTAGAATAGTAAAGAAAAGTCATTAGCATTACTTCATGAAGCATCAGAGTGAAGGAAGTTACCCTATTTGGTCCCTTCAAGAAATCCCCCCATTTCCCTTTGATCTCCCGGTCTCGCTCCACACTCTGCTGAAGAGAGTCGATTTCAGCCAGACTTTCTTCCTCCGACAGACGAGACCCACGTAGCCATCTTAGATGCTTGAGTGCGCTCTCCGTACGACCCTTGCGAATCAGCCACCGGGGACTTTCCGGGACAAACCAAGAGAAGACAAGCACAAATGCGGGGAAAGCGAACATAGAGGCTAGTGGAACCTTCCAAGAGGCGTCGCCTTCATACTTAGCGGTAACCAAGGTGATGAAAGAACAAATCAAGGCTCCAAATATATGCGCGAAGACATAAATGACCACAATGGCACCCCGAAGAGCTGCGGGACTGATCTCAGCCAGAAACATAGGAACGAGAAAATTGTCCCATCCAACAAAACATTGTACAAGAATACGGCCTGCTAGCGCGCCACCAAATGTAGTTGCGCTGTAACTGACTGCAATTCCAATGATCACGATGAATTGCATGCCCAGATAGGAAATTCTTCTGCCGAATCGTTCTGCAACAAGAAGCCCCATGACTGCCCCCACACATTTTGCTGGAAGCCCGAGGGAGTTGAGGAAAGAGAGATGTTGTGTAGTGAATCCCCAAGTCTTCGTCTCTGGGTTATATGTGCCGAATCGCTTTTCGTATGCTGAATGAACGTGTTAGAGAAGGGGTAAACATTGATTTAACATGGTACATACCGTCCATTGCCTGGATTGTAGCAAATACACTGTTATCAAATCCAAAACTAAAGACACTGACACTCATGACAATGATCGCAAGGACCATGTTCAGGGAGGCCTGTTTGAAAGAACGTAAATCCTTCCAGTTCGCCATATTGAAGGAGGTTACAGTTGCGATCGGTCACCTGAAAACAGTCCTGTCTCTTGCAAGACAAAATTCAAATACGAAAGACGCATCTTTATATACAAGAGGCTTCAATTTGTCAAAATCCCCAGTAATGTCGTGATCAACTCGATGATCTCCGCACCAGAAGGCCAAGCCGCGAAGTCTACGTTATATCAAGAGCCAAAATGATCTCAAATCCCGTTGGATGCCAGTTTACTAGCGAGTAGAATCCAGTAAGCTTAGATTCCGAGCTAAGTGCTTAGTGCCGTCACGCCATGGCTTCGGCAGTCGGCATTTATCGCATTTGATTGGCTCCCCTCGGGCTACGATGGTATACATAGACAGGGCCAACCCAGGTTTTTACTTGTTTCAATGTGAATGACTTTCTTAGCTCATTTGAATCATAAAGAATGACGACTTCTAAACGACCGAACTTTTTGGTGATTGTTGCCGATGACTTGGGCTTCAGTGACCTTTCACCGTATGGATCCGAAATTGACACACCCAACCTGGACAGGTTGGCAGAGGAGGGAATTCGGATGACCGATTTCCATACCGCAGCTTCATGTTCTCCGACGAGAGCTATGCTCCTCTCCGGCACAGATGCTCATATAGCCGGACTTGGAGGCATGGCGGAGAGGATGAACCGTTTCCCTGAAATTTTCAAAGGGAGAGAGGGATATGAGGGCTATTTGAATTTCCGAGTCGCAGCTCTACCAGAAATCTTGCAAGATAATGATTATTTTACAGTCATGTCTGGTAAGTGGCATTTGGGATTAGAGAAAGAACTCAGTCCTTCAGCCCGGGGATTTACCAAAGTACTTAGCACGCTGCCTGGTGCTGGGAATCACTACAATCACGAGCCGCAGCTGTACGGCGAAACTGAGAAGCCTCGGGCAATTTTGAAAGAAAAAGGTCTTTGGATGGAACATGACCAGTTTATCGATGGAAAATCCGATCTTCCAGAAGATTTCTACTCCTCGAATACTTTCACAGACTACATGCTTCAGTATCTGCAGGAGCGAAATGATGAAGAAAAAGAGCAGCCTTTCTTCGCATACTTGCCGTTTACAGCGCCTCACTGGCCACTACAAGCACCGGCTGAGACAATCAAGAAATATCGTGGAAAATATGATGATGGTCCCTCGGCCCTTCGTGATCGCAGACTGAAAGGTCTAATCGACAAGGGCATTGTCCCAGCAGATGTTGAACCCGCACCTCTTCACACCCTTGACACAACTCCCTGGGCTGAACTTTCAAAAAACGAACAGCAGAAATCCAGTCGAGCAATGGAAATTTTCGCTGCAATGGTGGATCTCATTGATGTCAACGTGGGTCGAGTTCGCGAGTACCTCGAGTCCACCGGCGAGTGGGATAATACATTTGTAGTCTTCATGTCAGACAATGGAGCAGAGGGCCAGCTTCTCGAAGCCATTCCAATCCTTGCCGGTGCCACACTTGAAGATCTTTTGAAGAAATATTACGACAACTCTCTCGAAAACATGGGAAATCATAATTCGTTTGTCTGGTACGGTCCACAGTGGGCCTCAGCAGCAACTGCGCCAAACCGTGGTGCGAAGTCTTATACTACGGAGGGGGGTATTCGTTGCCCTTGTATCGTTCGCTATCCAGTGAATACTAACCTCCAGCCGGGTAGTGTGGCCCATACATTCACTACTGTTATGGATATTCTTCCGACGGTGTTGGATTTGGCCGGCATTTCACATCCAGGAACGCAATTTCGCGGTCGCGAGGTGGCCCCCGTGCGAGGTAAATCATGGCGAGCTCTGTTAGAGGCATCGGATGATCGGGGTATCACTTTATATGACCCAGAAAATGATATCGTTGGCTGGGAACAGTTTGGAATTGCAGCAGTTAGAGTTGGAGACTGGAAAGCGTTGTATCTCCCGCCGCCACGCGGGCCCGGGAAATGGGAATTGTATGACTTGGCAAGTGATCAGGGTGAGATCCATGATCTTGCAGAGAGTCACAAGGATAAGCTTTCGGAGATGATTGCCCATTATGAGACATATTTCCAAGAGTCGGGCCTGTTTGATACTTATACCATGGTGCAGGAGGCGTTGAAGAGACAGGGAGCGAAACGATGGTGGTAGTTCCTAGTATGAATGTGCAAACGGTGGATTAACTCATGACGTGTCTGCATCCAAACGTCGAGGATATTTAAATTCTTTTTTTTAAGTCTGAACTTCTTTTGACCTCCAAATTAAAGTTGTGGAGTAGAAAAGCAATCTTTGTGCGATGAAGCTCGGAAGTATACAGATCGGAGTATAAAATCCAATCATTCGAGCCAGACATGACTCTTTTAAGATTAAATGTATATGTAAGATGAAATCGAACATCGTCAACTATGTTCAGTCTACCTACAGTCTATATTCCTCTCTTTTTCTTTCCCTCTTCCACTGCTGGTCGTTGCTTCTATCGTATTGAGATTACAATCTTTCCATACCAAATTTACTTCGAACTCGACTTCATTGAATTTTCTCTCCTTCTTCCTTTCTTTTCTTCTCTTCAATTTCACATTAATTGTCTAATCGTCTCCCTTTAATTACTGTTTCACTTTCTCATCTCCAAATCCACTCTCTTCGCCCACCACTCTCCCCCCACCTCGAAACACCTTTGAGTAAGGGTGCTCGCTGTCTGTGTCACCGATCAGCCCTTGCGGCCTACAGCTGCAGCACGAAGAAGGGCGCAACTCGTGCTCCAATCCATCTTCCACGAGCTCCACTGATGATGTCGACCGGCGAGACAGTTTCACACTGAGTGTCCACCGCGGATCTCCCGTGCAGAGACCGAGGATCCCCAATCTCCCCGTCTGCTCCCCAGTAAGCAGCCTAAGTAACCGCCCCCGTGCTCTGTACAGTACCCTGTACACGGTGCATTGTACATTTGTACATTTGAACATACGAGTGGTGGCTGTACAATACATTGCGCACAGACAAAGCATCCTCAGACACGATCGACACCGACTTTCAGGCCACTTGTTGTTGTTGGTGTTCAGCCAGGATTGGGATAATCGCACGCGCCCGTCTTGACTGGTCCACGCCCACCTGTCGTCTCACTAGATGATCCACTTTGGCCTGATTTGCCTGATAATAATAGGAATGGTGTCCCTGGAGCTTCGGCGGCTGCTCCACTTGCGCCTAGAATTGATTAGTACTCCGTACTCTGGTGGCTGGATCCTTTGTTCCTTCAGCCGCTCTTCTTCCTCCCTCGACACCTTTGGAAAATCTGGGGGAATCCATTCCATGAAGTTCGAAGATCTCTAAGGGCCAAACGCCCGCTTTTCTGCTCTGTCCATCATCATCATCATGTATATTCCACAGAAAAGGGCTCTGAGCCGGAAGAACAATATCTTCATCATCGTACGTCTTACCCTCGTGCCCTGCTTCCGGTCGCATCCGTCAATCCTCATCCGCGATCGCATCTATTTTTCTTGAGCATGGCCTGCTAACTCTGAATTCTCATAGTGTGCCTCGATAATTCTCTTCGTTCTCTCCTCCTGTACAATCTGCTATTTCGGAGCACGATGGTTGCGGCAACGGTACTATGAGCCAAAGTATATTCCCGGCCAATACTTCAAACGCAAATGGAAACATTGGTGCCCTGGAAGTGCCTCTTATGGCCAGGTCCCTAATCAAAATACAACCACGGCTGACCACGATACCTCATATCGTGGAGGAGGAGGTATAAATCCTGAGATGACGACTACCGCCGCTGCCGATAGCAATGTCAGACGGGAAACATCCATCCGATCCATCATCACATTACCTCCCTACTCTGCCAGCCCCAAGCCGACCGAGCAAATCGTCGCCCGTGAAGGTGAACGAGGCGGGATGGATATGGTTGTGGAATTTCCCGAAACCCACGATGAGCAGGAGACTCGTCGCGAAGACCAAATGGAGGCTTTATACCAACTGCGTCTACAGAGACGTCAGCAAGTTTCCGACCGCGAAGCACGCCGACGTGAGCGACGAGAAGCACGAGCTCGTGGTGATTCTGTACGACTCGAGGAACTTGCAGCAGAGTCTCGTGCCCGAAATAACCGTCGTCGGGGAGAAAGTAATACGTCACTTAGTGCATCTGCGGTGATCGCTGAACATCAAGCCCGGGAACGCGATCGACGGATATCTAGTGTCAGCTATGCAGATATTGGACATGTTAGACACGATGGATCTCGTCTTCGAGCCGACTCGCATGATTCAGATCATCACCCACTTCTACAAAATGCCTCACTCAACGCATCGTCGCCATCCTTGGCAGATCCGTCCACGCACTCACGAGGTGAATCCATGGCATCTTCCATCATGACGACTGATACGGCCGCCACCGAAGTCGATCAATGGGCACTTCGGCCCACTTCGACGCGCGGTTCAAGTCGCCCACTCACCCAAACCGATGAAGAAGAGGATATCGGAAATTTGAATATTGTTCCGCCGCCACCTGAGTACGACCACCTCGATTGGGGTGATGCCCCAGCATACGAAAGTCCTATTCGGGAACGGGCAGAAGAGTCACAGCGACTCCCTCCTCTCCTGACTCGCTTGCCATCAATTCATGTCAACATTGTCAGCCCAATTACCATGTCGCCCTTGATGTCGACGGATCCACAATCTCGAGAGGAGAATAACAGGACGCCGACCCCAGCAGACCCGATGCTTCCAGGGAACGACGTCTCGGATACCCAACAAGCGAATGCTGAAAGCCACCCAGCTGCTTCAAGATGATTCTTCTAGTCGGAGAAAGACATCGGTGACCATCTCGTCGAGATCGGACTTTCAGTACGCACCTAATGAGCATGATTTACGATTTTGTAATAGCATTTCATTTCATTTCATCTTTATATTTTATTTGCAGACCCCGGTCTTTCGTTTAAATCGAGCGTCGCCTGGGATGGAAATTTCTTTCTCGGTCAGCAAGGCGTTTGGGAGACTGCTGATATCTATTTTCGTTTCAATTTCAATTTCACTTTTACTTTGGTTGTATGATGGATGGGATAGCATGGAGGAGAGCGGAATTAGATAGCACAAATAGGCAAATTTACTATCAATATATCATATACTTACTCACTTTACTCACACGACTTTCATGTCTGTCAACGTTGTTCCTCTTCTCATTGCTGGCCGATTGTCCTCTTCAATCCAGTACCAACTCATCGTGATTCTACGCTACATACTCAGCTTGCCATTCAAGGATAAATGGTCCTGCGGACAAGCAAATCGCGGTCAATATTCATCATCTACTCATGGCAATACTAATGCCATCCCCAAATATCGATATAGGCAAAAAACGAACTTGAATGAACTATATGACAGTGTCGGGTATCAAGCTCAGGAAAGCTCAGAGAACGTACTAACTACAGGTTTATTCCCGGGAAGTTCATGCTGTTGGTGTGGTTTACTTCCAAGCACTTCCTGTCGCGACACATTGCTATTCAGCTCTGAAAGGGTCCCACGGCACCTCACTGGCGATGCTTGGTCGTTCATCTCCAATGTCTTCGGTGCGACAGAGGAACGACGGCGCATGAACAGAAACCAGATCCCTCCGAGGATTAACAGTGCGCCGCCAATTCCTCCGACTACGCCCCCGATAATGGGACCCGTGTTTATAGATGAGCCCTGGGAGTCCGAGTTCGGTGAAGTTGCCGAAGTTACAGAAGTCGAATGAGACGAAGAGGTTTCAGTTGTCGTGGTCACTGAGGTTTCAGTTGTTGAAGGGCTGGCTGAGGTAGTGGTCACTTCAAATTGTGTCAACAGTTATTCAACTCTCTGCATACTCATAACCAAAGCCAACTTATACTGGTGCCAACTCACCCGATTTCTGACCGTTCCAGGTTGCCTTCGTCATGCTATCATCCTTCTGACCTTTACTGAAAACGTCTGTCGAGACACAACCCTTCCAATGGACATTGTTCACAAAACCAATCATATCTTTATCACAACAAAAGTATCCAGCAGAATCAGACCAAAGAAATAAACTTGGATCAGCGCATTGCGTTGGCGTATCCGCTGTGCCCGATGGTGTATCCCCAAATGTGCACCTTTTATTGTCATTGTCGTCAGTCGAGTAGGTCATCTCGGATGGGCAGCATCCCATCCACTTATCCCAAGTCTGTTTCCCATATTCGTCATGATTGCAGGTATTTTCTCGACGGGCTGCCCATCCAGCTCTGAATTTAGATGACATTTGGTTGATATGGAACGAAATGGAGGAACATCACAAGAACGCAAATTGTCTCGGCTCTTGAAGAGCAGTCACTTGCCGCCGAGTGGACGGAAGATCGAGATACAATATAGTATATCGATTCAGGGGAAGTGAAGGAGGAGGATAAAGGACATTGGTAATGAAAAATCTCCTATGTACAATATCAAAATGGGCTTGTACTACATCGTCCTTTTAACGCGATTCGAGAAGAGACCAGAGCAAACAAAACATCTAAATCTTGGCAAGATCGGGTATACACACAATCGTGGTTCACATCAACAACCACCATTGTGGATTGTGGAATAATATCGAGGAATCGGTGTAACTTCTGCCGCTAACTAGTCTGCTGCTAGAGGTGGCTAATTATTTGCGGTAGCAGTTGCCACCGCAAATGATTAAAATGAATTGGAAACAGGTGGATGAGGGGTTTACTACATCTACCAACCTTCTATGACCGGGGGAATAATGATAGTAGAGATAATATTAATACAGCTCTCAGGACTACGATGAATGATACGTTCCGTGTCGAAAGAAAACTTTTTAGCAACCGAATGAAGCAAGTCGTATTTTGAAATAATTAATAGAATCTAGGAAGAGCCTTCTCCCGGTAATGCCGATATCTCAAAGGCTAGTACTAACAGACACGAGCGACTACACGACTACTCCATAGTCTCAACATGGGCATGCAACAAATGAACCGAGGGACTTTTTTTTAAAAAAACCAAGTGGGTACTCTCAAGACTTGGTACCAAGGAGATATGGTCTAGGAAAACATTCGGGTCCAAGGCTGTCGGCCTGAAACTAACTAACTACGACGTTAGTCGGCGCTAGCAAGAACTTTCTATACCCTAGTGGGAAATACGCACGTTGCGGACACCGTTGAATGTCCGAAAGTCCTTTTTAATTCGTTTATAGTGTCCCGAATCCACGGAAATTTTACGCTGACAGCTGGTGTGACAGGTGCCAGAGCCAACAGACCACAGGGGCATAAATATTTCCTATTTCTCAATCTGTCAGCGACCATCCGCAATCATCTAGGTCGTATCTGGGTCCCAACAATGCCTGATCAAAAAGTTTTCCAATTACGTCCATTTAGCTGGGAAGAAGACCCAGATGAAGAGCGTTTCAAAGTTTCGACACTTGATTACCTCACGGCATGCACATATAACAACTATGCTCTCTTTTTCCGAATCGAAAGCGCGGATACAGAACGCATCATTGAGGTGCTGAAAGCAGGGCTGGAGAGAACGCTAAGTCAAACAAGACATCTCTGTGGGACTATTGGAAGAGACGCAGAGGGTGGCCATTCTTTTGTGAAAAGGAAAAATGGCACCCTCAAGTTTGTGGTTCAACGCCTGGATCTTGAAGGGGAGACTTACCCATCCTTCGATGACCTTGAAAAGGCGAATTTTCGAACCGCGACTCTGGGTGACCTCAACATCTGGAGTGTGGCACCAATGACATACGGTGAGAAACCGGAAGCTCTTCCAGACAGCAATCCTGTGGTGGCAGCTTATAAAGCCAATTTCATTCGTGGTGGACTTATCCTGAATTTACACCACCATCACTATGCAAACGATGTCATAGGCTGGGCTGGATTTGCCCGTCAGCTCTCGGAGAATTGCTATGCTGCTTTCCATGGCACAGCTTTCCCCTCGTGGGACTCGGCATGCTTGGATCTTTCGCGTGTCACTAAGGCTGAAATACCAGATGAAGTGAAAGTAGACGGTCCACCTGCCCCAGAGAGACATCCCGACCATAGTGTCTCCGAATTCTTACTTTTCCATCTACCTAAAAGCAAGGCTGCAGAACTGAAAGCACTTGCTTCACCCAGTGGTGAGGACGGATCCTGGATCTCAACTTTCGATGCGTTCGCCGCATTCATCTTCAGAACAATGACCCGTCTCCGTGCCCCAGTTTTCCAACCCGATATGTCGAAACCGATCTTCTATGCACACGCAGTGGATATGAGACGACGAATGCACAGTCCAAAGGTCCCAGCTCGCCTGCAACATAATGTCATGATGGGCGCCATTTCAGAAATGGCACCTGTACTCGCTCCCACCGCAGCAGAGGTTATATCAGAGTGGCCACTATCCCGACTAGCGGCGTATATACGCGCCTTGACAAATAGCACAACTCAGGAATTCCTTGATCAAGCATTAGAAATGATTGTCCCTGTTCGCGATAAGACGGCTCTCAATATCCGCAGTGATTCCAAACCGCCATTGTCTATTCTTCTAACCGATCATCGAGAAGCGAGTATGGCATCGGCCGACTTCGGATTCGCAACTCCGGTTCTGTACAGACATCTTCTTGACTACGTTTCAGAAGGCGTCTACGTGATTTACCCTCCGCGAGACCCGTCACCGGAGTCTGATTCTGGACCGGAGTTTTCTATTGCATATGAAAAACGTCTTAAAGAGGCATTGATTGAGGATCCGGAGTGGATTAAGTATTTTGAGTACTACGGTGTGGATGCAATTGATGCCCGTTTTGGTTAAGGACTAGGTAGTCAAGTGGTATGGTATTTAATCTTGAGTTACTCGCAATGGATTCACGCTATGTACAAACATGTAGATTCAAGTTTAACTTGAGCACTGGAGTCTACTAGACTCAAATCACGAGATGTAAGATCGATAGTCCCCTCACGATTCAATTCATTCATCTTCTGTTTCTGCAGTTTGTCTCCGGATGTAAGAGGCCACTGCGTCTGGCTGCGAAAGCCAAGGTGAATGTGCCGCTTTGATCTTCTCTGTTTTGATCAGGCCTCCCTTACGCTGAGCCCGAGCGACCATTACCTGCTGCACGGGCAAAGGGATTGCCTGGTCATCTTCACATAATAGGTAGGAGGCTGGGAGCTCTAGATAGGCGGCATTTGTCGCGGGGGCGTTCTTCGTAACCCAAGCATGCGGCCGGAGTGTTTTGGCCCATTCCGCACCATCCGGTACATCATGGAAGAAGAGCGCTTGAGGATCGCTGGCTGTGACAGTGCCATTCGCCTCCTGTGAAAGTGTTAGTTCCGATTCATTCATATTCGACATCCGTCAATTGAAACGGGTGGTGAACAGGTGGTGACTTACATCTCGCACATACCACGGCGGCGGAACCCCACCAAACGCCCCAATGAGACTCTCTCCCAGGGCCGGAATGAATGCAGCAATAAAGATAATTCGAACAACACCACCCTTTTTCCCAGAGGCCTCGCGTTCGTACTTGGCTAGGCCATCCAATGCGCTGTTTACTGGTAGCCCAGACCAACTGTGCGAGACAACGAATACATCTTGGCCAGCATCAGCTGCTTTCTCTACCAGAGAGCGGACGGCAGCGATATCTGGCTCTAGGTCTTTAACTTCAGTTGCTTGCTGAATCGATGGAAATGCCACAGTCTGGCATTCATATTCGTCGAGTTTCTCGATAAGAGAATCGAAAACGGTTGGGGGATACCAGGCCCCCGGTGCGAAAATCAGAGCCGGCTTAGACATGATGTGATGTCACAGTGTTCAGAAAGAAATGAAAGTATGCAGCTTCGTGATTTAAAGAAGAAGCCAATAGAGACTGAGGATGTAGGGCTGAGAAAGCCCACGTTTGTTGAGTGGCTGAGTCGCGTTGGCTTGATGGCGGGGCGGAAAGCGGCGGGGCATTTTTCGGTGGAGCGGGCTTTGATTGGAAGGAACGTGGACGCATCAACAACTCCGCGCGCTGGATTTGGTATCTAGTGCGATTCTCTCTCAGGGTCGTGGATCAACTCATACAATTTACCCCCAATGTTTTGGGAAAGGGCGCGGTAAGATCCGTCTTCTACGACAATACCCTGATCGAGCACAATCACATGGTCCGCAATCTGGATCATTTCCTTGGAATGCGTGATGATGATAACGGTTAGGTTCCTGCGGGCAGTGACGAGTCGGTGAATTGTTTCGCGGACAATTCGTGCTCCGGCAGGATCTAGACTAGAGGTGGCCTCATCGAGAATGAGAATTTGAGGCTGCCGGAGCAAAGCGCGTGCGATAACGATACGCTGTTTCTGGCCACCTGAAAGGCCGACTCCGCCGTCACCGATAACGGTGGAGTACCCCGTGGGAAGAGAGGAAATGAACTCGTCGAGTCCAGCCGCCTTAGCGGCTTCTTGAACATGGCCATCGGAAGCCAACGTTGAGTGAGTGCTCATTCCATAGATGATATTTTCTCGGATTGTCCCGGGGAATATGGTCGGCTGCTGAGAGACTATGGCGATCTGCGAACGAAGTGTAGGGACATGAAGTCGAAGGATATCATGACCACCCAAGGTCACGGTGGGCCGACCTGATCGATCAATTGGAGCCTCATAAAGCGCGAGCAGAAGGGCGGCGATGGTAGATTTGCCAGACCCAGAACGTCCTATGATGGCGGTACAGGAATTCTGCGTAATATTGATAGACACACTTTTGAGAACTGATGTCTTTGGCCTTGATGGATATCGGAAATCGGTGCCTGCAAACTTGATGGGTGTCAGATTCGAAGCTCTCAGGTGGCCGCGATGCTCGTGTGATTCGTCCCGGGGTAGTTTGGCCAATCGGAGAAGTTGCGCGGCAATCTCACGGGCTGTGTTGATTTGAGGAACTACAAAAAATCAGTTACAAAAGCTCATCTAGAAAACAGACACCAAGGGCTATTTACTCACTCCATGATAGTATTTGGGCAGCATAACCAATGCCAAAAAGGAGCAGAGAGAAGACCATCATCACCTGGTTGACCGTATACTCGTATCCCACAAGCACTCCCCCATAGTAGAATATTAGACCTATGGATACCTAAGTCAGCGATAAACCCAGCCGATGACGGACGAATAAATGCATATTCATCATTCAGGGGACACAAAAAGACATACCGTTTGCGAAGATCACAGTCGATTCAACCATCCCGAAAAGCAAGCCAGTATATACAGCACGTCTTAGACCCACTTTGAGAGACCGCGACATAGCTTTCATATGCTTTTGATGAAAGTAACCCTCAAGCGTCAAAGTCCTCACAGTACGGATTTCCGAAAATGTTTCATTAAAGATATCAAAAACACGACCATTAGCCGCATTTGTCCGTCGCTCCCACATTCCATTCGTAGCTTCAAACCCCCAAGTTATTGCATAAATAAATGGCCCGCAAGCCAGAGCCACCAGAGTCAATTTCCAGCACACGACGAGACTCCAGATGATCGCCATCACTGTGATAGTGGCCGCAACAATAACGTACCCAGCAAAACGGCCGAGCAGATTTCTCATGTCTTCGCCGTTTTGATCTAGATAGGCTGTGAGTCTCGGGGCACTGTTGCCATCTTTCTCAAACCATGCTCGTGGCTGATCCAGGATTCGCTTGAATGCACGGTTGCGAATAGTATCCATCCAAGCCTCTCCTACGAACTCCAAGAAGTAGTGCATGAAGAAAGAGGCGAGACCGTCTCCGAAGGATACACCTAAGACTGCCAAAGACCATACCATGGACATTTTTGCACTGTTGCTTCCGGCATAGAAGGTGGTGAACAATTTCGAGAGGCAAAATGAGAACAGCGGCGTTGCACTTGCATGAATCAAGCATGAAAGTATGCCTGCAATGAGAATAAATCGCTGTTTGATCGTCAGACTTGGGAAGATAGTCCCCATTATATGTGATAATGGGGTCGGCTTCTCCTTATTTGATCTCCGTGATCTCCCCAGGGCTCGGAGGGATTGCCTCCGGGATATTCTATTCTGGCTGCTGGGCTTCTGCGCCTCGTCCGGAATTTGTGAATCGTCTTCATTTGATCCCTTTTGGACCCCATCAGCTTCGGGAAAGTGTATTTTGATTTCGCCCATCTCCACTTCCTCCGGTGTTGCTTCTAATGATTTCACCCAGCCTTGAGAGGGGAGCTGGGTTCTTTCGGGCACTTTGGATCCACGAGGAATAGGGGGGAGTCTCTTTTTCCGGGTGTTGGGGTTAATTCTTGCAGGATCACCAGAGCGACTCAAAGAGCCAATTTGTTTTCGCGAAGCAAGATCTATTGTGCTCGACCGGAATCCCGGAGGGATGTGATGCTGCGCCCATGTTGTTCTTTTTTCCTGATGAACACGCGCCGGCATAACGGGATGCATGACCTCGAGGTTATCGTCCGAATTTTCTTCATAAAAGCTGGAGGCTTCGCTTCTGCGGTGATCAGTATTCTTTTCTTTCTTCTTTTCTGTCTGGACCTTTGACTGGAAGTATTTCTCCGCTCCAGGTTGAACCTCCACTTCTTGCCGATAACCTGAATGGACAATCGATCCTTGTTCCAGTACGTAAACAAAGTCATTCTCGAGGATTTGAGACATGTCGTGTGTGATTATTATTGTTGTTTTGCCTCTGCGCCATTCCTTGATTGATTTCATCACAGCTAGACGATTTGTCTGATCGAGCGCACTGGTTGGTTCATCCAATATGAGAATTGGCGTATCGCGTAGCCTTGCCCTGGCTATAGCCACCCTCTGGCGTTGACCGCCACTCAAAAACATTCCACCTGGACCTGCGGAGGTATCCAGCCCATTGGGTAAGCTATCAATTGTACTTTGGAGCATGGCCAAATCAATCGCAGCTTCCGCATCGTCTCCCGTAATTTCCTCGTGGTTTTTGCTACCGAAAGCAATGTTCCGAAGCACTGAGTCATTGAATAGAACGCTTCTTTGTTCGAGCAAAGTGATGTTGTTCCGTGTCCAACTGACATTTATTTCATTGAGAGGCTTTCCGTCGATCAATATTTCTCCTGATGTTGGGAGATAGAATCGCATCAGAAGCTGGCCAAGCGTACTTTTGCCTGAGCCACTTTTGCCAATGACAAAGGTCGTCTCGCCCGCGGGGATGAAAAAGGTTGAAGGTTGAAGAACGCATGTTTCGGGCTGGCTTGGGTATGCAAAGGACACCTGTCATGATATTAGATTTGATGATCTCAGAAGAGTTTCCCCAAAGCAACATTGGAACTTACATTGTTGACCTCGATGTCACCTTCACAATGGATTGGATACAGAGAACCTTTCATTTCACTCTTCCTCCTATCTATCGCCCGAGTCTGCACTATCGCCTTGAGTGTTTCCCCTGCAATCTTTCCTTTTTCTATGACAATCATTTGTGGCAGAACCTGTTCGATGGACTGCGCTGCAGTCAAACATGCCCAGAATGTCCTGAGAACCTCACCGGCCGATAATTTACCAGCTCGAGCCAGCGAGCTCCCATACCAAAAGCCTTGCACGAACATTCCAAAAACCATCCACCGAATGAATGCGATTTGTAACGAGTTTAGTCTTGCCTGCCTGATATAATGAATGGCAGATTTCTCGATTCGATTTGCAAAGTTGCGGACTTCGAACCCTTGGCCATTCAAGCACTTCACTGAATCGATCGACGCTATCGCATTGTTTGCGATTTTGGAGGCTTGCGTAAGTTCCGCTTGCTGATTCACAATGCTGGACTTCATTTTCGTGGAGAGAAACGCGACGATCATAGAGAATATTGGAAAGCCTGCAAGTGTCACGAGAGACAAACTCCACGATGTATAGAGTCCGAGTGCTAATGATGCTAATGAGCGGCAGGAGTACTGGAGCAAAAGTCCGAGAGGTTGCGATGTCGCCATTTTTAGGTCCTGTATTTGGCTAAAGAAGGGTTTAGTAATTCATAGGATATGGGGAATTGGAGTAAGCAAGAGCAAAAGAAAGCGTCCTTACGCTTGGATCCCAGAAAGCATAGCACCGGAACCTTCTTCTTGGGCCTCAAACCATTCCACATCCCGACTGAGCAACTCAACAAAAACATTCCGTCGGACATTCAATGCCTGAAATTCCCCGAACATAATAAAAGCTGCGTAATATGCACCATTGAGAAACCATCCTGCGGCTCCCAATCCGATCATTCCAAGACATCCAGTCAGGATTTCAGTGCGCAGTTCTTGATATTCGATATCTCCCGAGCCGAAGGCTGTGAAGGCATTGAATACGTTGCCTAGGAAAATAGCCAACGCTGTCGTGACGCAGCCGGCAAGAAGGGCAAATATAGAGCCAACAACCACAGTCGGAAGATGTTTTCGAGTCGCGAAATGGAAAAGTGAGTTCCAACCCGGTGCTGTCTTAGACTTCGGCTTCTCGCTGCTGCTTCCATTGTCTTGCTCGGGGTCGGTGTCATCATCATCATTCTCGGTAAAACGAGATTTTCGAGCCATGGATTCGAGATTGAATTCGTAAGTAATGCCCTGAAATCACACAGCGAAGGTGGAAAGTTTAGAAGGCGGATACATATTTAGACAAGATAAGAGGTTATCTGTGTAAAAGCAGTTTTTTGGTATACCAAAGAGGCGGCGAATATATATGAACCTTTTGTTGAAATTCTGCATCCTGGAGAACAATACTTAGATGACTGAATGCGGAAGTATTGATGGACAGTGAAGAAAGAAGTGAAGAACCTCGACAACAAAGACTGACAGCGGGAGACTGTTCAAGGCCATCACGTGTCTTCCATACTTCACCTGCATATTTCTTTCGCATGTTTTATGTAGATAAAGAATACCAATCAGTAATTCAAAGATGAATGGATAAAAAGTTTCAAAGAAGTGAATCGAGTATTCGTGAAGTGCAGTTTATTTGCGGGTATATCGCCAATCGTCCACGAAGTTCCTTCATGGGAGGCCCAGCCAAGTTGACCTCAGCCAAATCCTATGGAAGTTACAAAATCATGTTGTCTATAAATCATAACCGTCACCCGACCCGTCTAATCATATCCCGGGCCAAAAACGCTATGAGGGCGCATTTATCCTTTGTTGCGGAGGCAAAGAGAAATTGATTCATGCCGTCGGTGCCGGGGCCGGAGGTGGAACCATGCTCGTTTCAGGTCGAGCACGGTGTAAAAGGAAGAAAGAGACGATGCGATCAGGCACTAGCTTTCTGGGCACGCTCATAAATCCAGTCGTTCAGGCCAGCGCGGTTACTAAACAAGATTAGTCTGTTGTCCATGCTCTCATTTTCGATCTCAAGCTCTCAAGCTCTCCAGAAGTTGCAAAGACTCACCGGGCAATCTCGATGGCGTAGAACTGCATGCGAACACCGAAGATGGTAGTGTCCTGGTCATACTCGGCATCGGCGCGGGTGCGAATCATCGTTCCGAAGTTGAAGTCATCAATCTCCTTCTCGAATTGGTTCACCCAGTTGCGCCACTTCTCCTTTCCAGCCTTGCTCTTCATAGCGTCCTCGTTTATGGTAGCGCGAGGGTCGAAATCGGGGAATTCCGCCATGAAGGAAACGTAGATCATGTCGTCCATCTTGGTCAGGCGCAGGGTTGAGCCCTTGACCTTCTCCAGAATCGCCCAGTATGTCATGAGGTGTTCGACGGCTGTTGATGCGCGGAAGTTGTCAGTTACAAAAGAACTCAATGGCGATTATCAAATCTGGTTAAAAGTTGTCACGAACCCTTAACAGCGAACTGCTTCTCCATCTGTAGAAATAATCGGGTCAGTATCACAAAATTCAACGGGTGTTGGGTGTTGGGTGTCGGGCTTCAACCAGGCACAACGTACATCCTCAAAGTTCTCGGCCTCCTCGGGGTTGAAAGGCTTCGCCATTTTTGCGGTTTTTTGTTGCAAACGAAATATAAAGAATTACAATAGTGACACAAGACCAAATTGAAGATTGCAAGAGTGAAGTGGGGGGAATGCTAATCTTGCCCCGCGAACATTTTTTCGAGGCGGAGAGAGATTCTGCCGGTCGGCTGCGCGACGTCATTGGTCTCCGCTTACAAAAAGTCCTTTCTAGTAACTTCCTTATACTTAGTTACCATAAGAGTGGTAACTACTAGGGTGTACCAGAAATAGCCTGCTTTGAGAATAGAAAGAAGTCAAAACATTTCCATACTACATATTGATGGGAGCCGCTATCTAGTAGATATCCACACCATGGATGGGGGACAGTACCTAAGGTACCCTACTTTTACATACCTAGGGTAGGTAGGTACCTGGAAGTTCCAGGATGGAAGGTACCTTGATCTCGTCAACCTTGACGGTAAATTGGAATTGTATCGTAGTACGATATCGACATTGTAAACTTTCAGAGGGTACAATATCGGTAATCGTATGGGCATGCCAGAAAATTGACGATATTATCGTCGGAAATATCGTCAATATCGTCGGTATGGCTATGCAATAACGACATGGTAGAAAAGTGACGGTCCATGGTTATCGTACCGTCGGCAGCCCTGATTCCTATCTAGGAACTGTCCTTTTGGGAGATACCTTATGAAGGTATCACTTTGCTTACAAAAACAGCTTGAGGCTGGAGGGCTAGTAGCGTAGAAGGTGGCACCTGCCAAGCGACCCATTCATCAGTAAGATCTGTGGGTAGTTCCTGCCATATATCCATTCATATGGATATAAGTAACCAAAATTCCCACCTTGGACAATCTGAATCCATTCCTCCTCAATCTTCGAAATCTATCCGTCGCCCAATACCTTGGACACTGAAGGCGAAATCGAAAATCGAAATCAGCCACGGGAACCAAAAGCCTACTATTGCCCCTTCAAGCGGACAAGTTATCACTCACGGCAGCTCATATCTCGAGCGATGCAGAAGAAAAACGAAACGAGCGAGATCCCTCCTGACCTCCGCCGAAAGAGCAGAGGAATCCGAAAACTTTTCGGTTATCCGTTTATGTCTGACGATCGGGAAATATATTGTACGGTCGAAATCCTCTTGAGATCGGGATCGACTGTCACATCTTGTCGATAATGATGTGATCCAACTACTGCAACTATGCCCTGAAGTCGACGTCTCGGTTTCGGTTAGAAATACATACATTATGTAGTAATGTACTTCACAGGCCATGTCGACTGGGTCATCTGCCATGATGAACAACGCAGGTTTGGATTGGAATCCAAACCTGCATCAACTTTGGTGGCGATCGAATCAAAGAGGACTGTGGATTTCTCGTCAGCTGCTCCTCAAATGGCAGTCTATCTCGCAGCCATCCAGGCTGCTCGGGTAGGAAATCGGAAGCTTCATCAAGTTGTTGTTAGAATTCTGATAGATTCCTACGCCTGTCAGTTCATTTTTCTCGGATCAGATCAACAACTATTCATCTCGGATATTAGAACATGGATTCATGACAAAAGTCTGATTCAATCAGATTTCATGATACCTCGCAAGTGAATGGTATAAGGATGTGACGGGAAGATTACTGGACAGCACAGAAGATGCTGGAGACTGGAAGTTCCGATTGATCATAATGGGGGGACGAGCCCAGGGCTACCTTGCGCATATCGACAGACGTACGGAATGGGCTCGATGCTTACTCGAGACTGAAGTTATTGTCGCCCTGATTGAACTACATGAACTGCATGGGCATTTCGCGTCAAGAGTGACATTCAGTAAAAAATGGATTACAATCCCAAGCATTGGAACTTCCAAAGCATTGAATGCTTGCGATTGTCTCCTGGATTGATCAGATTCTGGTACTATCAGATGCTAGTACGACACCTCTTCTTCGACGAAATACTATTTCGTCGAAGAAGAGGTGTCGTAAGAGACATAGTATGTCTCTCGGACCGAGTCGGAGCGAGATTTCCGGCACCGAAACCTCCTTTCGAGTTCAGAATTACTTGAGGATCCTTTACCTCAGGACGGTCATCTTAATCTCGTCTGTGTTAACACAGCTGAAACAGCTGGTATTACTTGGTACCGCGGAGGCGGGGTAGTGGTTTTTGAGTATGATGCACCAGATGAGGAGGTAGATCCCTGAGGGAAAGGTTTTCTGGGTTATGATTATGACGCAAAGAATTCGAGTGACTTGATTCATTATTCTGTTCCTGGCTCGGAGCTTTCTATAGCTATCAATGATATCCTTATGCCATGAAAATTATCCTTGCTTACACTGTCTCCCGATTGTAGACCGCTTTGGTCTTTAGAAATCCATTTATCCCTCACGTAGCGAGCTGTTCTTATCTAACATTCATAAAGTCGCTAGAGCTGTCAAACTGCTCTTGCCGTTCGGTTTCTTGATGTCTTTTATCGAATATGGACTAGCATTATCCGCAAACGAATGAGACTATCTCTTTCACCTTCTATAGTAGTTGCGATTCTGTAGTAAATCATATACCATTAACTACAGTAATAGTCGGTTTACTGTTAACGACTCGCACAGTCTGTATCCCCCTCTCTTTTATTGAGCAAAATTGGAATTTACCATGTAAATACTAGGTAAAATAATTCTGGCACAAGGTTGGTCCGTTCTATTCCTAGTATCTATGATCTACGCGCGTTCCACGGTTGAGCCCGCAGAGCTTACCTTTTTTAGACTCGGCGCTCTGCCGAGACGGCCATCAGCTACAAGGTTGTAGCTCGATGGAAATGATGTTTTTGTGACAGTGTCTTCTGAAATATACCGGGTATTATATTTCAATCTCATATTCTGGAAAGTATCTCTGCACCTTTCTTTCATTTTGAGATCACAACCAAACATCAATCTCGCAATCATGGATTCGCTGCAGCCCCACAAGATCTTCCTAATAACCGAGATTTTGGAGATGATACTGCTTCAAGCTGACATGCAAACTTTGTTAATCTCTGCTCAAAGAGTTTGTCGAAAATGGCGTGCTTTGATACAAGACTCATGTGCCTTGCAAGTTGCGCTCTTTCTCAAGCCTATGAAATCTACGTCACCACGAGAAATGAAACTAGTTGTCAACCCCTTATTCAATAAAGCTATAAAGCCATGGCTCGAGGAAAGGAAAAGACTACGTTGTTCGAAAGCGCTTTGCTTCAAGCATATTAACGTAGGTAAAGAACCCATACCGCCAGAAAAGCTCTGGTACTCCTCGTGTCCCAATTGCCAGAAATGCGAAAATCTCGGGCACCTCGGATGTTCCATTTGTCTGAATTGCATTAAGATACTATCTTTCCGTTCGGAAAAGGACGAAATCTTCATGCGGGATGGGGCAAGCTGGCACCGCATGTTCCGTTATCAACCCCCTGACTTTTACATTGAAACCGGGATTGAGACCTCGCCGAATCTCCAAGGAACTTGGGAATCTGTTTGGAGATTCTCCAAGGATCTGGACGCTCTGTTGGCCTCAACATCCGAGGGTCTATTAAGTTTCTTAAGGCGAAACTTCAAACTGAACAAGGACATGTACCTTTATTTCATCTACCAATACCTCATATTCATTGTCTTCATTATGTACATGTTAGTGGTCAGTCACTACGTACCTAGGCAGTCTCCGTAGCCTACTACTGTCAGTCCTCACCTCCTCCTACTCTCGCTACTAAAACAAATAACTACTACTACCTTTTCACCTCACCTCCATCCTACTAGTGGCACATAATCAAATCACCCCTACGCAGAGGACGACTAATCTGGTTTGAAATTTGCCACAAACAGGCTCATCATCGTGGTATTCGCTGTTTCAATCTAAAGTATGAAGGTGGCCTCCCGCACAGCTGCATAAAGTACCTACTTTATGCAACAGCTCTCGAGACATAGGTATGTCTCGAGAGCTGTGCAGACTGAGGACTGTGACATTCCAATGTCACTAACGAATCTAGGTTGAGTCTGCAGGAACATCTTTCTAGCAACAAGCTAGGGCTAGCTTATCTTCATATCACCAGTAAAGATGGAACTACCTTACTAGTAGAATGGAGGTGAAGTGTAATGTGGAGATAGTTGATTGTATTGGTGAAGGTGAAGGTGGTGGAAGTGAGAGATAGAAGTAGTAGGCGTGGATGCCTGAGACACTACTTGCTAGTACTTACACAGCTTCGCTTCATATAATTATGAAAGTAGATTACTTTCTCAATGTATAGACCAATTAGACTCGGTAAAATACTTGACATTCATTCCTCTGTAAGTACCGAGATGTTTCAACTCCACCGAAGAAAATATCGTAAAGTACAAAATGCGACCCAGAAAAGGTAGAAAGAAAGAAAAAAACAATGGATGGATCTCATCTGAAAGCCAAGGCATGATGATGTCAATGATCGCTATTTTTAGGTATGTAAGATGCATATGGGGGAATAGAGACAACGGCGAGCACAAGGCGAAAGAAAAAGCAATGAGAGAAAGCAAAGAACGAGAAAAAAGGATCGAAACAAAAACAAGTCCATGGAACGCCAACGCTATGCTAACTAACTAATTTCGCCGTGATGCATCGTGAGCTGCGACACGAATGTTGAAGAGAAGGTCATCGACCTGGCGGAGGGTATTGGGGTCGAGAGTTGTGGTCTGCATATCATCGAGAACCTTTTGAAGGGTCGATGTAAGAGAGACATCGCCATTGTCTGAGGTCGGGATGGGGATCGGCTCGGTTTGAACTTCAGCCGTGAATATGTTCGTGGTGGGTTGGTTCGAGGTAATTACAGCTTCTTCGGGAATCATGTCCACGTCCATGGTTTGTACGTCAATGCTGGCGGTTGTAGGTTGAGTTGATGGAGCCACGTCTGTCATCTGAGAATCGGTGGCCTCTTCGGTAGAAACGGGAGGAATGTCTGGCACTGCTGACTTTTCTTCGGTAACAATGCTTTCGGGAACCATTTCCTGGGAGTCAACTTGGCTCTGCGAAAACTGCGAATCAATGGGTTGAGCATCAGGCTGGGCATGCTGATCTTGAGATTCGGATTTGCTTCGAGCTAATCGTGACTTGCGGGATCGAAGGGACTTGGACCTTGTTGGGGTTTGTTCAGGGACAGGCGTTGGTGGCTGATCCTGCGAGCGAAGAGACTTGCGAGATGGCTTCGCGGACGACGGCGTTGGCATAGGCGCGTGAGTGACTTCCTGAATAGGCTCCTGCGACTCGGAAACCTGGGTAGCAGGAAGATATTCTTCCGCACAAGGTTGGTCAACGGGAGGCTCCTCCTTCCGCTGGGAGCTGCGGGTTGACCGGCGTGGGGTGATCGCTTCTGGCTTGAGAGAGTCTGTCGGAGGGGCATCTGGAAGAATAGAATCCTCCGTGTGATCTTGCGAAGCTGCCGACTTGGGTCGTTCGAGATCAACATTTGTTTCAATCGATGCGGTGAGTCGTGTCGATCGACGTCGCTCCTTTGCGTTACTCTTGCGAGCCTCATTGGAATGCTCCTCTTCGCGCTTCCTCTTCTTGGAGGCCTGAGTCTGGGACTCCTTCTCAGCGGCCTGGGTGTTATCAATCATGTTTAACTGGCCACCTAGGTCCACAGCAGAGACAAGATCTTGTTCCAACTGAGACGCAATCTGAGTCTCCATCTCTTCACTAGAAGAATCCAGATTGTGTTCAGGGAGTACCAGAGTTGTGGATGCCTCATCGGCAGCCTGCTCACTGAGCTGGCTGTTCTTGCCAGGAGATTTCGCCTGATTCTTCTTCTTCTTTCGTTTCGATGCAGACTTGGACTTTGGAGTTTGTGTGACAGGGACCTCCTTCGATTTTCCAGGGGTCTCAAGTGTCACTGGTGGGATGGGGTTTTGGCTGTTCTCAATGCTTTGACCGAGCGCCGCCCGAGTTCGTCGGCTAGGGGGCCGATCGTCTAATTGGGGAGCATCATTATTTTCCTTCAAATCATCTTGTCCAGGTGGCTGAAGAGGTACCACAGGCATCTCTGTTTCAGTGTCATTGTCCGCCTTGACAGGGCTGCTAGAAGCACTTCGTTCTGCAGCAGCGTTTTTCAGCATCGCCTTTCTGATCTTAGCAGATCGACGACGTTCACTCCGTGTCTGCCGACTTCGCTTTTGTGGACTCGGACTGCGGGAACTCATTTCTGGGGGCGATGATGGAAGATCGGATGAATCAACCATTGTCACGTCGGGAACTGTCAGCCTTGGAACCTCCTTGTTCGCTGCAGGAGTTGGATCTCTAGTAGCGGGAGTAGGCGATGATCCAATGAAGCCTTCCTCATTTTCTGTTGGAGCTAGTGTAGGAGTAAGAGGTATGTCACCGGTAATATTTGAAGCCTGAAATCGGCGTAAATGGACTGGCGTGTCGAATCCTGCTTTGCCAGGAGTGTTTGCGGGAGAAGAGGACCGAATGGATTCAATCATCCTGAACATCTCACGCCTATTGGGTTGTGCTAGCGCTTTTGAGGGATCTTCAAAGACAGATTCTTCGGGGACCAAGGGTTGAATGTTTGTCGGCAATTGAGGCTCATTGGAGTCAGCTGTCTCGACTGATGATTGATGTTCCACTCCAATAACAGGGGACGAATTAATGCTCGCAGACCGCGGTTGACTGTTGCGGGTTATGTGCGGCCGTTGTTGGGGTTGAGCAGTTGCCTCATCTTGAATAGAGGGTGGATCGTTGGCGCCCTGTGGTTCGAAAGTTAGTTGCGTGCTAGTGATAAGGCATAATGGGTATTGTACCTTTGGATTCTCAGACTGTTCTGGGGCATTGGCCAAGGCCTTCGTCAGAGATTGACCCATGGCAGTCTGTGGAGCGCCAGAATCGGCAGAAGCAGTGGTTGAATGCCAAAAATCAACAAACCGCTTGTTTCGTGAATGATGAGGCGACTCAAGACCAGCGCAAATGATGCGCTCAAATTTTTGAAGGGCAGCTAATTGATCAGGCACCGATGTTTGTAGAACATTGAGAACAGCGGAGGAGAGTGCGCGGCACTTGATAAAAGGTTAGCATAATGATCAAAAAAGGAAGGAATAGTAGACTCACAGCCGTCAGAGTTCGGCTGTCTGCACCGCGCATGAAATCAATTTTGAAATCCTCATCCTTGATCCAAAACGAAAGAGGTATTTGCAGACACTCAAGGGCTTGGGCTCGAAATGAAGGAATTCCGGAACCCAGAAACGAGGTTAATGACTCGAGAAAACTTGGAAGACCGTGGGTTTGCGATGGACGAAAAGTCTCATATGCCGACTGCAAGGTTTTTCCAATCACGCCAATGAGTTGATGGGGAAACGGGGTTGGAGTTGCGTTTTGAGAGACGGTGTCGACTCCGAGATTACTGTCCTGTAAGAAAGGAATCGACATGGAGTGGCCTAGAAGAGCCGTCGCAGGGGAAAATGCGTCTTGGGTAGGGAGTGCCCCGAGGCTTTCAGCGACGGGTTCCACGATCAGAGCAGCCAGAGCACAATCGCCCTTTTCCGTTCGAACCACACGCACGAATGATGATAAAAGATACGCCCATTCAGGATAAGAAGTTGGGATCCGTACACCGGCCGCCAGAATCTTGGTGACATTTTCGTAGTCTCGAGAAACAGACCCATCGCGTTCACGAGAAGACTCAATTGGAAATGACTGCAAAGCATCGGCTGCCGCACCAGTAGTGGCCTTCCATACTACCTCGCAGAGGGATGCAGAAGTAGAGGTTGATTTCACCGCAGGGTCGGTCAATTCTGCACATTGCTGTAGTAGCTCGAGGCGAGATCCGCGGGAGATCTTGGATTTACAGGCGACTTCAATGGCATTACCCACGAGACGAATATAGGACGGAGATGGCGTTATAGCCAAGGCAGTGGAGCTGACTGCTCGGAGTAGATGTATAATAGGGCTGTCTGCAGTTGTTCCTGGTGGTGATTCTCGCTGCGTTGGCGTTTCAGCGGTTTGGAAGGTTTCGTCAGTAGTCTTGACAAGAAGCTTTTCGGTTACACTAATACCGCCGAGCGACGAGATAATTGTGGTAGATAAGAAGCGAAATCTTTCGAGGAATATATCTGTACTTTCGTCTCCGATCGCATTAACAGACGAGGGTCCACTAGACCATAAGCGAGTCAAGAGTCCAAGAACACTGGCGACAGCTTGCATTGATTCCCCGGATGGAGTGATCTCTTTATTCGAGGCCCCAGAGAGACCACTAGTGAAACTGCACCAGGCAAGAGCAATATTCGACTTTTCCAGCGACTCCTCGTTCCACACAGAGGACTTCAAAAGCGACTCGAAGACCTTAACAATTGCCGCAGCTCTCGAGCGCACCCATCGTGGGTCAACTGAGGGCAGTTCTTCGGCTTCAATCTTCGAGGAATCACTAATACGGTTCTCGGTCCAGACCTTGGCCTGCGATGCCCACAGGAGGTTCGCTAGGACGCGGGAAGCACTGTCGCTGAGAGCGGGAGATGTTGAAAAAACGTTTGTCGCGGGGCCCGAAACATACTCTTCCCAGGCAATGTCGAGGTATTGATGAGAGGGCGAGGGCCGGAAAGCGTAATATAAAAGGTTATGATAGCTGCCCAAAGCTAATGCCGTGGGCGCCGCTGCTGACCTGTCCGACTTTTTACGTTCAAATTGCGACAGAACGGGCTTGCCCAACATTTTCATCAGGGAGCGACTGGTCGATCCACCTGGACCCACAGCGAAAACGAACCTATTCCAGGCCAAGATTGCTTGAGCTTTGATAGTAGGCTCGCTGCAATTGAAACACTTCTGGACAAGGAGAACCCATTCCTTGAAATGGTCCCATTGGTCAAGGCTGCGTGACTTGTTCCGCAAAAGCAGAACGATGAGGCTCCAGATCTGGGGAACATGAACACCACTTTCTAATGTAGCGATCATACGTGACATCCGCTCACGAATCTCTGTGACAAGCTTCCGGTCCTTTTCCAACGGCCTATCGAACAGGTCGCGAATGCTCTTGCATAGTGACATGTTGGGTCCCATTGCTGTCGTGATTTGGAAACCCAGATAGATGGCTTTCACGCGGGTATCTTTCATGTGGTGAAGAAGCCCGAAGATAAACTGCTCGATCCAAAGGGATGCCTGTGAAACAAAGGTGGTCTTGGATTGGGCAAACAGACGCTGGTAGATACTGAGTCGGTGAAGAGCGATGGCCTTTCCAGTGACATGATTGGTGACATCTTGCAACGCTGTAAGAAGACGAGTAACCCGGGCGTTTGTCATGATCTTCACCCCGAAGTTCTGTGTCGAGAGGATGGACATGTAATGGGTCAAGACGGATTTGGGTACCTTGGCTTCCTGGATGCAATTGATCGCGTGTTCCACGATGAACACCTTGAAATCCTCAGAAAGCTGCGCGGAAATATCATTGTGCCAGACAAAGGCCGCCGATAATTTCAGGGCTTGATTGGCAAGGTTTGTATCCAAAGGTGCACCGTTGATCAAGTCACGACTGACGTCGCGTTGGATGAATCCCGTGATCAGACCTAGTTTCTCCGCGACATCTCTTCCTGCAGGCAACCCATCATATGTCCTCAAAGCACCAAAAAACTGCATATAGGCATCGAGGCGAGATGAAATGGATTCACCAGCCAGCTGCTGGGTGACCGATTCGAGGAGCATGTCGAGGGATTCGGTGGTGAATTTATCGACGTTCGGAGACCACACGGGGATCGGCGAGCCCGTCTCCTTGAGAATTGACTTGAACGGTCTGATATCAGATGGAAGAGGGCTACCCTGACCGGGGCTATCCTTGAAATCGGCTGATTTAGCAGTCCAGGGCGACTGTATCTCGGTTTGCAACCATGGCGAGAAGGTGACGCGCTTGGAACCGCGGCTAGAGGGAGGAGCCCTGGAAGAATGCACCGGCTGAGGTGTCTCTCCCGGGGGAGTCTGGGAAGGAATTGGGGTATCGTCAACGGGGTTTGTATCGTCAATTCGTGAACCTGGCCTCGGAGGTGTTGGCGGACGAGCAGGGAGAGGGCCGAGGGTCTCCACCATGGTTTTAAAGGAATGAAAAGGAAATAGTGGAGGGCTTCAGAACCATTGCTGGATAGGTATTGGGGAGATCAAGAGAACCCTTCCATTTAACGATGGGGGGTGGGAGGAGTAAATTGGGGAAGGATCTTGGATCTGAGAAATTGGAGATGGCGTTTGGAGCGGAGCCAAGTTGAAAAGCAGCCAGAAAGGTAAAGTTCAAACGCGCCGCGCGATCGCGTAAAGTGCCCGCGTGAGGGCGCTAAGGCGCTAAGGCATCAACAAGGCAGGTATACTATACCTGGCTATCTATGGGTAGACTCAATATAAGTAACTACTATATGCTGAAGTATAAGCATTAAGGTGAATTTAGTCAATTCAAGTATTTATAGTCTTACAAAAGGAGTCCACTTATAACAGCCCTTTACTGCTCGATTCGATCCAATTTATAGGTACTCCATACTAGTTAAGAGCAAATAAGAAAGACAGAATAGTAATTGACAAGAGATTTATAATTATGGTTTGCTGTTTTAGCAAATAAATATTGCTACAATAATTTAAGGTCGTTGTATACCAGGACATCTTGAGTTGAAGCTACTTTAAGGTGAGTTAAGGTACCTTAGACTAAGTACCCTACTTACTCTACTCTGCAAGCTCCGGTGGGGTCTTCCTCGGATCTTTCCCTCCCCGCGCGGTTCTTCTTCTCCTTCTACCCGACTCCGCGCTGTGCGCTTCTCGATGTCCTGACCTCTGCACTACACTTGCGCAAATTACCAGGATCTAGCTTGTTTGATCTTGCATTCGCATCCTGAAGACCCTCCGCTACTCTAGGTCGCCCGACCAGGCGACTCGATAACATGATGGCATTCGGCCAGCTGCATGGAGCAGGTGAGCTGGAAATGATCGCATTCCGACATGCGATGCAATATCATATTCGTCATGGAGCTGATAAATTCACACAGCCAAGCTCCAGAAAGTAAACGAGCTTCTCCAAACCCTCCAGAAAGACCTGCAAGACCGGCATCTCACATCGGCGCGTGAGTATCATAACGAGCAACCACAAACACTCTTCTCTATGTGAACATGCGCTAATGTAGCCTTCCTTCATATAGAACGTGTGCAGATGTTACTGGAGGTGCGCCAACACGGTACGAATCCTGTCGACGCCGGTCCGATCTATTGCAGTAACGTACGATGGTGACGTTGTATACCACATGATGATAAAAGGGGGATCTGACGGATGTTACAGGGAATCAACACGCTCATGCGATATGGTGTTGATGGTGAAACGGTCGATGTTCGTCGAGCAGCTCTGCGCGGAGTCGCCAATGCACTTCTGCTTGATGCGAAAATGCGCCAGGTCTTGGTAGACACCGGCTATGCAGGCAAGCTGGCCGAACGACTGAAGACTGACAGCTCTGACGACGAGATGATCACAAGTCGCATCCTCTTCTTAGCAACCTATGACACTACCTTGGATTTTGAGGTCTTGATCAAGAAGCATTCCTTGGGAGATAACGTCAACTATGTGGGTTCTCATAATGGCTCATGCCCTCCTTATTTGGGTTCCGTGCTAACAGACCTAGCAACTCGCCCGACACGCGAAGCAATTCCCCAAGTCAGGACGTTCGTCTCTATCTCAGATGGACGAATTGGCCCTCATCGATACCCTCAAAGTCATTTTCAATGTTTCCAAAATTTACCCGGACCTCGCTGTATCTTTCTCGCCTTCCATTCCGCACATTCTGAAGATCATCAGTCGCATAGAGATTCCAGCGAAGCCCTTGGATGGACTTCTCAGCTATCTCATCAACTGTCTTTCCGTTCTTGACCTGGAAGAGAAGAAGGCGAAAAGCTTCGAAAGCAGTCCTCTCTTCCCAACGTTTGACAAGAACTGTAACGTGGATAAATTGATAAACATTCTGGACCAAGCCGTCTCACTTTACAGTCCCGAGGAGTTAGAAGAGAAAGCCATTCCGCTTTTGCATTCTCTCATTGTCGTGCACGAAGTGGCGCCCGATGGACCCCGCAAGTATATGCAATGGTTACTCCTGCCAGAAGACAGTGACCGGACTCAGCCAATTGGGAAATCCGATACTCTCTCCTCTAGGCTTCTGCAGCTGTCGACGAGCCCTTATCCAAATCTGAAAACTGGTATTTCGGAGCTCATGTTCGTCCTTTCTGGAAAGGATGCTGAGAACCTGACCCGCCGAATCGGATACGGTTTTGCCGCCGGCTTCCTAGCATCTCGTGGCATGGAGATTCCTCAGACAGCCGGCGAGGCTTATGCAACAAATACTGACGGGCTGGACTCGGATGTTAATCCCATTACTGGACAGCGATGGACCGCAGAGCCTGCTGACACCGGGCCTCCTATGACCATGGAGGAGAAAGAGCGAGAAGCAGAACGGCTTTTCGTGCTTTTTGAGAGGTATGGAATTTTGCATTCGGACTTATTTATTTCTGTTCTAATTTTTCAATAGGGCACGAGCAAATGGCCTACTGGGCGTTGAGAACCCGGTCCGAACGGCCCTTCATGAAGGCCGACTCGAAGAACTGCCAGACGATGCCGACAGCGACTAAAAAGGTCTCGGCAAACCAAAGGAGGTCCCTGATCATATGTATGGGATTAACGACACATTCGAATGTTTCAGATGACATTGCGGGGTCTCTTATTCCCAGCATGCATTTGTCTATAATTTACCCCTTGGGTCTAAGCTGCATATCCAAACATATCCAACAAAAATGTACAAATTCCTTGCCACCGGCTTTTATATATACCTTTTCTCATCTGAGAGATCGGCTTCGAAATCTTTAGCTTGGTGTTCCAACATTAATATGCACCTCCCTTGATTCTTCAAGAGATCGAATGCTTCCTGGATCTTGCCACACCTTGCGTGGCAACAAGTCAATGGTCCAGAATTGATCAGAAGGAGCACGAATCTGATCCACAGAATCTAAAAGAGACCTTCTTAGCCGTATCTACCTAGGACGCTACCCAAACCCAGTATTCTAGTATTACACTGCTAATGGCAGATAGTAGCAGGTGGTGGCTCTGGATGTCACCATGATGTCTTGTGACAAAGAGCGCCACCAAAAACAACTATACTCGTATAAATAAGTTGGAGGCTCACTACATAAATTGCCACATCCGATGAGCGACGAATTCGCATGAATCCCCAAATTCGAGCTGTACAGACGAGCCAAATTACGCTACCACATTATGGCTACTCCCGGAACGCAATACATGATGCAAGCCGGTCTTGCAACCGGCATGTCCGCAACAGAGGGTATACATGAGCCACATCCTCACCCAGTCGATCCCAATCTCAGTGATCCAGCCCATGTACTACCCTCCGACCTTGTGCCTAATTCGCAGACCCGCATGGCTCTGCATGGCCGGGGTGGACAAGATGTTCTCATCCCATACATGAGTATCGGAGCCTGGTCTTGGGGCGATAAAGCGACTTTCGGATATAATGCAACTCGGGATCTACCCAAGATCCACGCCGCATGGCAGAAGTTGAAATCTGTGGGACTCACATTTGTTGATACCGCACAAGCCTATGGCGATGGGGAGAGTGAGAGGATTTGCGGAACACTTTTCGAAGGAATGCCTCGGGACTCTTTCGTTGTACAAACCAAATGGCATTCTACATCCACTCTCAAAAACACATTGATGCAATCCAGTGGGCCTAGGAAGATGCTAGAAGGCTCACTCAGTCGATTGGGGTTGGAATACGTGGATATCTATCTTGTCCACGGGCCCATTCACCCGAGCAATATCTCTACAATTGCAAAGGGCCTAGCAGAATGTATCGAATCAGGTCTAACTCGCGCAGTTGGTGTAGCCAATTACGACACAAACGAAATGATCAAAATGTCGGACGAGCTCGCCAAATACGGAGTGCCACTAGGCGTATCTCAATGTGAATATTCAGTCATTCGTCGACTTCCCGAGACAAGCGGGATGATTCGCGAATGCAAGAAACGAAGTATCTGTTTTCAGGGCTTCGCCTCACTGGCTGAAGGTCGGCTGACGGGCAAATATTCACGTTTCAACCAGCCCAGACGAACCCTGCGATTCAGTAGTTATCCGATGCATATGCTCGAACCGACCATCACGGTACTCAAGGCCATTGCTGAGAAACGTCGGGTTCCTGTGCCTGCGGTTGCAATCAATTATTCTATTAACAAGGGGGTTGTGCCTCTTGTTGGTATTCGGAATCCGGAGCAGGCTGATCAGGATATGCAGGCTCTTGGGTGGAGGTTGACTGAGGAGGAGATTAAGCAGATTGAAGAGGTTAGTTTGGAGGGTCAGACATCGTCGATGTTGCAGCATGGTTAGACAAGACCAGTCAATTATATAAGATTCAATAGAAATACATTTGTTCTATTATCCATTTGAGTTAGTCAGGAACTAGAGAGAAAAGCAAAGGGGAGTGCCTGGCAGTAGTATACCAATTATCGTGTCTAATAGCCTACATCCATATACTAGTACCATCCAGCAGCACCCGAGTACCTAAATGTAGTAACAAGAACACTGCAAACGAATCGAATATATTCATACTCATAATCCAATACTATATACATCCACCAAGTACTATTTCAGTCATGAATATTAGCCAAATAACTACCTATCCCATAGGACTAGTCTCATATTTAGTTAGCAGTGCTAAGTTGTTGCTGTTGTGGTTGAAGTGGGGCAGCCTCCCCGCCCAGCAACTCCGATCATCCCAGCTCCGCCCTCTTCTTCTTGACTCTTCTGCTTCTACCTTCTACTCTCTGCTTGCTCTCATCCTTCTCCCTCAAAATGGACCGTTCTAACAAGCCCTCTGCCATCGGCGTGGGTGCTTCTCTCCCACAGCCTACCGTTTCCGTTAATGATGGCACCGTTGAGGCAAGCCTGCCCTCCGGCGAGTCCGTCACTGTCCAGTTGTACGGCGCCACTGTCACCTCATGGAAGGCCAATGGTCAGGAACAGCTCTTCGTGAGCAAGAAGGCCCATCTGGATGGCTCCAAGCCAATCCGCGGTGGTATTCCACTGGTCTTCCCTGTAAATTTTGCCCACTACATATTCCCTTGCAAGCTGTTAGCTAACCTACTCTCTTTGTTCCAATTTCTAGGTCTTCGGCCCTCCTCCCCAGAACCACGTCACCTCCCCGCTCCCTCAACATGGTTTCGCTCGTAACTCCAACTGGGAGTTCCTCGGAAAGTCTTCTTCGGAATCTGCCGAGACCGCAGGACAGGCCAAGGCTGATCTCGCCGTTAAGCTGGACTTTGGATTGTCGCATTCTATGTTGACCGAGGAGTTTCGCAAGGCCTGGCCCTTCGAGTTCGGTCTTGTTTACAGCGTTACACTCACCAAGGATACCCTAGAGACATCACTGCAGGTCCGCAATGAGGGTGCTCAGAACTTTGAGTTCCAGGTTCTTATGCACACTTACTTCAACATCGAGGTATGTTGTAAAGCAATTGCTTCACATTCCACATTCCACCCCGCATTGATTGTATCACCTAACGTTTTTTGAACAGAACATTGCCAATATCCGTGTCAAGAACCTTGAATCTAAGACCTATGTCGACAAGACCCGTAATGCAACCTCGCACACCGAAACATCCAACGCCCTCGCAATTACCGAAGAAACCGATCGCGTCTACAAGGAGCTAGACCCCGCAGTGCCGATCATTGTATCATCCGCCCAGGACGACAAGCCCCTGTTCTCTCTTACCCGCAAGGCTCTCACCGACGTTGTGGTCTGGAACCCATGGATTGAGAAGGCCAAGGGAATGGCAGACTTCGGCCCGGACGAGGCTTACCAGAATATGCTGTGCGTGGAGGCTGGTGCGGTGTCTGGCTGGCAAACTCTTGAGGCTGGAGAAGCCTGGGAGGGTGGTCAGGTTATCAAGTCCCGTCTGTGAAGATGAGCGTAGACCGTGAATTATTTATGTGATGTGATGTGATGTCTGATGATTTGAAATGCTTTTACGTTTCACTACTTTCAAAATGAGAGAATAAATAGAATTCAACCAGCTCGACTATCAAGAACCTGCTAGTACCAGTCTCTTTCCCCATTTTGTAAGCCCCACAACATGTGAAAGCAAATGACACCCGATCCACTCATCCGCTTCAACTTAATTATCATTAATGTACATGGGTAAAAAAAATTAAATAAATACAGAAGCCCTCCATTATCACTACCCGTCGTGTAAATAACCGTAAAATCGTTTCCATCAGCCCTTTCATCTCGCATGGCACGTCTCATCAACACATGGTACCGGCGTCTCCCCCATAATATCAATGAAGGACCGACGGCCTTCTTTTCCTGCCTGTAGCGTACTCAATCTCTCCGCCGCCTCAAAGCTATACTGCGGGCCTCTATACTCGCGACGACCTCGAATAAGCCACCACAATCCAACCAAAGCCATGAGTCCCACTGTGATCACACTAGTATAGTTCATATTCTGCACCGTGGCCGGCATGACGAACGGGAAACAGAAAAATATGACCGTCACCATAATATAAAGCAATGCAATAACATTGACCACTGTTCCAAGTTTCTGACCCATGTAAAATGGACCGGGGACCATATTTCTGCGACTGGATAGGAGGTGTGGTAGGATGGCGCCGAAATATGATAGCGAGCTAAGAACGATGAAGGAGGATATCAAAGCCTGGAACGCAGTAGTGCTACCGACATAGATACATCCAAGACAAGTGACTAGACAACTCATTGCAACGGTGGCCCGAACTGGGCAGTTCAGCTTTGGATGGATCTGAGCGAAGTAGCTGGAAAAAGGAGTAGCGTTATCTCGAGCTAAACTCCACCACATTCGGCCACCTGTAATGAATGTGCCAATTAATGTGGGAAATGTTGCGGTAAATAATACTGCTATTAGACCAATTGCGCCGGCATTCGAGCCAGTCGCCTGTCGATAGATCTCTGCCGTTGGGAAGAAGTGGATTTTGCTTGCGTAGACTGCGTCGAGGTCTTGGATGGAGTAGAAGAGTGCAATAAGGTATACGAATGCCGTCGTGAATGCGGTTAACATTTGAAGCATTATTCCTTGGGGAACCTTCACTTCTGGCTTTGGGACTATGCATTGGTTAGACCTTGGAATTGAAGTTCCTGCTGTAGCTCACATACCTTCTTCAGAGAGATGGCTAATGCAATCCGGTACACCGACAGCGAATGCTGCATTCAATAGTCCTGTGATAAAGCACACACCATCTGACCATCCCCCTGTTTTATTATGATATTCCGTCCAGACTTGTGCATTGCTCGCGTGTCTCGGAGGCATAACTGCCAAAACAATAACCGTGACAACAAGCCCACACATGGAAACCGTCAAGGCAATCCGGTTTAACATTGGAATAAATCGATTTCCGAAGCAAACGATAGCGCAGCACGTCCAATTCACCAGCTGAAAGGCAATAAATACCTGCCACGAGTGCCATTCAACAGTAGTGTGCTTCAACAAATACATCGCAACACCCTCATTCCCAAGCATAGAACTCATCGAAGATGCCGACAATAACCACGCACAAGCATTGAGATATCCAGTGAAGTATCCTGCTTTCCGACCACGATGCCGACTAAGAACCGAGGACCAATAATATACACCTCCTGCAGAAGGCATGGAAGAGGCTAATTCGGCCAGGGATGCCGAGATCGCAGTATAGAAAATGCTGACTAGGATAAGGCCGTAGAGAACGGCCATCGGTCCACCGTTTTGAAGTGCTGTGACGATAGTTCCACCTGATGATGCCCATGAACTAGGGGTATGACTGTTAGACTGAAATCAAGAGTCCAGATGTTTCTTGCTAACCTACTTTGCAATAACGATACCAAGGCTAGTCAAGCTCCCAAGTCCAAAATGCCTCTTTAACTCTTGTCTATGGCCGAGAGCTGACTCTAAACGTAGCTCGTCGATTTCACCCTTAGTCTTGAGCGGATGCACCCCGCTCTGAGGTGTTTGTGGCTCAGCCATGTCCATGGATTCCCGATGGATGTGTTGAGAGGAATCCGGCGACGAGCATAGACGATAATCCGGGGTATAAGTGAATGTCACCAGGAGTCAAATATCGAAGGATGGGAGAAATCAGTCAGGATAATATCACAGGGGAGATTTTCGTGAAACAGAAGTGATCCATCCTTTTTGTGGCCGTGCCTGTAGGGAAAATGCGAGTCAAACCGCCAGGAATGTTCAATGCGAGGGCTCTTCCATATGGCAGCCACGTGTGGATTAGCGAAACAGGAAAATACTACGAGATCGACGATGTGACGAGTCCGCAATTTATTCTTCCGAGGGGGGCAAAATTGTTTACTGTTTGCGTTCCTTTCGGTTATGGGCTTATGGCTTACTTGAGGCGTAAGCCAGGTGAGAAAGAGAAATCAAACTAGGGTTGTCACTATTGGCAATAGGCGGCTTTGTTGGCGGATTTACACCTGCAGCTGCGGGGTGCTTTGCTGGTAACTGACTGCGTTAGCGAGGGGAATCAAAGCAAAAAGAAGAAAAAAGGGTTTTCGAGGCCTGAGCAGATTTGGATTTTCTACATATTTATGTACCGAGGACAAATCACGACTGACCGTCGCAAGAGAACTGCCTAAATTGGTCCCGGGCTTTGGATGTATCGCAATCTCGCTGCAAGGGGGGATGTCGGGGGCCGTCGCTGATTGATCTACGAGGATTGCCCTAGAGTCGGGGGCAAAATATGAACCGGAAACAAGGCCATCCCTAGAAAATATTTCAAAGAATCGAGTGTTCTGTAGAAACTTAAGAAGTATTTAACCTTAGTTTGGAACAAAATGGATTTTGTGTAGGCGGGTGTTGGTGCCACCTCCTGCAGCATTCTTGTTGATTTCATTCCACATGGTCAACGCTCGCGCGATCGCGCCGATTAAATTTCCACATAATTAGTGTTATGTTATGCATTTCATTTCATGCATGATCATGTTAATGTGCATATCATTGTTTGCATTGACGAAAAAGTGCTAAGCCTCGCAATAAGTACAGAATAGTCATTCAAACGCCTCAATTGACAATCCCACTGGTGCATAGTTCGTCAGATTCCATCTCTCTTTTGAATGCTAACTGGATGTAGCCAGTCCGACCTCTCCGACGACATCAAGGAACATCTGTACACAATGTAGATATCCTCTGTACGAAGAATATTGCCACCTTGCGACCTCGAGATTTCGCATGACCTTATCGGCAATAACAGGGTTGAATACGTGAACCTCAGCGAGAAAACCTAGAGCCAAAGGGTGCGGATCAGGCTGAAATCCTGCGGCTAGCACCTCTCCATATGCTTTCGCATACTCCATGATGAATACATCCAGGGTGGCGTATTTTGGAGCAATGACGCCGGTGAAAGTCTGCCATGTCTTCAGATCCGACCACACGCGTGTGGTATGGCTTGCACTCTTCAGGGCATCCCACAGCTTGCCTGCAAACTCCATCTTGCGAGTCAAACCCATGGTCTTGTCATACAGCTCCACTGAACTGTTGTCGAGTAGCCATGCAGCGACACTCATGCTAAAAAACTGCCATCTCTGAGCGACTGGATCCTGCGGGTTGTACTTGGGTCGTAGCAAATTGCTATCAATCAGGCTCTCAAGCGATTGACTTTTGAGGAAGATCATTCAATCCAATTTTCGTCGCCAGTAAGCTCCATATCGAAAGCCGGGAAGTGGAACTGGATACCACCCATTGGAAGGAATGTTGCCTGGTTTTTGTTTGCGATCGCCTTATTCCATCCCTCATTGATTCGCTCCTTCTTCCGAAGCATGGGGTTTGCCATAGCAAACTGCCCAGAGCCATCGTTGGACGCGATGGGTCTGCCCATAGCAGCATTGTAAGCCTCGTAATAGCTTCTAGCCATATCAAGACTGTTTAGTGTTGTTGGCCTTCTGTGTTGAGTTTCGCTGACAAAACGCGCTTCACGTTGCTTTAAATGCTATAAGAGGACACTTGGGCAAATAGGATGAGCCTGCGTAGACCAGGATAGTAATTTGATGATTCGGTAACGCGTTTGAACAAGTGATAGTAGGGGGTTGAGGATGGTGATAGGAAGATGGAGTGGGGATGAAGTGAGAGAAGAGGTTATCGCCATCCAAAATAAAATTAATCAGGACATATTAAACGTGAATATAGCCAATTACTTACTCCTCAGACTCTAAGAGCTATTATTCACTGCTCTAATTAAACAAAATATAAGATAGATCTTACATCAATGAAGCAGAGAAAGGGATTAATTACTAATTAGTCCCTTCCATGAAAGACACCAGACCTCTCCTGTAGATTTGTATATAAATATACACTCTCTAGAATAAAAATCATTTCATAAACAGGGAATTCTGAAATATTTATATGTATACCAAAAATATCATATTTGGAATTCCCTATACAGATTTAGCAATCGAGTGATTGATATTCAATGGTATTAAAACTGATTCACACTTCACTAAACTATGCCATATTCCGACGCTTCTGACAATAGCCCTTTGTGCAAAACCCACGCGCTTAGGATTGTCCTAATTTTCATTTGTCGCAGCAAGTTCAATTCACAATATTGCTTCATTATTTACTCTATATGCACTGAAAGGATCTCTCAGAGTAAAATGCGTCATATATCTATTCAAACTATCAGCCGAGACTCACAGTTCTGGCAGACTATAAGACAACATTAGTCAAATTATGATTTTTGAACCTCGCCCTAGGCCAGTTGCAAAAAGACCAGAATTATCCCTTTGAAACTGAATCGAATTTAGTATTATCAGAATCAAATGATCAATAACTTAAGGCTGGTAAGGTAGGTGAAAATCGCAGGATGAAAGATAACTTACAGTCAACGAGATTCAGCTCATCAGGCCTAAAATTTGGGTAGAATTCTTTGTTAAATGAGCTGATTGTAGATATTTTCAAGCTGTGAGGATCTTACTTCAACTTGCCATACTTCTAGCAACAATGTTCATAGAGAGATAACAATTCATCTCCAAAATTGGTATCCCAGGGCCACCAGCATACACAGGTGACACAGACACAGTTTTAGGTCAACGTATAAAAAGTAGCAATTGATCAGCAATTGAGTTTTCTCTTTTTGGGAATTCTTATTTGCTATATGCTACCTGGTCGGTGAAGACCATAGAAAATTGGCAAAAACTAATACCACTTCCAAGTCAAGTTGACTTTGTGAATGAGGGGTACAACAATTCCCACGTTCGCAGTCGATAGTTCAGCTAGTATCACATTCCAGCGCCCAGAAGAAACACGAGCAACCATTTACTTAAATGTATAGAAGAGTTTTTGCGACTATTTAGGGTCGCGATTGGATCTGCATCTTCGATGGTAGCCTCTGAATATTTGCCAGCCTGGTGATCATTGGATCAAGGCCTGGCCGTCATACCTTTCTCAGGAACTAACCCTCATGCTAGATTTTATCCTTTTAGAGGCATTTACTTATCTTACGATCACCATAACATTCATCAATTGATCATCCAAGATCAAGATCGCAAGGAAGATCCCTTCTTTCTTCCGATTGAGTTCAATAATGTACCGACAGCTGCTGGTTCTGGGTTCCTTTGCAGGACTGCAGGTTTGCATCTGATGTAGGTTTGATCGATCTATCTTCGACAGTAAATGAGTTCGGCCACGCCCCATGATTAATACCATGGTTTCCCTTCTCCGGCCTCCGAGGAGTTCCTAGGAGTTACTAGTCAGAATTACATTCACCAGGCTGGGCAATCAGCCACTAGCAACCTTGTAACAATTAGCATGAACAACAAATATTCATATGATGATATCGTGGCTCACAGGTGACTTCATTGCAGTAATTTGTGTGCTTCGTTCATATTGAATTCTGGTACCTGGTACCTTGAAGCTATAATATTTGTTGATTATACTATAATCTAGCTCCCCGAAGTATCATGGTTGTACTTGTGTTTGCCAAGTAACTACGCTTCGTATTCATCACAAATGTATAAGAACTTGGGGCAGTCCCATATAGAATTCTAGACCAAATTATGACGTGTTATTAACATGCAAGATCCATCGACGTCGCATTCAATGAAAAAGGTTTTCATTATAGGAGGGGTAGAGCCAGGGACTTTTTCGTGACGAAGTATTCTGCAAGTACTTACTTGGTGGGACTGGCTCTGTAGATTATCTTTATCGGAAATCGCGCTAAATTTCGAGTCAAATCGTCTTTCCGTTGTGATCAACAGCGATCGTTCTTGGGGGCACTTGGACCTGGGTCTTGGCTAGGATCATCTTGCAGATCCAATCTAATGAGGCCAATGAAAGGTCGCGTCGCAGAGTTTACGCGCCCACTCTGGAATCTGACCTCTCACCCCGTTTGCTTTTGCTTAAGTGGCGCCACCGCTGATCACCCAGCTATTGCCATCATGCATAGGAGTGATTTAACCTGATCACTTTAGAGGTGGGAAGCTCCGAGTGCGGGAGTGAAATTGAATATGCTCCGAGGTGTCGGTTACACCCAGCATGTCTTTTCGCTAAACTGATCCATTCTCGATATTCTGCAGGATGTTTGTCCCACGCCATGCAAAAGCAGCCTGGGATCAACACCCCAACCCAGATTGGTTTGCGCCCTTCCCGATGATACCATTAATTTCCCACCTCTTTCCAAAATAAACTGAAATGAGGCTTGGCTTGGCCTAGATCGAAGAAGCAACCCTGAAAAGATGTGCAAGGATTGGCGAGCGAGTGACAAGTGACTACTACAACCTACGGAGCACACTTTGATCCCATTGTGATCTACATTCCAGAGGCAACTGCCATCGATCTGGGTCGGCGGTTCGAGGAACGATCCCTTGCATCGACCGTCATTCCTCCTTGCTTGTTACTGGACCCTTCAGTCCAGCACTGACATTTCACAGCCAAGATGCATGACGATGCAGCCCTTTCCTCCGCCAAAAGTGTGCTGACTCCGCTGGTACCCTCGAGCTTATCGTTCTTCACCGACTGCAGCCATGAGATGAATGCTATTTTCCAACAGCAACCCCACTAAGCTATTGAATGCTCTGATTTTTCTGGGCAGCGAATGGTTCGTCATCGCTAATCAGTGAAACCCTATCTATCATCTTTCTATTCAGCTAGCTTTCGCAGCCAACTTTGCTCTTTCATCTTCGCACCCATGGCATACTACCCTTTATTGTCGCCCAGCAGCTGAGGCCAAATAATCGCAGGGAGCAAACCGCGCTCCTCCATCGGCCAGGATGGGGAACACCTCGCCTACTCCCCATGCCCTTCTTACGGAAGCTCTCATTTTCTGGAGTATTGGTTTTGTGCTTTATGGAGGCCGAATGTTTGTTTCCAGCACTTCATTGATGTGTGATAGTCATATGCTCACGACTGGACAGGACCTCGCGCATGCTTGCGAATGGAGGGATTAAACGGTTGTTCTGTACGATTCATACACTCTGTCAAAATTATGGCCAGAGCTAATCACAAGTCTTCATCTCCAGGGGACGACTACGTTATGACAGCGACATTTGTGAGCACATTCTACCGCAGTTGTAATACCTCTTATCATAGTACTAACCTACCCCCCTTTTATTAGTGCATATATACAGCCATGTTGGTATTAATTCAAATATCCGCGCGCTATGCAACGAACCTTATGGACCCCAAAGACTACGGTGAAGTTCTCGCCGACCCGAAGCAAGTTAGTGACAGAATTTATGGGAGCAAAATTGTTATTGGCCTGGAGCAATGTATGCTTTTCTCGACCTGGGGCGTGAAGACATGCATGTTAATGCTGTATTGGAAAATCACGATGAATCTGCGTTCCAACCTCTATATCAAGATTCTTTCGGCATATGTCATTCTAGGATTTGTGGTCATCATGGTCACCTACTACGCAGTTTACTGTCGACCATTCTCACAATACTGGGCCATGCCCGTGGAGAATATGCAATGCGCCACCTATCAACAGTATTCAATTACACAGGCCGTTTTCAACATTTCATCCGACGCCGTAATGTTTGCGATTCCCATTCCACTCCTCATCAAAGCGCAGCTGAAGCGCACACGCAAGATCCTTCTCCTAGGAGTTATGAGCCTGGGTCTCTTCACAATCGTCGCAGCAATTTTGAATAAATATTTCAATTTTGCCTCCCCACTTACAACAACATACCAAATCTGGTACATTCGCGAAGCAAGTACAGCTATCTACGTGGCAAACCTAATGTGCTGGTGGCCTCTCCTACGCAAATTATTCGGCCTCAAGGCGTTCTCTTACAACAGCAAAAACCGAGGCGGCAGAGCGGCAAACGGTGGTGACCAGAACAAAGATGGAAGTGGATACTCCCAGGGCTCACGATCACGCCCGTCTTTCTCCCTTCCATGCAAAATGACTTTTATTCGACCGAATTTCAGAAAAGCTGGAAATCAGCCACCTGTCCCGAAGCGCGGAGAGACGCATAGATCGAGCCAGGAGGCAATCACACAAGTTTCAAGTGATTTCATGGATGATTCGAATCGAACAGACTCTTATCCTTTGGATATATGGGACAGGAAAGGGAGCGCTGGGGATATTGAGAGTCCCAGGCCTGCTACTCGGGATTCTATCGCGGTTTTTGACAACTCAAACACCACAGATTCGAAAAATGGTCGAATGAGACTCGACGTTTAAGTTTCAGAGTTTGTTCTTTTGCTTATATACCCTTTTGCACGAATTTCAACAGCATTATCTACTCCGACTTGGCGTTAATAACTCGAGATACTTCTTTGGAAATCACACCATCAGCTTTCTGAGGATAATGAAACTATTTTTGAGTCTCCATAACCTCTCGGAGATAAGCTCGATCTGAGCGACAACCCTGTAAGAGAAGTTGTGCAGCAATAACCATAACTCAGGCCCACTGCTTATGTTTCCTTGATATGTACTATTATACGCCCTATCTTTAATGACTTTATCTACTAGTTCTAGTCTTCCTCTTTGAATAACTGCGGTGTTGTTTGTTGTATAGTTCGAGTGGCGAAGTCGGAGATGGCGCGGTTAAATCGGCAGCTCCACTCGCCGACACCGCGAGGCCCAACGATGGTGTCAGAGCGGATATTTTCCCAGTCATTTCGATCTTTTTTGTCTTTTTGATTTTTCACTCCGCAACTGTTACAGCCCGTTAAATCCCTCTCGCACTGGGAATATCCATGCAACAAGCAGGGATCACCCTCTTATAAGCCTTTTTGTGTAGCCTCAGGCCGTTCGTCCGACCTTAAATCGGTCGCGTGCCACCCAGCTTTGGCCGAATGGGGTCATCTTCTCCCCACACGGGCCAATCTCGGGTTGGGGTTGAGGACGGAGTACCCCTGCCAAGTCACGAAATCGACTCCCCACATATCAGAGTATCCAGTGACGATGAAAGAGACAGTATTGATACGGTTATCAATGACAACGACTATCCGCGAGCCTTGGATACCTCTCCATTGATCACAAATCACCGCCGGTTTCCTTCGGCAGATGAGGATCTCCGTGCTAGCGACAATGAAAATGATGACAGCCATACCGATGGAGAAGCCGAGAAACCGGTAACATGGAGTTCTTTGCCAAAGAAAGGGCAGCTGGCTATCCTCACCTTTGCGCGATTGTCGGAGCCTCTGACTCAGACTTCGCTGCAAGCGTATATGTTCTATCAGCTTAAATCATTTGATCCATCTCTTCCTGACTCGACTATTTCCGCGCAAGCAGGTATACTTCAGGGAAGTTTCACTGCTGCGCAGTTCTTAACCGCGGTCTTTTGGGGTCGCTTAGCCGATGCCTCTTGGATGGGCCGAAAGAGAGTACTTCTCATCGGTCTGCTTGGAACATGTATATCGTGTATTGGATTCGGCTTCTCTCGATCGTTCCTGGTTGCTGCGATATTTCGGACCCTTGGTGGAGTACTTAACAGTAATGTTGGAGTGATGAGAACTTTGATCGCAGAAATTATTGCCGAAAAGAAGTAAGTTCATTCCTCTATGCATTACTTATCGGGAGTTTACTGACGAGTCAGGTACCAATCACGAGCATTTCTCTTGCTGCCAATGTGCTTCAACATTGGTGTCATAATTGGCCCAATTCTAGGAGGCTCCCTAGCAGATCCCGTCAATAGTTTCCCTTGGCTATTTGGTCCTGGATCAGCCTTGGGAGGAAAGGCCGGGGTCTGGTGGATGCAAAGATGGCCTTACGCGCTTCCAAATGTGTTGAGTGCCATTTTCATATTTGCATCACTCATTGCCGTTTTACTTGGTCTTGACGAAGTGAGTTATATCTGCATATATTGCCGTATCATACAAGGAAGTCCTAACCAACTTATATTAGACCCATGAAACTGCCAGATATCGAAGTGACTGGGGTCGAAAATTGGGGAAAAGAATCGCTCGTGCATTCACCAAAAGACCTCAGCATTATCGCCCTCTGACCCGTGCCAGCGATGACGACTCTTTGTATCTAGACGGCAGCGTTGGGACTTGGTCAGCCCCATCAAGTCCAACTCGGACACGCGCACCTCAGCCTCCTCGCCCTCACAAGCGACCTGGATTCCGACAAATCTTCTCCCGCAATATAATGATCACCCTCCTGGCGCACTTCCTTCTCGCATTTCACACCAGTGCATTCAATGCTATGACTTTCACTTTCCTCCCGACACCGCGCGCCCCCGAGGACTCCCGGGATGGCTTCTTCCACTTTGGTGGAGGTCTCGGTTTACCTTCTGCACGGGTCGGTCTAGCAACAGCAATCATTGGGTTTATTGGTCTCCCTTTGCAGATCCTTCTTTACCCGCGCATTCAAACCAAATTGGGAACACTTACATCTTTCCGAATGTTCCTACCCTTTTCCCCAGTCTCCTACCTCCTCATGCCCTTCTTGGTTGTTCTTCCTCGTGTATCCTGGATTGTATGGCCATCCTTCACTCTAGTCGTGTCGTTGCAAGTTATTTCCCGCACATTCGCTCTGCCGGCAGCCATTATCCTAGTGAACAACTGCGTTACCGACCCGTCTATCCTTGGAACCGTTCATGGTGTCGCCCAGAGTATTTCCAGCGGGGCTCGCACATTGGGTCCGCTGCTTGGTGGTTGGGGTCTGGGCTTGGGTCTAGCACATAACATGGTAGGGGCTGTATGGTGGGCTCTAGCTGTCGAGTCTCTTATCGGATGGTTTGTACTTTGGTCAATCCACGAAGGAAAAGGGATAGAGCCGGCCAAAAAGGCAGTCGATGAAGAGGATGATTGATGGGCCTTGTACCATCTTATTTGGACTCTGTGATCTACACCGGAGCTTATACTGGTGGACAAAACTAGACTGGAAATATCAATTAGAAATATCACCCTTGACAATGCTATAGCATATCATATATTGTTAAACCTCTATTCTGACTATAGGTAATTTGCCTCGCTCTAAAGTTTGTATCTAAAACTCGGTGCTCTGTCACCCAATCCAACCAGCTGTTCAGTAGTGTACTGATAGACACTATCCGCATCCGCATCTCGCTTAGCATTCAACCTCCGACAAATAAGATAATAAGAAATCATCGTTGCCAATCCAATAGCTGCAAACACAAGAACGAGGATATGGCCAAGTCGATATCTTGGTGCATCTTCAGCACGATAGAAGTTAGACGCCGCTGCTCCACCCATCGTTCCAAAGCCCATCTGGATGGCCATTCCAATGGCTCGTTTCGCATTTGGTGCCCAGTTATTTGAAGAAAGTGCAAGAAGTCCGGGGATGGCTGTGCAATTTGTTAGAATCAATATTACGAAACTGGGTGTTTCGACATACCAGGATAGATTCCACAAGCGGCAATGAAGCATCCTGCATATGTAAGACCAGGCATAAAGCTAGGAGGTGCAACGGCAATGATGTATCCAACGACTATTGCCCCATAGCAGAGAACAGTGAAAAGGCTGCGCTGACCCGTACGATCAGCAAAATATCCGACAAGCACACACGATACTGTTGCTGCTGCATAAACTGGGATCGTAAGGAGCTGAGCGATGGCGGCTGAGTACCCAAGACCTTTGATGATAGCCGGGAGAAAGAGTGAGAGTGCGTATACCGCACAGGCCTATTTGTTTCAGCGAGATAACTTAAAAAAGGTTGGCATCAACTTACGACTCCCCAGTAATTGAGACAATGGAACAGTGTCTTTGGTGTCTTGGTTAGAATCCATTCTTTAAATGAAGTCGGAAAATGGAACATACCTGCCAATCGCAAATCGCTGCTTTGATATGCACCCACTTTGCGGACTGTTCACTACCAAGCTGTGGGCCTGTCGAAGCTTCAGTCTGCATCGGATTCAATGTCTTGAGGATAACATTTTTCTCCTCGTCGGTAAGAAATGTTGCGGTCGCTGGCTCGTCCCAAACAAGTAGATATGAAATTGCCGCCGCCACAACTGTGAGAATTCCCTCTAGTATGAAGCTGTGGCTTGTAAATATCGAATCATGTACCAAAGGAGCAAGTAATGGGTAGTCTTACATCCAACGCCATCCTTCAATTCCACCAATTCCATCCATCATGCTGATTAGATATGCAAGGAGTCCAGAGAAAGCTCCTGCCATCGATGCAGACGCAAATATGAGAGAAAGTCTGAACTGAGCGTTTGCTCTGGGATACCACAGGGAGATATAGAAAGCGAGGCCCGGGACTAAATGGGTTCAAGTTAGCTTCGTCTAGCACAGGGCAACACAGTATACAATAGTTCATACACAACCCAGCCTCTGTGAGTCCTACGTAAGAACAATAGTTAGCATCCAGGCTTGATCCTCAAGAAAAGAAATCTTACCAAGAAAGAATCTAGCCGCCAATAAACCTGAGTAATTTTGTACAATTCCAGTCAATGTCATCACGATGCCTGTAAAATCTTTAGCTTCTGAGCTGTACAAGCGAGCAGTAACAAGTAGACATCATACCCCATGCAACCATGATCGATGGAAGCCATATGCTGGGTTTCAATCGAACAAGGAGCAGGTTGCATAATGGCTCGGTGAAGGAATATGGGAAGAAGAATATAGTCAAACACCTATACTCTCATCCATTAGTATCCATTTCGTAGCTGGGAGTTTTCTAAGCGTCGCACCAATTGTATTGCTGGCCCACCAAACCCAAGGACTCGGACATCCCCTGAATATTTGCATTTCCAATGCTTCCTAGATGAACAGTCTCATTAGAAATATTGCTTGAGGAGATCAAGTCACATAGGCTTTCTTCCAACCTCTATCCAAAAAGCTGAGCAAATAGAGAGCAGCTAGAATGGGGATGACACGGTAGTCAACCTTTCGCAAAATCCTATCATATTCCTTCGAGGAAACACCTGCAATTGGACTTTCTGCCGTCTGTTTGATTGAAACATCGTCCTTCAATTCAAGATGTGCGGCGAGGCCATCCTTGTCAGGATTCTTTGTCTCCATGGGGGTAAATCGGCGGTGAGGTTTGCTTAACGGGAACAATGATGAGAGGTAGTGAGATCAACGAGGGTCAATTTCAGAAGCGCTGTTGTTGAGACGGTAGGAAGTCTTCTAGGTACTGGCTCTTCTATTTTCTTCTCATCATATTCAAGAATTGAGGGAAATTTCGCAGTGCGAATGTTGAGGGGAATGTTTGCCAAGGGGCGAGAATGCGGAGTTCTCTCCGCACTCTTTCATACTCCACACTCCATCCACTCCACTTCAGCTGCGATCTTCGCTATTTCAAGCTTAGCTTGGCCCGACACCGGCAGTCAGTGAAAGATAATATGGGATACTTCTAAATATTTAGCAAATGTGGCTCCCATCTGATACTATCAAGCATAAAGTCAACAGAGCTACCAGTACCTACTATGAACGAAGTATACCTAGTCCTTTACTCACGTTCTCCCCATACTGTACATACTCCCGGACTACTAGTCCACCCATCAAGACAGTTTCATATTTCTATTACTGTCACTCGCCTTTAAAATAATTTCAATCAATCATTCCCTTCTTTGTAGCTTTACGAAGTGTCGAATGTTGCTTAAGGCAATCCGATTACTCAGCTCTTATCGGTTTATCAATGACGTGAGGGGTTCAACCTGACCATCCATCAACAACCAAACAACACCCAATTCTTGTACCTCCAAAGTATCATCTACAGATCCAATCTCAACACATAAGTACCACACATTTACCCTCCCAACACCCTTTCCCACAATGTCCGACCCAATCCCATCCGCAACCGCAGACCCCGATGCCGTGGACCAATCCCTCCCCGCAAACGCCGAAGACCGCAAAGCCGCCGCAGCCCTCTCATCCCTCAACACAACCGAACTAGCTTCGGACGCAGGTCCCGTGAAAGGTCGATCAAATGCCGAGCAAGAAGCACTCGGCAAAGCCATGAGTCGGCTTGAAATCGCCTCGGGACAAGGGTCTGGAACTAATAAATCAGCTGCACCGGCGAAGAAAGAAACTGAGGTTAAGAAAACGGTTAAGATTGTGGCGGCTGATGTTGCGTTCTTGGTGAGTATATTTTCTATTAGTAACTAGTAGAAGGAGGTACTTTTAATACCTCTGGTTCAGCTGATTTATTTGCTCATGTACTCTTTACTTGATAGGCCGATCAGTTGGACGTACATAAACTCAAGGCGACGGAGTTGCTTAGGGCCCAGGAGGGAGATGTCACTCGTGCTATGAGGGCGTTCATTGCTCCGTCGTATCGAGCATGATGGGAAAATTGGCGAATCTACTTTCTCATAGTTCCGATATTGATGATTTTTATGAATTATTTGCGAACAGTTAGTCTTTGGAAAGCTATGCAATACGCAATGCTGCATCTCCGCGATTATTTATCCACGATCACGAAATATTAATCTCTATGAAAGAGATCGAATTGCCAAACACACTTTTTCTTCATCGTCTAGACAGTAGATCACCCAAATCGATGGTCCATACTGAATAGAGTCAACATATTGTTGTACAGTCAGATAAAGTTGGTGTTAAGTATAATAAATATCTCCTTAATTGGCTGGTACAGCTAATACCAGAATAATTCAAAGCAAAAAGAAAAGCCCTTGAGCAACACCATTCCCACCCAGAAGCTGATAATCCCACCACCAAAAGAAAACTCCAGATGTCCCCATATGTACAGTGACGAGGAATTATATCAGACATAGACCGATGCGGTCAAAAGAAACAAAAAATCAAAAATCAAAAATCAAAACAATTAAAGAATCACTTCTTCAGAGGACTGCCGACAGCAGGACGATAGAACAGACTCTTTCGACGAGCAGCCTCCATCCTGGCACGCTGCTGCTTCCTAGCATCCTCCTCGCTTTCCTGCTCCAGACTGAAGCTTGGTTGAGACACGGGGAATAAACCCTTGTTGCTCTGCTTCGGAGGGCAGGACTGTTGAACCAGCCGGTTGCGGTTGGAGAGGAAATAAGGGGTGGCAGGAGACATGCCAATTCCATCGAGGTTGGCGAAGTTATAACCAGGGGTCTGAGGGAAAGTATATTGATCGTAGGTCTGCTTAGTGGGAGTCGATGGCACATCCTTTTGAGGTGAAGGGGGCGTAATCTTGCGGAAACCTTCAATGGCGCCGCGATCCGCGCCACAGCGGTGGCCACTTGCAGAGGGGCTTGATGGCTCAGCAACCTGAACGATAGTTCCGTTGACGTTGCTCAGTGCACGCGGTTCCATGCTCTTGCGACGTTTCGCACCTCCGCGGGGAACGATCGAGCTGTCGACTACATAAGGTGTTTCATCGAGCCACTTGTTTTCTCGCTCGCAGCTGTGGCACAGAATTAGTATGATTCGCATGTTATATTGGATGAAAATGACTTACTCAAGGACCCAGCCAACTCCAACACACTTCACCAGACCAGATGCTTGCTTAACCTTCTCCAGGGTTCGAAGACCACCATCCTTGTAAACAACATGCGTGATGCCCACACGGCCATCCTTAGGGTCTGCGCCATCGACTGGAGACAGACTCGAGCGGCCATTCCAAGACCAAGACATCACACACCGGGCACCCATTTGCTGTAAAAGCTCAACAAAGATTCCCGATGCATCTTCTCCTTCGGTGGTGTGCACATCAACATGTACAACAGCACCTTGCAACGCTTGGCTGGTAGGCTTGGCCTTGCGAGGCGACTTGGACGGACTTCGGATTGCGGATGGCGACTTGGGGGCATTCATTGAGCGCCTAGCGGCACTGCAACGACGCTTCGGGCTGGGACTTCCATCGGCCCGTGCTGACTTCTTAGGGGGCGAGATGGTCGGCGCACTGTCGACAAACGGTCTGAAAGCTGGCTTGCGGATGCGGGGCGATGACCGAGTAGGGGATGCACCAGAGAGCGAATGGCCACGCTTGCGTGGAATCTTTAATGGCGACACTTCACCTTCCCCTTTGAGAGGGACCTTTGAGATAGTGTGGACCGTACGCGGCTCGGGAGCAGCCCTTATAGGTGTTGCGGGAATGATGGGAGTATCACTGTTCTCTTTTTCCTCGTCAAGCGGCATGCCTTCCTCTTGTTGCTCGGTCGGTTCAGGTGTAGATGAGACTTGACGGGCGCGAATTTGTTCATGTTCCTCCTCCAAGGCAGTATGATCTGTGTCTTCGAAAATTTCACTTCTGGATGGTGAATCTGTTATATCTGGGTATTTTGTGGCGATGGGAGAGTGGGAGGTTGCCACGGGCACGGGTGACATGGAACCATCATCGGACCGCTCCTGAAGCGGCAACTCTGCAAACAACGCGGGGGTGTTTGCGAGAAGGGTGCGCGAAATATCTGGATAGGAAACATCTCCATTGTTTGGCGTGCTGGGTTCTGTTGTTTTCTCCAAAGGACCGGCCAGGGAAAAAACACCTCGGCGTCGTGGTCTTCCAGAGCGATTCTGAGAAGGAGTGTTTGCTTCCCAGTGTCCAAATTGATCGGCCAACGGTGTAAAGCCCAAATTAACATTAAAGTTAGACTTCCGGCGGCCCGCTGCAGTAGGTGTGTCAGCAGCGCTGGGCGCTTGTGGTGTAGGGATTTCCGTCAGGGTAGTGTCGAACATACTATCCTCGGCATCTATGCGAGGCTCGAGGTTGATGTCATAGAGTTTGTTAGATCTGGCATTAAAGCCCACGGATGCTGGAGTGGCATAAGCCGCTGGCGAGGAAGCGGCCGGGGGAGGAATAGATGGCATTCGCTCAAAGGGATGGGTTCTCTGCTCGGTTTCATTGGTTTCGTTCGGCAGACCAGCATTGGACATAATAGTCAAGGTGGCTTCGGCGGGCACAAGTGTTGGCTCGTCGTTTTCCATTTCCTCGAATCCATCCTCCTCATCGGAATTTTCAGCGGAGCCGACACTTTGCTCGTATTCATCATCCGCGAAATGCTCATGGTGTCTGGTAGCTTCAATGCTTGCTTGAAGTGCTTCAAGAGTATCGAAATTAAGCGAAAGTTCCGAGTGCGGAGTTCCAATATCCTGCGCATAAAGATGGGGACTACCTTCTGGCGTATAAGCTTGCATGATTGGCTCTGCGAACTGTTGATTGGCACTTCCAGAGGTCTCACAAGGAAGAGCGTCTGCGTTCTCCTGGTCCACCTCCATGGTATCGTCTCGATCGGAAGCAGAATCATCCATGACTGATTCATGCTCAGCAGAAACTTGACGATTGAAATCTTGGAAAGGCGCCTGAAGAGACTCCATTGTGTTGAAGCAAATGGTACCGAAATCCTCCGGCTCATTCTGGATTTCCTTCTGCAACTCCTCCAGTTTAGCGTCGATATCCGCCTCTGAGCCAGCTTCCATGTCGATTTGCTCAATCCCGTGATCTTGCGCCGCATCTTCCATTTCCATGGAGTTCACGTCAGGAACTTGCAAGGCATCGCTCATGAGGACAGGCTCTGCTTCCACGTGCTGCGACACATTCTCCTTGTCATTAAAATCGTCCTCCGGCTCTGGGGCCTCCTCCACCTGCGCCTCAGGAGCGGTTTCAAAGTGCAGAGAGTCCTTCGATAGAGGGGACTCTGACAGGGGGCGATAAGATTGCAGTTCGATGCCGAATACATCGCGAGCGACTTCCTCGACCATCTCAGTATCTTGGTCGCCATCTGTTGCTTCCCACTCCGGTGCCATAGGCGATTGCATTGGCAACGAAGTCGGAGTTGTACTAACGTCGTCATTCTGCGGAGCCTGCTCTTTCACGGAGGATTTGGGTGCGAATAGTGAGCTTTTGAAAGGAGATACTCCTTTCTTGGCGGGGCTCAAGAACAGCGACGTCCTGGCAGGGAATGCGGGAGTTGAGGTTGAAGCCTTCGCTGGGGATTGAGAAAAGGAAGCAGCGAACTGGCCCTTTCGGGGTGACATCTTTAATGGGGAGGCTTGGTTTGGTGAGAGATTCGGCGCGCCAGTAGATTGCGAGAGATGGCGGCTGGGGGTACCTGCGTGGCTAAACTTGAATGGAGAAAGTTCAGGACGTCTAGCAGGGCTAGACATGAACATGGAATCAGTGAAGTCTATGCACTTTCCTCCTGGAGGCACCAAAAAGTCGTCGTCTCCCTGGGTATTTTGGCTGCGTTTGGGAGTGAAATTGATCTTGCGGACCGGAGAACTGAGGCCAGTAGATCCGTGTTTCGGGGTTGACGCTTTTGGCTCGCCATTTTCATCGACCACACTCGAAGCTTTCTTTGGCGTAAAGTTGATCTTGCGCACGGGAGAGGCAAGTCCTGGGTTCTCAGGAGCATCCTTGGTAGGCGAGCGAACAACCAATCTGACAGGACTGTTAGGAGCTTCCTTCTCTCCGGCAAGCTCATCATCCTCTCCGTCGGAACCGGCATATGCTGACAATGATTTCGCCATCTGCTTGGCCTTCTTCGGGGATAGAGGTTGCGCAGCATTGTTCTTCGCAGCGGGTTTCCGTCCGCGAGTAGCTCCCGCCTTGCGAACGGGCATCGCTCCAAGTCCAGCCTTTCCTGATGATTTCGCAGGTGCCTTCTTTCCAGCCGCAGCAGGTTCTTCAATCTCCTCTTCGTCCTCTGACCCTGATCCCATCACATCTTGGAAAGTTACTGTCTTCTTCTTCGCCGGGCCACGCAGGATGTTAGACCGCATGGTTGTGGAGTTTGTTGCAATAACGATGTGTTTCGGATCAGAGCTATCGCTTGAGGGCTCTGGCTCTGGGACCTTGCGGGTAGTCTTTCGCGCTGTTGTTGTTGTCTTTTTGATATCGCTACTGGCAGTTTTGTTGGTTGACCCTTTTGGTCTTCCACGAGGCTTTGGCGCAGTCACTGCTGGTGCTTCAACTGAGGGGGGAGTCTTTTTCGGTCTTCCGGCACGTTTCTTCGGCTCGGACTTCGCAGCTTGTTGATCGTGACTTTCGGCATGGCTTTCCTCGGCGGCCGGCGCTGATGCAGGTACAGACTTCTTGCCGCGGGTTGTCGTACTGGGGGCGGTTGTCTTAGTGATCGGCCGACCAGCGGGCTTCACACGCGCCTTTGTTTTTTCTGGTCGACTCGTCAATACGTCGAGCTCGTCATCGGTATCATCTGAGTCGTAATTGGCGGGCGCGGCTTTGGCAGTCGTCTTCTTTCTGGCGTCGGCAGAGGCTTTTGCTCTGGCAGCGGAGGCTGCGGTAGTCTTCATCGCAGCGCGAGGTACTGTGCGTGTACCTCGCTTCGCTGGGGACTGGGGGATCACAGCAGCGCGTGCCATTTTGGCGGGCAAGGTAGTTGAGGGTGCTGTTGTTGTGGTTGGATAGTTGCGGTTGTCGTGGGTTGTCGGCTTATGAATATGAATAACGCGGGGAGCTCATTGCGGGACTGAGCGATTTCGGATTGATGTCGATGTCGTTGATGTCGTAAATTGGCGGGGATGATGAGGTCCAATTCAAGACGCACTCGAAGAAGAGCTTGGTGGAGTGCACCTGCACTGTTTGGGCGTACCTTCCTAAAATGGACGATGACCCACCTAGTTCCCATAGCAACGGTCACATGATGTTGATCACATGTGACCTGGGGACAAAAAGTACACAACGGAACAAGCAGTGATATCCCAGTAGTACAGTCCTTGTTTGATTTAAGGATAATAGTGGAAGAAGAGTAAGTATTTAGATCACTTGTTAGCCACAATCACTGAAAATCTTAAGCTATGGGCGTTGCACCAAACTTTCAAAGTTTGTCACGTATAATATAAGGATAGTAGTACTAAGATCCACCAAAATATATCTGGAGTTAAACTCCATATCGTCAACTATAGAAATTGAATTCAATTCCAAATTCGTGAGATCTTTCAACTTCCAGATTACTGACTACTCCATACTGCCTCAGTATCATTTTCAATCCGATAAAACATCATATACCTACTGAAGTAGTACTTCATGTTTCGTTGTGGTACGGTTATCATAATAAAACATGCATTGAGACACCACTCGGGTGAAAAACACACCAAAGTTAGACTTGAGTGAAATACCGTATTCCCAAATTCAAAACTTCGAACGCAATTCAATATGGGTTGCCGAACCCTATTTAAAGATACTACGGCTACTCCCTAGGTATGTTAGGCGTAAGTAACAGAAACATTCTATATGCTGGGTTTGAATACTCTACTTTAAGCATCAGGTACAAGTAATAGTTAACCGGCATCCAGGGTGATACTACTAGAGTTACCTAGTCTGGGAGGTAGTAGATTTGGAAATTCTTGGTAAGTTTGAAATGTTATTACATTGAATCATATTTCTCTGACTAATTAATCAGACAATTTCAGATAAATATCTGTAGCTCCTTCATCATAAAATGTAAACCGAATGTCATTATTTACGAATCCCTTAAACCAGACTGAAAAGCGCCACACCAGCCGCAACAGCAACAGAGAACACGGAAGGCACAATAGTAGCAATGGCCGCGCTGTCAGCGCCTTCAATCAGAACACTAGGTTCAAAGGTACCGGGGTCCTTTGAATCAATAGTGCCATTCCAGCAGTAGTTTGTGAAACATTGGGTGCAGACATCAGGAAGTGTGTCACCGGTGCGCTCGAATGAGCGGCTCAGAATGGCACAGCCAACACATGTAGTCCAGTTACCGTCACGAGTGCTGTTGGCCATGGTTGCGACTTCGTATCCGTTGTTGATGATATCGTCACGGGTGTCGTCATCACGGCTCAGAGTGAAGGTGGACTCGTTGGAGAGAGTGGTGTAGGGGGTGTTGGGAAGGTACACGACCAGAGGGGTGGGACCAGTGGTATTAGAGCTGTTGCATCCGAAGAAGGTGGGTCGAGTGTTGAGGCCCAGGTTCACGAATGTGTTTTGATCCGGAACAGCAGGGAAGGAGGTTCCATTGCCAATACCGGTGCTGTTGAGACTACGCTCGTAGGTGGCCACCAGAGCAGTACCGTTAGGCCAGCTGTAGGTGGTATCGGCGGAGGAGTCGACAGCGAAGATAACATCGACGTGACGCTCGGGTTGGATCAGCGGGTGAAGAGGAATGTTTTGCAAATCCTCACCACCATCGACGACGTCGAGGGCGGTCTGCTGGGCGTAAGGGGAAGAGTGGTTGTTGTAGTGGTAGAATGGGTTCGGCTCGTAGGAAGCGATATCATCATCCGCTCGGTCCAACTTGCCGAGAATGTCATTGAAGACATCCTTCGCAAATGTAGGGAGAGATGTAGTGTTGAGCTGTAGAAGGAATTGGTTGAAAAGGGTGGAAGAAGTTCCAATAATGAAACCAGCATTGTCGTAACCACCGATACAGCTCTCGTTGCTGGGCAAAGAGCCACCGACGAAGCGCGAGCCCAGACTCTCCAGAGGAACGAAACCGAAGATTGTGGGGTCGAAGGTGCCGAATTCCCAGGGGTTGAATTCGTAGACGGTCGAGTTGCTACCGACGACGAGCTCGCCAGGGTTACGACCATCAGCCACAACCAGGGGCATCGGGTAGTTACCGTCCTGGAAATCGGAGGTCTTCGCAATGGAAGACCAGGTGTAGTCAATTCCACCATCGCTGGCATTGAACATTTGATAGGCAAGAGCACGGCCCCTATATTTATTAGCATATTTCCATACCTTGTTTTTTGGGAAGCAAAAAGGTTGTTTCTTACCAGATATCAGTGAGGGAAGTGTCGAAACCGGCATTCTTCTTTCCTTCAACCGCATCGGCGATGTCCTTGTAGTAGCTGGCCGAATCCAGAAGTTGAATACCGCCGCTGTCAGGGCCCTCAAGAATTGAGTTCCCGAACTGCCAGACGGAACCATCGGTATGAGTCTGCAGCTTATCGATGGAAGTGAAGTTGTTAATGTAGATAGAACCAAGCAGCCAGCTACCACCACTGAGACCAGCAACGTAGGTGGAGGATTGGAGTAGACCACCGAGGTGACCCTCAGTAGTAGCATTGTAAGTTCGGCTATCGAAAGCCTTAATGGCACCGGCACCATTCATCAGTGCACGGTAACCACCACCAGACACGGCAATACCGATGTTGGGGATATTAGAGGTGTTGCTCTTGTGCTTGTCCAGCCAACCAGTAACGTCGTAGTCGCCGACCTTGACATGGCCGAAGAAATCGTGCATTGCGGTCAGGGACTTCTCGCGACGAGTCTTCAACCAGTCGGTCTCGTTGGTGGAGAGCTTTGCGGCACTGCGAACTGTCGGACGAGTAGCAGCACAGCCAACCTTGGTCGGGACGTAGCCATCGGGGGCATCGGGGAGAGCTCGGCCTACGACGGGGACAACATTTGCAGGTTCAAAACCGGGAGGAGCTGCGATTGCGCCTGTATGAAGGAACTGGTTAGTAAAACCCCAAGCAATCGATTATCATCCTTTGTAGTGCGAGGTGAAGATCATCGCGACCGAGAGGGTTCAACATACCGGGCAGCGAGCCCAGGGCGAGAGACGCGATCAAGGCGCCAGATTTCATGATGGATGTATCTGTGCAATCTCAACTCTTCCGAAAGCACTCAACACAAAGAGGCCCGAAGGAAGGAGAGAGAATCCGAATCCGGGGTGAATGAGAGAAAGCCGATCATCGCCAGGGGTGCCTGATAATATTTATGCACCGGGCCCGCCGGAAGCTTGGCCAAGCCCCGAAAGGACCAAGTGGGAGCTCTCTCACATTGCTCCGTAATTGAAAATCGATAGCCCAAGCAGGATAAGAGAATCAAATTTGGACCCGATCGTACATTAGCGTTCCCGGGGACGACGAATGGTGGTGCAGCGAGTGGATGGTCATCGTGTGGATCTGGTGATGTCAGGACGAACGAGCCTGTTGACTTCGTTACTTAATCAATGGTGTACTTACTCCACCAGGCGGTGCATAACTCGCTTGGGGCCTGACCTGATTTGGTTGGAATCACAGTTGTATTCTTCAATGTGGCGCAGGGCTGAGGTGAGCCTAAAAAAGTATTGAATTCGCGAATGGTTATTCTTGCATCTCTGTGAGAGTTGAGAGTTGAGAATTGAATGAGAATTGAATGAGAAGAAGTCGGGAGTTCGCGGGAAAATTGCAGGTGCGTCATAGTCATCACTCACTCTGCAGACCTCGGAGATTGGAAATGGATATCGATTCCGCTGTAGGCTACTTCATTATACAGTAATGAATTCATAATTATTAGCCTAGTACTAAGGAGTAATGGACTAGATAATTACTGAGATCATAGTAATATCCCTCTTATTAAATATTTCTGTATACTTTGAGCATTCTGAATACCTGGATATCCCTAGTAACCCTCGATCCCTGGATAATCTTAACAAGCCACTCTCATTCGCCCTCAAATCCCTCCCTAGCCACTAAATACAGTCCTTGTACATAAGTAGATTAGTAGATTACTTAGTAGGCCCTCTATTTATGGGGCCGAACAAACGATTCTGCTCCACCACGCTGGGAACCATTGAAAACAATCTAAAACAATAGTTACCGGTCCTTCCGAGTGGATTCCACATACGGATACGGAGTACCTAGAATAGCTGTACGGAGTAAGAGCCCAACTGCAACACTGTCAGGCAACTGCATTTCCATAAGAATCCAGCCCTACGGAGTACAATCATCAAGTGCGCAAGTTGGCGGAACCCAGCCAACATTTGTGTTGTACACCGCAAATTCGGGGCCAGCGGATGGGGGCTGAGGCAGCCAGCGTCTTAGTCGATGGTCTGAGTGGATTCAGCTGAACAGGCAGAATCATAGAATATTCAATAGAATAATCACTCGTATATCAGAGTACCGAATGAACATCATGATAGAAGTAGGTTCCAATCTCATTATTGAGATTGAATACATTGAATAGTTCAGGATGGGTAACGAACGGGTGATGAACAGGGACCGCCGATCAGACATCTGGGGGTTTCAGGTTCTTGAAGAACTTCCATCCTTCGCCCGTGATCGGCGGTGGAGACTGCGGAATTTCCGAAATACCGAGGCAGAGGGTGATATCAGTAGCCATGATCACAGATCACGATCTTTGAATACTTGTAGATGTTGCTCCTGGAAAGTTACTAAATTTAACCTATGCATCACACTAACTATATGGTGCATGGCTTGTGTCATACAAACCATGGGAAAAAAAAATAAGAAATAAACAAGAAAACAAATACTATTTGTATTTTTTCTTTGTTTTTAGGTTCAAGTACCGTTATCATATTCAATTCGAAGATGCCGTTGATTGCTCTTCATCAACTACCGCTCAGCGCTTGAAGCAGTGACTGGTACATCTCCAAGAAATGGCATATCTGCACGAAATCACCTGATGGGGCTGAATCAACTCGAAATAGATTCAGCCCCAAGTTGTTGCCCAAACAAAGTACCCCGCACTTTCCGATACCTCGACGAAGTATCAATTGCTCTTGTGAAAATGGATGCAAGGGTCTCATTTGATGGCCCCAATGATGGATTTCAAGTTGGTATCAATAATGGTTCAATAACTAACCAAATCCGACTGTTGGGTTAGTTGGCCCCAAAGACTCTTGGTTACTGCTAGCTCTTAGTATCGACTGAGAGCACAGATTTAAAACCGAGTTGGGCTGACATGCTGATTCTTTTATAGACCTGGATGAAAAGCTCCCCGTAGCACAAGAAGCCGCACATGATTCATATGCGAACCAACATGAAGACGGATGTCTTCGTGGCACGCGAACTGAATTGCTCGATGATATCAAAACATGGGCACGCTCGTCAGACGGAAAATGCATCTTCTGGTTGAATGGCATGGCCGGGACTGGAAAGTCGACCATCTCTCGCACAGTCGCAAAATACTTCAGTCAGAACCAGTCAGTACCGTTAGGGGCAAGCTTTTTCTTCAAGAGAGGTGAAGCCGACAGGGGAAATGCTCTCAAATTGTTCCCTACTGTTGCAAGACAGCTCGCTGCGAGAATACCTCAATTGCGTTCCCAGATTGAGAGGGCAGTTGCCAGGAATCCTGATATCGGAGCGAAGGCGATGAAAGAACAGTTTGATCAATTGCTTCTAGGACCTCTTCAGGAGCTTGAACAATCTGGAATCTCTATGCAAACTCTGCTAGTTGTCATTGATGCTCTGGATGAATGTGAAGGAGACAAAGACATACGACTCATACTGCAACTTCTGCCACGAATACAGACAACTTCTATCCAATTACGAGTATTTTTGACCAGCCGACCAGAGCTCCCTATCCGATTAGGTTTCTCAGAGCTATCAAGCAACCAATATAAAGACTTGGTCCTTCATGAGATCGCTAGAAAGGTAATCGAACACGATATAGAACTGTTCCTGAATTACCGAATCTCAGGAATCAGAAAGGAGCGCGATCTACCGCTTGACTGGCCAGGCCCAGCTAGACTCCAACAATTGGTGAATCTTTCCGTGCCACTCTTCATCTTTGCAGCTACCGTGTGTCGAATCTTCGAGGATCCGCTTTGGAGTCCAGAGAATAGTTTGGTAGAGATTCTTGCACATCGAACCGATGCATCTTCCAACGAGCTTGATGGAACATACCTCCCAGTGCTCAATCGCTTTTTCCACGGCGCTAAAACTCAAAGGCAAAAAAAGACGCTTATAAAACAATTTCAAGAAGTCATCGGTTCCATGGTGATGCTCGAAAGTCCACTTTCAGTGACGTCTCTATCCAGACTTCTGGAAATCCCCGAGGACCTCATTGAACTGAAATTGAACCTTTTTCATTCAGTACTTAGCGTACCTGATGACAAGGAACTCCCCGTGAGAATGTTGCACTTATCATTTCGAGATTTCCTTCTTGACCCTGAAACGCGAGAGAAAACCCCGCTGGGACTTGAAAAACGCCAGGTACACCGTACTCTGACTTTGAAATGTCTTGCTGTCGGTAAAAGGCTCTTGCGAAAGAACATATGCAATCTTCCCAAGGATGGAACTCTGCTTTCAGAGATCGACCCGGAAACTATTGCTCATCACATTCCGACTGAGTTACAATACGCCTGTCGGTATTGGGCTTATCACCTAAAAGAAAGCGAGCCATCCAGCGATCTGGAAGATCAAACTATCGAATTCCTTAGAAGATATTTCCTTTATTGGGTGGAAGTGATGAGTATGTTGGGTTATCTATCCGAAGTGGTGGACACAATCACTAATTATCCAGCACATCATACATCCACAGTAAGTAAGGCTCATCTGGAAAATACCCATGATAAGAATTCGAAGTAGAGCCTGGTATATCACATTGTCATATAGAAACTAACAATCAAGAAGAGCGGTGGTGAATCGGAGACGCTGGAATTTTTAAACGATGCGAAGCGTTTCATCCTCAACATCCGCCACATAACCGACCAAGCTCCCCTACAGCTTTACAGCTCCGGACTTGTATTCGCGCCTAAGAATTCAATCGTGCGAAACATGTTCATAAATGACATTCCTACCTGGATAAGTCGGTTACCAAGCACTGACGAGAACTGGAGTGTCGAGCTTCAGGTTCTTGAAAGCAATTCAACTATCAGTACCGTAACCTTCTCGCCCGATGGACGCTTGATCGCTTCAGGCAGTCATGATGGGTCAGTTCGGATATGGGATATTACAACAGGGACACTGCAGCATCTCATGGAAGAGTCATCAGGGCCCATTGATACTTTGACTTTTGGACCGAATGGACAGTCTCTGATGTTTGTTTCGAGAGAAAGAAATATCCAAACCCTCGACCCGGCCTCGGGATTTCTCCTTAAGACCGTTGAAATAGACCCAAATATCGAAAAAATGTCTGATAGCTTTATCAGGGCAAAATTCTCGAACGATGGTTCCTACATTGCTACTATTTCAAGTGGAAGCTTCGGTAACCCCACAGTGCGGGTCTGGAATACAAAGACCTACACTCTGCAGCGAACCTGGGACAATATTATTCCCATGGTAACCTCCATTCACTTTTCCTTCGATAATAAGTCTTTGGTGACCTATTCCAATGATCGTATAGCCAGAGTATGGAGCATTTCAACAGGTGTCTTGTACTCACACGTCATCGTCAATACCGAGAAAAACCCACAATATCTTGGATCGATAGCACTATTACCGGATAACCGTCATTTAATATCTGGCTCCCATAGTTTGAAGCTTTGGGATATGAAAACAGGTGTTTTAGTGAGAACATTTGAGGAACATGCGTATTCTCAGGATTATGTTCTGGCCATATCACCTGACAATCAGACTTTAGCAACGGCATACGGTGGCAACTCGGTCAAGCTATGGGACATAGCGACTGGAAATATAAAGCAAACAGTGCCATCGAGATCAAGAGAGATAAAGAGCCTGATGTTTTCTCCCGATAGTCAAGTTCTTTCCTCTGTGGGAATGCTCGAGGATATCATCGTCTTGTGGGACACATCAAGCTCTGTGATGAAGGGTTCCGGACATATCAAGGATTTCGAAAACTCGAGATATGACCTCATTCACATTGCCTGGAACATGATAAATGGGCTTATTGCACCAGTACCTGAAGGCTCGGATATGAACATCTGGGATGTGAGATTTGATGCTATTGCGCATCGGCTCACGACCAAATCGGAGATAGTCACTTGTATTGAGTTTTCACCAAACGGCCAACTTTTTGCCTCGGGATATAAAGATGGCATAATCAGAATATGGGAAATGGAGAGATTCGAATTGCGCCATGAGATGGACTCTGGGCTGAGATCAAGTGAACTTGACATTTTGGAAACAATCAGCGTCTTGGTATTCTCGTCTGATGGTCGATTTTTAGCATATCGGTATCGATTGAAACTGAATCAGCTCCACACCGCCGATGTGGTGGTGTGGGACACAGCTACAGGCTCATTGGTGTATAGGACGAGGTGGGAAGGATGGAAGGATTTCGGGGCAACAGGGCTGCCTAGGAGGATGTGTGCATCATTCTCTCCGGACAACCGAATATTGGCGACAGATTCTGATGATAATGTTATTCGGCTGAGGAACATTGGCACAGGGACCGTGGAAAAGACCCTTAACCCTACTGTTTCTCAAATTCCCTTCCAGATCATATCACCCCAAAAGAAATATCGCGTGTCGGTTTCAGATGACAACCAAGTTCAATTGTGGAAGACAGGATCAACTGATTCTCATACAGTACTGGCTAGCCGTGAAGATATTTGCCACATCGCCTTTTCTCACGATGACAAAATGATGGCAGTGAGCCTGTTTGATCAACACACGATCGAGATTTGGGATACGAAAACAGCAACTCCCCAAAAGATTCTCGGGGATTATTCAGCTGCTATTGCTGCTTTGGCATTCTCTCCAAATGGATTCAAAATCGCAAGTGGATCGGTCGATAATACTGTTAATATCTGGGACATAACAACGGGAGATGTGCTGCAGATCTGTAAGGGCCACATTAAACTGGTCACTTGTATCAATTTCTCTCCAGATGGCACTCTTCTTGCCTCTGGATCATCAGATGAGAGCGTCATTGTGTGGGATGTTGCTACAGGAAGTCTAATCCACTTATTGATACCTTGCTCAGGTTCGGTATTTGCAGTTGAATTCTCTTTATGCAATCGTTTCCTTGCATCTATCTCTAGGAATAAAACGGCCATGCTCTGGAACCTAGAAGAACAAAATACGGCAACGCAAATCCGACAAGGCTGTTTGCATCGGGATTTGTCATCTCAATTCTGCGCAAACGATGACGATCACGAGGATGATCGGATTAGAGCTGCAAGAGAAAGTGAATGGTCAAACAAAGGCTGGGACCTGAGTCAGTTCGCATGCCAGGGAACATCACAACCATATGTCTGGAAAGACCCTTCTATAACCTGTGTCAAATTTTCATCCGATAATGATTTGCTTGCCTCGGGCTCCAACGACGGAACAGTAAGAGTCTGGGATTTGGACTCAGGTACCATCCAGTGGGAACTATCGCAGCACTCCATGGAGATCAATTGTATCGTCTTCTCCCCTGATAATAAACAAGTCGCATCTTCAGCGAATGACTCCAATATCAGATTATGGGACACGAAATCTGGCAGGGTACTCAAATCATGGCATTTTAATCGACCGGTTCATTATTTGGACTTCTCTGAGGATGGTTCTCAGCTACTTACCAGTCGAGGAACCTTCCAGATAAAGCCACCATCACCAAGTTCATCACAACCTTCGATCGAGATACATGTCACTGATGAGAACTGGGTGGCTGTGAATGGGGAAAAGGCTTTGTGGTTGCCTCCTTGGTACCGTCCGATCGTATCTTATGTGAATGATGGTCTTCTTGGGTTGGTTCTTGAATCTGGGGAGATATCATTTATTGAATTTTCCCTATAGACTAGAAATAACATACGACTTCAAATAAAATGCTACTAGTGAACTTCACTTGTTGAACCAGGGAGGGAATGCTCGAAGCAGTGATAAGTTGGAACTTGGAGTCCTTTATGCTAAACTGATTGGTGCCTCCACTGACGGCAAGATGAAGGCTGCCGTACTCAATCGATGTCTGATCATCACACCTTCTGATCCTGAATCAACCAGGGACCATGGCCAGGATGTAGAAGAGCATCGGACGTCCTCCCGGAAGAAAAAGCAGCATTCATTACGTGCTACGGACCAAGAAAATGACCGTCCTACGAGACCAATTGTCGAACATGAAGGTGTTTTTTTACCCAGCGCCGCAGCCCCCTCAGCCCCCTGGAGCCCCAAGTCAATCCCAATCCCAGGTTCAGGCTCAGTCGAGCACATCCCAGACCCCGAAAGCTCCCCAGGTATCGGGAGCTATCAATGTTCACTACGTCCGTGTGGAGGACTCCCAATTCGGCCAATGGGACGTGCAGGACCTAGCTTATCCTGTTGGGGGCTCGATCGTGATTGTAACATCTGTGACTGGAACGAAAAGCGGATCAAAAATTGTGTCCACTGAGCCCTCTAAAAAGATGACTCCCGCTGGATCGTAAAGCACTGGTCCAACCAGTGTCGTAGATGGAGGTGGTATTGTCGACATCGGACCTGATGCAGTTGCTGCAAGCGTTGTCGAAACCTAGTTTGGAACTGGTCGTGTCTGAGTATCAAGGTCGTCAGAGTCGTGCTGAAGAGAACTCAGGAGAGAGGTAGGAGTGAGAGGAAAATGAGAAAGTTGAGACTGATCGTCATTTAGGTCCATTACTGTAAACCGGGTTAGTAACACTGATTGGGCTCAGGATTAGGTGTGTTTGGATGTAGAGAAGGCACTGTCTGTGTTGAAAATATAACAGTGGTTCGATTCGAAGTGAAGAATGGTGAGAGGAATTAAGGTCGTTGCAATCAGGGTACATTGCAAGTACAGAGTGAGAGAAGCGGGATCTGAAGTGAGAGATGTCTGCAACACTACTGACTTGGTTATACTAGTAGTATGCCTAAAGATTCTTATACTGAAGGAGCTCAGAACACATAGCATACGCCTGACAGAAAGGGTTGGGATAATAGTTGGTACCTACCACTAACTAGGAATACGAGACATGCGATAGGCAAATTTACTGAGTAATGATATGAAAATAGTTAAGATTTATCTTTGGTAATGATATGATTAGTGTACGTTTGTTCTTCATCCTCTGCCAGGCGCAATCTCAGCCGAGGCAAAAAGTCCCTCTGCCTTGCCCTCTGCCACAACGTGTCCCTCCGGAAGGTTATTCAGTGTATCTTCCTCCTTATCGAGGTCGCGGAAGTGGATCATGAATATGAACCCACTGACAAAAGCCACTACAGCAAATACGCCGTAGTTCCAAACCAGCAGAGGGTCCCTGGATAGCGGATTCAGAGCCTCTGCGATGGCGGCAGAGATGGCATTGGCAGAGAGGCCTAATGCTTGAATCAGGGAGCGCATGTTGCGAGGGGCCTTGGAATAGGCGTATTCAAGCGTCGTGATAGATGCAAATATTTCGGACAGGGCAATTAGAATATAACTGCCCGATTGAAGCCAAACATTCAATGGTGAATTTCTGACAGTTCCATCTTCGTTGAAACACTTATTTGCGTTTTTGCCACAAGGAGAGGTCTTGTAAATGTAGTGCTGCAACACCGTCGCCCACAACATGCCCAGCGCGCCGAGTATGAAACCGACGCAGATCTTTTTCAGGGCGGTAAATTGGATTCCGGCTCGGCGTAGAGCGGGGTAAAGAAAAATGTCACAGATGGGGATGAATATGACCAGGGTGATCGGGTCAAGATTGTTGAGAATATCGTTTGGAAGGCCATGAAGGGCCATGGTGCCTGCCTGAGCCGTCAAGTTGTTTGTCAGCTGGCCGTATGCTAGCCAGTAGAGTGGCATGTAGCTGAACACGGCACATGCAGAAAATCCGCGCCGAACCTCGTCAACCCAGGCGTCATCAAAGGTCATCCAGTGTGGACGATCACGAGGGACGATGTTTGAAGGTTTCACTGCCTCCCAGAGAGTACCGTCATGGGTACGCTTCCAAAGCCTGACGGGATTCCAGCACCAACGATGACTCAGCGCATACAAGAAGGTACGGACAGCCTTAGAAGCAACGGAGCCCTGTGGCGGGGTCTGGATGTACCGATTGCGACCCCAAAACATAACAAAAGGAGTAATCAAGAACATGAGAGTTGGGAGCAAGAAGCCCAGCCAGAAACCGACGTACTTTTCAGCATACACCATTGATATCTGGCCAATGAGACCACCAAGGTTAATGAACATGTAGAAGTAGTGGTAAATGCGACTTTGAGTAATTGTCGGATCGATAATAATACGCTCACCTGAGGGCGTAATGGTCACTTTCTTATTCACGATGGGGATTTGCTCTGCCACTAAAATCGATATGTTTGGCTTGAAACCACCAGTTCCAAAGCCCATAATGATCAGACCCAGCATGAAAACTGCGAAGCAAGCGGTTGTATTGGTAATGACTGGGGGGATGGCGGAGATGACGAGGATGGTGTGACCCAGAATGGCGACGCCAATTGCCCAGCAGATGGTTTTGTAGCGGCCCCAGTACTGATCAGCGACATACCCACCGAAAAGGGGGATGAGATAGCACCAGAAAGTGTTAAAAGTGTTGATTCCATTGGCAATTTGGACTCCTTTGCCGAGAGCACCAGAAATGCCTTGTGGACTGCCACCGCCGGCGCCGGTACTGTGGTGCGATCCTGGGGGTCCTTTGGGATAAGGAAGAGGAAGCGCGTGGTTCACAAAATTGGAGTCTGTAGCCGTTGTTAGTCTTCAAATTCCATGCGACTCTTTATTATTTTGAGGGTAAAGTTACACAAGATCTGGGTTCCGTAGTAAGAGAATCGTTCGCACAGCTCCACGAAGGCGACGGTGTAAACAGCCCAGGGAATGGGTGCTGAGACACGACGGAGAGCATTTGGACCGGACAGCTCATCCGGTGTGGGATCCTCATCACCGAGTTGCTGGTGGTAAGAGGCTGATAGGAGGCCATTTTCGCGATAATTGGAGAAGTGGCCTGCCTGGGGCTCGTTTAAGACTGGTTCATCGCCTTTGTATGGAGTGATTGCCTCCCCTGGGATGTTAGAAGAGGACTTAAAGAAGGCCATTTTGCTGAAAGGATGAGGTACAAAGTAAAATAGAGAAGAGATGGAAAGAAGAAAAGAAGAAGCAAGGTGAAGTAGTGAAGTGGTGAACGAGTGAATGTGAGAGATGGTGGCAGGCTGAAAAGGGAAGGAGCGACAGAAAAACAATCTCCTCGTGGTGCTCTTTCCCTTTTTATTCACTCTCTTCCTCTCATCTCCTCCCCTCCGCCTCTCCGACATCTTCCACCTTCTTGTTCATTGTTTTTACCATTCTGATTCCTCTTCTCAGAAACACTCGCCGTCATTTGGTTCCACCAGAAGGAGCACATGGAAGAGAAGTATTCATGACGCGTGGTGTCATCCATTAATTGAAATTGCTAATATTAATACTCCACAGACATCGGTGAGCCAAGGAACTGTTCGAACTTGCAAAATCACATTGCTGGACTCTTTCTGAGACGGGACACTTAGAACTGCAATAGAAAGACATGAAGAAAGGCCCCAGGGAAGCACCTCATGTTGTCGCAAGCTGCGAAGGCGAAAAGAATGAGAATACCGACTATATCGTCCTTGAAGGCACGGGGTTGGTCGGCGTTGCAGCAGTCGGGGATTGGGCTTTATTCTATCCTGAAAATTGATACTTTGTGCTGGCTATGATGATTAGTTTCGGATTTGCATCGAAATCCCAAAATTGAAATAGGAATTCAATGGAAATCCGATATCAATCATCATAGCCAGCAAAAAGTATCCATTCAGGCGCTAGATGGAGCTTTCAACCCATCCGACACCACAAGCAGACTTGGCGAGTTTATCTATGAGCTCGGCTGTCACTGGACTATTTTCGTCAGGCAAATTCCTCCTTAATGCATCTCATATCGCTATGCGCTTATGCAAACAACGGTTGGAAGATGTCAGGAAGTACTAACCGGGGGCTTGTTTCTGGGTGGTCCAATAGGATCAAAGACGCAATATACCTGTCTTGAAGCAAGTGTGCCAGTCTACACCAGCCACCCCAGGGCCATTGCCATCATGTACGGAGCCTGGAATTTCTCAACGACCCTCGTCAAAGTGGCGCTTGGCTCCCTGACTGCCTGGCGTTTTCAACAATAGGAACAACTCAAGATCAAGTTATGACTAAATTGAATGCAAGGCTCGAAAGTCATCATGTAAAAGTCTGAATTGAGAATTGTATACGCGTCAGCTACCCAGGATTCCGCATCGTGGCAACTTTGTCCAGTGGTTGCGGTACAGACACCCTAGAACTGATTTCATGCCACGACATCCCAAATTAGGAATGTCCGGATCATAGCGAAATGTCACGATCATCTTCCCAGACCCTTTAATGCACTGGCATGGTGTATTTACTGGTCTGGTCTGTTGAACAGATGGTCGTACGGTGTGCAACCTTACTCTGGCCCAACTGCCAGGACTGTTAGAAATAGGCAAGAGGTTCTCAGAAATCACCAATCATTCATGGATCTGCTTCTGCTTCATCTTCAGTTGCCAACACAAGGTGTGTACCATATCAGGCATTCCGAAATTCATGACTTCAACACTCCGACTGGGCTCTTGACGGCCTGGTAAATCCCCGTGACTATCCGGCATATACCGAATTAAAATGTTCTCAAACCCAGGCTGTATTGGATCACAGTAGAAGATGTATAGTCAAAGATAGTCGGGCGACAGATGGCCCAGACACCCCCTTACAGAGACAAAACCAATCACCAGCACGCCGCGGCGACCAACAAACAACTGACAGCATCTTTGTCGCGAATTATATAGCCATTGGATGAACCATACCTATTGCCCCAGAGTTCGGGAGGACCGAGGGTGCCTTAGGCGCTCTATGACTGGCGAAAACGCGGGGTCGTCTCCACTTCCCCAGAGTCAACGACGACAATATTCTTGGCTGGAATTTCGTTGGTTCCAGTCCCGCGTCTGCTTGTCACCACCTGACTGCCATTGCCCCCAACGTGATGGGATGAGAATTCTAATCGCAAGGGAGTCCTGGACGTGGCAATCACTGTGGGACCGGAGGCTGGGAACGGGGTTTCCTCTCTGGTAGATCGGCATATGGTCATCGGTTCTCATTCCGCGATGTGGCCGGCTTCAACTGGATGAAAATTCTGGAAATACTCCAAAACCACGAAGGCTCTCACCGGCTGTTTATTGAGAGGAAGATAACAACTTTGTGATCGGAAAGGCCGTGCATGGCTCGTGATTCAGCCCTGCGTTGTTCAATACTCTGAAATCTACGTGTGGGGGCACTACGAGTGGAGCCGATCTGTCAAAAGTGAAAGTGGGTCGGATCATCACTGCATTAACTCGAGCGATCGATATGAGTCTAAAATATAACCAAATAACAGAAGGCGAAAACAGAATAAAACACGCTGATCATTATCCCAACGAAAAAGAAGGCCAATAAAAGTGTCAACTGCTAATAGGAATCCTCGCTCGCTCATTCCGGCAAATAACAAAGATTGAATAATGAATCAAAACGCCATGCCATGAAAGCCCACCGGCCACGTGTATGCATACAATTTATTTTCATCAACGTCAGGATGATGATAGAGTAGGGTGTCTACCAAGCGGCGTGACCACCATCCATGCGCAGGTCAGAACCAGTCATGAATGAGGAGGCATCAGAGAGCAGGAAGACCGCAGCACCACGATACTCTTCGGGGCGAGAGAGACGGCCGAGCATGTTCTCCTTGGGCCACTGATCGCGGCGCTCAGGGAACTCGACAAACAACTTCTCAACCATAGCGGTGACAATGTAGCCAGGGGAGATGGTGTTGACACGGATATTGTACTGACCCCACTCAGCGGCGAGGTTGCGACCAAGTTGGATGACAGCGGCCTTGGAGGCGTTGTAAGCGGGACAGATGAGGCCCTATAATTTACCCTGTTAGTATCGTTTTGAACAATGAATGGAAAGGGTAAGAAGGCGGGGAAGTATCAAGGGTAGGGTTCAATACGAGGTAGACGGGAAGGATGGAAGATGGGAACAATCCGACTTAGCCGGAGGTGGTGGAAAAACAAAGACCAAGGCAAAATAAAAATGGAAGAGTTGGAGGGAGGGGAACATACCCGATTGGCAATGGTACCACTCATACTGGCGATCATGGCGATACTTCCACCGTTTCCAAAGCGAATCATTTGTTTGGCAACTGCCTGGGCAGTCATGAAAACACCAGTCACATTGACCTCGAACATGGTATTGCTATCCTTAGCAGAGTACTCGAGTGCGGGGGTCTCCTGTTGGATACCAGCGGCAGCAACGAGGCCATCCATGCGACCTTCAGCTTGGGCAATACCTTCAATGACGCTGTTCAGCAACTCAGTGTCGCGAACATCAATGCGGCGATAGTGCAGTTCGGTGCCAAGCTCGAGGGCACGTTGTTGAAGCTCGAAGAATTCTGGGGCAGGCTCCTCAAGTCTGTCAAGGGCGTAGACCTTTGCACCGGCCTCGAGGAGAGCCTCACTCTGTGTGAGGCCCAGTCCACGACCAGCGCCAGAGACAAGGACGACCTTGTTAGCCAGGCTGAACTCCGGCATGCGAGCCTTTTGGCCCAGGAGGACTGGCTGAGCAGTCATAGGGGCGGTGGGGACTTCGGTGGTTTCAATGGAGACAGACATTGTAAATTAGATTATCGAATTAGGTGAAGTATAGATTGAGAAAAGTGTGAAGTATAAAGTCGAAGTAGATCGTTGAAGGCTTGAGATTGAGAAGATGGTATTAAAGAATTAAGATGATGAAGATGAAGAACAATTGAGAGCCATGGATGAAGGGTCTTTAAATAATAATTTGAAAGAGTCAACACTCATAGTATCGGCAGGATAATGCCGAAGGGGGTGTGTCTCGTGGACAGCAGAGACTGTCTGAAAATGGAAATGCAGAGCCAAGCGAACAAGCTCGGCCCAGACCCGGGGGGAATGCGCGTTCGTGGGCGGTGCAGCTTGAGACCGAATCTAGTCGAAGTACGGACTATGGAGTACTCCGTGGACTAGTCTAATTCTATTAGTGCGTGCCACTCTATACCTACTGTACGTTTAGTTGGCATTTACTTCTAGCGTAGTCCCAAATCCCAGAACCCTTCTCTGAGTGGACCCTAGAGGCTTCCCAACGGCGTGGCGAACATGTAAAAACAATGGGAAGAATAAAAAATACTATTTTTGTCAAAACAAAGTACGGACCGATAATCGCTTCCCCAGAATTATGATTCGCGATCCTCTCAGGGAGTTATAGTGTTTCCAGTTAAATCCTGTTAAGCACCCTGTACGAATCCTGTTCTACTGGAAATCTACGCAGGCACACGATCATCGAGATCGAACAAGAAATGGAATAAAGAAATAAACCCAGTCGATGATCTAAGGATTCAGTCATGGCAGCCCAATATTGGCCCAGTCAAGTTGATCACAGAGTCGAGGGAAGAAACTAGTCGATCGGATTTCTTCTTTGGGAAAGCCGATCTCCCCAGATTCAACGCCACTTTTTCTTTCTCACCTGACCCTTGGGGACACCCCCGGGGGAACCGTCCCAGAAATTGTTGATCTTCCTGCTAATCTAGTAAATAATTTATTTTTATTTTTATTTTTATTTTCCTCATTGCTTGGTACTCTATTCCGTACTTCCTGCTCTATCCCCCACTCATTGTCTAAATACATACTTGGGTCATGTGGGCAATCCGGCTTCCCCGTGCTGGTTCCCCGTCCCTGTCCCTAGCCCCCGGCTGCTGGGAAACTCAATGGCCCATTCCAGGATGCTATTTTTTTGATCTGAAATTTATCATAGAATACGATAATATGATTTTTATTCAATCAATGTTGTTTGTCTCGAGGGGATGTGCAATTGATATCATCGTTCGCCACTCGACCTGTGTATGTATACATCGAGGCCAACAAACACAAAGACTGTACAACCCGACCGAATTGCAACCTGCGATGCAATGAAAATTTCATGAATACCCCAAAAATAAAAACGCCATATCTCAAAATCAATCTGCAATCCAGGGGAAATGCAATCTGGCCAGGGGCGCAGTATCAGATATTGCCCGTGTGACCGGCAAATTTTGCTGGGCTCAGCCCAAAGGTATAGTAGACCATACTCAATCGGGCAAATCCGAGGTCTTTTTCCCCTTGCACCAACACCAACAATGATACACTATCTACGGAGCAGTTTCCAGCACTCAATATTCAGCTATTAGTCTGAACTGTCCACGATCCCGTGAGCAGTTGAACAGCAATAAACATCACCGGCATTCGCATCCGGCCCCCCTTCTAGACTTTTCTACCCCATTCCTAATCTCAATCTGAATGCCAATGCCAATGCAGATGCAACCTGCAGGCACTTTGCAAGACCTGGGCCTGGCCGGATCTAGATCTCAAAAGATCAAGATCGAGGCCTCTGCCCGAGCGCTTCGCCCAACTCAAGTCAACTCCTCTTGAGATATCTCAAAGGTAATTCCCACATTTATAACGGAACTCTCTTTGAACCCGTCTAGCAGCCATGCCGCCAAAGGCTTTTTTGTCTTTCCACTCATCGTGCTATTTTTTGTCCGTGCCCTATCCTGTTGAGTTCCGGGGCCCCGCGCCATCTGCACGGCTCCCTGGCTAGACAGGTCTATGACTACTAGGTATCGCGATAGTGTTGGAGCTATGGTGGGCCCGGTGGATTGCGGTTGTCAAGTGACCTACCTGGCGTGGGGGTTCATTCCGTGAAACCAAATCTCCTGGTTCCTTTTGGATTTAGCCGTGAAAGGAGTGGATCTCAAGAGAATGCTTACAGTCGATACTCCAAATTTGGAGTCTTCTTGATTTTCTATCACGAAGCCCGTCTAACAATTAACAAATGGGCTTGATGAAATCAGCAATGTACATATCAGAAATTTATTCTTCTATCCCAATTGAAATATCCAGATCAAAGACTACGGGCTTAATTACCGTGCGGCGCCACAAAACTTCAGTTCGTATCGAGATATTGTTTGGTCGCGGAGCTCCTCCGATTGCATGCCTCGGTTCTCATTTGGACTGCGAGTTGTTATGTCTCATGCAGTTGAGCCTTCACGGCAACAGATTTGATTTGGACAGAGCACCATCATTCAGCATGTCAGCTCAAAAACAGTGTTTTTGAATAACAGCGGCACTATGACCCAGAAATTGCAACGGTCCCTTCACATCATCTTTCATCTGCAGCCACGGAGGAAATCCTAGTAAGTAACTTCCTTGATAACGAACACGATTCTAGATTAAATGAAAAATCGAGTTATTCAAAGTTCGAATAGTTATCTATCCTAGATAGTTTGACTAAGAAAGTCTCAAGCACTCCGTACCACGCATGACTTTGAATTGTCTATTGTCTGAATTGGAGTTGTTGCGACTCTAGTAGAAATGACTTTAAATCGTCTATTGGTAACATTCAGCTATGTCCCCGGCTATCGCAATCCCAGATATTCACCTAAATATCTTTTAGTCTGAGGAAGAAATTGACTCAAACACGTTTACAAGAAGATTAGGTACCTACATAGGGTGACAGAATTCTGCGCCAATCCCGTTTACCCTCAATACGTACCGCACAAAGATATACCAGTTCAAATACTCTCCAAACCAAATGGCTGCATGTTTCATCGCTGGTGATTTAGTATTTGAAAAAAAAAAAAAAAAAAAAAATCGACACTTATTCCAGTGCGGAATGAACGTATTTTGGCATTGGGGGGTAGCTTTAAGAATTATACCTATTTTGCATACTAGTCCGCTGGAATGTTCCCGATTGGGGTCGGAGACATGAAAGCGTCACCCAGCGGTCATAGGACTTCTTATTTTTGTTCTCATTACCGGCCCCGAATTTCAATTTTACATCTCTAGGTATTTAGACACAGATTTAAGACTCGACGACATTTTTTCCAAACTCGAGAATCACAATGAAAGGCGGCAAAACGAAAAATACCTTCAGAATTCCACCTGGATGGGTTCATTCTATGAAAGACTCGAATGACAATAGTTACGAGAGAGTTTACTTGAGTAAGCTTATCCGGGCTGAAACTCATCTACGACGGCAAGTTCAACTTGAGGAGCATTTGCATCATAAGATTAAATCTCTACAAAAACTACATACCATCGACCCAGATACCAAAGAACTGGGGAAGGTCGAAGAAGAGCTGCATGTGGTTCAATCCGAACGTGCCAAAAAGGGGTATGAGCTGTATAAACTTGTATTCTCGCTACCAGATAATCTCAAAGATGCCTATGATGGCTTGAGGAGAAACCCAAAATGGTTTATGCGTGAAGGAATGGTCAAGGACTGTTCTGCTCGTGGGGGATGTTGCGGGCGGGGATGTGGATGTTGTGAGCAGAGATCTCTGTCGGATGAAAACGGCCGCGGTCATTGCACTGTTAACTGTTGGTGCTGCTCCAGTAATCGAAAATTTCAAATCCAAGAGGCAGATTGGGTATTCCTGGAAAGTCTAACATCTGTCCAACGTGTGGCAAATTGGTATTTTGATCCTTTGTCAACTGAAGAGATTTCGGCCCTCAGCCATAAGGACCCGAAGCCGAAGAAAAGCCTCTGGAGAAAATTCAGAGATTGGGTTTCTTAGCCGGGGGGATACAGACCTCCTTGATCGCCTTCTCGTTATGAACAAGGGTACTAGAAATTTGCCGAGATCCATCTCGATGCAGACAAGTATCTTGCATTCAACTTCGAAAGCCCCGGTATCTATGATTGTTCCAATAAACAAACGAATCAGTAGTGGATGTCAGCACACTTCGGTTAATTGGATCTAGTCCCAGGGATATGTGAGTTTTGGGTCAGGCCCCCGGATCATAAGAGCCTCAAACACAATCCGTACAAAATGGGATGGGCAATCCATCAGAGCTATTAGTGATTCGCAACAATGCCTACCAGAAGTACTGGTCGGCCCTGTCATTGAGATCTATCCGGAAATGATCTTTCATAAAATTTATGACTTCGAAATAATCAGTATATCCTTAGAGCTGTCTTCTCGTGCCCTAGCGGAATCTACCCATTTAGAGTAGTTGGTCCAGTAAGGGGTGCATTCCTCAAGCTCATTTCCTACACAACTAAGCATTCTTGACGGATCTCCCACCGAGAGTATTAAGCTAGTGCTACGAATTGCACTGAGCAATTGAGTTTTCTTTATTTATACACTACATCTTACTTTATACTATTCAAATCTCAGATTGAAGCATTTTCCCCCTCTGAGCTATAAAGACTTCGCCGTTGAAGCGCATTGTAACCAATTCCTCTTTTCTTAGTTGGTCCCTCAAGTTTACACCCACCCGAAGAAAACCCACTAACTAACAATGCACCCATCAGATCAAAATGATTTCCACAATCCTACCACTCCTCACACTTGCTTTATCAACAGCAGCATGGGATGTAGCCTACTTTCCGAGCGCGCACAAAATCGGACACACATACACGGGCTCCGGATCACAACATTGTCGATCTGTATCATTCCCAAAAGGAGGCTACGTGATGGCGAGGAAATTGGCCGAATATGAAGATGTCATTGCTTTTGATGATGATATGTGTACTGGGAAGACCGTTCCCATGAACTCTGTGTACAATGACAGACCACTGCCAGTTGAAGTTAAGAGTTTCGTGGTGGTTGATTTGAGGAAGATGGATGATGAAGCGATTTGAGAAATGATTCAGCATGGATGGACTTAACATGGTAGTGATTCATGTACCTAATTAAGCGTTTTCTTGTCAGTTTTAGCTTGGAGTTTGGCTTGCGAACGGAGTTCTTTCTTTTTTATAAAAAAATTCAATTTCAGCACGGCATCGGAGTAATAAAAATCAGAAATAATTATTGGAATAGAATACCTTTTCGTCTGCCTGCAAATTGATTTACAGAGCTTCATCCAACAATCCACTCGCCGTTTCAGGAGACGGTACCATTTATCTCGTTTATGAAACAATCGTGGTTTTTAGTAGACGTGAGTATTCAGCCTGGGAATCTCAAAAAGGTTTCATGCAATATTGGAAATTGGATTCCCATCATAGAAAAGACAAGTAGTAGAGATTTCTTGATACAAACATATAGACTCCATTTCTATGTAACATTACGCAAACACAAGGCTGATGCGATTGAAATGATCTTTTCATGAACAACTCTTCAGGCTTCCCTATAGCCCCAAATTCGCCTCTGTTCATTAACATACCACTTCCCAACCTTCTCAGCATCATCAAGCCAAGCAGCACTCTCACTTCCGAATTGAGTTCCAACAATCTCAATCAATTCCGAGAATGCCCAAGACTTAATTGGACTAAGTTCACCAGGATCCTCGCCTAAGTGAGTGAAAACATATTCGGAATCCTCCTTTATAGGTAGGATGAGTCGGTATGGCGTGTCGGCAGCTGTAATGGACATCATAGCGCCGCCAGCGTTGATAAGTCCGAAGTTCCAAAGTAGTTTTGTCTGGCGGTGTTCGATTGCGTCTCGTGCGTGGGAATCATGCTCGCCCTCATCGGGCTGGGCATCGAATTGTTCGCGAATAGACGGACGGAATGGGCGAATGAGTGATTGTCCCTGGTATTCGGGTAGAACAGCAGACGCGATTTTTGAGTCTTGAGAGTCCAGTGATTTAGACTCCACCAGCATATCTAGGATAGTCGGGATGATAGATAGGGAGGTGGCATTGGCTGAGATGTGAATTCTCGGCATATGAGGGTGTCGGAAGATGAGCGGAACGCGGAAGTTACTGATGTGCGGATTGTTATAAGTTCCTGTCATATCTTTGTTGTCTTCACCGAAAGCTTGTCCATGATCGCCAACGATAACAACGAGAGTGGAGTTTGCGATTCCGGTTTCATCGAGCATAGTCATCAAGTCGCCGAGCCAATTGTCGACAAATCGCGCAGCATTAATGTAATTATTCATTGGATCGTGGTTGATTGTTCCCTCGTGGCCCATGTAAGACTCCATTTTGAAATCCTCCGGAGTAGACCAGGGGTGGTGAGTTGTGCTGGTGACATGAGAGAGAAAGATTCGGGTTTTATTGATAGCGGCCTCTTCAAAAAGATCTCGGATATATGGCTTCAACTCGGTTTCGGCGTATCCAAAATAGTTTATCTCTTCTCCCTTTGCGCGGTATTTTGATTCGTGGTCTCGGAGAGTGCTTTTGACGACTTTGTGCTTGAAGCCCATGTGGTCGTTGAGGATGTCTTGGCGATCGTAGTCATCGGTGATAGACTGCATGAAAACTGATTTCCAAGGGTATTCCAGAGACTCGGATTGGTTAGATGGCGCCCGGCGCCTTTCTGTTGGCATTGATTCGGTTTGCAATTTTTCAGCTGGTTTCTTCTTGGCTTTGTTGAATGCTTCAAAAAGTTGTGGTAGGCAAGGTTGATAAATTTCGAGCATAGACTCCTCCAACATATCGACAGGAAGAGGGTTGACTCCACAGTGACTCCCCAAGATGCTCTTGAAAGTCAGAGTACTCCCTGTAAGTGCTCCCCGAACATTCAGTCCGCCCATCCCTTCTTGGGTTGTGTCCTTCCAGGTTGAATTCTTGAGGTTCACCAGCTTTCCTTGACTATCCCTCACATGCTCCCCGGTCAATAGTTGGGAAATCGGAGTGCTGGCAACCAGGCGATCAATTGCGTCATCTCTGTCCTCCTCTGGATGCGAAGCAAGAAGTCCGTCGAAGAAGGGGGTCCCCTGCTGCATCGGAAACATATCCTTGCGTCCACTTTCCAGAGTTAGTAAGATGACATTGTCAATTGCCACCGAGTGTTTCTCAAACGCTTTTTTCAACGGCTCGTAAACTTCCCTCTCCAAGTTAGATATCTTGAGAGGGTCTGACTTGGGGTTGTAGAAACCCCCATCATCTCCACCACTGCATAGATACCACGACGGGTTGTCTCTCTCTGAGCGCTCATCAGGACCAACATCCCAGCGACTGAATCCATCTGGTGTATCTTCTGGGAGCCAGTCGGGTCGAAACCAGCCTTCTGCCAAGGGAATTGGTTTGACGTTTGTCCAAAGTGGGAATATTTTCAAAGGGTTTCGGCAACCTTCGAGCGTACTAGACTTTTTATTGAATGCATCTAGTAGTGCCAAAGGGAGGGCACTCGAGAGATGATCGTAGGGTATCGCGGGACGAACGAGTTCGAGGAAAAGCAGCGAGAAGCAAGCAGCAACGATGAGGGCTGCACGACGAGCTGACCTGATATCGACGGAGTTGATCCAAGACTTGCTAGGCGCAGAAAGTAATGTGTAACGTGCTTGATAGCTCCCTCTGCAGGCATTATATCCACTCGACAAAAGGTCTCGGATCGCCTGCAGCCCGAGGCCGGTCAAGTTGTAAAGCTGGGAACAGAGTAGCCAGGCGAGAAGGCCCAGGACAGTTGCGGCCGCAGAAACAGTTGATATACCACTGAGGAGAATCTTCATGGCGGCAGGATCACTAAGGAAGCTGTTGCTGGCAGTCCAAGCCACTTCGGCGCCGGTCTGGAGGAAGAATCCGAATTGTATGGCAGCGGCACCCCACGTCAAGAGGCTAGAGAAAAGCGAAGTATAGTCAGCTTCTTATCATGCAGGGAATCCCAGTTATTATTCCAATAATTCTCCGGGGCAGGACGTCACTCACGAAAAGAACCCTCCCACGCATGTTGACAGCCATTGTAGCCGGGTTTCTGGTGCAGGAAATTGAAGCAATACCCGCCCGCAGGTAATGATCAATAAGTCAGGAAGAACAAGAGTTGGTGAATATATGACGAAGTGGAGGAAAGGTAACGAGTGAATGTGAAGGCCGATGTGTAAGGCCTTGGAGGCGAGGCCACTCACGACGAGCGTCGAGAAGAGAAACGGCGAGAGCGCCGGGAGATGGGCGAGTATTGACATGTCGAGATCATCTCATGAAGGGAGTCGATGAAGTGGGGAGATGATCATAACCAGACAATAATAAAAAAACGAGTGACGAGGAGAGGAGAAGTGTGGAATGTAAAGAAAGGCAGAAGAGCAAAAGAGAGAGAGGGACAAGTTGGGAATGGACGACAAACAGCCCGGAATGTCGGAGAGACGCGAGAAGTGAAGAGCTCAAATTCACTCGGTCATAGGGAAACAGTACTTTTTTAAAAAGGGAATACAGCGGTAAATGAACTGGAATTATACAAAGGGCATTTTGAAAGATCCATTCACAGGCTTGATTATCCCTAGAGATCAGAGTCAAGTCCAATAAAGGCATTGAAGCACGCGATGTGTAGATCGCCACCAAATACGGGGGGAAATAGGTACATGAAGACACGGCAATTACAATCGAAGTACATGAGAGACACGCAATATTGACATGAGGGATACAGTGCTACTTCAACGGGGAATCCGTGGGGATGCTTGTGTAGCCCCAAATGTAAACAGACCGGCCTGTCAAGAATCGAACAGCCTATAGAAATCTCGACAACAATAGGTTAGTATAACCATTCTAGATCTGAAATTTGACCCTCCCCTATCGATTATTTTGACCATTCAACAAATTCGGCCACCGCTGTCTCTCCCTTGCTGCAGGGGGTTTGGGATTTTGAGATCCCCCTTGCTACCCTTGCGGATGGTTTCACAGCCCCTACCACCCAACTTCCTACGTGGTAGATCTGGCGATAGAAGGTTCACTAAATACATAAATTCATATTTGACCTTTCCTGACTTCATGACTACATTCAGTATAAAAGTTGTGGAATTTTTAGTGAAATTTGGGTGAGTTTGGCTTTACGAAAGTGGCGAAAACGATATATCAGATGGGATCGACGAAGCGTCAGGTCAAGAGCACGGGCCATTCTGCAGGGATTCATGCTTCATGAGGCTCGTATTTAAAGCCAGGGTCTTTTTGGGATTAGATACATTAACTAACGGTAGTTCACCCCGGTATTGTCTGGACTATGTGACATGTCTTATTGGTTGGGTTCAAAAGAGCTTAGTTCACGCTAGACGCAACCTTGAAAGATACTCAAATTAACCCTGTTAAACCCGATATAGTAATATGCTGTAGTGACAATATACTAGCAATAGATAATATTTAATAAAGCCAGTTCATCAGGCCTGAGATCATCAGGAACCCTTTTCCGGACTCGGCAATCCGGAATTAAGGGTATACATGAACGATGGGCCTCGGGAATATCACATCCAATGACTGGCTGAACTTCTTCACTCACCCCGCAACTTTTGAATATCCACCAATTCACCCCGCTGTGTGCAATGTGGGATGATGTGGGGTATAAAGGATACTATCCTATATCCAGATGAATCCCCATCGCCGCCCCGCGAGGAAAACACCCTTGCCAACACGCTTAAATACAGATTGGGGCAGGACAAACACTTCCTCATATCCCGGTGATTCCACGGATTGAACCTATTCCGAGATACCCCAGGCTCTCGATACAGCATTCTCGATAACCATGGATTGCCCTGATGTCGAAATTCGTTGGCGCAGTCTCCCTCCCCCAGAGGATGCCCCTGCGTACCCGGGATTCCATCCATCAGTGACCGAATTGCCAGCTGGTCATAAACGTCGCGAGAACTGCCGACCTCTGGACGAGCCTTTGATATTTGAGAAAGATCAAACCCTTCGCCTTCGTGATGGAACTAAGATTTATGCCGATATATATCGTCCTACCAGTGACGGTCCAGTTCCGGCCATCATGGTTTGGGGCCCGTATGGAAAATCCGGGAGTGGTGGGTTTTATCTTGCATCTTGAAGAAGTGGGGTTTCTCGACTGGCTAATATTCAAAATCCAGGTCACTTGAATCTCAGTTCTTTCCCTTTACGAGTTGGTGTTGCGGAATCACGACTTTCTGGCTATGAGAGTTTTGAAGGGTAAGAGACCAACTCTTCTTACTCTGTCATTGACTTATTCTAACATGATTGCTTAGTCCCGACCCCGCTGAATGGGTACCGCGTGGCTATGCCATCGTCAACGTTGATGCTAGAGGTGCAATGGACTCGGAGGGATCCATGAGGCTTTGGGGCACCGGGGATGGCAAGGACGGGTACGACGCGATAGAGGAAATTGCCGGTCTACCCTGGTGCAGCGGAAAAGTGGCCATGCTCGGTAATTCGTGGCTGGCGATATCCCAATGGTTCATTGCTGCTGAAAGACCACCGCACTTGGCTTGTATTGCGCCTCTTGAAGGGGTGAGCGACCCACTTCGGGAACAACTTCGTCGTGGAGGAATTCCCGAGCTTCAATTTTGGAAGGCTTTGTCTGGCCTACTATGTGGTCAGTGCTTGCTTTTTCAAGACTTGATTTCTTATATTTACGAGGATTTTTAGGTCGCAATGGTGTGGAGGATATCGTTGGAATGGCTGAATCGTCGGAGCTCACTAATTCATACTGGGAGGATAAAAGAGCCAAAGTGGATCAAATCCAAGTTCCAGCATATATATTGGCGAGCTATTCGACAATGCTTCATACACTAGGATCTTTCCGAGGGTATGAAGAGATCCCTCATGATAAGAAATGGTAAGTCCCATCAATATATCACTTGGTGTCATCACCGCTAATTTTCAACAGGCTTGTGATCCACGGGACCCAAGAGTGGTACGATCTGTACTCAGCTGAAAGAATTCAAGAATTGAACGACTTCTTCGACTGCTATATGAAAGGGCCCAACGATTGGGAAAGCACACCGCGTGTGCGGGCTACTGTACTCCCTTTCAACCAGCCTGCCTTGACCAACATCCCCTTTGAAGAGCCCATCTGGCCTCATCCCCAGGCCGTTTCAAAACGATTGTACTTGGGAGCAAACGACTGCCTCACTGAATCCCCAGCTGGAGAGGTGGGGGGCATATCCTACCAGGCCGATGCCGCGCCTATCTGGCAAAGAAACAATGACCCAGGAGAAATCCGATTCTCCTATACCTTCAATCAGCGAACAACCATTCTCGGTCCATCGCGAGCTGTGATTTACGTCGAGCCAGAGCAAATCCAGGATATGGATATTTATATACACTTGAGAAAGGCAGATCGTGATGGTAAGGTGTTGCAGCACGTCAATATACCGCTTGAGGACTTAGGTGTCACATCTGCCGAGGAGGTTCCCTACACGAATCCTATGAAGTACTGCGGCCCCCATGGTATTTTGAGAGCTTCGTACAGAGACGTGGCGGAAGATTTGTCGAAACCGCATTGGAAAACACTTTCTCATAGAAAACTTCTCCCAGTGAAGGCAGGGGAGGAATTAAAACTGGAGATTGAGATCTGGCCTACGGGAATGCTATTTGAGCCTGGTGAACAGTTAGTGATGAAGATTTCAGGACATTTTATGGGCCCCGCAGAGTTTGAACCTTTGCAAGGGACCTTCCCTGTTTGTAACCAAGGTCGACACCTTGTTCGATGGGGAGGATCATCTGCAAGTTATCTTGAGATACCGACTGTGAAACTCGCAGAAGCCCCATGATTAAGTTGGTGCATGAAGTATATTACTATGGTTGCACGACAGCCCAGTCAATGAATACTGAAGTAAATATTGTTTATTTATTTTTAGGAAGAGCGACTAGAAAGAATGAGATAGCTTTCATATGCCGATATGGCTAGTACACGAAAATTTTTATCTGGGTCACCGGCGAATACTGGCGAGAGAACTAGATCCTTGAGTACTAAATACTAAAACATTCAGCTCAGACTTGTGCAAGATACCTTATCTCAAAGAGTATCTAGAGCTTCGCGGACTCGCCGAAAGAGCGATGCCCAAATGCCATCTTACTCGGCAAGTCCACACCCCATGCAATCCGACAATCCATGCGAGCATGCTCATCACTCTTAGGAGATGAGTCAAATGCCTGGTACGGCTTAACAATATCTCTATATGCAAACTCGCCCACACCACCCTCACCAGTCAGAACCCACCGGCGAGCAATTTCGATTGCGACGTCATCACCATCACGCTCCCCATCCAAAGCCATCAGAGCCCCGGCAAGAATCCATGCGAAGGTAAACATTACCCTACGGCCATCAGCTAATAGGGAGGTCTGAGGACGCGTAGATGTGACACGAGAATGGAAAGCAGTAAAGGCCTCCTTCAGGGCGTCCGCAAGTGGTGCCGTGCTGACGAGGGACACAACACGGTTGAGCCACCCCATAAAGATAGACATATTATCCTTCTTCATCAAGAAGCGAACCAATTCACTAGCCAAGACATTGGTTGTACCCTCCCAGATTGGGTAGACGGCCGCACTGCGGAGAAGGCGTGAGACATTGTACTCTGGCTCGTCCGGTTCATCAATGTATCCCACTCCGCCCATCGCTTCCTGACATTCTTGAACACCAACCATCGACATCTTACTCACAACGCCCTTGCATGTGGAGGTTAGCGCCCGGAAGATGACTTTCGCTTCTGCCAGATCCTTGGGCAAGTGCGAATGTCTGGCCGATGTGTCAGGATTTTCGATCAAGCCCATAACAGCAATTTCGTAAAAAGCGAGATTGATAGCACCACGGTGCTTGACTTCTAAATCGGCGATGAGGCGCAAATGCATCGGTATCAGCCACAGTGGCTCGCCGACCGTGGTTCGAGATTTCGCAAAGCTCTTTGTAATACTTATAGCGCGACGCCAGGTGGACAGTGTTCCAAGGAGCGTCTGAATACGAGTCGTGTTCAAAAGAGGAGCAATAGTAGGAATGCCTTGATCGATTTCACCAACTAGGTGAGCCCGCATATCCTTAAGCTCCAGCTCGGCCGTGGGTAGTTCCTTGGTACCAAGTTTGTTTTTGAGACGGTGGATGCGCACCCCGTTGGATACCTCTTCTGGCTTCCCATCAGGTCCAGTTCTCATCTTTCGCAATGGTGCGATAAAACAACTCAGTTTGCCAGATTCCGTCTTCGCGAGAAGGAATGCGACATTGGCGTCCGTAGCGGAAGAAAAGAACTTGAATCCATTGATGAGGTAGTCGCCCTCCGCAAGCACATTAGATGTCTTCGAGGTTTGTGGCAATGGTGCGTAAGTAGCCCATGTCTCTGTGTTCTGAACATCGCTTCCACCCGCCCTTTCCGTCATCCACTGGCCAGATGTCCAATAGTCCTCACCTCTCGATGTCAATCTCTTGAAGACGTCATGTAAGAAGTGATTCTTTGGCAGATCTTTCAGGCGCTGAGACAATACAACTGCCGCTCCATCAGACATACTCATTGGGCATCGGTACATGGCCGAGGAAGGGACAAATAGGTACACTCTTTAGGCCCGGTTATTAGTTGCTGTGATTATTGACAGAGAATGAGAAGTTACTCACGCGGCATATTGAACGGTCCGTCGGTCGGCGCCATATGTATGGTCGTAGCCTAGCGAAACAACCCTGAAACATACAGGTCAAATCAGTAGGGGTATGGAGGCCATAGATTGAAGAGACTTACCCGTGCTTTGCTCCCCACTTGCCAATCTGCTTCCAGCCATCAGCTGTGATCAGCCTGTCATAACCATATCTTTGACCCCAGACATTGTATTTCTTGACATATGGCTGATTCACCTCCGCGTCGGCGTTCCAAGCGTTGACCTGAGGCGAAACGGCCTCTTCACCGAGTTGAACAAGGCTGGGTTCGGCCTTATTGAATGTCTCTGTAGTAAGGTACCCTATGATTTTGGGATCAGATTGGCTCGTTATATGGGGCCAGAAAGGCTCAACTGGACTCACATCTTAGCATCCGCTGCAGACTCGTGTCAGAGGTATAGGTGTTTGGCAGTGGTTCAAGTCGGGTGATAATTCCAGACTCTGCAGTCGCAGGCACTCGAGAAGGCGTAGCCATATTTTCAGCGACGACGCACTTTTAACAGCCGTTGCCCAAGTCTCTGGCAGGCCCAGTCGAAGTAAATGGGTTTATACCTATAGTTATAGGTATAACATTGACTGATATCAGCCGCGGTCACAAGCTCAATAGCCGAGAAGACCCATGCACCTGGTTGCATCGATCGAATCATTTTTCTCGATTAGAGCTCCTCAAGGCGCCGAGAGCCGAAAATGCCAAAATTAGTTGCTGTCCATTCCCCAGAATTACTGCGGGGTGCGGGGGAGCCATTGTCGATCGGTGCCTCCTCGGCGATTTTCGGTGGCACAAATTCCGAGCTCAGAAGGAAATCCCGTTAACAAAATTGCTCGTTGGTGACTTCTCTAATCCACAGGCATATTTGGCATGCTATAGTTTCACGAACGAAGGTCTGGCTCACGGCACACCCGCAATTCTACTAATCACACATAGAATCGTTCAAGTGCCGTCGATCCCTTCGATAAGATACGTAAATATCACCAAATGTCTTCGGAGTAGTACTCCCCTAGATTTTATATACTATATCAGATAAATTCTGGCTATCCAAGGCCATTTCTTCAGCCAAATCCATAGAAAAAATTAATGAACCCAGATTTCATTTCCTGTCCAGGTAAATCTAGAATCCCCGAGTCCAATGTACTTTGAAACTTGAAGTTGGAAATCAAACTTGTGATAAAATTTATAAAATTTATCATGACCAAAATGAAAGTGGAACATTCAACGCCCTTCAACGTAGGTTGCCAGATTGAGCACACTTCTGGCCAGCCTTGTCGACATGAGATTGAAGAATCTAAACTATCACGCCAAGCTTTTACCACGGGCCGCCTTCAGCCGCCTTGTCGTGGCACCGACAAACGTTCCACATACAGTCTCAACTTTGACATATGTATTGATTGTTGACCGAAAGACTCTGGAAAACTGAAAAGTAATAAATAGATGGCCTTGACCGAAATTCGCAGCATATAGAGGCCAAATAGGTATTTCCATGCCCTCGAGAGTCATCTATACACGGTGCAGTCAAATTTTCTCACGATTCAAAGATAAGCCAAGGCGCGAGCACCTGGATTTTGAAGTCATTCTTCTTGCGAGCTTGCATTTTAAAAATCATATACCTCCAATTGTCTGTTGTTGATATTGTCTGCGATCTAATTGTTCAGTACCATGGTACGGCTGCTGCGGCGAGCGGGCAAACTGCAGGGTCTGACCCACTCCATGCTGACCCACCTTACGATGGGAGTCCCTTTTTCTCCTGAAATTATGAAGAGGGGGGATCCGTATTTCACCCAGAAGAGCGTTTTTTGACGTTTTCGCCCCCAATACAGTATTTGGCGTTGCATTAGCTCGAGAACGGGGGCGAACGCCAAGAAGTCTACAGCAAGTTTTACTCGCAGAAGTTCAAGCAAACAACACTTATGCATCCACAAATCAATACATGCGGGCACGGGGCAAATGTTCAGCCTCATTGTCGAAGATTGAAATGAGGCTATCGCGTATCTCAGATATACTTGGATAACTTAGATCTATAGCGAAAGATGCGGGCGGAGGGCCGAAACTGAAAAGATAATACGCTCGCGTTAGGGACAAGAGTAGGAAGCCAAAATGCAACCAATATCCCAGAGAAAATACGACACAATTGTCCGAAATGTGCCTCGAAAATCCTCCTGCACATCGTGGAATTTCCTTGAGCAATCGCTCAAAGTTGTGAGGCCCAGGGAACTAGTTGTGTAAGCACTGGGTATTATGAGATCAGTGCACGCTAAAAGCCCAGTCCACTTCTAAACCTGGACCCCTTTTTCTGTCGAGATTTTCAGCGACTTCGATCATGTCGACGAGCAGCAATCGAGTTCAAGGCATGGAATCTCCTAGATCGTTCTTTCTATCATTTTTACAGTGGACGATTTTCAGATATTGTTGTCTTCACAAGGAATGAACCGATACATCTACCAAGAGTCAATCAAACAAATCATCGCGAGCCACTTTGGATATTGGCAGCGCGAACGTAGGAACATGAATGATTGACTGATTTTAACATAGATCAGCCAAGCACGCAAAACTCCTAAAGTAGCCTCCTTCATGCAAGTAAGTCAACGTGCGAACTATTCACAAGACTGAGGAATACGAAGACTGCCTATAAACAAACGATTCATCTGCCCTTCAAGCCGCCGAGCTGTCATATCCAGTCTAGCGTAGTTGATCGGATGAAGTAAGAGGTCCGCTTTTCCGTGCAAAATGCGCCTCGGTGGTGTCCCTGGCCACAAAACAGCCAAATAGCCCCGGCCATTTGCGGAACTTTGCTTGAGTATATTTCATGTCATTGGCTAGCCTCCGATTTTGAAGGGTCAAAATGTGGAGAAATTGCTCTTTCTTGAGCCTATGAGTGGGACCCTCGTGCCCAGGCTTCCGTTATTTCGCACTTGATTCTTGTTAAGGCTTGTATTATGAATACAAGTCAGTTGTTTCAATCCTTGCGAAGTTAGTGCAGACTCGTTTTCTCATGTCCTGGTCCGGGGCCAGCTTTTGGACCCCTAAATGATCCTTGGTTTCGATTTCTCCGCTTGACTGACTCGACTTCGACCATCTACGTGCTTCAAATCGCATTGCTAGCCCTATACAGCGTTGTTTTCCGACATTGATACCACAAAATGCCCCAAGGATATGCCCTAAGGAACAAGAATGGCTGTCCAGCCCCAGCAAATTCGGGAGGCTCAACTTGGGATAACTTCTACACATGTTGCCCACCGGACACATACAACAAACCCAATCAATACAACACAGTTTGTCGTCAAGGAGTCGACCAGCCGACCCTGACCCAATGCGCAAATACTACCTGGGACCTATACTCATGGCACAACCCGAAAGACGATGAATTCGAATACTTTTGCTGCCTGCAAGGGCTGCAGGGAATCTACAGTAAAGAGAGCAGCACATATGGATTTTTCGGGTGCTTGAATGAGACCGATGTCGACGATGACACTATGAGCGCCCTTGATATCGCAGTAAGCGGAAAAGGTAAATCTTCTGGTTGAATTTCATTGCAGCTGCGTATTTTGGATGCTTTTTTGTTGAATGAGCACTAAACGTTACCATCTAGCCACTACTACGACTGCATCGACGACATCAACAACGATGACAACAGCAGAATCGACTACCGCTTCTGTTACTGGGAAAGACCTCGACACCACCCCCTCAGCTTCGAGCACCCCAGTCAATCAATCTGGGTCATCAGCCGACAGCCACCGCAGCACAAATACAGGAGCGATTGTTGGCGGCGTGGTTGGCGGTGTCGCCGGTGCAGCTCTAATCGCTCTCTTGTTATTTTTCCTCATTCGCCGATCTCGAGCTGCAAAGACAAAAGATTCTGGCCCCGAAATGAGTCAGAATCAGGGACCTGCCTCACAGGCTCCCACGGAATTACCAACATCAGAGCCATCGGAGCTTTCTGGATCTACAACGGCCCCTGTTGCTGGCCAGGGTCAAAATTTCGGGTTCTATGAGCTTGAGGCCAAGAGGGATGACCCTGCGAGTAATCACTGAAGAGTTGATTGTTTAATATTCATCTGATAATTAGAAATCACGCGTGTGATATCTAACTGGAAGCTAAGATGATTCCCGCAGAAGCTGTATCTGATCTATACCCCTGTTTTAAAGCGAGTCGAGACTTTTGTTTGGTTGGAAGTATAATTAATGCATTTTCATGACTTACTTGAATCATCGTCCACCCCAGAATCTTCTAGCACAGGAAGGTTAGTAACTTTTAACATCAGATAAAACACTCGAATGGGGGCCTTTTTAAAAGGAGACTCAGTTTGATGAGCCTCATAAGCCACATCCGTAGGACTTTTTTAAAGTACCAATGCATAATTGCGTATAGGAGATGCATAATATGCTAAGAACTCTAGATACAACTTCCATGTGATACCTTTATCCACATATTGTCAGTAATATGTACCAAATAATGTCTAGTGATGGATATCAAGGCCTTTGGGTACCGGTCTTCACAAATTCAAGTTTTCCAACTTGGAATTGTGATGCTATGTGGCGGCATCTCCCTCTGAGGATCACCAGATTACACAATGACAAAGTTAAACGTCACAACCTGAGTCCTGATCAACTATACTCGAAGACCCTTTGATGTTGTGCAACGTGCCCGTATAACACAACTTGACTCGGTCCACCTATTTTTATTGAATAGCGTAGTTGCTTTTCAACTTCTCCTGGCTTCTGATCTTGTCGAATAGACCCTTCAACCACATCATGGGACCCCCTACTAACATGGATTATTCGTGTATGAAGCAATTGGACCGAATCGAGAGCCGTGTCGTATAAAGACATCGTTTGATGCGTCCGCCCCAGAAGAGCAATTTCATGTGATGGTAGGAGAATAATTCCGAAGGCTCCGGCCATCAACATTGTATATGTGTTGCACAACTTTTGCCTTCTTGGCAGATCCTCCAGATATGGCACTGCTAAATCAGAACACATGCAGCATTGCACAATGACCACATCAGATTGGAAACCAAGAAAAGAAAGTCAGAGTCTGGGATCTTTTTTATGAATATTCCCGGTGCACTTATATCATTTTAATCAGGAGTAGGGATTATTGTAATCATATTTTACACGTCAAACAAATCAAGCTGATGCATAGCCATATATCCCACAGAACGCCAGATCAAGCCAACAAAGCTCAACAATGAATAGGCAAAAGGTCTCAACCAGAGAGATCAAGCTGAAGCTCCAATACGCGAAACAATCCCCTTTGCTCCCAACTTAGCCATAAAACCCGCCTTCAACCCAAGAACCGACTCAATCTCCGCAGCCGGCAAATTCTGAGAATCACGCATCCGCAACGCCTGCTGAATCAAGAAAGCATCTGCAAGTTGACGATCACCATGATGGCCAGTTCTCATACGAGCAGCCTCCTCTTCTGCAATCTTGCTAGTTCGTTGGCGTGTCGTGTGTACTAGCCACGCGGCGGATGGAGCAGATGGGAAAACGGATTGCATGGGGCTGTGACTGGCACTTGGGAATCCTTGTGTTGGGTCGACTGGGCCGATGGATCGTAGAGAGGCGGCGAAGTCGGGATCACGGCCGTCGAGGTCAATTGCTATTTTAGCTAGTTAGTTATTTGTTCTTTCTTGCTTTGGTGGCGGTTTGCCTCGGACGGTGAACATACCGGCGGATTTGTTGGGAGAAGCCTGTTCTTTGGAATGATATTGAGGACCTTGTTGCGAAGTCGCAGGGGCAGGTGCTTGGGACTGCGATACTTTTGTCGTTGAAGGAGGTGGTGGAGATGGAGGTGTAGGCTTAGGTGGTTGCGGCGGTTGAGGGGGTTGTTGTCGTGGCGCTTGAGTCTCGCGCGGAGCTTTTGGTAGTCTGGGTGGAGGAGTAGCCTTTTTCGGGTACTGGCGCTTAGCAGCGCCAGCGGCCGCTTGGACTGGTTTTGAAGCGTTGGAACCCATTTGTTGAGAGGTTGTCGATGTGAAAGTTGACGGTTTGCGGCGGCGTCAGAGAAAAATGCGGAGGAAGTCTTGGCGCTGGCCACGCTGACGTCAAAAAATCACAAGAAGTGTTGACCACGGAATAACAATAGTAATATTATCTTACAGAAGCTGGACATGGAATAGCTTTTTCGTGAGCTAGGTATTTAAACAAATCATTCAAGTCTTGCGCAAGGGCAGTATGCTTGAAGGTCATGAGTGGAATTGCGGGTATGTGAGTAGAACTACAGCTTCTTACGCCCGAGTCATTTTAAATGGTAGAAACCGATGTAGCAGCTGGCCATAGAAGGCCAATTACATAGTCTGAAGGTTAAAAGTGACGAAAGAAGGCATATTTATGTTGAACTAGACGGATATCTTCACAGCTAACGTACAATACCATCGAGAATCGAGTTAGGGGATCAACCCGCAAAGCCTTCATTGATAACACTTTTGCGAAGCGCATTGAATAGCGTTATTCGGCTGGACTATCAATCCTCATAATTTACCGCAGACCGGCAAAGCGACGGCCCTGCACCTCACCGAGAGCGCGACTACCGCTCACGAAAGCAACCGCACCCACTGCCGCGGCAGCAGGTAGGACCTGGAACAGGTTCCAGGAGGTGTAGTAAAGGAAGAAGATGCCTTCGAAGGCAGCGAGAGATGCAAGGAAGACGGCGTGGGGAACAGGAGCCGACTTGAGCGCAGTGGGGAGGTGGTTAAGGTTGACGCCGAGGAAGAGCCACTATAATACATCAGTTAGCTATTGGCGCACAGCTTGTTGTCCATTGAGGGGTGATACGTACCAGGCCAGCCAGGACGGGGAGGGCAGCGATGACAGCACCGACAAAAGCCAGAGTAATCACAATAGGCGGGTTGGTGGGGTCATTCTTGAAGATGTGGTGAATCTCCGGCAACTTTCCATATCTGGGAGCTTCGGCGGTCGGGATGGGGATGTTGACATCGCGCTCAATAGAAAGCTTGAAGACGGAGTGATCATAGGCCTCAGAGCTACCGAAGCCACCAATTACGACGCGAGCGTCAACGGGATTGGGGAGAGTCAGGAATTGGAGGGGGAGTTCTTTCTGGGTCTATTCGTACGAGGATTAGCTTATGCGGAGACGAGCTTTGTAAAGGCAAGGCGCAATTACCAATTCCAGACGGGACTTTCCATTTTCCTTAACGGTGAAAGGATAGGAGATATCCAAGCCGGACTGACCATCCTTCAATAGCAGGAAAGCCTGGTGAGGGCGTTTGGCGGAGCTACCTTCCTGGGTAGTTAAGGTGACGCGCAAGGTATCGGCACCAGTGAAGGCGAGCGGACTAGAGAGGGGTTTGGTGGAAGAAAACCTATATTTCATTCACTCGTTAACTCCAGATATCACCGATGTGAATGACAAGCTAATTGACAGCTTACTGTTCTTTGAATCCTCCGTTAATACCAGCACCCTTAGGTTGAACTGCCACGGTGGCATCTGCAAAGCCCCAAGCCGATGCAGCAGCAGCGGGGAGGGCGGCAGAAGCCAGCAGACAGAAAGGAACAGTGGCCTGCCACAGATGCATTGTGTCTGATGTGAGAAAAAAGAAAGAAAGGAAAAGCGTAACGTGAAGTAAGAGAAACAATGGGAACGTTGCGGAGGCAGCAGTTGGGAAGGTCAACTGCAGAACGAAGGCGGACAAGGCGATTGCTGATAAGCGCCGATCGACCGAAGCCCTAATTTCTTCTTCTTTTCGGGTTGGCCTTTGCTTCTCTACGATCCCGTTGTGCCTTGAATAATCGTTCTTAGAGATCAGGGCTCGCTTGGAGACTATATTTACTTTGATTGGAAAGTGTTGAGACTATCATATCCCAAAGAGTTGCTTGTGTTCCGATGAGATTGGGGGGTGTTGGCACTGTCGTCTCTGCCCTAACCCTCCCCCAAACGGGGCTGCCCTGCGACCTGAAGGATCTCCGAACGGGGCTCCGCATTTCCTCACCTGTCGTCTACCGGCTGATACAGTACTCTGCGGAGTGAGAGATTTGAATGTATTTAAGCTAACAGAGGTATTCACTCCTGCAACTCTCCCACACCAACAACACTGCTGCTCTACAAACGTCAGCCCCTCGCATGAGTTGAACCTTTAACTGACCTCGTCGTTTTTGCAAGGTCCTTTCCACCTCATTCACTCCCACCATGCCTTTCAAGAAAGGCCATCGAAACTCTTGGCCGGCTCGTGTGAATAATGCTACATTAACACCATCTCGTCGTTCACCTCGGGTTCCAACTCCTAGCAAATCTATGACCCAAACGACTCGATCAGCTAAAGCCGTCGACATGACAACAAATGTCTCCCCTACCAATAATTCCCATGAATTTCAGCACTCCACTCCGAAGAGTCCCTCTGCAGACTTTGCCACAAACATGAAGCAAAAGAATGCGTCAAAGGATAGTGCTGTCACTCGCCGTCAGACTTTCCAGGCACGACCCACCCGTCTATCGACTGTTTACACCCCAACAAAGGAAGTTCAAGACTCGATATTGCCACAGGGAAGCCGTAAAACACGACGAACAGCAGCTCTTGAAATATCCAATGATCAAGCCTCTGATCAGGAGTTAGGGGACGGTCTGGACACCACGGGTATGGCCATGGCTCAATACGCTCGTCATAACTTCACTCAGAACAACTCTGTCAATGAAACCTCGCCTACTGGTGCCTACTCTGGTACCCGGCTATCTGCAAGACCTCGTAAACCTACTACTCGCGCTATTGAAGCTCTTCATTCCGAGAAGAAACCTCGCCAAAAGAGGACACCTGCCGCAACGGAGCCCGTGGAAGAACCACCCACCGAGGATGTTATGAGTAGTCGGATGAAAATGGTACGCCAAGGCATCAAGAAAAATCGAGCGAACAAGGTATTCAAGCAGAAGAAAGAAGATAAATCATCGCTTCTGAAGATCAAGCTGAACCCCGACGACGCCGGCAAGAAGCTGTACGAGATTGTTCTAGTTGCCTTGAGCACCGATTTTGTACTACCATCCGATCCCGAAAAATTTATTGCAGATAAAAGAAAGAAATTTGAAGAGCTTACTTATTCGCCTGATTCTGCCTCTGCTTCTACCTCTGCCTCTGTCTCTGCCTCTGTCTCTGCTCTCAGCAACCCCGCTGACCCTGCGGTGCAAGTCGAAAATGCGGGGGAAACCCACGCGGAGACCAACGGAGAGACCAACCATGACACCACCACAACTACCCCTAATGAAATCAACAACGAGAATTTTGGCTTGCCTAGCATCAAAGACATGCAAAAAATGAAAGAACCTCAGGTCGAGTCCGATGGATGGACTTTGGCAGGTTATGTGAATGAAAGTGGCGAAGAAGTCCTCTTGACAGCACCAGATCACACTCCATACCGGGCACCACACACATATGCAGATGAAAATCTGCCTTTTCCACCTGTCATTTCTAGATCAGCACAAGAGATCGAAATGGATCTTAATCTTGGATTCCCCCCACTGTTCGGCGACCGTAATATCCCTTTCTGCACCCAGTCCGAATTTTCTCAGGAGGATGTTTCGGAAGAGAAAGCCCGATCAAATATGCACAAGAGAAAGCGATCTGAGGCTGAATCGGACAAGTTGCACAAAGCGAAAAAGCAACAGACCCTCACAAAACTCTTCGCTAAACAACCACCTGCCGAAGACGAAAAGCCGGTCGTTCAACGATTGAAGCTGAAGCTCAAGCCTCCGACCGAAGCGGATAAACAGGCGGGAGCTGTGACTTCCCCTGTTCCGGGACTTACTTCGAAGCCGCGAAAGGAAGCTACTCGTGGTTCAAGCCGAGGTCAAAGCCGAGGTCAAAGTCGTGGTCGCGGTCGTGGTCGCGGTCGTGGTGGCACCGCTCGTGGCTCATCTACCAGAGGCGTGACTAAAAGTCGTGGTACGGCTCGTGGTTCTTCTGCTTGGGGTGGTTCGTCTCGCGGCACTACCGTTCGTGGCCAAGGACGTGGTCGAGGACGTGGTTAATAACTTTGTATGGCTTAATATTGTTATGAAGATATGCACAGTTCGGAGCATAGCGTGGAGTTAATTTTATTTCTAATGAACATCATGACATCCTAGTGTCATATTTCGGGTATTTCATCATACCGGCTTTTCAAATTCTTATATCACGTTCAGTAGGACTATATCTATTCCTCCCTGCCTTTTAGCATGGGCCAGTACCATCATTTGGAGATTCACCTCTGGGCAGTGGAACGCATGTTTCTGAATGATGAAGGTGCTCAAAAGACCGTGCCAACATCCAAGCGTTCTTGTAGAATATTCGGTCTAGAAGCCTACGGGCAAGAAGATAACGTTGAAGTCGTAATAGATCGCATTCAGTCATACACACAGTAACAAAACTGCTGGATAGATAAATGGCCCTTTTAGCGAACCAAAAAGACCCTCACTATAACACTATACCAGACACGTCTTTACGTCTTTCCGGTTCCGCTTTGCTCATCGCAAAGTCTCTATACTCTCTGGTAGGTAGTCGTGACGTTCACCACATTCGACTGATAGAGCTTGATGAGCTCCGCCCGTCTCTGCTCTTCATCAGGAATCTTCATAATCTCCTCCTTCTTGATCTCGAAATCCCTGTTCATCGCTTCCTTCTCCTCGGGTGTCTTATCTTCAACAGTACTGACCACCCGGAGCCCAGTCGACTCTTCAAAAGCCTTGGTATCGATTCCGAGGTCGGCCTCACTGATTCCAACCGGGTCGCAGGAGATAAAGATCTCTTCGTCTTCTTCTTCCTGGTCCTCCTCGGCCTTTGCTTTGTTTTCGGCTTCCTTCTTTTTCCGTTCGGCCTCACGATCGACCTTCTCTTCTCCGACTTGCTTGCCGTTCTCGTCGTAGACTGGTCTGTAGTAGTCGGCTCCGATCTGGTTGCCTTCTTCGTCGTAGATTGGCTTGAACATGAGGGTTTGGCTTGCTGCGGTTCTCTCGGTTTGTTTAAGAAACTGGGAGTTTGTTAATAGAGTGGAAATATTCATTGGGTATAAAAGCTGGACTTACGTTCTTGCTTCGGAAGATTTGGATCGAGTGAAGTCTGAATCCAGCTCCAGCGTACGCGACGACGAGACCCTGGTCACTCTGTTTCAAGTTAGCATTTGACATCCAGGGACATCAGATGTACAACTTACCTCCTTGGCTTCATATGTTCTCCAGCCCTTGGACTCGAGCTTCTTCAACGACGAGCCACTGGCTCCAAGCTTTCCAACGCCAGTTGCGCCAACGTCCAAACCAGCGCTGGTATCCCGGCTATGGGCGCTCTCCATGGTGATGGCACACTCCCGGGTGGACCACGTTGTGTGGATAGCCCAAAGGCCATACTGCTTGATATAGTCACCATACTTGGACTTGACAAGGGTCTTCGCGTTCTCCTTGACCCAAGCAGCAATGGATGGACCAGCTTGGCCAGTGAATTTGCGGTTCTTCACAACTTCCGTAGTGATGAGAGCTGCCTTTCCAGTAGATCCGGACTTGTTCTTCGCATTGGCCTCAACATCCACGGGTGCGGCAGTGGCGAGACCCGAAAGGCCGGCGTTGAGGCCAAAGCTCGATTCAGCTTCGCTGCCAGAGGAAACAGTCCTCCACATGCTCTCACTAGGCTCGTCTAGGGGAAGTTCATCGTCAACGCCTGTGAAGCCGTCCTTCTCAGGGCGACCCTTCTCAGACAAATCGGTGATCTGAGTCCAGCCTCCATTGCTGTCAAAGTATCCGACTGAACCAGGGTGAACCAGGCTGTATCTAATCGGGGTGTAGAGGTAGTGGCCATCGCCATTGCGCTTCATGAGCTCAGCGTACTCTTCGCGGACAGATGTGGGCGCCATTTTGGTATGATGTGAAGGCTCTGTTGCAGGTTGAGAACTGAGGAGGGTTGAAAGTCCATTGTCTTTTCGGGGGAGGGGTCACAATTAAATCTGTTCGTGCGAGGCGGGCATGTGGGTTAACTACGGAGCTGAGTCGGCCCAAGCGATGATGGTGTTCATGAAGATCTCCCCCGCTCATCAAAAGATACCAAGTTGAGCAACTTCCAATCACACGGCTGTTCTCCGATGCGAAAGATTGTACTATCCACATCGAAAGTACATCACAACCTGTCTTGCACATGGGCACATCGTTACTGAGCGCTGTGTGGCCCGTGAAGGTGTGGACCGCCGCGCTAAGATCGTTGCTGCGGGTACATTTTTGAGAATGGGGAACTTCGTAGTATTCTACATGATACTGGGGAGATCCATCATTTACGCAGTAGAATTAAGCTGATGGCTGAAACAATAGTTATGGGAATTTATTTTATCGCAACGAATTTGATGCATGTTATTTCCGCAAGCTGTGTTTGTTTACAGTGCCTGGATGATCGGGGGTTCGGGTGGATCGCAACCAACATTCGATGACATGATTTGGATCCACCAGATGAACCAGCCGCTTGGTAGAGCCCGCTTGTGATGCAATCTGCAGAACTAGCGGGAACATCAGAGTTCGTGACCTGTGATCCTTCGCCGTCCAAGACGTTGCAAGCCGCAATCATTTACACGGAGTGTGGGAAACGCGATGCGCTGTTTGCTTGGCATTTTAACTCCCGAAGATGAGCATGTGTGGGTACAGAACAGTTTCATGCGATAGATGGGGCCATTGAAGACCAGGACTCACCATGAATGCAAATTTGTCGAAAGATCTTGAAGTCACGTATAGTATGCGTTTTGAGGATCGATGCGATCCTTCTAGTACATTACTAATGTATACTAACGTATACTAAGTATATTTAATTTCGCACTAAAAAAGAGTCCTTGCTCGATCATTCAGTAAATACTAGTACATAACATCTACTAGAGGGCAATCAGTTGAAATTAAAGAGCTTTTAGAGCCATTGAGTCGGTCATATTAATGTTTAAATCTATTCAAAAACGTCCTGAATTTTGACATGTTCTAAAGCTGGGTGTTGGCGTCATGGTCCTATACTCGGGGTCGAGAGCTCACGAGTAATACTACTTTCAAATAGCGGAATCTCCATGATATACTGAAGGACAATGATCCTATTTGTGTACACAGCGGGAATTCCAGGGCCTACTGGTATACTATCCGTGGATAACCGATGGACGTAATTGCTATCATAGCATACCAAACTGTTTTGCTGCGCGGGAAGTTTTTACCTCGTAACTCTTAGTAGATGCGTAGTAGCATTTGTTAGAGCCACCTCTCCTGCCAGTTTCTGACTACCAGCAATTTTTAAATTTGTGTTCAAAAGAATCTCCAGATGTGAGGGCCTCATCATTCACCAGCTTGGGGCTTTCGATTTTGCAAATTTTTCATTTGCTCCCACCACTTTCGAATTTTGGGTCAACGGGATTGAAGACGGTTAACGATTTAACAGCTACTATTTGTTAGTCCGAGCCTAGCACAACTTAAGCTTCTTTCATAGCTGAATGGGGTCCACGTCATACTGGACTTTGAAACATAATAAGCTAAGGATCTACAGGGTTTAGGATAGAAAGAAATCTCTTGCTGTCCAATCGTGCAAAGCGTACCAAGTATTCCAACTCTTACTTCAGTAGATCGCTGCACAAGCCTCTATCGCTCAACTCCGGTCGATCGTTTCTTCAGCTGAGGCTCAGCTTTATCTAACCGTGGTTATCGGTGTGGCACTGCCCCAGATTCGATGATGGCGTCCAGCCACGACACGAGATCTTCACGGGTAAGCTTTTCCAATACGAGGCAAAGAATAGCCCCCACCTTTAAAAATAGCCTCATTGAGTGTCTTTCATCAGGTATCGCACCTTAAAGTCTATGATATTTTGGTCTTTCTTTTTGTTTTTCTTGAATACTAGAAAGCCATGACCTATTCACCGGATATCGTACTAAGACCTCGACGGACGAGAACGCGGGCAGGCTGTTTGTCCTGTCGTCGGCGAAAGAAGAAGTGCGATCAACGAAAGCCTCGCTGTCTCGCCTGCGAACGCAACCAAATCCCTTGTACCTGGGCCTATATCCCCCGAAGCTCAAAGGATGCCAGTCAACAGCTAGCCCAGGCGGCGGCTGTCTCACACTCGAAGGCTGAGGATCTTCCACTTCCTGCTCGATCGCGCGTATTCTTAGAAGTGTTTAAAGCAGCATGCAAACAACCACGAATTCGAAATAACCCAGAGCTCTCATTCCAAGTGTCAAGAAATATACAACATTATCTTGGAGCCACCGTTGACACTCTCGCCGCATTATCACCCAGCTTTATGGACGGGCTGTGGACGAAACTTGTGCTTCGCGAAGCACAATCTTACTCCTTCATCATGGACTCTGTGGAAGCTATAACAGCATTTCACTGTGCCTATCTTTATCCTCAAGACTCGATGCAATATTTTCGTCTAGCGAGGTCCAGCAATGCTTCCGCCCTCTCTCGGTTCAGATCATCGGTTGTACATGTAAATGCCGAAAATGCCGCTGCAACACTAGCATTTACTTTCTTCCAGATTCTCATGTGTATTGCATCGCCATTCGCGCTGGATGGCGAAAATTCATGTGAGGCGATCGATGGCATACGAGACTTACTGATTGCACTTCGGGGATTCTATCATCTTCAACCTGTTTCCTGCCCGCATATCACAGACCCGATAATAACGAATTGGTTGAAGAACCAACCTGAAATCATTCTGCCTCGACCATCACATAACCACGCAATTTTGACTCGTCTTGTGCGTCTGGCACGCAATATGGACAGTGTGTCACTCCCATTGGAGGAGAGGGCCATATGCTTTACGGCATTAGTGCATTTATATTTGTTCTTCGAGAATGTTCCTTTTTCGCAAAAAGATTGGGCCCTTTTCTTTACATGGCCTGTTACTTTATCGGATGGATTTCTCGAGCTAGTCACGGCTCATCACCATATCGCACTCATCATTACTGCGCACTGGAGTGTACCTGTTTTCAGACATCAGGACCACTGGCTGTTCGATAAATGGGCGGATAAAACTTTCCACTATGTAACTAACATCGTGGGTCCGGATATGGCTTTTATGCTCCAGGGCCTGGAAGAAGAAGACTCGGGTCTATAGCCTACCGCGTATCCTATAGAGGCGGCCGAACTACTGGGGAATCGGGCTACGATAATCCCACACCACTGCAAGACTCCATTGGTTGATCGGGGGGGTTCTGCTTAGATATCAGTATCTATTATTGATGCTGTTTTCCGACAGGACTTTTACGAATAAACCGAGGAATGTGGGTTCATTTCTTTCCATTGTACTACTTGCTTTGTAATTCCATCCTTTCATGAGGACGTACAGGATTGAGAAATTATTCCCCGTTGGACTGCACTGGGCGTTCCTGAGAAGGACTGCGAGATTCAAGCTTATCATCCAGTTCCCAAAGAGTATTCCAGAAGTCAGTTACGAACTCCCCACCTTCTTCCAGAAGGTCTCTAAAAGCCCCCTCCTCGCCGATCTGTCCCACAACGGAAACAACATAACGAGTCATCAAATCCCTCAATGGTTCCTTCGCGCGCCCATATCTCGGCGGCGTATTGGCATACACAAACCTGACGAATTCAATGATCTCAATGACGTCCGCAGAAAAGAGCAAGAAGTCGCTAAGCGTCTCGTGTAGCCTGTAGATGATGAGTTGACACAAAGATTCAATCCCGTATTTGTCAGCCAGAGCATAAAGTCGACCTTGACCGAAAAATACCGGAGCGAAATCATCCCACGGGCCTCGTTTCTGAGGTGCTCTGTGAATAATGGCTAAGAAGATCTTTTTTGGCAAAATAGGAGGGTTCTTCCGAAACGAATCACGCAGGTCTCGATCGAAGAAGCATTTTTTCTTGTGGGGAAGCTTACTCTCACTGAATGATAAGGGTGAGCCACGAGGAGTTGTTTGATATGCTTTCTCCCGGATCTCCACTGTGGTAGCTGGGTGTTTTCCATCTGAACTTCCGGCCTCTTCTTCGGAGAACTCCAAAATAGATGATTGGGAAACAATCGCGTTCGGATCCTCTGCGGTCTCTTCTTTTCTCCGCAGCTCAGGATTCTCAGGCGAAAGCACAGATTCGAGACTAGAGCTAAAACGCTTCAGAGTCCTGCGAGGAGGAGTATAATCACCCATCTGAGCAAATTCGCACAGCCGAATGAATGTGTCCATGTCAATATCTGACCAGTCAACTGTCCTGTCTTTGGATTCCCTCATTCCGCAATTGAGGAGTCGATCGAGGCTATGTGACAGTTTTGACAATAGGTAGGAATGAATAGTAACTTCATGCTTGTCGCGTCCAACCTGGAACGTGAACAACGGCGAGGTGAGATATCTGTGGTGATAAACAACGTGTTAGTAATAACATATCCAATATGTAAATGGGTGAGTTCTTGAAGAAAAAAATTACCTTCCGAAGCGGCTTTCCATGTTTTTTGATGGTATGGAAGATGAAAGACTTGAAAGGGTGACTACTGAGGGGATGTGAAGGGGAGAAGATGAGTCTCTGAGATTCACTTTTGATGTTGACCCCGTCGTGACTGCCTCAACACCCAAGGAAGCCTCAGGCATCACTCTGTCTATCTTTCACTCTGGTAATCTCTCTTCTACTTACCTTGACTATGGTAAGCAAGGTACCTCCATGACTCAGTTAATCAAGTTAGATGCAAGGTAAACCCATTAGACCTGACAATATATTGGGCTTATATAGTGCAGATTATCTGTTTATTCACTTCGGTTGCTCCACTTACAGTGAATGCAATGAGTTCATTTGATGAAAAGAACAAGACCAAAATCCATGGATTCCTCACTGAAATCTATGCAGTATCTGAAGGATAATTTATCTTCAAATTAAAATTCACACAGCACTACCGGTCCTCTACAATTCCCATCCAAATCATCCTCGGCACTCTGTACTACCTGTACTACAGGAAGTCTACTCGACACCCGAAATCTCAGGCACTCTAACCTCCAACCTCCGCAAAACAACCACAAATTTCCCCAATCCCCCCATCAACCATTTACACCCCTCAAATCAAACACAATGTCCCGACCCAACCCCCAAAGTCAACCCAAGTTGAGAATCCCAGTCCAACCACCAAACACAGGTCCGCGTCAGGTCCCTCCTCGACCTGCGCTCCCGAAGAACCCGCAAGATCTTCGTAAGACGAAGGAGTATAAAGTTGCTGCGCGACGGTGAGTTTCTTTCTGTTTGATGCATATTTCTGTTTGAATTGTTCCTATCTATGATATATGTCATGACTTTTCACTCTACCCTACGCATCACGCACTGGTGCTCCGACTGCTGTTCAGGAATGCTGATAATGGATTCATAGCTGGACGTCGACGATTGTAGCATTACCCATTGTGATGTACACTTCATGGATTCTTTACGAGAGGAGTAAGTTTAGCCCTTTATACTAAACTTCCTCGCTTTGGTTGTCAAGTGAATGCGCAAGATGATCCCTGGGAGCATCGAAGTGGAATCAAGCTGACACAAATCCAGTATACGGCGATAAAGCTCCGAAGAAATTGGTCAATCCATCGTCTTCTTCGTCCTCGGAATAAGGAACTAGCATCAAGAGCTGCATTTACCTTCATGTACACTACATATTGACAATCTGATTTCAATCGAAAACAGCGATGAAACTAATTGCTGCATTCAATATCACATCCTTGCGTCCACGCCACGCTAAAGCTCAAGCGGGAGCGACGAATAAAAAAATGCAGACAAATTTAGGAAAAAAGTCCATGCGTAAATATCGTTCCATTTTTATCCAGCCAGCTGGGAGTATCGACAAAAAGTATAAAACTGGGCCAATCATGATCCATCCAATGCCATCTAAGCAGAAGATAAATCGAATCAAGACTATATAAGGAAAAAGGAAAATAGGGAAATATCCAAGAGGTCAACGTAACCCATGTCCAAATTGTGTCACATTTATCCCGCAACACCCTGCAGAGGAAGTTGATGAAGCTCTCCAGATCCAGCCGAAGGTGGCACTGAAGTCGACCCGCTACTCGCAGAAGGGGGCTTAGCACTTCGTTCACGCAGTCTTCTTCCCTCCATCAATCCTCTCAATCCACGTTTCTGTAACCCAATAACACTACTAAGATCACCTGTCCAGATTTCACGTCCAGGACGAAGATCCGTATCACGACGATGATGCGAACGCGAAGCCGAACGGCTCTCACTATCACTCACGAATTCCGAATCAGATTGGCTGTAGCTTGCACTTGATGCTGATGTCGCGGTACTAGCATTGCTGATAGAGTCATCACGATCACCGCGGGAACGGCCACGTGATGGCTGAGATATATTTGTATCGATTCGGAGAGAGGGGATTCCGCGGGCGAAGTTTGCGAGATCGTTCGTGCTACTTGATGCGGAGATGGAGTTTGCACCGTGTTCGGTGTCGGAGGAATCAGATGCGTGAAGGACGCTGTTTTGGGAATGTGTGGCTTCGGATACTGCGATTGAACCGTTGCGACCTTGTGCGCCGTTTAGGGCTTCGAGGGTTCCACCGAGTCCGCTTGTGAAGCCGGTGCCGCGGCCACCTCCTGCAGCCATGGCGGCGGCGTTGAAGACGGCTGCTGCGTTACGGCCGTCTAGGACTTGGTGGAGGCGTTCCACGGTCGCTTCAAGGAGTCCGTTTACCTGGTAGGGACGGGCTAGTTGGAGGAGAGAGCAGAGGATTTGCGGAGTGCAGAGAGAGGAGCCGGGAGGGGGGATGGCGGAAGTGTAGAGGTATTGGACGAGGACTTGGAGGGTGAGGATGGTGTGTGGGAGGTAAAGCACGCGAGGTCTGGAGGTAGGAGTGAGAGTGTGGGCTGAGGGTGCTTCAAGGTTTTCCAAAAGTGCCTTTGATGGTACGGAGGGGTTGATCAGAGTAGTTGCGTTGGAGTAGCTGCTGTTCTGACCAATTGATGGGGTAATGGTGATGCTTGAATTTCGGCTGGGATGCATCTGGGATGGACGGAGAGTCGCTCCACCAGCAATTTCGTCTTCAGATGACTCGCGAAGAAGTTGGATGAAATAGGGACCCCATCGTCGTGCAAGAACACGGGAGTTAACAGGGATGCGCTCTCCACCCACAGCCTGCAGTTCCATATCGGACATCTCGTGAAGGGATAAAGCAATCTTGCCAAGTTCGTCTGATGCAGCGGAAAGTGGACGACTTGTCGTCAATTGCGTCAGCTTTTGCTGTAGAGATGCAGGAACTGATGGGGAGCTGTATGACTTGTATCCAGATGTCGGAGCAGTGCGAGATGGGTTATTGTAGAGACCAAAAGCTTCCAGCTCTACCATACAAACATGGGAGAAATTGATGCGACGGTGGTTGTAATCGTCAACCAAGCTGCGCTTGCGATGCCCCAAAATCACAAACGTGCTGCGACGCGGCCAAAGGATACCGCGATTCCAACTGCCTTGGCCGAAAACCGAGCCACCGGCATCAATCCGGCCCCAGGTTAAAGTCTTGAGGTCCAGAGCCCACAGCGCGTATTCCTGCTTGGAGGATGTGAGATATGTACCGCTGACAACGAAATGACCATTTATAATGCCGCCGTTAGGGAAACGCAGTCCTGGAGGAGATGCCTGGCTCTGCATTGGTCGTTCGACAAGACGCCCATCCGGCAGGCGCACCTGCAACTCTAGCTTGACATCAAGGAAGTTATAATTCGAGTAGATCAACATTGGGCAGCCAGGCTCATCGCTTTGTTCGATAGGTTCATGTGATTCTCTATCGGGTGCAGCGGCTCCAATCTCTGAAACATCCATGCCGACCAGCGGAGCAACGACACTGCGATAGGCACCACAACTGCGTCCAAGCGGGCTGGTATTGGTCCATTTCAGACTGCGAAGGTTGAAAACGCTGATCTGTTCAATATAGTGGTTGGAGCTATCTTGACCACCAACCACGACCATCTCAGCACCTCCAAAGCCATCGATATCTACACCGAGTGAGCCCTGATGCGGTGTTGTAGATTCTGGGTTATGGTGAAGTGCCGACAACGGAGCGCTGGCCGATGTAAAGTTGGCGCTGGACGGCATGATTGTCGCACAGTGAGCATATCTCCCCTGGGGCGACTCGTGAGCCGCAACACGAGTCCATCTCCGCGATGGCACATCGAAGATATGAATATCCGACATGACAACGACCTCGGATTGAGTCTCGGCACCAGCGCCAGGATTGGAAGGATCGCGAGGTGTCCCTGGTGCGGGAGACATACCACCATAAGCCACTAACTTGTTATCGCCTAAAGCGCACACACTGTGGAAATATCGCGGGGGTGGAATATCACCACCGGCGTCGATCTTGGTCCAGTGTCGACGGATGAGATCCAATTCATAGAGATCGGACGTCAACTGAGGACGACTGCGCGACAAGACACGGCCTCCAAACACATATAACTTGTCGCCCAGGATCGTAGTTGTTGCGCCCACTAGGGGGTGAGGCTCTTTGCCAGTGGTGCGGCGCACATTGCATACCAGGCCAGACAAGTTGATCGGGCCAGAAGAAGGCTGCTGGTTGAGAGACGGGGACACCCCGGGCGCAGAGGACTCGTCGCGACTGGTATCCAGGAAGCCCAGACTTGACTGGCTTCTAGACATCATCGTGGACAGGGATTCCCCACCACGAAGGGGATTCCGATTGCGAAGTAGTCGTTGATTGTTGGGCTCTACCCTAACTGGTGATTTCACTGAACAGTCGTTGTCGATATGACCCGCATAAAACGGTCTTCTGTTGTCCCCTTTTTTACCCCCTTTCTTCCCCTCTTCTTATCCGTTGTTTTGTGGATGTGTAACGGTCGGGATGTGGAGTGGCTGGTCACAAGGTGACTGGAAGTCGTGCAGCAGAGGAGGGAAACGGACGAGAGAGCGTAGATTGTTCCTTGTTCGCAGAATCCCCCGATCGCAATACAAAACAGAAGACGACGAGTCCCGAGAGTCGAGGGTGCTGGAGTGTTCTGGGGGTTCGGAGGGTCAACTGTGGCCGTTGGATCGGCATAAAAAAAGGCGGTCTCAAATGTTTCTCCTTTCCCGGCGGAGCCACCCGACTGAGTGGAATCCTTCTAGAAGCCCCTTAGAAGATGTCAATCACTGCAGTTGTGCATTTAGTTTACAACTTCTACTGGCATGCCGTGAGATTCAATTGAGAAATGCTATAAGTCTTAATGCTGTGGATAGTAATTCCCCGAGCTGGGGTTTCACTTCTTTCCTGCAGGTCGCGAATTGTGCATCGTACTAACTCACTAGTGAATACAGGTACCTTATGCAAGGAAACCTGACAGGTGGAGATGCGACTTCACTCTAGTTACCCCGTACAGTGAATGGAAGCGCCTACTTCTTAGAATCTTTTTACGAGGAAATGGATTTCAAATAGGAGATTGATCATTTCATATTGGTATCAAGCGGTCCTTTCTACGGTCCCGGCTAAACATAAGTTTTCTCTTTTCACATCACGTCGTAAGTAGCCATCTACTGCTGGCCGGGGTGCTTGGTGAAGCGGAGGTAACTGGAGAGCTTGTTAGTATCAATTGATCTTCTGGTGATACCATTGAGATAAACTTACGGCTTGACAACGCGAACCTCGCCGAACTTCTTCTGGGCATCCTCGGTGGAGACGGGAGGAGGGATGACAACGTCATCACCGGGGAGCCAGTTGATGGGGGTGGTAACACCCTGCTTGTCAGTGAGCTGGAGAGCATCAACGACACGGAGGACCTCAGCGGTGTTACGGCCAGTGGAGGCGGGGTAGGTCAGGATGAGGCGGATCTTCTTGGAGGGGTCGATGATGAAGACGGAGCGGATGGTCAGAGCCAGACCCTTGGAGTCGACGTTGGTGGTGTCCTGGTAGTCGACCATGTCGTACTGGTAGGCAACCTTGCGCTCGGGGTCGGAGATGATGGGGAACTTGAGCTTGGAGCCGGAAACCTCATCGATATCCTTGATCCAGCGGTGGTGGGAGTCGGTGTCGTTGGCAGACAGACCGATCAGCTGGACACCACGAGCAGTGAACTCGGGCTCGAGCTTGGCGAAAGCACCCAGCTCGGTGGTACAGATGGGGGTGAAGTCATCGGGGTGGGAGAAGAGGATGGTCCACTTGTCACCGATGAAGTTGTGGAAGTTGATGGGACCGTTGGAGGTCTCAGCATCGAAGTTGGGGGCAACGGAGCCCAGACGGAGACTGTAAGAGAATGAGTTAGCAACATATTTACAACACAACAAGTTGTCGTTAGGGGATGAGGCATCCCAATCTGGCAAGCTGGGGAGCTGGGGAGCTGGCAATGCTAGTAGCATTGCTCAGGCTGTAGTATATAGATGACTTACGGAGGAGCACGGTCAGCAGCCATTGTGAATGATGGAAGGAAGAATTGGAAGATGAGGATGAAGAAGAGAAGAAGAAGAAGAAGAGAGCAAAAGGGAAATTTAAGAGGGGGAAGTGAGAGTTCAAATAGGCAGGAACCTTGGGAACCCCTCCACGCGCACACCATCGTACCTTCCTCGAATCCATTGATCGACTTACCTCATCCGGCAGTCGCCATCACGCAATAGCCCACCGCTCTTGGCAGAACAAGTCTTATTGGTCAACTCCAAGTGGGCTGTTTAGTGCGGATTCTGCCTGAGTGCCTGAATTCTCCTTAGCTTTCCCGATTTCAGTGAGTTGGGGTATCTACTCTGATATTCACTGCTGTACTCAACCTCCATCGTCTATATCCCTTTTCATATTTCAATCCATTCGTAGAGCTCTTCATCTACTTCCTCTCTTTTACTCTCTCTTCAATTACTCTACTACCCTCCCTTTCTATCGGCCGACTCTTCTAACCATCAGCCAAATCGGCCGATAATCCCCCACATGGAACCAATGGAGGCGGGACCAGATGGCGCAATTCTACCCTCCCTTCTCGTCGCGCATTTATGGGCTCCAATGCGAACATAGATCGGCGGGGTCCTAGCTGCAAGTTGATTCTGGCACGACCAATAGAATTCTCGGCTCTGACTGATCCTACATTCATGCTGCGTTCGTCCTGAAGGTCCCCTGTCAATACCCGGATCGGAGGGCCTCGATGCTGCTGCGAAAGCGGAGACCCACCTAGTGGGGCCTTTCCACGAGCTTCTGTGCTTCCCCAGAGCGTTTTTCTGAGGTTGAGGCTGTTACAACTCAAGGAGGTTGCATCAACCGCCATAGCTTAAGTCTATCCGACTACCTCCATTTAATTTGAAGGATTCCGATCTACAGTAATTCCTTCTGCATTCTCCCTCAATCCACTGCAACTGCAGCTGTCAAGCTACTGACATACTTACTATTGTAGTGCTGACATCTCCATGGAATCGTAAGCATCCAGTAGCAGAACACCTTCCCAAAGTAGGACATGTATATCCCCAGATGCTGAAAATCTTCACATTGACCCACACTCAGCTCTTGTGGGTTTTGAAGCTGGCCTATGGCATCGGCAAATTTGATATGTTTCATAAATGTCTCAGAGGTTCGTCGCGGTATATTTTCCCGTGAAACGGGTTGATTCAATCAGCCTGCACCTGTTGTGCGTTCATAACGCTGTTGAGTTTAAATTGTGCAGTTCTGGGGAGACCGATGAGCTGGACTCTTCAGCACTGCAACCACTAACTATTTTCATAGTAGATAGAATAAGTAGTTGTAGGCAATATACCTGCTCGCCTGTGCAAATCCGTGGATTCAGACTGAATTTCTTGCATTTATTCGAATAGAGTAAGGGAATCGAATAAATCCTACTGAGGTTTGTCTCGGCATCATGTTTCCCACTACGACTGGAAGCTCTTGACTACCTTGTCAAACTATTGCTACCCAGAAATGCTATCTTGGTAGATCCGGGGATAATAAACGATATCGACTACTGACCCTTAGAAGACTCCCGGCAAGACTCCACCGTGGACCAAACCTGTCGAGAACTGCCTGTACCCAGACTTGTACTTATACGCGCTATTTATCCCTCGATTGTTATCCAGGTTTGCCCCAGAGGCAATTTAAATTGCCATGGAAATGATATAAATTCCGATATCTCCAGCCTAACCCCAAACCCTGCCAACAGGAGATATCGTGATTACCGCGACCTCGGAATGTCTTCATTTTGGTGTCCATTGCGTTTGTCTTGGCCTCCGCCACGCCGCTCAGAATTTCCCGCTCGCAATAGCCATTCTTCCAACTTGTACATCAGAAGAAGAATCTTGCGATCGGAAAACTCGTCTATTTTCATTATTTTCTTTTCTTTTATGATAGAGAGTCACCTGTGTTGACTATGCATGCCCTTCCTTTTTTAATTTTCTTGGATGTGCATTGGGTTGTGCCATTTCTCTTCCAGTAAGTCCACCTACAATACCTGCATAATGCATACACATTTCGGACCATTATTGTACAAAACCCTCCTTATCTACACGCAACAAGCACGCCAATACTTTGGCATAGCAGGCTTGTCCCGCCAAGAGCGGAGAGTGTCCCAAAACGCCCCAGCTTCCTATCCAACTGACATACCCCTCTAGCACATCATAGCACATCATGGCACTCAGTACTCTCGCCATTTTAAGGTGTGCAGCAAGGGTCTCCAGACAGATAAAAAATTCAAAAATATATTTTATAAATTACAGGCTACCGACTCCAATATTTTCTTTACTTTTTTTTATTATTTGTATCCTTCTCATCAATGAGAAACGCAGAATAATCGCATACAGATCGCATTCTCTTAGGCGACATGAGCTCATTAGAGTCAAAGACCGGAGCAGTCACTACGGTGGCTGAGCCAACACAAGAGCGCAAGAGGAGTTACGGCACTCTCGAACCAAATGGCGAGAATGCAGAATCCAACAATCCCTTCCTCGATCCCGATGCTGCGGAATATTGGAGCAATGTCTATGAAAAAGCACAATATGAGTGTAGACATGTTTTTGATCCTTCGCTTACTTGGACACCCGAGGAAGAGAAGGCTATAGTGAGGAAACTTGACTGGAGGATTTGTTTATGGGCTGTAAGTTGGCGATCTATCCTTTGCTTCGCTTCCAGGTGGCTCGAGGACTAATCGATATGTTCCCTAGTGTGTTATGTTCTTTGCCTTACAGGTCGACCGTGGAAATCTTGTTCAAGCTGTTTCGGATACACTATTGACTGATCTTGGTTTGACCACAAATGGTGAGTTCGGTTGATGCGAATGAGAACTACCCTAGTCTTCATTCATCGATGTGAGATAAGACATAGAGCTACTTTTCTGACCGTTCTGCTCCAGACTATAATTACGGAAATATCGCCTTTCGTCTCTCTTTCTTAGTCGCAGAACTTCCTTCCCAACTGATTTCCAAAAAGCTTGGACCGGATCGTTGGATTCCTATTCAAATGGTTCTCTGGTCTATTGTAGCTATATGCCAGTGCCGTATTACCGGCAGGGCATCTTTTATGGTCACACGGTGCTTGTTGGGTGTTCTTGAGGTAAGTCTTACGAGATATCCGACTTCAAGTCATCATCTTACATTGCATGCAGGGTGGTTTCATTCCAGATATTGTTCTCTGGTTATCATACTTCTACACTTCCCGAGAACTGCCAATCCGACTGAGGTATGCGCGATAGACTCCTGAGTTGAGTTATGTACTAATATTTCCTAGTTTCTTTTGGACATCGCTTTCCGTCACCACCATCATAACATCTTTGCTCGCTTTCGCCGTGTTCCACCTCGGCGGTGTCCATGGCATGGCAGGATGGCAATGGCTCTTCCTCATCGAGGGACTGATCACCCTTTCCATCGGACTTGCATCCTTCTTCATGATGCCAGCATCAGTCGTTCAAACCAAGACCTGGTTCCGACCCAAAGGATGGTTCAGTGACCGCGAAGTCGCGATCGTCGCCAATCGTGTCCTTCGTGATGACCCATCGAAGGGTGACATGCACAACCGTCAGGCAATCACCCCCAAGCGACTCTGGAGTGCAGTCAAAGACTACAATATGTGGCCTATTTACTTGATCGGCGTGGTGGCATATATCCCACAATCTCCAGTGAACTCCTATATCACCCTGACATTGCGCTCGGTCGGGTTCGACAAATTCCAGACCAACCTTCTCACGATTCCCGCGAGCGTTTTCCATATCATTAACCTGCTTATTATTACGTGGGTTTCGAGTCGCCTCAATTCGTGGTCCCTGGTTGCCATGTTCCAGGGTCTTTGGACACTGCCTTGTTTGTTTGCCTTGCGCTTTTGGCCTGACGTTATCTCGAATGCATGGGGTACATATGCCGTTGTGACAGTATTACTGAGTTATCCATATTGCCATGGTATGATGAAAAGCCTTTGATCCCCGCGAGCAATACTGACTTGGAAATAGCAATTGTGGTTGCGTGGGTATCCCGTAACTCCAACAATGTCGGAAACCGATCCGTTTCAGCGGCCCTCTACAATGTTTGTCAAACCGCATCCATTGAATCCGATCAAAAACTAACATTTTCTCTAGATGTCCGTACAGGCTGGTGATGTCGCAGCCTACTTCATTTATCGAGACGACGATAAGCCCAAGTACCGCCGAGGAAACACATCGCTCATTGCGATCAACATCCTCGCAATCGCACTGTTTCTTGGAGCGAAAGCATATTATGTTTATGAGAATAAGAGGAGAGAAAAACTTTGGAACGAAATGTCAGAACAGGAACAAAATGATTACATCAAGAATACGGATACACAGGGAAGCAAGAGGCTGGACTTTAGATTTGCGCATTAATGGGATGGTATGAGAAATTCTGTATATAGAGAAGACGGAGGAACTCAAAGCCAGACAGACAGTACCTAGATCTTAAGAGATCCCATTTTCCCAAAAATGCTTCCCGGAATTACCTGCTCGACAGTACAACCTGATCTATCTTAACTTCTTGTCATCCTCAAAGTTGCGCTTAACTAGCGATGCGAATTCATCATCCTTTAGAACCCGAATTCCTGCAACTGCCATTCCCTTTCCAGCTCCCATTGCGAGCTTGTGGGCTTCTGGGGTCTTTGCTGCATCTCTGAATTCCTCCGTATGAAGTCCCACGCCAGGGGCCGTTGGAATACTGAAGTTTCCGTGGAATGAAGGAACTTCGTAACTTACATTGCCTAGAAAACTGGTTAACAGTATGTTCAAATTAACGCTTCTGACGGTTTATAATTACCCATATCTGTGCTGAATGAGCTAACTTCTTTCTGCTGTAGGTTGCACAGAAACTCTTTGCCGAAGGGCTTCATGGCATCTGCAAACTCTGTGCAGAGAGCTTCATTGGGTCGTATATCGGTATATGCCTCCATTCTGCGAGCTTCCATTAGTTCAGTTCATATCGAGCTACTTTTGTCAAATCAACTTACGCCACGCTGATATCTACTGCACATCCAGTGGCAGTAGCTGCTCCTTTGAAGCAATCTTCAATGCGATGCATCAGAGACTCCATCCGCGCAGCTGTTTGCGACCGCGCATTGCATCGAATACGGCTTCTTTCAGGAATAACATTGTGGGCAGTACCACCTTCAGGCATTATGATGTTGATTCGATCACTGGGCAGGATGTGTTGTCGGAGCAAACCCACTGCTGTATAAGACAAGGTGGCAGCATCCAAAGCATTAACACCAGCCCACGGCATTGCCGCAGCATGCGCAGGCTTTCCAATGAAAGTAGCATTCACACCGCAAGCCGAAAGACAAGTCCCGTAGGAGATTCCTGCGATCTCCGGCTTCGAATGATCCACTGGAGGCGTGGGATGAATCATCAAAGCAGCATCAACATTAGCAAAAGCACCAGCTTCAATCAATTTCAGTTTTCCACCACCACCTTCCTCAGCTGGGCATCCAAGTAATTGAACTCTACCAGGAGAAAAAGACTCCTTCATAGCCGCGACGGCTCCGAGGAAAGCAGCGATAGATGAGACCGCGATCAGGTTATGCCCACACCCATGTCCGATCTGCGGGAGGGCGTCATATTCTGCGCAGAAAGTCACAATTCGACCACCTTGTCCGTATTCCGCGAGAAAAGAAGTCTTCAATCCAAATGCATTTTTGGTGACTGCAAATCCACACTTCTCGAGGAATGCAACAATGACGTCATGGGCTTGGAATTCCTCGTAGCAGGTCTCGGGGTTACAGTGAATCTATTACGAGTTAGCTTTGAAGCAATATTTCTGAATGGATATACCTTGGGTTGTGTATTTCACCTTTGAGTTGACGGTTTGGAGGTCTGCTTCGTGGTTGTTCACCGCATCAGATATTTGCTGGGCAGCAACCTTGAGAGAGCTGGGTTCCGATATAATAGTTGCCATGGTTGGTTTGTATTCTCGTAAGGAAGTAAATTATGTGCTTCCTTTAATTTGTCGATTTGGCTTTGATCAAGTGAATCTTCGCTCCTTGGAGAATAGGTGGGCTCAACACAATGGGTGGGAGCTCAGCTAGGGGAAGCACCAGCGGTATATGAACCAGCGATGTACGAACGACCCTCGCAGTTACTTTGTAGTTCAAAGATAGTCCTGGGCTAGTAATATAGCATGTAGAATGGAAATAATTGTGAGCTTTTGGTGACTTGTGAAATTGCCAGAGTCGAGATCTTGGGTTGGTGCGGATGCGGGGATTGAAAGTTGATCGATCGGTGAATGCGCCGGATTGATCATGCGGGGTTTTACGTTTGCACAACCCTGCCCTGCCTTGCAAGGTATCACCTAGTCAATACTACAACATAAGCAGGTTTTCTAATCCAGAGTCCATTTTATCAATGTCCAATTTGTCCACCACAAGAATTTATTCCTCGCTGCACTTCAAATACGGGTTCTATTAGAATTGTGCATCAATACAACAACATCGTCTTTCGCCGGACATTCGGTGTCCTGCTGCCAAATCACACTTTTCTCTTCCGGAGTTCTTTGAAAATAAATCAACTTCTGCATTGATACTTATGGAATCACCCCATATGATGTATTTTATGTGAGTGTTATGAATCGGCGTTATATACTTCTGCGATCGGCACTAGTCCTCTTTAGGGAATGTTGTTGGTGAACTACTCACTCAACAGGAAGGAACAGCCCTCCAAGTCTTCTCTTCGCTGCTTAACAACTTCTCGGTTGTTTTTTTTTTTTTTTTTTTTTTTTCTCTCTCCTGCTCTTTTTCGCATTTCTTCTTTTTCACTCTTACTAAGAGTACACAATAAGCCTTTCACTTGAATATATAAAAATTACCCTCACTCTAGTCCAGCTGCAATTTGGTAGCTCGAACAAAATTCAGGATGAACTCTCGGCACATCACACCGGAGCAATTCAACAGTTTCAAAGTCGTTTTCTCCACCCACTTCGATACTGAATATCCAAAATCCTCCACTCTTCGCCGAAACGAACGATGGATCTGTACATATCTCATGCGCCATGCTATTGGCTGATCGGCGTTAATGATCGCATCAGACCCACCTTTCGGAGATACTTGAATTCAGCTACTTGGAGAACGTTTACCAGCAGCAAGGAAGAGATTATGATTGGAGAAATGTCGCATCTCAGCTCAATCTAATGCGTCATAAAATTTCTGAAATGAAGGTCGGCCACAGTATCAGCAAAGCTATATAAGCATGGCAGATCTTCTCGCATTCCTCAGATTCACCAAACTTGACCAACCACAGTTTCTACCATATAGTTCAATTGCCCCTTCAAGATGCCTTCGCATGGCCAATATACCACCGAAAAAGTCCAATATCCCTCCCATGGAGAGACCATTGCCGGAGTCCTCTACCGCCCTTTGAATGCGAAAAACCCGCCCGGAGTCGTGGTCACCGGTCCATACTCTTTCATCAAGGAACAAGCACCACTCCAATACGCAACACGTCTCGCAGACGAAGGATATGCAGCCCTTATCTTCGATCCACGAACAGTTGGCGAGAGTACTGGCCAACCTCGTCGCCTTGAAAACCCCAAAATGAAAAATGAGGATATGGTCGCCGGACTCGATTACCTTTCCTCCCGCGGCGACGTCGACAAATCACGTCTCTTCCTAGTGGGAATCTGTCAAGGTGGCCCCGAATCACTCGATGTAGCCTCCTATGACAGCCGAGTTGCAGGCGTGGCCTCAGTTTCGGGATACTATCGCGACCACGAGACAGACATCTATATGATTTGTGCCGGATGCGTCGCTTGGGAACCTGGCGCGGATATCGCAGCGATGAAGATGCCAACTCCCGAACAAGGAGAAGCTCTTTATAAAGCGCGAATCGAACGTGCTAAGAAGGCTCGTGAAACTTTCGACAAAACCGGAGAAGTTGTTTACCAACCGCTGGTTGATCCGAAGGCTGCCGATCCTGATACTGGCTCTGTGGCCGGTCTTCCTGGGCCAGTAGTCTGGTCATGGTATGGACCATGGACCCTGAAGGGATTTGAGAATCGATATGCAGTCATGAGTGATTTGGATCATTTTGACTATACCACCGTCCCCGGAGTTGCGAAACTGGATAAACCTGCTCTGCTGATTCATGGAAATAATTGCATGAATGCGGCGGCTGCGAAGCGGCATTACGAGTCTATTCCAACGACTAAGAAAAAGTTGATTTGGAATGATGAGGTATCGCACTTTCAACATTACGATCAGCCTGATTGTGTTGATCGTAATGTCGGGGATATCGCGGCTTGGTTTGCCGATGTTAAATAGAAAGGAAAGTAGATATAGAAATGCTATTCATCTCAATGATCGAGCTCATTAATCAGATTCCAGAAGCTAGTGTCAGAGAAGTTTCCTTCGAAGTCCCAAGAGTTCGTAAGGTCCACGTTGAGAGGATCGAAGGATAGGTCAGTCAACGGATCTGTCAGTGGTAGCTGTGGAACAGACAGATCATCATAAAATAGATCATGCATGGGGTGAGGGGGTGAGATTTGATCAAAGCCCAATCCTAATGGCCATTCAGTGAGGAGCTTGTCGGAACTGCTAGAAGACCCTGTGTTCAGGGTGTTCGGAGTTTCGAGGATATTTTTGCTGTCAGTCTTTCGCAGTCGAGTCTGAAGTCGGCGGCAAAGATTCCAGGCCACTCTGTGAGCTGACTTTGCCATGGGGTTGAACTGGCCAATAACCCCTAGTCTTTGAGTTCCCTTTTCAACGGCTTGAACACATTCGTCGCGTTTTTCAAATTCATGCCCGAGAACTGACGTACAAATGGCAGCAATGAGAACGATTGCATCGAAAGACGCATAGACAGGATTGAAAACTTTGCATTGATAGAGGTCCATTTGTTGGAAGACCCGTTCTTGAGATTCGAGAATGATGAGCCCAGCCTTTACAGCTTCAGTCCGACTAGCCGGCATGGAGAATATGTACGGCCGGTGAAGGGCGAGAAAGACAAGATAGATGAGCGAGGTTAACCCCTCGCGTGCCATTGGTAGCCATTGACAGCCAGGAAACCCGTCGAATCTTGTATCGGGGCTTTGCAACTTGCACCATGAAGGTAAAAGGTCCAGATTTTCTTTCAACTCAAAATGAATCTTTTCAATTGTCTCATAGTCCTCAGGCCTGTTACCATTCTGTTCCAGTTGGTGGATATCTGAGAAATATCGATAGGCCACATTATACCCGGCAAGAATGATATCGAATGGTCTTGGTGGATCAGAATCAGTTTGCCAATGCGAGAACAATTCTCGTCGCTTCTGTTCATCCTTCACGCTAAGAGCAAAATCATCTATCCTCAGCTGTGTTGTGATCGGTCGGCTAAGAACAACTCCCATATGGATATCCCATATATGCAAAACAACCCAAATCTTGTGACCAATGTAAGTCTCCTGCGCGTGTCGTTCGCCAACTTTCACTTGATTTAGTGTTTGGTTCGGCGCAAATCTCCCAGTGTGAAGACCAATCTCTTGTGCGTTGCGAATAGTTGCACCGAGGTCATGCCAAGCTTCAATCACTTCACCCCTACTCTTGAGAAATGCAGCTCGTAATAAGCCCGCTTGTACGGTAGCCAACGTGATACACCTCTTCCCGAGGACTGACAGAATGTTGGCGCCGATTTCACTATACTCAATGGCTAAGTCGTGGAGCGTCTTTCCAGTTATGACTAGTAAACCTTCGAGTCGATCATCTTCAGCGGGGTGAAAAAGTAGAGCGTGCGCGAGAACTTGAAAGAGCAATGCGGGGAGCATTTTGAAGTCCGGGGACATGGTTTTCAGTCCTCCAGAAAATTCGGGAAGAGAGGCCCTCCACGACTCTAATTGTTCTTTGAAATCATCTTCAACCAGTAAATCATACTGCCAGTTGACTGCATCAAAGAATGTATGTATAAGGATGTCAATGTATGGCCTCAGAGGAAGCTGGTGGATCAATGCGTGGTATTTCACATCCGTATCACCCAGCACGGTCATTTGCGAAGGGTGAAAATTCCTACCAGATGATCTGGAGGATGGGCTCCGAGATGCTTCTTCCACCGTAGTCCGTAATAAGCCCAAGGTATTGTGACTAGTCTGACTGGAGTATCCAAAGCTACAAATCTCTTGACAATCTTCTTGATTGTCCTCATTACTCAGATTCGACTCCGAAGTTGGAAGCACAGCGCTAGTGTCTCTGCTGATATCAGAAATTCCATGCTGTTTGGAATGTGCGTGTGCGTATTGTGGCCCCTTTGACTCATGGCCATAATGGCAGAGATCCTGGATAGTTCAATTAGATCATGTTGAAGGAATGAGACAGTAGATTCTGGTACCGGTTTCTCTCGCTTAGTGCAGTTGCAGCATGGATTTCCACGGTCGCACTATTCATTGATTAGACCTCAGTCAGTGCCATATACGATGGGACGAGCGTACTTTTTGCTTGCGTCGATGACATTCAGTGCATGAGATGACAGCTCGTTTTCTTCTCTGCGACCTCCTCTGTCCTCGTGAGGCAGAGTCTATGCTGGTAGAGCTTTGACTCGCTATCATTGCTCATTCAAGAGAATATTAGAGGCACGATGATGAAGGAGGGGCTATTCAATAACGGGATCGATCAGTCACCGGCGAGTTGGTACATCTAGTGGGTCCACCGCCTTCGCTTTGATGGTCCAAATCTTGAGTCTGGGGTATTCAGCACACAGACTACAATTAAATGAGGAGAAAATTTAAAAGCTGAATATCTTCCTTTGAGATCTGGTCGAAAATCATACGAATCGGTGTAGGGAAAATGTACCATGAAATACTATTTAGTAAGATGGTATCTGCTTTGTCTACTAGTATCTTGAGGGATGATATGTAGGAAGAGAATGCATTCTAGTAGAAAACCATAATCAATCCGGTATAATATTTGCTGGTCCAGATTTCTCTCTAATAGTCATTTCAATATACAAACAAGGAACTAAAGTCCGAATCGCTCAGAAATCAGGTTAGCAGAATTTGGCAAGCTGTCTATGGCAGAACGATTGATCTGGTCGATGGACTGGAAACCAGCCTCTTCCATCAGAATATCAAATTCCGCCAACAAACTCTTCAATATATGACGAACACCTTTAGAGAATAATTAGACGACTTCGCCATTGAATTTTCTCAATGCTAGGATTATTGAATAGGTACTCACCATGTTCACCAGCTATACTCAGACCCCAAATCCATAATCGGCCAATGAAAACATACTTGGCTCCCAACGCAAGAGCCTTGAAGATGTCGGCGGCACTACGGATCCCCGAATCGAACATGATCTGAAATGACCATTGTTAGCAAGTGAATTGCTCGCAGAGTATCAAAAATCAATCCACTTACATAAATCTTGTCACCCACGGCATCAACGATTTTCTCAAGAGCGTCAAGGCTAGCAATCGCTCCATCCACCTGGCGACCCGCATGGTTCGTTACGACGATCCCGTCGATCCCCCTTCAACTTTGTTAGCGCGCCGAACTTGAAGATCACCAACTTTTGATGAATATACTCACATCTCAACACATTTCTGTGCAGCTTCCACACTCTGAATTCCCTTCAGACAGAATGGCCTTCCGCCACTAATGCGTTTCCACTGCTGCATTGTCCACTGGACCTTCTCCCAGGTATGAGCTCGACCATGCCAGATATTTTCATCAATCCATTTGGCACCAGCCTCCTTGGGATTTTTCTTGGGGTCAATTCCAGCCTCTTCGAGTCGTCTTAGGAATACAGGGTCCTGCAGTGCAATATCTCCAGCTCCATGATCATGGTAGAAGGCATAGTTGCCTGTGAAAACGTCATTGTGTCGCCACCCCAATGACCAAGTATCGGTGGTCAACATGCACGCGTCAAATCCGGAGTCCCAGGCGCGCTGCAACATTGAGATACATTGCTCGTCGTCATGGCTCTGGTAGAGCTGGAAAAATCTTGGTCCATTGCCATTGGCCTTTCCGACATCCTCAATGCTGTAGCTACCAGCGGATGAAAGGCAATAGGGTAAGTTTAGCTCTTCAGCGACCTTCGCGACCGACAGCTCTCCGGTGGGATGGTAGATTCTGTTAATACCAATTGGAGCAAATCCAATTGGTGCAGATAATTTGTGTCCAAAGATTTCAGTTGCTGTGTCTCTGGTGTTCGTGTCGACCAGAGTGCGCGGGATGATGCGATGGCGATAGAATGCTTGCCGGTTGGCTAGGTGTGTCCAGGAAAGACCTGCATTACATGAAGAGTAGTACCTAGGAAATAATTTAATGTGAGAAACTCGTGCTTTTATCTATTTGGCTTTTCCCCCTTCATTGGACAAACGTACCATCCTGCTAAGGAAAGCTTTTCCTTTGCTAGTTTTTCAACTTCAGCTGGATCTATTGAAACGAGAAATGTCGAGTTAGTTTATAGTTGAAGAGTTTCAAGTGAATTTTAGGAGTGATACCTGTGTTGAAAAGAGGATATTCTCCATTATTAGTGTTCCAAAATGCTTCGCGTCGATAAAGAGACCACTGCGGAGTGGTTCGGCTCTTGATGTTGGGGTTATTCGGGTCCGACATATTGGATAACTTGGTGATATGAGTATGTGGAATGGAATACTATGAAACTTATATACCTGCTCGAATCAAACAAACGAGTTGACTTGTATTCTCGACCGAGAAGTAGATCACACTATCCGGAATTCACAAAAGCCGTGATGTCAGTTCGTGATTCACTGGTCCAGTTTTAACGGCCAATGGGAAATTCCCATCGACGTAGTCTCCACATATTTGGATGCTTAACTGCGTTTATGGTTCTTGGGACTTCCGCTTGCGTTTGGATATTGAGAATGGCTCCAGCTTCCAGATGGATTTATCTCTCGGCCGACTGTACTTTGTCAGATTGATAGGACTGAGATAATACTGGGGCAGCATAAAAGTGGATCCAGAGATTCCTCACTTTGGTTTATTTTCTGAACTTCAGTATACTCTTACTTTCACATTTGTTTAGTTTTATTGAAGAGCGATAATAAATGGATCTATTACTAATAATATGAAAGGCTGAGGCTCTCATTTAAATTTTGCGGAACAGTTCCTGAGAATCTCGAGAGCTTTTCCTACCAGGGGCACTACCAGAATCAAAGGAGATATTTATCTCTTGTCACGCCATACCAGATTCTCGGTTCTTCAGGAACTGAATGGATAAATATTACTGCAGTTTTGTTACTATTTGAAATGGTAATAATCTTCAACTGGATACATACATTCATAATACATTAGTTAATAGGTATGTACATCTGAATAGCACAAAACCAATGTACTTCAAGTACATTGTTTCAGTACCGTTTGAAACTTCTAAAGTGCGCAAAACTTGAGGGCATATAGAATATATTTATTCAGAATTGCTCTCACTTCGAAGTAATTTAGTCTGTCATATTAAGAAGTGAATAATTGTTGATGTACTACAATATTGTATCACGTGGTCGGGGTTGGACCCACGTCGCGCGTCTTCAGCTTTGCTAAACAAAGTACTCAGAGCATTCCGAAATCCTCGTTGAGCTGCGAGTTTGGCTCCCTGAAATTCTACGGTTGACGCATTCTTTGAGAATTGCCATTTACTTGATCAATTCTTCGCGTTGACTTTTTATTCAAGTCTCACTTATTATCGTCACCCCCTAACTGCGCGCGGATCACCATCCAGACGCAAAAATGCCGTTCAAGCGCAAGTCTGAAGGTGCCGCAACACCCTCAAAACGCGCCCGTTCTTCGCTATCAGCGGCTTCTGCAGCTGGTCAAGAGACCCCCAGTGTAAGCTAATTTCTTTCTAAAGGGGCTGATTGTGCTGATCTTCAGCTCCATCCCATCAATCCACCCCCGGGTTCCACCCGAAAGCCCGTTTTGCTAACAGCTCGAATCTAGGCTGGCTCACCTCAGACAGGCGACAAAAGAAAGCGCGGTCGCCCACGCAAGAACCCCGAAGACTTGACACCCAAGAAGCCTGAGACTGATGGCCCCAAGCGCGGCCGTGGTCGTCCCAAGAAGATCTTGACCGAGGCACAGGTCGCGGCCGCCGAGGCTGCAGCTGCGACTGCAGGTCCTAAGAAGGGTCGCGGAAGACCTCGCAAGGAGCCTGGTATGCTTGTCCTGGTCCCTTTCGTCTCAACTCCGAGTTAACCAGGAGCAATATTTTAGGTTCCAAGATTACGCCGGTGAAGCCGAAGACAAAGGATGGCCGTGGGCGCCCACGCAAAAGCCTGCCTGCCAATGGTGAAAGTGGAGCCAAATCAAGTATCTTTGATGCTAAGCCGGATGAGAATGACGAGTCCATGCCTCACGTGCCCGAGGATAATTCCGGCCGTTCATACTGGTTGATGAAGGCAGAGCCCGAGTCGCGTATGGAGAAGGGCGTTGATGTGAAGTTTTCTATTGATGACCTGGCTGCAGCGGATAAACCAGAGCCTTGGGATGGTAAGCGCTTTCATCCTGATTCGATCCTATATACCTACTAATGACTTTGGGCAGGCGTTCGAAACCCCGTCGGTAAGGAACACGATAGCGAAGACGCCAATGGTAGAACGAATGGATGTGTCGTGCGCTGACCCATACAATAGCTCGCAATCTTATGCGGGACATGAAGAAGGGAGACTACGCTTTCTTTTATCACTCCAATTGCAAGACGCCTGCTGTTGTTGGTGTCATGGAGATTGTGCAGGAGCACTCCCCAGATGGTTCGGACCCTATCCTTACTGGTTTAATGAAGAGGGATCTATCATGCTGATCATTTTCCTGTTATTAGAGGCCGCCTTTGATCCGAAACACCCCTATTACGATCCTAAATCCGACCGCAACGACCCGAAGTGGGTGGCAGTGGGCGTCGAGTTCCGTCGCAAGTTCGCGAAGGAAGTTACTCTACATGAAATCAAGGCCGAGGCCCAGGTTGGAAAACCCCTTGAGAATCTTCAGATGATCAAGCAATCACGGCTTAGTGTGTCTTCAGTGACCCCAGCGCAATGGCGGTACATCCACAAGCTGGCCGGCGAGGACCCCGAGGCTGAGTCCGAGGCCAAGGTTGAATCTGAGCAAGACCAGGACAAGGATGCCGAGGAGGAGCCAGAGGCCGAGGCCGAGAGTGAACAAGACAAGGATGCGGAAGCTGAGCAGGATAGCGAGCTTGAACTTTGAGGGACCTGTATTGGTCCAGATGGAGGGATGACGATTGAGTCACATATACGGGCTGCTGCTGCCAGGACCTGGTTCCGGTTCCATTTGTAATACTTCTTCAAGATCTTCGGGCGTTGACGGATAGGCATGCCAACTGGGATATCGAATATTTTTTTTTTGCTTTGCTTTCTTCTAGTGGGTAGAGTTTAGTATAGCATAGCATACGCAATCATCTATTGGTCTGTCCTCACACAACAAATCCAAGATATCTACTGGATATCCGAGTAGACCCCCAGTTTGATTATAAATATCAGTATTCGCCGCAGCATGACTAGTAGTCATTATTTTCTGCTAGAAATACTAAGATATAGTATAACTATCTTCTACTCCAACTAATAGCTCATTCCGAACTAATCCCAAAAGGGCAAGTCATGAGGCCGTGGCCCTTCGAATTTCCCCCTCAGCAACTCAGCAACTCCTCAACTCTTCAAACTTCCCTGCAGCTTGTGAAAATGGCGGCGTCTACAGCCAACCAGAGTTCACACGGCGGCAAACTACTGGATCTACTGGATCTAATGGGACCAATCGATTGAAATGTCTTTGGTTACCCACGAAGAGTAACTCTACCCGAAGTGTCCACTCTTTTTATCGTTATCAACCAAAGCGGGGGGAGGTCCCAAAGTCGGGACTCGGTCTGCTTCGGAGCTCCTCTTAAGACCTTCCCCTCCTCCACCATCTTGGGCATGTTGAACTGTTCCTATACTTTTCGACCTCTGCGGTTCTTGTTCTCGACTTCGCTGTCTCGTCCACGCCGCTTTCATTCCACCATCATGTCGAATCTCTCCGTGCAATTGACTGCCCCCAACGGGCGCTCTTACGCCCAGCCCATCGGTCTTTTCATTAACAACGAATTTGTTGCTTCCAAGTCTGGAGAGAAGATCGCCTCCATCAACCCTTCGTATGTGCCCAGCCTGGTCTTGGTCTGAGTTGAGACCTTCGAGCAAAGCGCGAGACCTGCCGCTCAATACCGAGCTGAATAGCTGACCCGTGAGTAGCAACGAAGCAGAAATCACCTCCGTCTATGCTGCCGGTGAGGAGGATGTCGACACTGCTGTCAAGGCCGCGCGCAAGGCGCTTAAGGATCCCTCCTGGAAGCAGCTTCCTGCCACCGACCGCGGTGCCCTCATGCTGAAGCTTGCCGATCTGATTGAGCAACACAAGGAGACCCTTGCCACCATTGAGACCTGGGACAACGGTGAGTAATTGCGAGCATGGAAGGAATTGGAAGGACATCAAGTCATGTCAGAATATACTAACAGTGCATAGGCAAGCCTTACTCCGTTTCGCTGAACGATGACCTCGGCGAGGTCACCTCTTGCCTGCGATACTACGCCGGCTGGGCCGACAAGGTCATGGGCCAGACCATTGGCACAACCCCCCAAAAGTTCGCCTACACTCTGCGCCAACCCATTGGTGTCGTTGGCCAGATTATCCCTTGGAATTTCCCTCTGGCTATGGCCGCCTGGAAGCTCGGCCCTGCCCTGGCCTGCGGTAACACCATCGTTATGAAGGCCGCTGAGCAGACTCCACTCAGCATTCTGTATCTGGGTAACCTGATCAAGGAGGCTGGTTTCCCTCCTGGTGTTATTAACATTCTCAACGGCCACGGTCGTGTTGCAGGTGCTGCGCTGGTCCAGCACGCTGATGTTGATAAGGTTGCCTTCACTGGTTCAACCATCACTGGCCGCGAGATTATGAAGATGGCCGCTGGTACTCTCAAGAACATCACCCTCGAGACTGGTGGCAAGTCCCCGCTGGTCGTTTTCGAGGACGCAGACCTCGAGCAGGCTGCTAAGTGGGCACACATTGGTATCATGTACAACCAAGGACAAGTCTGCACCTCGACCTCGCGTATCCTGGTCCACGACTCTGTGTATGATAAATTTGTTGCTCTGTTTAAGGAAGTCGTCAAGTCCACCAGCAAGGTTGGAGACCCCTTCCACGACGACACCTTCCAAGGACCCCAGATCACCAAGGCACAGTATGACCGTGTCCTGTCCTACATCGAGGCTGGAAAGTCTGAGGGCGCGACTCTCGTTTCTGGCGGCGAGCCATACAAGAACGTCGGAGATGGCAAGGGCTTCTTCATTGCCCCTACCATCTTCACCGGTGTCAAGGACAACATGCGTATCTACCGCGAAGAAGTCTTCGGTCCCTTCGTTGTTATCGCTAGCTTCTCTGGCGAAGAGGAGGCCGTCACCCGTGCCAACGATACCACCTACGGTCTCGGCGCCGCTGTCTTCACCCGCGACATTGAGCGCGCGCACCGTGTCGCCTCTGACATTGAGGCCGGTATGGTCTGGATCAACAGCAGCAACGATAGTGACTTCCGCGTGCCGTTCGGTGGTGTTAAGCAGAGCGGTATCGGCCGGGAGTTGGGTGAGGCTGGTCTGGAGGCGTACTCGCAGACCAAGGCTGTTCATGTCAACATGGGTAGCCGTTTGTAAGTAACAGTTTTCTGCCTTGGGAATAGTGGTTAGCGGCTTCTTTCTTGTATCTAGATGACACTTATGTTTATGAAGAATGAAAATTCACACTTCACAACCAACCTCTTCGCCAATTCGCGTATATAATAGGGTCGTCCGATGATGGGACTTCGATTGCACAGTGCTCTATCAAAGAAAAGCCAACTCAAGATACTAGTGGCCAGAGCAGTGTCGAACTGCAAGGCATGAATTCATGATACGCAAATGAATTGCAAAGAAGGATTTGGGACCGGACCCAATCCAAATCGACCCTGGAAATTCCCAGAAAAGAATATTGATTATTTGCATCCTTCGATTGACGAGTGAGAGAAATGACTACGTCTTCTTCGCTACCAATGCAAGAAATTCAGACATGTCCGAACCCGCATGAAACACATCGATACCAACTAGTGCAATATGAAACAAGAGGCAAATAAACTTTTACAGGAACGTGCATCAATTCGACCAAATGGCATCAATGCGAGATGGCCAAGAGAGAAGGCAAAGAAGGGGAAAGGCGACGTGCGAGCAAAGATCCAAGCGAGCAAACCTTAAGACCACACCGAATCACTAAAGTATCGCCTTGAATGCCCAAGATCTCATCAAGTATTTGTCAAACCGATTTCTCAAATCTCAAACTCGCACAACAGACACCAGACACTGTCTGGTGGCACCTGATCGCCTGCAGAAGCAGCAGCAGCATACAACACAGCCGATTCACGCCCCACAAGAAGAGAGTATTTTCAAACCGCGCAATCTCAAATCCTTCTCATGCACTCCGTTTAATTCCTATGTACGGGGTATCAGGCCCCGAGATATCACGAAACAACACTTTCCAAGGTATCGGGTCCGGACCGGGCCCATTTTTGATGCCCAATCCTGCAGGAATTTCAGCTGCAGTTTCTGGTCAACGAACCGGAATTCTCACGAGAATAAAGTCAATGCGGAAGAAAGACGAAAAAGTAGATGCAAAAGTTGAATGAAAGACTCTTTTATTTGAAAAATTGGCAAAGCGTGGGCATGACATTACATTGCGCTGCACTGCACTGCACTGCGCTGCGCTGCATTTACTACTCTACCATACCACGTTCCGTGCTCTTGGGTATAGATACAGCTAACTGGTTCCTTGGCTATGTGCATATGTATGTAGGTACGCTGAGCCCGACAAAATATGTAGGGGAATCCTCTTTCTGCACTGTGCGCTTCCGTCAGAAGCCAATCAATGATAAGTCAGGACAAGAGTGTTGGATATTGGTGCCGAACGAGTCCGCAATCGCGATTGCATCCGCATCCGCATATTGAGACCCGCAGGGGAGTAGATGCGTGAATAGAAGACCAGGAACGGAGTCCAAACTCCAAAAACCGAGATAGCACTACTGTGACAGGTAGGTGTTCCTTCGGACTACGGTATCTAAACAGAATGGTTGTGTTGTTTCTACGGATCCTAAGCAGAGGTACACACCTCTCAGCATAGATACGCGCGTACGTACGTACTCTTCCTCATCCTTCAGGGCATATCCCGCCTCGAAACGAGGCTGTCGGACTGTGATTCAATTCGAGGACTGCAAAACCGCTGCATGCAAGTCTACCTGGCAAAACCCCCGAGCGGGAGTAAGACGGGTGATGAGGTGCATGAGAACGCCATGGCGAAGCTCGTTTCAGGTGCAGGGTTGCTTACGCTTTGGACCCCTCGTTCTACCGAGTCATATGTAGTGTGTTTTGATTCAAGTTAGCTCGACTCAAACTCAACTTGCAATACTGTGTCGAAATGCAACATACGCAACGCGTAGCCAATGTCAATGCCTCCTGTGTTGATGTGGTGATGAGGCCGGATAAAGATAGCCGAAACCGGATATTTGCTGACGTGATTGGCGAAGATTCGGTGTAGCTCGCACTGGCTGGCTGACTACTAGTCTAGCTGACTAGCTGGAGTGTTGGAATATTTACTTGTATTTGGATGTTGATGCGTGCTGATCGGCTCCGAACCTGGCGTGGCGTGGCCCCCGGTGGGTGGCGAGGGCGAGGGCGAGGATTATCAGGACCATAAGCACAAGGAATCGGTGTGATGGTTGCCTGGGTAGAAATCATTCTCTACAAATGAATTTCATTCGCTGATGTTCAATATATTCCCACCTATAATCCCCCAGGGCCGGGCCGGCATATCATAACTCGTTCCACTCACCCAACTCTTATTCTTCAGATGCATGAATTGGGCGTGTGGACGTGGCAGGATCCCTGTATTTTTTTCAAACTACTCATGCGTGTGTAATCTTTCGGTCAATATCTTTTCGCATCTTCAAACTGTTTTCGACTGTCATGTGGGGACCTGTTTCTCTGCAGGGGCCGGATTTTAAGCTGACTAGCGGGCCGGGGAAAGCAGGTGTGTGCTGGGCAGAGGGGCTGCAGTAGCGGCATCATTTTGAGGAGAGAGCTATTTCATGATTTGCTTGTCGGGGACATTGTCTCACGGGGCATTTGGTGATTGGGCTGCGCATGCCCAATTCTGGGGTCGGGCAGGAGTTGTCCTGGCCTGTGTGTTAGCGCCCAGCCGTGTCTGTCCGAGGTCATCTCGTGCAGATGCATGCAGAGTCGGTCATGTGGGCGCTTGGGCGATTTTGGAAGGTGATGATGGTGATTGTGCTTCCTCGTACAGATGTTTTGTCTACAGTGTAACTGGATTTGGGGAGTGATTATTATCACATCGCCAGTATAGAGTTGGGAATCAGGATAGCTGAGAGATCTAGTAAACATGATCACTCCTATGTACTTCATATAGTTTGCTTCGTATATCCTTTTGCTTTCTTTGGATTTATACTTTGCCTGTCACCTTCTATTCCCCCAGAAGCATTCTAGCGCGAGCTTAATGGATTCGATATGGAGAAGGGAGAGGGGCTTGGGACGCTGCAGGTCAATCAATAGTGCGTGGAACTCTACTTCACCGCACTTCATGAACTTCGGAGTAGTCCTGGACACTCCGTAATAGTTCTGGATAGGACATGAAGCACGGAGCACGGAGTAGAATGGAATGGGATGGGGGCTTGGTCGATGTTAATCTAACCTCGCCGCCTCCTCGTCATTCGTCCTACCGGTTCGTCCACCACGTCCACACACCGTAACCTCACCTTTTCATGTCCACCGGAAGATGATAGTAGTCCGACTCCACTTCGTCGGGATTTGTGGGGGCGGGGCTTGGCAAATCTGGCAATTTGAAGCTGTTAACTCCCCCCCTTTTCCTCTAGCTAAACCACCTAAACTAACAACACAACCCTCTCGTTCACGAGCAATTCACATTCGGACAGTTCCCGCGATCGGCGCTGCCAACCTTGCACGCATTTTCGAGAGGTTCGTAGCTCCACTTCACTTTTGTCAACGAACAGGGGTTCTCCCTTCTCGCCCCCCTGGTCCTTGCCTGTGCGATGCAGTAGCAGACTGACCCTCCAGAAAGAGCGGTGTCCACTTTGCTCTCAATTTCCCCATTTTCTTTAGATTATTATTATTTTTTCGGATTTCAATTTTCACGTCTTGCCTCTGGTCGACATTTTTTCCTAGTGGATTTCGAGTCCCCGAGTTTTTCCCTCTTTTATTTTGCTCTCATTCGGCCGGATTCCGGTGGATCAGATCGGCATGTCTGAATTTCAGAGGTGGACGGTGCAGGAGGTCAGACTCTTCGACCCCATTTTCGTATTGGAAATAGCTTCTGATTGGTCGTTTTTCTTCTTTTTGGTTTCTTTATTTTCTTTTTTCCCTTTTAATTTTTTTTCTCTTCTCTCTGTGGCTTCTTTTTTGCGTCAGTCAAGATGACGACGGCACGAAATTGAAATCGGCAGAGAACTGGGAACACAAAGGGAAAAAAAAAGAAAAAGAAAAACCCTAAATCAAGAAAAAAAAACCAAAGACCCGCCAATCAGATTCCTCGTAAATTCAAACTAATTCGCCTTGCCTTTCTAGCCCTATATCGACATAGCGGGGACACTGCTCGAGGGCCCCTATCACGATGCAGCCAACAACGAGTTTCGCTTCGTTGATATCTGGGATCACAAGCTGTACCGCCTTGATCTGGCCAAGGGGCCCGTGTCCCTTTCTGTTGTCAATACAGATGCGGCTATTGGGTATGTCTGTTTCTCACCTACCCATTGCGCTGTGCTGTGCTGTGCTGTGCTGCTGCGTTGCTGGTCTGACTGAATGTGATATCTGACGAACTAGCGTGACGGCCAACATCGCAGGCGCAGCGAAGGAGGATCAGGATCAGCTGATAGTTGGGGCCAAGTGCGGATTCGCTCGGCTGGACCGGTCTACCGGGAAACTGACTTACATCCGCGAGGCTTGGGGCGAAGATGATGGCCCGGGGAAAGCGGAGGTGTAAGTCGATCGTATCCACCGACTCAAGATATTGAGTCCATGGGATCTCCCAGGCTGATATCGCATGTACGGAGCAGAATGCGCTTCAATGATGGCGCCGTCGACAGTCATGGGCGATTCTGGGCCGGGGCTATGAATGACCCCAAAGTCAAGAAGCCATCGCCAGAAGGAATTCTGTTCAGACTGGACCCGGACCTCACTCTGCACCGCATGTTGGCACCAGTGACGATCCCAAACGGGATTGGGTGGAACCATGCTGATGATACGATGTACTTGACCGACTCGCCCACGGGTCAGATCTTTGCGTTTGATTTTGACGCCGCGACCGGTGCCATTAGCAACCGTCGCGTGCACTTTGACCTCGGCGAAGCACTTGAGCCAGACGGGTTTGCCATGGATGTAGAGGGCTGTATATGGACTGCCATCTATGGCGGTGGGAAGGTGCTTCGCGTCTCAACTGAGGGCAAAGTCATCGGCCAGATCGATCTTCCGACACGAAACCCTACTTGCCCTGTGTTCGTAGGCACGGAGCTGTTCATTACCTCGGCCAAGGACGACCATGACGACGAACGATTCCCACAGTCCGTGCGATACGGGGGTCGAGTGTTTAAGGTTGATGTTGGGGTCCGCGGCAAGGCAAAGAATGAGTTTCGATTTGCGAACTAACTATTTTCCTCGAAACCGAGGAGAGTAACCGAGAGCGAGAGCGATTATAGGGAGTCCGTGATGGATAACAGAGGACGGAGTACGGAGAAACTAACTACTGTCCATACATACATAGAGAGATGATCCATGCTGTAGCTAAAACGATCGACCGTGCATTGCCCCTTTGAACCTTCTGCAGTGGCAAATCCCATATTTTGCTCTCTATGTATTGTACTAGTAGGAGTCCCATCGAAATGGAGCGGAGAACGGCGAAACCAAATAGGCTTGAAGCAGTAAAACCATGAGCTACGGTGGGTCGTGATCGCCAAACGGGCGAAGGAATGACGGGCCGGCTCGCTGTCACGGTGGCTCAGACTTTCTAGGCTGCAAGGGGATAATGGATGCATGGCTGGAGAAGGTTACATGTTGAATCAGGGGCCTCTACTCCGTACCAGATATCGAGATTTTACGGAGTGCGAAATACTGATCTGTCTTGCCTTTCAGTCCAATTTGCAATCCACCCGATCGCACGCGTGTGATGGGAGGCGCTGCACTGCCACGGCGGGTCCGTCCTGCAGGATGAATGCAGGGACGGGGAAATGTGATTGTTCCCCGGGGTTGGAGCATTGTTTCGGTGTAAGTACTGGGTGTGGACAGACTGCGGTGAGGATGAAGCACATTGTATGGAGTAGTACTTCGTACTCTTAGTCGTCGATTGCCTCAGGATGCGTGTGCCTATGTATGTAGTACAAATTTTACGGAGCATACATACAGGATTCACGATGTTTCGCAGAGAACAAAGGGATAGCGGAAAATGAATCCGGGTCTAGGCCATGGAGATCGATGATGGCTTCGTTTCTTTTGCTTCGCGGTTGCAGCGGACACGAGATATTGCAGCGGATAGCACCGACGGGAAGGTTTGAAGTATTTCATCGAATGTTTCGGGGGCAAGAGAAAAAGCAAACACAAGGTGAGATGAAATTAACCAGCTACTATTCTAACACCAACCTTGGTTGGAAGATTCGTACATGAGCCTGGATGTAATCTTGATATGGTCTTGTAATCAACATTGGAATGTGTAAATGCATGTAAATAATTAAGAATAGGGTCAATCACTAGTAGGGATTCCACGAGGAGACTATCCTTTAGTATAACAATAGTATTGTTGGATAAGCCCTCATCCCTCACGTCAGAACGTCAATCTTTCCCGTCAAGAAGTTATTTGTACCGAGTAGCAAGTTCACCAAGGTGCCTTAGATAGATTGTACTCCGTACTCCGATGTATGTCAAATCCACGAGGGAAACAATCAAGGGGCAACAAACAAGAAGTGAAAAGAGAATCCACTATAGACTAGCAACTAGTACAGAACTATATCAATAAGTACCGATACTCCGCGACTGGAACCTTGGAACGCGAAACCCATGTACCGGATACCTGGGACAACCCCAACCTCGAAGGTTTTGGCCCCTATCACACTCTTCTTGGCATGACAATGACACGCATCCGGGGTTTTTATTTTTATTTTTATTTATTTTTATGTTTTCTTTTGGCTTAGACATCATGGACCCGGCACTTTGGGAACGGTGGTTTGAGAGCGTGCGCCACCAAGCGCCTTTTGAGTTAGCTCCCCGGGAATGCTGCGAGACGCGGCGGCTAGTGCTTATAGGGGGTCCAGAGTTGGACGAGGCTAGAAATGTCTGTCCGTTCAACCAGTCAGGAACCCTGGATCTATCAGACCGCAATTTTTCATCCATCGTCTATCGATGATTCGCTCCTGAGCATAAAGGCGGCTGCGGATGCATGGTGAGTAGTGAGACGTAACGAAAATCGGTGTACTAGTACTCACACGGGATTGCGTACATGCATACGGAGTACAAATTATGGAAAAAGAATGTGGATTCTTGGCCAATAACTTACGATCGAGAATAGCAACCTGACAGCTGCAAGTAGTAGATCTACCTCTCGACCATAGTTAGCTAGGAAATAGACACCGAGGACTCCTCCCTCAAGCATCGCCCCTCTTTCCTCGAAGGGTTAGAAACTCCATAGCAGGTCTTCTGGCACCATCTGGAGAAAAGAACGGAAAAGAAAAGAAAACCCACTAGTGAAGAAATTGGCCGATCGGCGTTGGGCGAGTGACCAAGAACCAACTGATCGGGCCCAGCCCCCTGCAAGCAAGACCGAGACTAAAATCGAGTCTGGGTTCAGCTCCGCCCATGCTAATGATATGGATGCCCCATTCTTTGTTCCCTCCGAAGGATTGCGGAACCCACTTTGCGCTGCAGCCACTGGAGTCACTAGCCCGATCTTCTTCAATTCTCGTCACGCGGAAGCCATCCGCGCTAACACCGTCTGGCGGGTCTTCTTCGTAAGTCAATTGAAATTAAACGATGTCAAGACATTTACTGTACCCCGTTATGAATATTTTGAATATTTTGTACGAATTAGCTAGAATACTAGCTACCTAGATGAGCTATCTTGCTCTCTCCGCCGCCAGTGGAATCTCGCCCCGTTCATGCACGCGATCACTGGTGAGGCTTCAGGAGAGCTAGTGCTGCGGATTTGCCTTCCATACTTCCGGCTGGAGATCGTCGTGCTGAGCTGTCAATTTTTTTTTCAAGTCTGTTTTAGGGATGTAGTCGTCCTTTTGCTTTTGCCTTACTATTTTTTTTAAAAGTAAAATTTTTTTAATTATCATTGTCATTGTTAATTTCTTTTCTTTTTTCCCCCATTGTCACCTCTGCGGCAATTGCGTCTTCGGGATAGAATTAAATCGTCAATTTCAGAAGCCAAGAAAAAAAAGAGAAATTAACACGGTGGATTCGAATTTTACGGTGATCTAGTTGGGTCTCGATGTCTCGTAGATCACCTTGACACGAGTTGCTGAGATCAAAATTGGTCATCGGCTTGAGGAACCACTACTCCATACACTTCTCCGTTCTCCGTACTCCGTTCAGTAATTTAATTTCCTCTGATATTGCGAAAATCTTCAGAGTGACGTAGGGCTGCCGGTTTTCCGTTCATGATCATCGTACTCCGTACATTCCTCCGATCTAACGGGCCCGAACCCAGGCTGGAGCTCTTGAGACCTGCTAGTACCTACGTAACTAGCTAGCTAATCAGTCCTTGACTCGCTAGCTTTTATCTGTTGGCCCTAATAGATAACTGGCCATTAGCTAGCTTCCCCTCGTTAGTAGTTGCCTCATCCCAGCGCCATGGAAACGAGCATCCTGGGCGCCATAGTCCGACCATCGTCGCAGACTGGGCCCACGTCGTGCCAAACCCACAAATCTAATCCACTTTTGCTGTGGCGGGTCAGGTCCCAAGGCACAAAGTGAGTACGGAGTAATGAACTGAGGGACCACCCCAGCTCCGTAGTTAGTAGTGGCGTCGACTACTACTTTTTTAGTGGAGGTGCCATAGTTTTTCCCCTCTTATCCTCCTCTCCCTTAACGGTCACCAACGGTGGTTGCTTTCCCCTTAAGCTGAGACACTGACCCGGGAACAATTGTACATACACTACATACCATACATGCATAACATGGAATTCGTTAAGGTTTTGATGAAGATGGTTATGTACCTGAATGTACTTCTCTCAGCAAGGCCTGCATGTCCGGCATTACATACTCTGTATATCTAAATCGAAGTGCAGGCAATGGGTAACTAAACCATCGTTGGTACTTCTGACGAGGCAAGTCTTGTACAACGAACGTGTTGCCTTTTAGGTTTGCTTTGTTGTACTTATTATTCGTTTTTCTTTTTCTTTTTTCTTTTTTCTTGCATGAATTTCCATTTCTATTTTCCATTTTCGGTTTCATTTTCTTTGTTTTTCATTTTCTGTCCGATTTCATACCTTTTTATTTCTTTTATTTTTATTTTTTCTTCTCCCTTCCGATTCAGTCGATGATATGCCTCTAGTTCCGGTTAGTGTCCTCCCCCAAGAGCCAAACTCTCGGAAAATGACAGGACCCCTGGTAAGAAATGAGTCGTTCCTCTGCGTCATGAATTCAATCCTGCCATGATGGTCATAGTAATCCTCATTCCCCGCCCCAAAGCGTCATCTACTCCACTCGTCCCTTGTCCATGTCCATGGTGACGGCACCCGCGCACTTGCAGCTCCCCAGTGAACTCTCGGCCGGTGATTCGTGACTACCGACGATCACTAGAGAAATGAAAGATGGCATGGTCCATAGCATAGCCATCACTTCATCACCCTAAGTGGGGACAAAACTAGAAACTAGAAATTAGCACTGGTTGACCGGAAGGGTGACTGTCCGGCATCATCCAGGGCGATCCATCGATCCACGATCCCACGAGGCCCTCGACAGAGCTGGAACTGGAACTATCCTGAGAGATCCTGCCCAACGCTATCCGACACGCTGGGTCGGACAGACAACTCTGTCTTAGCCCGCCCCCCCGGAAGGTGATGGATCATGCCCACCCACCCCCCTCTCCCCTCGCACACCGCTGAATCTCAACGGCTCTACAAAAGCTCCATTTTATTTCTCACTTTCACCTTTCCCCCCCCTCCCCTCCCCTTTCCATAGCTTTGACCCCTTTGCTAGATGGGGCCTCGGATCGCTTCCGTCGTGCATACACATGGTTGATCTGCTTTTCATCCTAGACTCGGTGGGAAAATCTTATTATGCTTGCCCTGACTTCTCTATCTCTTTCAACCTAAACCTCAAACTTCGAATCTTAAACAACCACCCAATCGTCTGTTGTCAATTGGGTTGAAACTTTCTCTCTTCGTGCCCGTCATCTTAGAGCTTTACTATTTTATGCCCAGCTAGCTTGGGCCTCTTTCAACCTATCGATTATTTCCCAACCTTCATCGTGGCTACCCTGGGCATCAGCGTATTGACTGCGCCTTATCCGAGGTCGCTAGACTCACCGAAACTGTCGCACTACCCTGCGGATCTTCGCTTTCCGACTTCCTCCCTCTCTCACACTCGTGAGGCCCCCAGTGATTCAGAGAGAGGGGGGATTCGGTCATGCCCTAACCCCCAAGACCGCATCCGAAATCTGCCCATGTCGCAGGATTCTCTGCGCGGTGGCCCATTGTCCGAAGATTCCCAAGATGCTCGCAGTGGGACTGACGACTATGGACCTGGAAACCACTATTCTTCTCGTCGCCCACCACTACGGGCTCGACCGCAGTCGTGGCATCCATATGGGCCTGTTGAACCACCGCTAGACTCATCTAGGTCCATTGGCGTCCACTCAATCTTGAACCATCCAGCGCAGGCAGCTGATGTGAAGGGAGGACGTGAGCCATTGAATTTACCTGGACCCTCCTCTCCTCGACCTCGAAAAGGGTCTTCGCCTGCTCCTCGAAGCTTGCACGGGCTACAGCCATTATCGCCAAGATCTCATTCACGGCCATTAATGAACCCAAGCTCGCCATCTGCACGATTCGTCAGTGGGAGTGGCAGAGCATCTGGGCAATCTAGTGTTTCGCATTCGCCGTTGGTAGCACATGAACCGCCTTTGAGGGCTCGCCAACCGGCTTCTAGCTCACCTTTGCCTCTCGAGACAGCACTGCGACCCATTACCTCTCTTCCAAGCACTCAGCCGGCAACGTCAGCATCTCTTCACTCAGCATCGACAATTCCCTCGCGACGAACCAGCTCCGGACCAGGTCTTATCAGCGCATCTAATTCACAAGAAACGAGCCCTGTTACGCCACATTCTACGTTTGTTCCATATGGTGCTTCCCCAGGCATGACAAGCACGTCAATCCCCCCTAGTGTTGCGTCCTATCCAACACCGGCGCCTTACATAGCACCAGCACCACCCGGACCACGAGTGAAGGAGGAGCCAGTGACCCAGAGCACAAGTCTATCATCTTCATTGATACCATGCGTATTAGATTTGAAGTCAGGCTCATCCAGCCAAGCCGAGAAGCGCAAAGCCAACAGCGATGCCTCAAGACGATTCCGAAATCGCAAGCGTAATGAGATGCAGCTCGAACAGCGCTTGACTTCACAGCAGGATGAGATTCAACGACACACCGATGCCCTCCGTCGCCAAGCCGATGAAATCCGAGCCCTGGTCCAACAACGAGACCACTACCGTTCTGAACGCGATTTTTTCCGTGATCACGTCGGCCGCTCAGTGTCTCTCAGCACCCTCCCCCCACGTCCTTCTTCGCCCAGTCTACCAGCCGAAACTGGAGCTTGGTCCGCAGATACGTCACGTCCAGTTCCCACTGTTCCGGTCCCGCCTGCGCAGGCGCCCAGGATGCTTGATACAGGTCGACCGCAGGCTAATTGGGCCCCTAGCCCTGCTTCGTATTCCCCTGCCCCGCCTGCAAGCAGGAATCTTGCGCCCTCAGGCCCACCGCCTGTGCCAGGCACCTCTCTGCCTCCATTCCAAACTTGGACTCGGCCATAATGGTATTTGGGGTCAAAGAAAAGGGTTTTAGAGTCTGTTGTTCATATTTCTAATTTCCTTTATTTCTTGTTTATTTTCTGTTGTATCTCTTTTGTCGATTCCTATATGTTCTAATGTCCATACCCTCAAAAAGGATCTCGGCCACTGGTGGCCGCATAGGTGGAGCATGATCGGATTAGCGGTGCCATTTACAAAAGCGCTTGGGTTGTATTGGTATTTTGCATTGTCCTCTTTTGCTACTGTTGATTTTGGAGCTCTTCATTTTTCTACCTTGTTCTTTTTTCCCTCTTGTCCTGCTCTATTTTTGGTCTTGTCTCCGTCTAAGTTAGGCTACATTCGATATATCCCCATCCCATCTGTTAGGAGTTATCTGCCCAAATTGTTTGTCTACCTTTTTACAGCCTCATATCCTCTATCAAATCCTTTTCGTTCTGCTTCCTTGAAATTATTTACATGGTTCAGCGGTATCGGATCCATCGGTGATACATGGATTGCCGACAATAAAGAAAATTGACATCATTATTTACATCTATTGTCTTCCGATCCCCTCCTCGATCCGGTGTATGCGTGGCTTGATTATAACTCCGTATAATATAAAGCTTTTATTTGAAAAGAGAGAAAAGCATCATCCACACATTGCCCCTCCAACCATGCTCCATTTTTTGAAAAATGGACCAGGATTCTTTATCTGTCACCTTTGCTGTGTTATCTATCCATTTGACCAAAGTACCGCCCAGCATCCTGCCAGGGGGAAGGGGACTCACGTACGAAGTACTAAAATTAGCGTTAACTTGCGATCATCGAGTTCGTCCCCGCAAACTATAATGCCTAGCCTTGTCATATCCAAGCAGCGTTGATCCTTCTAAGTGGGTTTTGTGGATTTTGGAATCAGGAGAAGGTGGATATATTGAGATGTGTGGACTTAATTTGATGTTCATGATCTACCATGACAGCTCGTACGCGCTGCGCGGTGTCACCGTTAAGGCAAGTCATGCATTAGCCTACTTTTATCGATGGATACTAACTCCATACTCTCTTGGTTGATGTAAACTGTCACTTTACCAACGTACATTGCAGCGGGGCTGGGAAGAGTCGTATCCGAGCTGCCGCGTTCCATCTGGATGGATACATATGCATCTGCTGGTGGGCGTGAGCCACTTGTGGGACTGTCGGTACTTCTGTTCAGCGATCCCTTGCTTGATGTCGATGCGAGGCTGAGCGATTTGTCGAAATTTAGGCAAGATCGTACCAGTAGAATGGATTGTGCATTTCGATGAGTTGTTGGGCTCGATCAAATTGTCGGCTGTAGTCAATTAGTACTTTTAATCAACTGCGGCCATTCAAGCTAGTAGATTTGTCAATTGTTTCTCTGTTGGTGGCCGGCATAATGCGCTTGTGAAGGTGGGGCGGTGATTGCTTATGCATGGAATTAATGTAACTAGTGGAATAGATTGTGGAGTTATGCTAGGGCTGGGCTGGCAACGATTCCTTTTGGTTCATCAAGAAGGATATTGCTAGCGGCTCGATTCAATGCCGATTAGCTATCGCCGTTATTTTGCCGTTGATCGGGTCCGAAGTAGAGTGTCTTCTGTGGTTTTTGTGGATGCTGTAAATCTTTTCCATAGCGGGATGAGACGCCTCGATTTATGCCTCCCGATTTGTCTACATCCTGCGAAATCAAAGTAAGTATTGGCTCTGATCATTATCCATAGAAGTAGAGCCCTTCAAATACCCTTAAAATTATAGTGAAGATTAAGGCATAGATCTGATGCTAGTAGCATGGTACTAGTCCACTGGACTATCCTTTGTTGGACTGCGTAATGCCGGGAGGAAGCTTTCAAAGCCATACTCAGTAGATCTCCTCCTCTCAGATGCGTATCGATCATGCATTATGATTTGATATGTTGCTGTAGGAATCGAAACTTTTGTCTAGAATAACCCACGCATTAGGCATGAATCTGGTGAGAGCGATGAGGGCAATCAGATGCACAAGGTTGTTGTTCCCGCAGCGAACTATATAGGCGAGAAGCATGCAGCATGTTGTGATACCGGGTGTGCCCTTTTCCAACGCATCGTTTCAATCTAATAGATTAATCCGTGTCTCTAGCGTTGAGAACATGCATCCATGAACTCCCAGCGAAATCGAAAGTGAGGGTACTATCCCCGTTGCGAATTTGATCTATCTTCATCAGGCGGACCGTGAAATTGACATTTTTAACTCAGCGCATGCTTTACAGAATTTTTCATGTCGCCCCAGAAGGTTAGATGATAAAGAAGTACTATTTGATGGTTTATGTATTTTGCTCAATTCCTGCTTTATCCGAGGAGTTCCCGGTAGTACCTGGGGATTAGCCGAACACCTAATTGGGCCCTTTTTTTTTTCTTTCAAAAACCCAAAGTATTCTTGTATATTAACAACACTCATTATACTATACGAATACCAAATATCATCAGATTACGTGGCCGACGTTCAAATCGAGACCCAAAATGCCAACTCGATCGGGTTGAAAGACCATGGCAACTTTGCCACCACGTATAGATGGTGTGAAATTCAAGAACTCAGAATTCAGAGCAAGAAACTTCTTCTGCCGATACACGAAAAATAGTTCACGTAACAATAAACCGGACTCGTATGTAGCCGTATCGTTCGCTGGGGTTGAGGCAATATGAAATTTCCCCTCGCTGGTTAAGAGGGAGCGATCTTCATCTGTGAAGCTAATCCATTCCACGGATTCCTCACAAGAAATTTCCTGTAATTTCTGTCCTGTTTCCGCTCCCCATATGGTAATTTTCTTATCCCCACAAGCAATAAGTTTTCCGTCTCCCGAGAATTCGACAGCTTTGTGCAATGCGACGCCTCCATCATCCGGTAAACGGTGTAATAGACTTCCCTTGAAATCAAACACGATGAGTGAATGGGATGATAAGAGGGCTATTGTGCTGTTATCAGGTGAAATAGCCACAGACTCAGGATCTTCAATTCCTTTCATTTCTAGCTCGAACTTGCTGAGAGGTTCGTTCTTTGCTAGATCCCATAGGATCACCTGTCCACCGTACCCTGTTTCTTTCCAACCACTCGATGCCAATAAAAGCAACGTCCTATCCGACGATAAGGCGATCTGAGGACCAGAGATCATCGAGACCTGAAAGTCATCCAGAGCCTGCTCGTCGATCAAACCCCACAAGTGGATTTGGCCTTGATAGGAGCCAAGAAAGAAAGTCTTGCTATCGGCGGAGAAGCCTTTCCTGTGCCACCAATCATCGGAGATACTTTCCTGATTTCCCCGGTGTTTCCATCCCACAGTTTCAATGTCTTCATTCCAGATGAAGCGGCCCAGTTTCCATCAGGCGAGAGTTCCACCCATACGATACGATCGTCGCTTTCGGTGGTTTTGCCTTGGATATCTCGTTCGGATACTTCCCAGATGGAGACATCACCATGTCCACTGGATGCGATGAACCTTCCATTGGGTGAAAGGGAAACAGCTTTGTTACCCCCATGAGATTTGTCTCTGATTTCGGCACAGGTAGTCTGGATGTTCTTCCACATATCCTTATGTCCGTTGTTTGTCATGCATGTCACAAATGGGCCGGATGGCGGGAAGAAAACATTGCAATATGGAGAAAAGATGACGTTGCGGCCAAGATAATCAATATTCTGGTCTTTCAATTCGCCAGTTTGAAACCTCCATTTGGAAACTGTCAAGTCGGTAAAAGCGATTGCAACTATCGTTGAGTCAGCCAAGAATGCTGCTTCCGCTACCTCCTTGTCAGTTTCAATCTTATAAAAAGCTCCCGTGGCCGAGTCCCAGACTTTGATCTGGCCATTGGTTGATCCAGATAGTAAAGCCCTTCCATCATCAGAGAAGGTCAGAGGTCTGATTGTGCCGTAGTTCCCGGGATCGTGGTTATACTTGTAAACAACCGAGCCTCGACTTCGGTCGACGACGTTAATGTTCTTCTCTTTATCCACGATTGCAATTAGCTGGCAACCTTTGGACGCTGCAAGGTTTAAATACACCACGAAGGGGTAAATGACTGGGATAGCGTCGACTCCATGTGTTAGTTTGGCGAAAAGATGACCAGTTTGTCCGTTCATTATAAGCATACTCCTGTCTTTCAACAAGCAGACAAGCTCATCTCCGTTTTTTGAGAACCCCACCCCGACAACTTGTTCGCCTTGGGGGTCAATACTGATACGCCTTCCGTCACTGACATGCCATAACTGAGCGGTGCCGTCGTCGAGGAATCCTAACAGGCGTGTGCCGTCCGGAGAGAAAAGAAGCTGTGCGAACCAACCCGTAGCGTAATCGCACACATCAATTTCCAGGACACAACTCCAGGTAGACGTTTCAAATAGCCTGGCTTTCCGCGAGGTTCTGGCTAGTAATAGTTTGTTGTCGGAGGAGAACTGCAGAGTAGAGACTTCTTCAGGTACGCCAAGGTCGTGTGAGAAAGCTCCCCAGTCGTTTTGCACTACTGGAAACTGTGTAATCCAGGCTGGAACCTCAGTCTCAAAGAGGTTTCGGATAATGCTCTTCTTAGGGACACATGGAAGAGCAGATGCATATATTTGTAGTGGTATCTTCTCAATATGAAGCTTGAAGTTTGTTGTAAATTTCCTAGCATCAAAGAGAAATTGGCTGATCGTCTCGCTCATATTCATCTGTGATCATCAATATCTGTCATCTTCCAATTTAAACGAGAGTACTTACCAATTTAAGAAGATCAAATGTTTTGATTGCATGAGGCATCATTCCGATAAGACACATTGCTTCCAGCCAGTGAGTGAAATGCGTTTCGAGAAATTTTAAAATTCGAGCTTCGTCTGTGGCAGATACCCCACCACTTCGCCCAATGTGCTCAGCCCAATAGACGCAGGCATATCTCACACTGGTCGGGAATTTCTTCAAAATTTCTGGTAAGCTCAGGTCTATCTCGGACACATCAATAGCAGGGTCCCGAAGACCGCAAATATCACGCCGTACATATCGGGACATCAAATCCAAGCAGAGTTCGAACATTGTGTGGTTCACTTCTTTTTCATTCAATATTAATAAAAATAGCTCACTCTTGCATCTTGTACTATCAAGAAGAAAATCTCGGAATGACAAGTGTACAAGCTGAACGGGCTCGTGATCACCCTGTGCTGCTTCAATAACGGAACCTAATTGCCCCAGAATCCATTTTATATTGCCAATTTTGCAAGGAGGTCACCTAGTTCAACTACGGAAAGTGGCTGCGAGAGAGAAGCAATGCAGCCCACGACTTCCTCGAACAGCATTGACATCTCTTCATCGTTGTCTGCCTCACCGGTGAGAATGATTTCGAGAATCCGAGTATACATCTCATTAAAACTGTTGCCTTTTGAGTTGCCATCGAATTTATGATCCAGGATCTTTTCAAGTCGGGAATGAATTGTCCTCTCCGTCGCATCACGCAAGAATCGGCATACAGTAGTGGCATAAATGAAAAGGCCCTCGGTCTGGATGACGAGCTGTCTCAGACTGTTGGCGCCTGGCCAATCAACAGGCAGGCTTGGATGAACTTTCTTGATTCCGATCATCTCGTATTTAATCAGGCGAGTGATATCGTCTTCTCGATCATCGGAGTCATCGACGAGTCTTATCTTCTCTAACGTCTGATCATGGATGCCTTGAGATAGGTCTTTACTATGGCGTTGCAGGTCTGCTTCAGGTCGACTTGTGATGAGAACACGCAGCCGAATTGAGGGAAGCTTGTGGACCTGACTCAAGAGACCTAGGAGCAACTCCAGATCATTTTCATGGCCATTTGTTTGGTCCTCGCATTCGTCGAGGGCATCGATGACGATCATGACAGTGTCTCGAAAATCATTTTGAAGCATTGACAGGGGCTCACAAATGAGATACTTCCACTGGTCGCGGAGTGTTCTCTGTTGGATATCGTGATGGCTGGAAATTGCGGCGCAGACAGAATTTCGGATTTCTGGAATTACTTCAACAAGCTGACGAGCCAATGTTGGGATCACATTCCGAGGGTCTCTACAATCCTGCTTTTTGTGATCAAAGAAGAAGGTACCACCCAGGCAAATCTCATCAGGAAGAGCGCCATCCTTTGTTAGCGATTTTCCATTTCGGAATGCTGCCGCGGCAGTTCGAGCGATAGTAGACTTCCCAGTCCCTGCCATCCCTTGAAACCACAGGATGGGCTTCCCCTCAGAGCTAAGGCACCATTCTTGGATCCTCTCGAGGGCATATACCTGTGTACCTTCAAGGCAGGTTCTCCTATCTTGCTCGTAAGATCCATATGTTGCACTAGTTACGCAGGTGATAGAATTGAGTAAATTCTCATTGTGTTGGATCTAGTTCAAATGTCAGATGCGAAGATATTGGCGGGCTGCAGTCTTACATTCATGTCTTTCTTGATCTCCATAACCAAAGTGAGCGATTTATCCACATTATCTTGGATCGACGAAACTGTCTGGTCAATATGCTGGATAGTTTTGTGTGACCATTCAGACAGCATCGTATGAATTGACTCGTCAATCTGCTTGATATTATTGGTCATTTCGGACCAATCATCAGCAGTCACCAGATCTCTGATTGCTCTGAAAAATCCAGCATGTGAAAACTGTCTGGCAAGTCGAATCTGAAATTCCAGTATTTGTGTACATAGGCTGATGGTTTGCTCCCGAATGGAGCTACAAAAGCGGTCGACGCTGATCAATTCATACATCAGTCAGCAACATCTCTGCGGTTTTCAGATGGATATTAATTACCCTTCGCTTTTACCAGCCCCAGTGACGTACAACTGGACATGGGCTTTTGAGATGACTTGAAATCGGATCAATAATCGTGATATGAACTCAATTCCCTTTGCTGCTTCCTCGGGCTGGGTAAATGGCTTCAAAAGTAGCTTTTCAAAAGGTCAGTCAGTGGAATGTAGGCCATGTAATTCTCTACTCACGGGAAGCACAACAAGAACACCTGCCCAAGCGAGAGAGGCGTGGGGGTCTGCGCTTATTGCCTGTGATATAACATCTTTCACCGAGATAATAATATGAACAATACGCTGAACGTGGTTGCTGATTGCAGTTTGTCGACATCTTCTGGGAATAAATATTTTGCCATCTTGCAATTCGCGAAGAGACTGGCGTACAAGTTGCTGCTGCTGTGCTTTTCTGCCATCGACTTGACTTCTCTCCGGCTGCTTTTCTGGATTTTTATTGTTGCTGTCTCCCTTGATAATATCTTGTTCGTATGCAGTAACCAAACTTTTTTCTCTCTCTCGTAGGCTTTCTAGGGCCACTCTCCATAGGTCTTTCATCACTAGCTCCTCCAGGGTCTGTGTTGACTCCCCCACAGAAGGAGAGCTAGGCGACTCGGTGCATTGTTCTGCGAGGTCTGCCTTGTTGAATCCATTTCCATGATCCTCTTTTTCGAGACATTGGGAAGTTTCGGTCACAGCTTTTTTGGATGTTTCATCATCGCCATGATGCCTCGAGGAGAAGTTCGCTTTAATCTGATCTCTTATTGAGATTTTGCCTTTGGGATTGCTCTTTTCTTGTGCCTCATGTCTGCCATGGGTCCGGCCAAGGAAACGTTTCATTGCGATTCAGCGGCTTTTTCATCCGATCGAGGGGTATTGGAGGGGAAGCCAAGACGACTTCCTTTCTGTCTGTGTGTTGCGAGTCAGTTCAGCCTACAATCCCTGTTTCTCACTCATGCATCTCAGGTGGGTATAGCCCCATATTTAGTGATTGGCTGGGCCCATCTTGAGACGATCATGGTTGGTCCATGTGTTTTTGCTTCTCTTTTCTTTTTGGGCAGCCATGTGAGCGTGTAGCTGCCAGGGCATATAAATGACAATAGAATCGTCCTTAAACGACGCGTTTGGTGTTGAGGTACTGATATTATCGGCCGCCCGGGAAATGTGGCCGGACGATTGGATACCTGATCATTTAACGAGATTGAAACCTCGCTGAGTAAAACTGAGTTTGATATTTATCAGGACATGATGGGAAGTGGTAGATGTGTTGTATTGGGGAAAGATCTAGTGAGAGATGAGAGATGTGTGTGCTGTCACCTGACTAAACATGGAGGTAGTACTACCTTCAATAATATTACCGTCTCGCCTATATTCAGAGTTCATTGGCATACTATATTATAGTCATATCAATCTACAGGTCTTTTTAGATTAACATGTTCATTGCTACTGTAGTGCAACTAGTTAGTGATATTGGTGTTCTGATTGTGTTGTGGGGCATTTCAACCTGGTACCTGAGTCACCAATGGCGCATTTGTGCACAGCACTGAGCAGTGCTAGAATGGTTTCTAGATCATCTACGAAATGTGGAGTATATGGTCATATCCTGATACGGCAGTGACCCCGATATCCAGAAAGAAATATCGTTGCTGAGCGTTCTCAACCCTGCCCTATTTTACGAATATCACTGATCTCCCAGATACGGCGGGGTTCTATCAAATATCTTCCCAACCGAAATCAAACACTGTTTTACTAAAATCGATAGTTCTAAATCCCGTCCAATCTTAGTAAAGTGATCGACCAACGGTTGACCGCCGATCCCGCGACTAATGTCGGTGATGTTTCTTAATCCGTTTAGGCGCTGAACTCGCTAAGTAAATGATAACCCTACTCCATAGTAGTAGTAGCGGTGATCGCGGCTGTGAGGTAAAAGTACATCAGACTGTATTCATCAATTCTTTTAGTCTCGGGTATCTCGACAACTTGTCTTGGCTGCATGGAAGTGGCTGGTTGGAGTAACCAGCGACCTTCACGGTGGAATTTCCCCATCAGGCGGGTCTTGTGCAACAAATCTACGTAAGTATACTTGTAGTACAAGTGGTGATGCTAACTAGCAGCCCTTGTACCTGCATTCAAACTCCCATGGTGTATAGTATTATTTGAACTTTAGCTGCAAAAGATGAATTTCAAGTACTAAATAGTATTTCTAAGTACTATCTGTGATGTAACACATATATTATAGTATAATATGATTAGATCCATCTAGTATGGATATATCGCAGTACCACTAAAACACAAAACAACAAATGTCATCTATAATTTATACATACTAACTCCAGTGTTAATTTAAGTGAAACAGTACTAACTAGTACTAATTAATACTAAGCAGTAGCTAGCAGTACTTAGTAGTATTTAGTAGTGTTTAGTGTAGAAATGCAAAGGAAAGCGCGGCTCATCCTGGTTGGACCTCCACGTGCCCCTTCCAGCCAATCAGCGTGCGGGCTGGTCTCACGGGGCATCATCATCGGCAGGAACGAGGGACATGCCTGAAGAGCGCCTTCCAATCCAGCAGACGCGGTCATTTTTAAAAATGGAATTTTCTTTCTTTCTCTTTTTTCACCCTTCTTCTTTTTCTCTTCCGTTCATCTCTCCCACTCCTCGAGCACCTCGCTCGATCTCCCGGTATCGCATTTACTCCGATCTATACGTCAGGCCTCGAGCAGGGATGCCTGTTTGAAGATGGCGGGGTACAAAACAGCACAAGACCACTTGCCAGAAACGCAACGCTTGCTCGTTAACTCGGATGATCAACGGCGAACAAATCCGGGGCTGTCAGCTAAATTGCGGGCCATTTCTATAGTCGCACCGTTGGCTTTAGTTGCTCTCGTCCTTACATATTGGACAGTTGGGTATGAACCTCGGCACTGGGAGGTATCTGGGAAATATGATTGCCATTCTGATCTTGGGGCGAATCTCTCTTCTAGAGTCGAGAACACACCTCATCACCGCCGTGCTGAATCCTGTGATCGTGTCGCTGACGGGTATCAATGCTTCACCGATATTTCTCACCGCTGGGGCCAATACTCTCCATACTTTTCCGTGGAGGATGATGCTCTCTCCGCAGAGGTCCCGGATAAATGCGAGGTGACTTTTGTCCAAGTTCTGTCCCGACATGGTGCTCGGTACCCAACGGCCTCAAAGGGCGAGAAGTATGCCGATCTCATCCAGACCATCCAGGCCAACGCCACTGCATATCACGGAAAAACAGCCTTTCTCCAGTCCTACAATTATACCATGAGCAGTGACGAGCTGACTCCATTTGGTGAGCAACAAATGGTGAACTCGGGCATCAAATTCTACGAACGATATGGTGCCTTGGCCCGAGATCATATACCATTTGTCCGGGCCTCAGGCCAATCCCGCGTTATTGAGTCCGGCAAGTACTTCCTACAGGGACTACAGCAGACCAAAAATAAGGACAGTCTCGCAAACTCAAGCCAACCTTCCCCAAAAATCAATGTGGTCATTTCCGAGGAATCTGGATCAAATAATACTCTCAACCACAATACTTGCCCCGCCTTCGAAGCCAGCGAAACTGGCGACAACGCTGAAGACAGCTATAAAGCCCTAATCGCCCCATCCATTGCGTCACGCTTGGAAAAGGAGCTTCCAGGAACAACTTTCAGTGACAGTGAAGTTATCTACCTGATGGATATGTGCCCCTTTGACACGATCTCCTCCAACAAAGACGGCAGCATTCTATCCCCCTTCTGCTCTCTGTTCACAACATCAGAATGGAACGAATACAACTACCTGCAATCCTTGAGCAAGTATTACGGCTACGGCGCAGGCAACTCCCTCGGACCTACACAAGGTGTAGGCTTCGTGAACGAGCTCATCGCCAGAATGACACACACCAACGTGCACGACTCAACATCAACAAATCATACCCTCGACGCACCAAATGCGCCTACCTTCCCGATTCGCAAATCAATCTACGCCGACTTCACCCACGACAACGGTTTGGTTCCCATATTCTTCGCCATGGGCTTGTATAATGCGACTGCTCCACTTTCTCAATCCCACGTCCAGTCTGCTTCTGCCTCTGGTGGCTACTCTGCCGCTTGGGCCGTCCCGCTTGGTGCACGCGCCTATGTGGAGATGATGAAATGTCATGGTGAAGCCGAGCCATTGGTTCGAGTATTGGTCAATGACCGTGTTGCACCCTTGCATGGGTGTGAGGTTGATGAGTTAGGTCGTTGTCGCCGACGTGACTTCGTGCGTGCTTTGAGCTTTGCACGAGCTGGTGGCGATTGGTCTGATTGTTATCAGTGATCTTTCTTGCATATTAAGTTGAGCAGATGTTTATTTCGGGCTTGAAGTAATTGAACTTCAGGTACAAATTTGTGAAATAAGTTGCGATATACCCAGCTCTGTCTAAATGAGTCTCAAAATTGCATTGCTGTGAGATCTACTTTCAACTGGAGTGCGTACAGTGAGAGTACATCCATTAGGCATTCTAGATCAAACACAAAAACCAATAGAGCCTTTAAATTGCATTCGAGAAAAGTACTTAAAATGCTATTTGACGGCAAGGATAACTATGCTTGAATTTTATGCTTGCAAATAACCACCAACGCCAATATTTCATATACGCAATCTTCAATATTCATCCATGCTATGCAGGACAATGCATAATGCTAAACGGATAAACAAAGGGTCTCAATGTGACCCAACCCCATTCTCATTGCTCTTCACAAATCCATTTCCATCTCCATTTGCATTTCCAGATATACTGAAATCATGCCCTAACCCCTCTCTATCCTCCCACCTCGAAGCAAGAACCCAAGCTTCCCAGAACCATTCCTGATCCGGCCTTACATGAATTCCATCATCCCCTAACTCATCCACGGAAAGCCCCCATACTTTCTCCAGCGAGTCTCGACGGTGTGGGACTCTGTGATAACGGAGTAACGCTACCGGGAGACTTGGTACTAGATCTGGAGAAGATGGAGGCGAGGGCCCCGTCGCGACAGAAACAGACGAGGAAGAAGATGGTGGGAGAGGAATAGGATCGAAGACTTCAACACCCGTTGCGAAAGATATTTCATCAAAGTGTGCTGCGTAATCGATTTCTCTTAATTGAAGACGGTCTAGATGATCCATTTCGTGGCGGAGGACGTTGAGCACTGAACTCCATTTCCCACTTTGGAGGTAGATGGATGATAAATTAAGATCGCGGAGTTGGCGGTGATGACGTCGAATGAGGGAGATGAGGTCTTCTGATGTAAGGCGCCAACCTTGAAGGGTGAGACTGCGAAGAGTCTTCCAGCGGATGTTGTGGAAGATTGAGTTGAGGGGTAGGGAAATTGGGTGTTTTGTTGGAAAGCCCATGTGAATTGCGACGAGGTTTTTTGCTTCGCGGAAGAAATTGTAGAAGACATCTGATAGGTCGGACATTGTTGGTGATATATCTACACTAGAGTGGAAAGTGATGTCAAGGCTTGTCAAGCGAGGGCCCATGGCAGCGAGAGTTGTTGATGGGGCCTGAAGGAGTTGAAGTGTTGCCTCGGGACTGATTTGCGGACCGATGAAACGAATAGAGGGGCATTGAGAGCCTAGTAAGGAAATTCCGAGATTTGTGACAGCTCGGGAACATGCAGACTCCCAGTCAAAGCGAGTGGTACTTTCGAGATTGGAAGTACCGTTTGTGAAAGAGTGGTCTCGAATGAAGTCGAGCATATGTTCGTCTGCTTCATCTTGCAAGCGGAGAAGTTTGAGTTCCTGGATTGCGGAGAACGAGGCGAGAGCTGTTCGTAACTGTGTTAAGTCGATGCCATTGTTGACCAATTCCATTTGCTCTTGTAAACGAGAGCAGTGTATTTGCGCAAGAGCTGGTTGTTCTGTTCCGAGTGTGCGAAGTATCGAAGTCCAGCCTATGCATAAGTTGTCAGCCTACTTGTTCCCTTGGGTGTGACAGCAAGAAAGACAATGTCGTGGAAAGTCGATATTTACCATTGCCTTGGTAGAAAGGGCGTACTAAGTAGGTCATCGATTTCACGTAACAAGCCAACTGCATCTGAAGAAGCTCGTCCAGCCGCTGAAAGCCATGCTCGGAGAACCGCAGATTAAAATGCGAAAACTTTCGCGGCGTGCCGATGCGCATGAATCGTGTACAGACGAGTCGAAATCGGTCGAGATCCGAAGCTTCTCCAAATCCAAATCCACTAGACGGGCGATCTATACCATAATCGTGAGGTCCATTCCCGACTCCGTTCCCATAGCTGTCGCCATTTAGGGCACGAAGTCCAGGATATGTTCTCAAACGAGATTCTAGTAGAAAAGATAATACTTCGCTAAGCAACTCATCGGCGAGATCATGAATGTGACGTGGCTGGGCCATGATCGGCGCGCGCAGCCGTCAGTCCGGCTGCTTTGAGGAGTGACAGCAACATGGAAGAAGAAGAAAAAGATCTTGAATGAGTGCAGCTCCCCGGGTCTTTTACAGACCAGCAGCAACGGAGAGGAGTTCACCAGGGGGTAAAAGTTGGTGTGGGTGTGAACGGGCGCACGACACACGGAGGGGGGAAGAGCTGGGCGCTATAAACAGAACAAGCTCTCGAGGCCAGTAGACTCGTCGAACCCCAGAGTGACTTGTCTCACCATGCGGAATCTGGCCCTAGTGATAGCGCGCGACCGGGATGATCACCTTGACCCTAGCGTGCATCCGGCAGCAGAAAGGGTCGCGGCCTTGCGATGTGGCCGGCCCCATTGGCGAGAGGCGTTCAATACAATCACATGATTGTTTGATGCTGCGGCCAGCCAGCACGAACAGCGCGAACCTGCATCGAAGGAGGACAAAGCAGAGCGAGTGGTAGTGGTGGGGGGAGAGTTGCGATGGGGTGGAAGGGAGGGAGCCAATGCAGGCCCCGCTCCTTTTGTCACATCTGCAGAGTGACGGGCCTCGCGTGTGGTGGAGACGAGGCGATTGGATGAAATTGGCCGAAATCTGAATGCACGAAGTCTGCTAAATACTGTACTGTGTAATGTATAATATCTACGGAGTACGGAGTACATGCTTGTCTAGTACTCCGTGCAGGTACAGGCACTGCGTAAGTACCTATAGGCGGAGGATAAGAAGATGCCTCGGAGACATAAGGGCTGCACTCCTAACCCTAGTCTCTTCTGTACTATGTTCTCTCCTCCACTTATACATTCCCTCTCTTATCCATTATCCACCAGTGTCAGAGAATCTTTCCATTGCATGTCATTTCATAGGCTCTCAGACCTTAGCCAGATTCATCCTCCGTCGCCTGATGTCTGTGCTGCTAATCTTCCCGTCAAAATTGCTGCTGGTGACATCTGTAGCCTGTCCTGCTTGAAGCACGTCCACCTCGAATATAGCCAAGCTTGCCCATCCTTTTTTGGCCCGCTCTGTGTTGACGGCCGCTCCTCCAGATGCGGTCTCCTTCGATACTACAAGTGCCGTAAGGTTTTCTTCCGTGATGGTTGGGCCGAAGGGATCCCAGATCTCGGTGAATTTGAATGAAAGGTTAGGCTGAACTGTCATAACCACAAAGTTTCCATTGGGGCCAGGTGCAGTAGTGCGATCCAGACGAGGGGGACCATTACTTGATCCTGCCATAATGGCTCGGAGGAAAGCAGCAGTGTTCTGGAAGCGATCCTCCCAGCTTTCGAGGTACTCTGCATACTTCTTGTTGACTAGAAGGGCATCACCAGTCACCCCCGCAGCAAGTATCCTTTGTTGATGCTTATCTGCGGGGCTAGCAGGTTCAAGACTGAGTGCGAGAGCTGTGAGTAGAAGCTTATGACCGAGATGAAGATGATCAAAAGTGCCTCCAACAATCACCGAGTAATGAGGAACCGCAGGAGTAGATTCGGGGACTAAGAGTGGCTCTGGTACATTCCAACTAGAACCGCTGGAAATGGCATGTAGGCGGGACTCAGCTTGACTGCCAGCTTCACTTCCAATGCTACAGGCAAAAGAGGTGGCTAATGTTTTGCCAGACTCAATGTCCGGATACCACATATGGTCCCACTGTCGGCCCGAGGTAGCCAGAGAGTGTAGGCCGAAGACTGGCCCAAATTCCAAGTCACCAACATTGGCTTGAGAGGAGACTGCCTCAGAGGAGGTGGAAGGATCAAGAAATAATACTCGAACATCAATGCCTCCGGGTGAGTCTAGCTCGACATCTCGAGCGGCAGCAACGACACCCACCAGAGTATAGATGCTAGTGAGGTACTGCTGTAGTTGAGCAAAGACTTTTGCAATAGGTCTGCATGATGGTGACTGAAGATCGGGAATCGCTAGAACAATGTCGAGAGTAGCAATATGATTTGAGCTTCTGATAGGCTCTGCAAGCTTTGTCAAAGCATCCGAGACGGTTGGCTCGAATACAGCTCGGATACGTTCGAACGAGAAGGCTGGAGGTGGGGGGAGCAACAATAGAGCCGAGGTCGAATCGGATGCCATTATGCAGGTAATTGCAGAGTGATGAGGGAAGTGGGAGAATTGAATCAGATAGGGTATTCTGAAATCAGCTCGACTCTGTGAGATAGATTGATGCAAATGCCTTGGACTGGTGTAGATGTAGAGTTGATGGAATGTTGAATCGAAGTAGAAACGGGATGGAACATGCTGACTCATCCGGGGGAGTTGCCCCCCAGCTGCGATTGTCTCAAACCTCCCCAAAAGTCCCCCTCGTCGAGTCGCAGAGAAAAGACCAGCTGGAATGATCCTCGGCTGTCTCTTCTTTTCCCCGTGAAGGTTCTTATCTCCTACTCCTCCTCTCAATTCGGAGCTTCTCGCTTTACCTTCTCCCATTCATTCATCGGGGGAAGAAGTGGAGCTCTCACGGAGGAGCCCCATTCATTCGCCTTGAAAGGCACCTCCGCATCATGTCCAACCCAGCCTCCTACGATTCAAATCGGCGATCGGCCATCTTTGGTCGTACCCCTGAGGAGCTGCATATTCCATCAACTGGGTTGATCAATCCAAATATCGCGCGCCAGCCCCTGTCACAAGACTACCCCACTACGCCCGATGCAGGCGCCGCCGCCCAAGTGCCCTCGATAAACGTCCACTCCTCGCAGCCGCAGCTTCAGCAACACCAGCAGCAGTACGGAGGAAACGCTGGAAACTCCAACAGTGCCCTTCCTGGGTCTCTAACACCCGGAAATCAGCATCGCCCAGCGCCCGTCTCGGTCAATACCGCCCCATCGGTCATTCCCACAATACCGCAACAGTCAACACAACAGACCAGCAGCCATCGGACGAGTATGATCAACTCTCACGGTCATTCGCGATCCAGCCCCGCGGGCTTCGATCAGTCTATTTACAAGCAACATGGAGGTATAGACGGATCTAAATACCCTTCCTCGCCCGGCGGATACGCTCCGCAAACCCCGCAAGGCTCGAAGTATTCGCCGCTGGGGCTGGCAGACATCCGACCCCCCGGTGAGCATCTGTTGGGAGAGGCTCTTATGAGCCCGGGCTCGCTTCCGTATAATGGAGAGACTCAGGTACCGACAAACAGTAATTACGTCGCACCATGGCCTATATATGCGGTCGATTGGTGTAAATGGCCTATGACCGGAGTTTCCAGCTCCTTTGGCGGCAAATTGGCCCTGGGGAGCTACTTAGAAGACAACCATAACTATGTGCGACCTTCCTCATCATGAAGCTTTAGACCAAATGCTAATCGTCTCGCAAAATTGATAGATCCAAATCATCGATACACATTGGACACAGCCAGATCCCGATACCCCGGATGCGCAAGCGGGCGAAATCAAGCTTGACTATGTTAAAACAGCTGAGGCGACACACTCTTATCCCGTGACGCGTATCCTGTGGGAGCCCCCTTCATCACAAAAGCAATCTACCGATCTATTGGCCACATCGGGCGACCACCTCCGTCTATGGTCTCTTCCCAGCGCCCAACCCCTGCAGAGCTCCAATTCCATCACACGGCCTACCAGTCAACGAGAGGCACCTCTCTCCAAGCTCTCACCCCTGGCCCTTTTGTCAAATTCCAAATCTCCCGAGCATACGGCCCCCATCACCTCCCTTGACTGGAACACAATTTCTCCCAGCCTGATCATCACTTCTAGCATCGACACCACCTGCACCATTTGGGACATTCCAACCTTGACTGCCAAAACTCAATTGATTGCACACGATAAGGAAGTCTACGATGTTCGGTTCTGTGCAAACAGCGTGGACGTCTTTGTCAGCTGCGGTGCTGATGGCAGTGTCCGAATGTTTGATCTGCGAAGCCTCGAGCACAGCACCATTATTTATGAGCCAACAGATAAAACCGAAAGGCGTGAGTAGAATCGCGAGCTCTATGCCCAATGTCTGAGACTGACATCTTTCAGCTGTAATGAGTCCTGGTAACTCTAGTCCTTCTGGGCCTTCGTCTTCCGGGTTGTTCCCTCCACCGCTGCTGAGAATTGCAGGTATGTAACAGTGGATTGATACATTTATCGTCGCGTATACTTACTCGTCTATTTAGCATCTCCTCACGATGCCCATCTCCTCGCTACGTTCTCCTCGGATTCTAATGTTGTCCGCGTTCTCGATGTACGACAGCCTGGCCAAGCTCTTCTAGAACTCAAGGGCCACTCTGCCGCCCTCAATTGTGTCGAGTGGTCGCCCAACCGACGTGGTATCCTGGCCTCTGGTGGTGACGACAGTCTCGTTCTGATCTGGGACTTGATCAATCAGCAGAATGCTGCACCTCTCTCTCCTCCTGCTCAGAATCCAGGAACCCCCGCGACACCCTCTGAACGTGGGCCCGCCGCTGCCTGGCAATGCGACTACGAAGTCTCTAATATCAGCTGGTCTCCGCAAAGCGGAACTAACCCCTCTGGCCATCCACGGGAATGGCTTGGCGTCTGCGGCGGACGCGGAATCTGGGGTGTATCACTGTAAAGACCAGGGAAGAAAGCTAGGACAACCGGTCAAGAAAGCGACGGGAAAAAAGGGACCTGCCTGGACGGCTGTACTTTGTTAAAAAGAATCCCCTTCACATGTGCCTTTTTTTATTATCATTGAAGGATCTGCGTTTCGTCATATCCGATTGCATTAGATGGTTATGTGTTTTTCGATCTCCATCAATTTTTCTTCCTTTTGCTCCGGCGGATGCACAATCATGCTACCCTCTTATTTGACTTTCTCATTCGAAAATTCGTCTGGTTTCTTTCTCGTTTGATCGGGTGGCAGATTCCGAAGGGCTGAAACATCTCCTTTGTTTTTGGTACGAGTGAATGAATGAATGAATGATATATCGAAAACAATACTGCAATTAGTCCTACCCCTACTCCGATATTCACAATGGTGGAAGAAATTTCATTCCAGGTACCATTTGCTTTGTCACCAGGTCATAGACACACGACACCAAGTATAACTAATAGGCGAGAGAACATTCTCAGGCTATAAAGACGGTAATATCAAAGCAAATATAGCATCCTATGTTTTGAAAGGCCACCAACCGAAAATATACCGGAAGATCTCCAGTGAAAAAGGAGCAGTTGATATGTGACTCGTTGATAGTTTGATTGTCCTGAAACACCTGCATGATATCCGCAACCAGACCACACCCATGAATATTGTGAATGTGGTAAATGTTTAATCACACAAAATTCTCAAACCCACTGGTGAGCCTAGTGAATTTCTTCAGAGTCTGGCTGTTCGACTAGGCAGCGCTCTTCCAACCTTGGTGATGAGTCGCGCGATGAGTCGCAACGATGCGATCAACGCGGACAGACCCGTTATGGGCCAGTCTACATAAACACCTGGCGAAGAACCCACGGCTTTCACTTCTCTTCTTGACACTCTGAAAAAAGATCCGACTTTTGCTTTTGTATCCTGCAAACTTTCTTCTGAAGAAATGGCTCCAGCAGCATTCCTCTATCTCCGGGTGGAGATTCTCTGGATGATCGTCAACTATCTGGAACGGACTGAACTTCTAGCACTGTGTCTCACCTGTGGGCTATTGAGACGTGTGGCCGAACCCTTGCTATATGCTCGATTCGAATGGACATTCGAAGAATACGCATTCGACCGACCATTCGACCGATCATTCGACTCTCCGATTCGCCTTCTCTTGAGGACATTGATGCGCAGGCCTAAACTTTCCAAATTCATCCGAACAATCCACTTGTCTTCATCCAGCACAATCCCCAATTGCCGCAGGGGAGATGTACAAGATATGGTCGATTGGATCAAAGACACTGGTGTTCCATATAGCTCCCAGTGGATCAAAGCATTGCGTGTGAGAAAAGTAGATGCATTTGTTGCCCTGTTGTTATGCCGAGCGCCTCGTTTGAGATCGCTTTACCTGGGCGGAACTTTCGCTTGTCGATCCTCTTTGATTGGGTCCGTCCTTCGGTCATGCTTACTCAAAACCCCAAAGTTGAATCTTTTACCTTCCTTCGAGTGTCTGCAAAATGTTACAATGTCATGTTTCTACCCAGGCGCCAATGAATCCCGTCAGGATCGAAACGCAAAAGATGTTCTCACTTTGCTCTACCTGCCATCAATGAAACACATCAACGCAACGATGTATAACCCATCAACATTTGCATGGCCTGGAACGACGCCTCCAGATCTTTCCAGGCTGATTACGCTTGGACTGGATATAGTGCGGGAAGAACATCTTGAGCGAATTCTATCATTGACGAGCAATCTTAAGCAACTTCGGTGGAAGTGGTTTTATCGCCCCGATCTCGAAGATGGATTTGTAACCGACACTCTTGACTTCGAAAAAATTGCAGCTGCTCTGTCCCATGTTTCAGGCACCTTGGTCGATCTTGAGATCAGTGCTTCCTGTGTTTCGCGTGCAACATATGACCCCCCATGGATCAATTTGAAGAGGCCATTCATTACATTCTGCGACTTCGACAAGCTGAAGAGAATCGAAATTCCACTAGTATTTCTGGCGGGATTTTCTCCGTCCAATCTAGATGGAACATCCCTGGAAGCAGCGCTGCCGAGAAATGTTGAGTGGGTCACCATCACGGATAACATGTACGACCAAGAGGAATGGGACTGGCTTGATGAAGACATTTTTGAGCATGTGGAGCGATGGCTCTGTGAAGGGATGGATTCGACGATACAATTGGGGAAATTGGACCTTTCAGTGGAAGAAATGCACCCTGACTTCGACTGGACTGAAGACATGACGACAGCCCTCATTGATCTAGGCCTAGAGAAGGGTGTTGTCGTCGACGTTCAAAAATTTGTCTGCAGCCAGTAGTTGCTGGAAGATCCATAGATTGAATGTAGGAGTGAATAAGATCATGACAGTGCAGAGTATTGCAATCGAATGAAATACATCCAATAGCTGAGAGTGAAGCCTGTTTTCAAGTTGTACATTTAAAGGCGCTTTGATCCGCTGGCGACAATATATTGAATATCTCTACTGTCAATTCCGTGTGTCAATCCCAGCAATGATCCAAAAAACTCGGATAGAGACGTTTAAACTAAAACTCCCCCAATTCTGCTTGATGTGTGAGTGAGGGAGTATGAACAAGATGTGGAGCATAGAATGCTTAGTCATATAGCCACACGTGATCTATAGCTACTATGAGGCAGCAGTGAGCTCGAAGCCGAGATAAATGGATATTGCTATGAAAAATAATGGTGATTGAAAGAAGAAACCTGGAATGAAATGGATGCATTTCACTTAAACTATTCATTCTCATTATATTTTTATAATTGATCTCCTCTGCACTTTGCGACACCTCTACTTTTTATAAAAGGCAAACGAAACCCGAAGCTCCCCCAATGCGGGAGGATCCTCCCGAGCTCCTTGCGGTCCGAGAACTTCTCCTTTGTCCACGTATCGAACATCCCACCAACCCTCTCCAGCGCGCCACCTTCTGCCTCTGCATGTCGCAATCCCGATCGCGTGTGATCAACCATAACCTTTGCCTCGCGCTGGTGGCCGTGGTGGTCTCCCGCGAGTAAAAGCTGGCGCGATGGATTTGCGCACGATTATGAACACCGACGGTGGTGCCTCCAACCGTCCACCTGCACCAGTTACTCAAGCCTCGAGCTCTCCGACCGATCCTGTTCATCAGCAGCGCGCACAAAAGCCTGTTACTGAATACAATAATCGCCCGCCGCCACCTCCACAACAGCACCCCCAACACCCATCGCATGCATCCCCAGACCGAGCCGCATCCTACAGTGGCCCTGTTCAATCTCCCTATCAGCAACAGTTCAAGACTGGCCCTCCGCCGCTGAATACCGCGATACCACCTCAGCAGAGTCAAAGTCCTTCCAATGTATCGACTCCATATGGATCCGGCGCGCGTGATCCCTACGGCGCGTCGGTGTACAATTCACACCCTCAACACCCCGCCGGTCCCCTGGCCTCACCATACACTCCCCAACAGCCGATGAGTGCTGGGCCTCAAGCTCCCGAGCAGCAGTCATATTTTGCTCAACAACGCTCTCATTCCCTTCATTCCGTCATGGCTAACCCGCGTGCCCCGGCCGAGACTTTTTCTAACAAAGAAAGCTCTTCCTCCGCTTCCCAACCACCTCCACCGCATCAATTTTCTCCCTCCGCCCATCGATCGGTCCCAGGTACTCCTCTGGGACCACCACCGAATCTAGCCTCTCGCCAATCTCCTTCTTCTGCGCGTCCTCAATCCTCCGGTCGCGATTCTTCCCACAACCCTCTTTCGAGCCCACGGCCGATTCCTGATACTCACATGCGAGATTTGTCACGACACCAGTCCCCATCCACCCAGCAGCAGCATTTCTCGCCAGGTCCTCGCCCTTCCGAGTCTCAGCCTTACCCGGGTGTCAAGCAAGAGTCGCTCGAACAAACCACTCCCCAGGCTGCCTCAAGACGCAATAGCGCAGCTGCTGCATCCGACGCTACGGGCGCGGCTCCACCTCGTTCCTCGGAAGATAGGAGGTGGAACGAGAGCCCTTCAACCCCGTTTGGATCAGGACCGGGATCAGATGCACGCGTTTCACCAATCGCGACTGCTCATTCACAAATGAATTCCTCGCCATCTGGACAAAGAAGCGGATCACATCCTTTGAAAATGGAAGTTGACCATGATCCTAATGCTCGACGCAGCAGTCAACCCCCGAAAGCTAAGAGACGTCGTTACAACGAGCCACCCATATATGCTCAGCGATCGGCTCGGACCAAGGGTAAATGCCCAGTCATTCCAAATCCACAACCGCCCGTGCCGAAATACGCGAGGGACTCGTTGCAAGACTCCTGGGCAGCACGCCGAAGATCCTCTACAGCCGCGCCACCCACGTCGTCGGCTACTCCAGGGCGCTTAACTCGGACACCGGGGGCAGCTCCTCCAAGTTCGAATGGCCCTCCTCCTCCACCAGCACAGATCACATCGCGGAATCCTGCCCCAGAGGGAGCTCTGGGTATCTGGGAGCCTTCAATAACAGGTTTTATTCCTCATGAAGAGATCACACACGAACTGTGTGATTTCCTCTTTCGAAATGTGGTAGCGAGGAATGATGTCGGTACAGGGCCAGCCGGTGCAGCAGCCGTTGGCTCAGGTGCCATTATTGAGGTTGAGGCAAAGCTGGGTCATATTATCGACCAGGACCGAAGAGAGAGGCTACTTCTTCCAATCAAGACCGAGGCAATCATCAGTAGGGAGACTGCCGGATTCCGGACTTCATTTGAGAGCAATATGACTGTCGTACGTGCCCCTTTAACCCCTTTTAAAAAGACTCGAGGATGAAACTGACATTTACCTTTTTTTCAGGAACAACACCGTGCTTACAACAATTTCCTCAATGAAACCGTCAAGTCCTCCATGACCCCGCCTCGAGTCCAACTCTCCTACGCCCATAAAAAAGAACGCGATACATTCTATGAGGTTTCTCCCGAGGAACTCCCTCCGGTCATTCGTTCAAACCTGAACCCTCGTCACAAACCTAAAGTTCGTGTGACAACCGACCAACGAACCGGCGAAGTCCTCGCCAAAATAATTAAATGCCGGGTTGCAGATATGGATGTCTATAGTCCTCGTACGCCTTTTGACTGGCGAGTGAGTGTTAATCTGGAAATGGAGTACGACGGCGACATTTCAAACTTGCCTATTGTGGATGCTAGTAAAGGAGGCCGCGGCGAACGCAACAAAGATCGCATGAGCTATCGACATTTAGCCTACCAGGTTGATTTGACACAGGTGGCCAGGGCCGATGTATGTTCTCTAATTTCCTCCCCTTTTCTTTCTTTTCCCCTCTTCCCGTCCCACTTTCTACTACCCTTCGACATTGTGTCACTCTTGAAACCGATCTTCTGACTCATCTACAGTCTGCAATGAAAAACGAATTCGACCACGAGCTCGAAATCGAAATATCTGGCGCTGAACTCAAGCGACAGGGACAGCTGGCTGCAGCTGGTGACCCAAAGAACCAATATGAAGAGTTGGTGAAAGGGTTCGTGGATAATATTCGCGTGCTGGCACGAGTCAAGTCTTGATACGAATCTTTTTTTTCTAACCTCTTTTGTTTGTGCTGATCTCTTCTGTAACATGTATTCTGACACTCTATTCGGGGCCTCGTCTCCATTGCGCTATCTACTTTCAAGCTTTCCATTTCCTCTTTTTCCTTTCTCTCTTCTCCTTTTTTCTCGTGTTCTGCAGATATGGCTCACATTATTTCCGGGGTAAAAAAGAGATGCGACGATAGACAGGATGGACAAGAACTTGACTTTTATTATTATTATATTACATTTTTCCGCTCTGGACAAGTCTCATTCTGGTACTGGGCGAAGAAAAGAACTATTGTCTAACCTCCGCCCTCTCGGTATACTCAACCCATAGATAACTATACAATGGCTACTGGCCATTTGTGGCAAGACAGCACTTGAAGTTGTGAAACCCAACTGAGTGAAGCTCAATTATCCTATGGTGAGAGCATAATTCCTGCGGCGTGTCCTGCTCAATTCCAAGACACTCTATCTCATTCTCATTTTACATCGTGGAATAACTTCCACCGTCTGGTCACCAGTGAATCAACCCCGGCAAGCCATTTCTTCCACGTCGCTCCATTTTTGAGCCCTAGAATCATCTTAATCCTCTCGTATCCACGTATATCTTCGTCTTCAACCTCATTTTTCAACGCGAATTTACTGTCTGGCCCCCAAACCATCCAAGCCTTTCCATCTTCTGATTGCCATGGGGGAAGCCCATTTGCAAAACGTATCCAGGCTGACCTAAACTCCTTTCCCATATCCCGCTCTGAATCATTCATCTCGTTGTCAAGATTCCCAAAGAGATATAACAATTCATGGGCGTGATACGCCGTGCCCTCGAAGACATTCTGGATACGAGATCGCTGATCGAAGTGGTACGCATAAAATTCTCGTTTGACTGAAGTACTTCCAGCACAAATCTGTGATAAAACGTAGTTTGGTATCTTAAAGATGGCATCACCACACATGTGCTCGACTCGAGCTAGGAACTCGGAACGTGATAGGTCGTCGGTGATGTCGTATTTCTGTAAAATAAGGTCCGTATGATACTCATCTTGAATTTTAGCTTGAAGGACTCTTCGAACGGAGTAGAAGTCTTCATTTCCTTCAAGCAGATTGAGATGGAAGATGATCCCTTCGTGGTATGTGTCCCCGATCATCAATCCTTTCAACCAGTCTGGTGGAGACTGAATGCAATTATGATCCACATCTCCACGATAGAACCAGCCGTCTATACAGGGATTCCCTGTTCCGGATGGTACACCCTGAATGAGCGGCGTTGCATTTGCGAGTTCCTGCTGTGGAATAGCACGGAGTTTATCCAAAGCATCAGGTCCAAGGGGATCGATCTCGAAATGACAACAAGTAACTTCGAACAAAGTATCATGTTGCTCTAGAGTCCATGGAGGAATAGAAACAGATAACCCAGACATGCAAACCGCCCGATGAAAACCCGGTGGCCTCTTCGCATTTAGCTGGTTACTGATTGAAATACCACCAGCCGACTCGCCAACCGCGGTAACATTCTGCTTTTCTCCACCAAGATATGAAATGTACTTTTGTATCCAGTCGAATGCAACCTGTTGATCAGTGAAGCCAAAGTTCCCACTTCCTGCCAGACCCTCGTTCGCGAGCTCCTTAGCAATCGCCGAGCCTCCGAGAAACCCACCGATGCCGACGCGATAGCTGAAGTTTATGCAAATGATGGGTAGACCAATGGAAATGCTGTGAGAGACGAGGTTCACTGCGTCAAATATCGGCAGGTTTGCTCCACCGTAGAGAAGGGAGCCGCCATGGACGTAGACAAAGACTGGTAAAGGTTTTTTGGTCGGTTTGAAGGATTCTGGGATGACGATATTCATGACCAGAGCGGAGAGTTCGTCGACAATACGTGGATCGGGGAAATGAGGTGCTGGTGGGACGGGGACAAGGTCATCTGCATCATCGCCTGGGGTGATGGGATTTGGGCAGTCGTTTCTGATGAGCATGTTAGATTCAAAATTATTTGAATGACAGAGTCAGCGAGGAAAATACCCAAGCTTGGTACCATCATGGAATTCCCCCTGCCAGGAAGTCTTCAGGACAGATCGAGTCCATCTTTTCGCAAGGTGTGCATATGGAATGCCACAGAATTGCTGGACCCCATTGGTGAATTGAAAACCGTCCAGCCTGCCCAGGCCGGGGATGGAGGTCGTACACTTTGAAATAGGGGCTTGGAAGGACATTGGGACTCAGTTCATGAGAGGTTGATCGAATATATTGAGAGTGATTCGTACTGCTCATATCGTAAGGTCTTTGAGCTATTTAGAATAGTTCCAATTGATTTTATGGTTCCCTGGATCCAATATTTAGTTCTTATCACCCCAAAAAGGCAGCCAGACGCGCTATCAGTGGAGATTCCACACGGGGGGCCACATCCCCCGCATTTTCCTCTCAACGCATTAAATGCAGCCTGGAGTGCTCCCAAGCCTCCTCGGTAACAATTATAGCTCACTAGCGAACGGAGTATACCTCGCAATCCGACAAGTGACCGATTCAAACCTGATATGCAATTCCTCTATCTGGTATGTCGACCCGTTCATATCAAGGATGTTGGACTTGCAAGCGCCGCCGTCGGCGTTGCGATAACGGTCGACCGACCTGCCAAAGCTGTGCCAATCGTGGAATTCATTGCGAGGGGTATGAAATGAGGCTGAGATGGGGAAGTGGGATTGCTTCGCGCGGCAAATATACTGGGGCAGATAAGCCGCTCGAGGAGAACGTACCGCCAAGACCGAGGGGGAGGCAGAGGGATTTGTTGCGCAAGAAAAAGTTGGAAGTTGAAGACCAAATACCTGGTTAGTGCATTGATGGTTTATTTTTGGATTTTTTTTTAGATATTTTCTGACGCGTGGATAGTCGAATTTGATGTGATGACTGCTGAACTTGAGGAGCCGTCTCGCCCGAGAACAGAGAAAGATGAGGAAGAGGATATAATCTTTCAGGGATGTGAGCAATTTTCGAAACATCCATGATATACTAGGTAGTACTATGTACTGACACGAGATAGTTTTAAATGATGGAATCAATGTCCTGCACTCAACTACTGCACGAGATAGCATGTTGCAGCCCCGGCTTCCTCAGCTCTGTCAGGAGTCTGGCGCTTTGTATACGATATGCCTCGCCTTTCAACTCTCACTCAGCAATCCACAGAGCTCAAAATTTCTTGAATACTTGGATGCATCCCTGCAGAAATTTAGATCGGAGCTAGCTCGTAGCACGAGCCTTTCGGATGGGACATTGACGGCCGGCCTTCTGCTGTGTAGCATTGGTGTACGTTACTCTAGAAAACTGATCTTCAGGCCCTGCCCGAATAGGAAATTAGTATGACTAACTAAATATTCTATAGCTAATGCATGGATTGCCATGGACAATGCATTTGGAAGGTATGCACAACATCCTGCAAAGCCATGGTCTTTTCGAGGGGCCAACTGAAGCGATCACTTCCTCCTTTCGCAGCCACTTGCTGGAAGTCATGGGAGTGATGGATCTGCCTTGCTTCTCTGTTGGCCGGCAGACACATCCTTCTGCAACGAGTCGTCAAAGTGCTTGCATCGGCATCTGGCGTCGGTACTGCCAACCGTCGAAATCCAGACAGGGAGTCGAGCCGGTAAGTGGACTGCCGCGAACACTACTCGATATATTTGCGGGAATCGGAATAGATACCACTGAGCAAACATTTTGGGAATGGTCAGGCGAACCGGGCAGTTTCCTGCAATCTTATTTGTGGGAGGCACATCGGTTAGCCGGCATCTTATCGCTTCGCCGACATCTACGGTCTGTGCGATATGAAGGTGACAACGTATCGAATCGCCAACAATCAAGCGCCAGTTCTGGAGATACAGCGGTTTTAGTATGGCGTATCCTAGCGAACTTGGATGCCTTGCGACTGGCGTGTGCTGAGCGACCCACAGAAGATGTTTTTATCAAGAATGCCGTGCTTTTCCCGAGATTTGTTGCTGGATTGGAGGTTAAGGTCATGTGCGAGAATCCACGGTGGCAGGAGACTATTAGAAAATGTTCGATGGGATCACGACAGGATGATATTCTCCTTGGGTTACTGGAAGAGATGTGGCGAAGAGAGGATCCTAATTTGAGTGTGGATGATCTGGCTCGGGCACAGGGTGTTGAAATGGGGTTGTTGTAAACTTATGATATACCATTACCAGTCTAATCTATCTCGTTGTTTTGAAGTTGGAAAAACTGAATAATATTTGGGTTATTATCTTGAACTACCTTCATCTGCCCTTATCATAGCCCAATACTTCACAGTTGCGCTTTCGTTATTGGATTCCTCATCGGTCAATTCTACTTCCTCGATGACACGGAACCCAAAACTTTCATAGAATCCAATGTTTCCTTGCTGGGTACACTCAAGGTATACGGGCTGGTTGCGAACGTTTTCCAGAACCCCGTTCATGACATTTCGACCAATTCCGCGTGATTGCAGAGAAGGATGGACTGCAATTACCTCCAAATACCACAGGCCTTGTCTATACTGCCTTTGTAGAGAACTCAAAGACTTCGTATGCGATGACATTAGAAGGTCGACTCTCTACATGAAAAATATTAGTGGAAGGGGTATTTCGAATTCAGGGGCTAAAAAAACAGTACCTTCATATTGCACTCTTCATCGTGAACTGGGTTCAAAAGATCTAGCAGCCAAATTTTACACTTCAATAACGTGCGAGCGAAGGACCATGCAAGCTCCTTGGGCGGGGGGAACAGAAAGACAACTGCGCCTGCACCTTCTTCAACTAAAGATGCTGCTTGCTCCTCATACAAGGATACTTGGGCTGATTTTCCTGAAATGTCGTCCGGGCTTGGGGATGTCTTTGCTTCTTCCCCTTTTCGTGGGTTCTCACGGGCCATTTGGCTGACATTGGAAGACTGGAGAACCACCCCATGCGCCATGATTGACTGCACACGACGATACTGCCATTTCATAACGTCCGAATTCTGCTTTGCCCATGGTCGTGCATTTGGCCGGAGCCATTGGATCAAGGGATCTGAAGAAAAGGCTGCATTGACAGTTCGAGCTATTGCCGCGATAGAAGAATCTACATGATAATTGTCGTCGTCAGTTCGTAGTGAGACCAAATGTCCAAATCAGAAATGCACGAACCACTATGCGCTTGGAATAGCTTGGTTTTCCCATTGCTTGTAGCCATTTTTTAGCCTTGCTTCAAATTATGGGTGATCTTCCATCGGGCAAACAAAAGGAAGAAGATGGTTAGAAAGTCGGAATATTTTGAACGAATAGCAAGTCCGCTTTTTGCTCATCAATGAAAGCTATATGTGTGATTGCAATGCGTCTGCCTGCCAAACTAGATGTTTCAAAAAATGTCAATCATAAACTATACAATATCCATCAACATGAGCTAGCCAAAGTGTGGACCGCTTATCACGTCGCTCCTTTCCTATTCGGGAAGGCCGACCCCCATCGCCCTAAAATGTGGATAGCGTCGCCACCACAAAAGGACTAGATGTCGTTCTCTCCGCACTTCAATCCCGATAGCAATGACCATCCCCGGATTCATGGCTTATCTTGCGGAAAGTTAAGTCAACGATCGCTATGTTCGCGACTGTGGCTTGAAAGTATCTCTGGTCTTTATCATGTGGACGCAGTGCTAGTCACATCTACAATCGGGTAGAACGATTAAATATCCCCTGATTTCACCACTTTCACTCTCAAACTATTGACTTCAAATTTGAGATAATTCAATTCAAAGAATGGAATCTCATCCCGATATCTTGGTTTCCGGGGGTGACACCCATCTCCCCCCTGGGACATTTTTGTTGATTCGGGGTAAGGCACATTGCACAGATCTGAGATCGGAAATATTGACTAACATCCTAAACAGAGGATGTCACTGAGTCTCGTGGACAGCGTTCGATTATGCTTGACCCTATTCCGACAAATGACCCCAATGAGCCATTGGTTAGTATTTGATCACTTTGTGAAATTGGGGCATCAAGTTAACGAAGCAGAATTGGAGTACCCTTCGCAAAGCCGTTAATTGGACCGTGGTTTTGGGAATGACTATCATTATATTTACAGCGTGAGTTTCAAAAACACTAACATAATCCGATTTGTGCTCACTATATGCAGACTTTCAATCCAGCCTCTGTTCTGGCAGCAGATGATCTTCGACCTTCAAGTCGATTATGAAGATTTGAACCGCTCAATGTCGGTTAACTACGTTGGGCTTGCAATGGGATGCGTTTTGTTTATTCCATTGGCCAAGAAGTTTGGCCGACGTCCGGTGTATATCGTATCTGCGGCCGTCTTACTTGCTACTACGTTCTGGTTATCTAAACTGAACAGCTTGGCGGAACTTTATGTCTGCAACCTATTGCAAGGTCTTGGAGGGGCAGTGAATGAAGCCATTGCAGAGATAACCGTATGAATCATCTGAAAGAGGATAAATGGGAAGTAGCTAACATTCTCCAGATTGCAGATTTATTCTTTGTACATCACCGTGGCAGTATGAATGGCCTGTATATGACGATGGTGATGATTGGTGTGAGTTTTGATAGCCTTTTTATGTTCCGAGTCTGTCGAGATCATCTGTCTAACTCTCCTTCTAGAGCTTTCTTACACCGATGGCAGCGGGAACTCAAGCAACTAGACAGGGATGGCGCTGGTGCTATAAGACGATGGGCATTTTCAATGCATTATTCCTTGTGCTCTTCCTCTTCATGTACGAAGAAACAAAGTACACGCCTATCATAGCAGGTACACCACAACCTTCTGCCGCCATTGACGTCAATATCGATGACCCCGATGATCCGGATACTAAGACCGCTTCCCCATCCATCAAGAAAGCCTCGGTGTCCGAGGAGCCAAGCACTCGGAGTCATCATCTTGATTCCAATATACCCCATACTCCACTCAAGAAGCGATTGGCTCTCATCACCCCAACGTCTGAATCAATTTGGCCTTACTATTATCGCCCATTCAGGGTCCTTTTTACTTTCCCTGCTGTGATGTACGCGGGCCTTCAATACGCCGCTGGAGTGGTCTGGCTCACTATTCTTTCGAGTGTATTATCTTTGGTTTTCCCACTTCCGCCATATAGCTTTACTCCCGAGCAGATCGGATTTATGAGCATCGGTCCTTTCATTGGTAACTTGATCGGGGCGGTTTACGGAGGTGTCTTGGGTGATTGGTCTATTCTCTATTTCTCCCGCCGAAATAAGGGATTCTATGAGCCGGAGATGCGCCTTTACATTCTTCATCTCCCGGCTCTGACCATGGCTGGAGGCTTGATCATGTTCGGTGCAACAATTGAACGGGTAAGTACTGCCGGTGATACAACCCTGCATAGATCTCTTTCCCTGGTGCCTTAGACTGTCTCGTGCTGACGGAGATTATTTACCAGGGAATGCATTGGATATACCCAAGTGTTGGCGGTGCACTTTTTGGATTTGGCCTCGGCAGTATTGGAGATGCATCCTTGACTTTGGTGATAGATAGTTACCGTGATGTAAGAAATACTTACACTTTCTCCCCACGTCTCCGAACCCAGAGAAGAGCGTGAACTGACAAATGCCTTAGATCACTGGAGATGCTTTCACAGCAATTGCTTTCCTCCGAAATGCTTTCAGCATCGGCATCCCATTCGCCATCACACCCTGGATAGCGCAAAATGGATTGCAGAATATGTTCATCGCGTGTGGATTTATTAGTCTGGGAATATCAAGCCTCGCAATTCCGATGGTTTTCTGGGGTAAGAAAGCCCGCATTGGGTTGGCAACACGATATTATCGTCTGGTTGAACAGCAGGGCGGGTTGGGTGCGTAGCGAGACAGTCTTTATTGTCTTTTTTCCTGGGTGTTCAATGAATTGGACATTCACGTACAGATACTTTCTGGGTTCGATTCTCATGATATTTTTCTTACTGCTGTACAGTCAATACTCTCTTGTCATGCAATGGTCAGGATTAAACAAACACTATATTAGTTAATTTTAAGTTCTGGTACCTAGTGAAGATGGACGAGTGTGATGCGTTGCCGCAGGAGTTGAAGCTCTAGTTTCCTATAAAAAAAGCTCCTTCTAAGTCCAAGATGAGCGAACACTAATGGCTACGTCCCACCGCTAAACAATAGTATGACAAAAAAAAGAGCAAAAAATCAGAAGCCAAGAACCCATTGAAAAAGTGGGTTTTGCGGCCTCTTCATCTAAAGCTTCTTCATAGCGACGCTCTATGCGGTGACTGGACTGTTCGCGCAAGAACAGATTCGGATATTCGCTCTTCGGTCACGAGCATCTGTTCTGGCAACCATGAGATATCGACATCAACATCTGGCAGAAGTTTCTGATCTTGTTTGAGCAACATCGTTGCCAATGCCTTTCCACAAAGCCATGCTTGAACCATCCCTTCTCCCCCAAACGCAGCAGAGACCCACTCAGATCCGGATTGACTATCAGCGGAAGAAGGTCGATTTGTCACAGAGCTAGGTAATTGTCCAACCCAAGGAAAGCCGTCGGCACTAAAGGCCATGTTGCCAGTCCACATTGCTTGTACCGGATTTCCCTGAATCTCGCCCCAATTTTGGCGTCCGAAGACAACTGGAAGAGCACCTGAGAGGTGAATGTCACAATACAGACTCATTTCATCGTCTGTAGCAATGCCCAAATCTGCAAGACCGCCACCTTCACTCCGAGCGAAGCCACCGCCGAACATCATTTGTCCACTAGGCAGTTGTGTGAGGTAGTCGAAGCCACGGTCATAACTGAACATCCAGGAGTGCTTGGTGGCCTGACAAGGGAAATTGTTTCCGGGCGTTTGGGCGGACATCTGTCCGCGCAATGGGAATATACGCCCACGTAGGCCGGGTACTAGGTGGGCTACGTGAGCATTGGTGCAGTGAATGACATGACGAGCTGAAATGTTTCCTCGAGTTGTCTCTACTCGGTACTTGTAAGGTGTCGATGCGTTTTCACCAATCGAAGTGACGGCAGTATGATCCTCCACACGGAATTGTCCTGGGTATGCAGAAAGGAGATGGGCGAGTAGACTGGTCACAAACTTGTATGGCCAAAGCGCGCCGGCTGGACCAGCGATAACTCCATTGGCACGGGAAAGTTTGAAGTCTTCTGGCATGGATTCCCTGTCATATGCAACCCATTCTGCAGATTCTTCAGGCATTCCAGCCTGGAATCGACGTAGACGCTCCATCGCATCTTTCCACGGCTCTGCTCCAAAGTAGGCGCTCAAAAACTGCACTTTACGTGCTTGGACTTCCTCAGTGATACCAAACTCCTCGCAAACCTGCATCATCTCCTTCAGATGTGCAAGGCGGAAACGAAGAGTCTTGATTGCGACTTCTTCACCAAATGTCTCTGCAAGTTCCGCATAATCATCTGCAGTCTCCAGAATGTGCCCGCCATTTCGACCAGTTGCACCGCTGCAGATATCACGAGCTTCCACCATAATCACGGATGGTTTGTCTTGATCTGGTGGATTTGACTTGATGCCATTTTGTAGTAGAGTGCGCGCAATCGATGCACCGGTGATTCCCGACCCAATAATAACAACATCAGCCTGGGCAGAAAGAGGTTTCAAGGATCGAGTCGCGAAATCAGCATGGGGATCTTTCAACCAGAATGATGATGTGGTTTTATTTTGAGGGATGCCTGGATCTGCGAAGATGCGATCTAGAGCTTGTTGACGCTCTATAGTTGGGATCGCAGGGTCATCTAGAAGCATCTGAGCGAAAGGCATGATGGCGGAGATAAAATTATTGATCAAAAAGTTGAACGAAGTTGAAGAGAGGGGTTGAACTAACGAGAAAAAGAAAGTAGGTGAATGTGATTCAATAGAAAGAAGCAAGTTCAAATAGGCGTGATATTCTAAGTGAAGCCAGCGGGCAGGCGTGTTCCTGGCAAATCAAATGCGACCTCTTGGACTTCCCTCTTCTTCCCTAGTGACTTGTCGTACCACCCTCCATTACTTAATTATTTCGTTGGTTTCTTCATTTCAGAGCTACTCAACTTTCTTTAACTTTCTGCAATCAATTGCCGATAAGAGCTTGAGGGTCCACCTGCTGATTTCGATATTCGATGTGGGGGAATCGACTCCACTCATCCCGCTCTATGAATTCAGGGCACCAGGCAGAACGAACAATAAGATGATTTAAAGGGCAGTTCTATGCTCGATCAATATGCGCTCACCACAAAGAGGAACAAAATAGTCATCAAAGATTGTTTCAAGTGCGCCAAACATGTCTACCACTCCCTCGCCTGGCAATGCCTTCTTCCCAGACGGTCCACCCATGCGCCTCCCTTCACTGGCCTTCCTCTATCGTCTAGAATGTGACATCGCGCGAGAAGAAATCGACATCGGAGCTCCACACGATGCGGGAGTCATTCGCAGCATTGCCAACATCGTCCGTGGCAGCATGAAAGGGCCTGGGATCGAAGGTGCCGTGTTACCTCTTGGAGGTGCAGACTGGGCTACTGTCATCAAGGGAACGCATGTATGAGAGAACACACATCTTTGAACGATTTCATTCACTAATAATACTCCTAGTCTATGAAGCTTGATGCTCGCTATACGGTTCGAACTAACGATAATCACTATCTCTACATTCGTGCCCATGGACTTTACCGCCCCGGTCCAGGGACAACTTATGCAAAGCAAGTGGAAACCGATCCAAGGATGGCACCCCCGGCAACAGTGTCGCAAGACGATGTGGAATTCTTCTCACATTTACGCATCGAGGCAGGGCCAGGGCCATATAACTGGTTGAATGGGCTCGTGTGTTTGGGAGTCATGAGTTGCGTGGGCGAAAAGATCTGGATCGATGCGTACCATCTCACCAATTTCCCCAATTCCAAGCCGGAGGATGTTATAGCAAAGGCATAGAAACACGGCAATTCAAGCATCTCTTGTACCGAGGCATCAATAATAATCACTCTCTGCACCCTGTACCATTGAAAATAAACGAATGAGGCACTTAGCCTAATCGAGTAGGTGGACGCACCGAAGCCGCGCGATGGATTCACATATTGTGGAGACACGGCGAATCGGTGGGGAAAACTACCGATGCCCCTCATCGTTATCATCTCAGAGGGATTGTATATAAACATGGGAATATACACCAAGAAAACAATTCGCAGTTTTCAATTACGATTATCCCATGGCAGCTAAAACCGATGCACAAAGCCCAAGCTGGCAAGATCTTGTTGCTCAAAAGCAACGCGAATGCAAGGAGAAGATCCCCTCCGAATGGACACTTGGGATGAAGCTATTATCCGTGCCTCCGCATTTGATTGAATTCGACTTACCCCGAAAGAGTGGAATATTGTCCGAGCTGGAATTGGACCTCACTGAAAATTATACGGCAGCTCAGCTTCTGACCAAATTGGCCTCTGGTGAGACTAGCTCGCTAGCTATCACTACAGCATTTTGCAAGCGGGCAGCGATCGCTCAACAACTGGTACGTTTTACATCGAGACAAATGAATGAAGTCTAATCACGTCTCATAGACATCATGCCTTACTGAAACTTTCTTTCCGGAGGCTCTTGATAGAGCTCGATATCTCGATGCCTACTTGGAACGCGAGGGGAGACCGATGGGCCCATTGCATGGGCTGCCTATCAGTATCAAGGATAGCTTCTGTGTCAATGGACTGCAGTCAACCGTCGGCTATGTGGAGTTCCTCAAGCATGAGCCATCAAATACGAACTCGGCCCTAGTGGAGCTGCTTCTGGCGCTGGGAGCAGTCCTTTATGTCAAGACGAACATTCCTCAAACCATGATGGTTAGTCTCTGAGCAGTTCATAACCCTCGAAATTTCAAAATCGCTGACAGATCCCAGACTGGAGATTCAGACAATAACATTTTCGGACGGACACTCAACCCTCACAATACATCTCTCACTGCGGGTGGATCAAGTGGAGGCGAGGGAGCCCTGACTGCATTCCGCGGATCTATTCTCGGTGTAGGAACCGATATCGCGGGCTCAATCCGCATACCTGCACTTTGTTGTGGAGTCTATGGATTTAAGCCTACTACATGCCGCATTCCATTCGGTGGCCAAATTTCCGGTGCCATGGAAGGACTTCCGATGCTTGTTCCATCTGCTGGTCCATTAGGACACAGTATCTCGGATCTGCAGCTGTTTATGCAATCCGTTATAGGTGACGGACAGGCATGGAAATATGATCAGTCGGCAGTTTCTGTACCATGGAATGCATCTCCTCAAGTCAATTCCAATGGCAGCAGTGGTTTAACTATTGGTGTTCTGTCCGAGGACAAGCAATATCCTCTTCATCCACCTGTCAAGCGGGCTTTGCAAGATGCAGTGGATAAGTTAATTCGTGCTGGTCATACGGTCGTTCCGATTAAAAACGACGATAAGGATGATCTTTCTGTGGCTTATGCTTCTCGTCTTGCCTTCCAATACTTTACTTATGGTCCACACATCGACTATATTGCAGCTAGCGGCGAGCCAGCTGTCAAGTCAGTAGCTAAGCTTGCGTCGCCAATGTTCACAGGCCCTTGGCCAGTTGATCAGGAATTAGACACTTTTGAAAAGATTCAGAAGCTGCACGAATCCAGAGTTCGCGTCAGTGACGCGTGGCGGCAAACTTGGGTAGAGCAGAAGTTGGATGTGATTATTGCACCCGGGGCTCAAAATACGGCCGTGTCGCACGACACATATGGATGGCCTCCCTATACTTTGATATGGAATCTTCTCGACGTGAGTGCGGTCTTTTTATAATTTTGAATATCGGCAATCACTGACAAAAGTTTAGTACCCGGCTTGTGTCATTCCTTTCGGGAAGTCGTCAAAGGAACTTGATCCAACGGAGATGAGGACAGGGGATAGCGTGCAACCTGACTGTAAGTCTTCCTATTATAACTACAGCCATCCATCATCGCTGACAACTCTGAAAGACATTCCGGATGAGGTAGATAGTGCACCATGTGCTATTCAAGTCATTACCCCCCGTTTCCGAGATGAGGCGTGTCTATGGGCTGCGGATATCATCGATCGGACGATTCGAGGCTAGCATGACCACAGTAAACTTGCAATATAAAGTCATTTGGCAGTCGTAAATAGAAAAGGAAATATTAATTCGTATCATTAATTGAACCAATGCTAACGTAACATTGAAAATGCCACCATAAAAATGTGTCTAATTCATGTCTGAGTCCATTTCTTCATCCATACTTCAATGTATCTCTGTATCAATCCTTCAGCAACAGGATCCTTGACTTCACCCAGCGATGGGCAATCGCGAATTGTGCAGTCCGTCTCAAAGAACAGCCCTGCTGGCTCTTCATCTTCTGTCTGTGGTGGTGGAGCATTCTCGTATTTTCCTCTCCAGAAATCCAAAAGCTTGATGCTGGGATTGGTCTCAGGGTTCGGGTCGCTATTTGCAAGTCTCTTGAGCCACTCTTGGGGTGAGACAATATCGAAGTCAGGCAATGCAGATCCCTTCTTCAAAGCAGGGAGGAGATCCTTCTTCCAGCTGAACGAGTGTGGGTTCACCAGATGATAAACCAAATCAGCATCCGATGATTTTATACTCTTATCATCCAGTGCCAGGTTCGAGATAGCCTTGGCACATTGATCCACAGGCAACCAGGTCGGTCGCTCATTCAGTTCTGGCAAAGCTCCTGTAGTCAGAGTGCTGCGGAACATGAGGGCGATGGCTTCGATTTCATTCCATCGTGCGGTCACAGTATCACCGCCAAGCTGGCCGACTCTCAGGACTCGCGCATGCATCCCAGTTTTGCGCATCGCATTTCGGGTAATGTGCTCGGTGACTAGTTTTGACCGACCATAGCCAATTTTCTGGGCATGCTCGATTTTTTCAACGGCCGACTCCGCGATGGAGGCGGGCTTAGGAGTGGCGCTGGCAGCGCTGACACTGGAGCAGAAGAAGAACCGGGCTGGGGAAGGAAGTTTAGATCTCAAGCAAAAGTTGATCAGGTTGTATGTCCCTCGGATATGCTGCTGCTCGAAAGATCGAACTCCCAGGTTAAAGTTGACAGCCCAGGCACTGTGCACGATCGAGGTTGTAGTAGATAGCAGGTGATCCAGAACATATCCCTCCAATCCGAGATTCGGCTGAGAAAGATCGCTGGGGACAGCATGTATCTTTGCAGCCTCTTCGTCAGTGAGAGAAATTTCGCGGTCTCCGAGAGCCTTCCAGAGTCGGGCTCCAGCAGAGGCTTGTCCGGAGGCTCGAACAACAGCCCAAACCTCAGAGACAGTTGGTCGCTTGGCAATCTCTGCAACAACGAACGCGCCTAGATTTCCAGTGGCACCAGTAACAATCACAACCTCTGATTTGGGCTGGTTCTGGATCGTGGGGTAGTGCTGAGTGAAGTGAGAATAATTTTCAATGAGTTCCTCCATGACTTGTAATTCATTCTCTTGTTCGAAAGTTTCCCCGGTGCGCAGATGATACAGATGCTTTGCAAGCTCACTGACGGTACCTTTTTCGAACACAATATTCTGGCTTAGATTGTCTGTATTATCCCCAAGATCCAGATCCCGTACAATATATCTCCAAATTTGTGTTGTCTGAAGACTGTCCACACCAGCTCCAAAGATGTCGGTTTCGGAGCTTGCAAGGGGAACACCCAAATCTTGTCGGAATCGTGCAAGTAGCCAGTCTTCCAACTCGGGTACTTGGAGAGCAAGCTCGCCCTTTTTCTGGTCATTTCCTTCGAAGCCAGCATAAGCATTCTTGATATCATCCTCGAAGACCTGGTAGACCTGGGCGCGAATGCAGGTTCCCTTGTCAGTTTTTGGGTACACAACATCCGCATCCTTGATCACGACTAGTTCCTTCGGAATACGCGAGAAAGTTTCAGCTCGAGAATTGGCAGCTTCGACTGCTGGCCAAATTTCCTCCAGAAATTGCTCGTTGTTCAGGTGAGTTGCCTTTTCCGGGGCACGGAAAATGAGTGCGCCGGGTACTGTGCGTTGAAATCCAAAAACAACACACTCTCCAACTAGTTCTTCCTCGCGGATACGGCCCTCAATGGGGATTGGAAGAACCTTCTCTCCGTTGACCAGGGTGATTCGGTCGTCAAGTCGGCTCAGGTACTTGTAGTAGTTGCTCTTCTTGGGGTCGGGGTGTCGAGTAAACAGATCGGACGTGCGGAAACTATTTTCTGGGTTTTTTGACGAGAATGGCGGTTTCGAGTTCGAGGGGCCTTTGCTAGGTAGGCCATCTATAGCAACACACTCAAAGACTCCGGGCGAAATTTCATCCATTAATGTGTGGTCAGCGACCGGTCGGTGCAACCGCATATACTCCCACTCCTTGTCGGCGGGATGTCTGAACGAAGTCATGATCTGACCTGTCTCAGTCGCACCGTAGTTTCCGCTCAAATTCACACCTTGCGCAACAAGCCTATCTCCCAAATCACTGGGGCAGCTAGATCCACCGTAGATCACAAGTTTCGGCTTGACTAGCTCTTGAATACCTTCGGGCTTCTCTGCGAGTAGCTTGATCACATATGGAACAGCGCTAATTTGTTGAGGCTTCGCAACTTGCAAGGCATCGTAAAGATTCTGATAAGTGACTGGTAGTGAGTGGTTACCAATGTAGGCTGGGGCTCTGGTATATAAGGCGCGACCAATTTCCATCAACCCATGAGAGTGGAATAATGGACTGATGTTGAATAATCTGAGGGCGAAGCTCTTGCGCCAGTTGGCCAAGGTTTGGTAATTGGTCAAGAATATGGGCTTCGGGAAACCTGTACTGCCGGATGAATGCAAAATCCATGTTATTTTCTTGCTCTCTTTGACAAGATCTACCCCATAACGCTGGAATCGAGGTGTAGAAGCTGGTCTGTTGAACCAGTTTTCCCGCAGCAACATGCGATGGCTAGTAAACCCCGGTCTCTCGGTACGGATATCATTGACGACGGGCTCGAACTGATCGAGGCAGATCATTTTGTTGCAATTTACTAAGCCTAGCAGCCTTATGTATGCTGGGGCCGTGAGGCGCGTGGAAAGAAAGAGCACTGCATATCCGAGGCGATTAAGGGCGAAAAAGGTGATGATGACTTCAAGGCTGGATCCAGTGAGCAGCGCAATGACTGGAGCTTCTTCCAAGTTGGGGTCCTGGGTTCTCATCAGTCAAGAAACAAAAGTCAACAAAACCTTTCGCTCTTACCGCTGGTTCTAGCCCCTGCTGCAGATAGTACCTTACAGCAACATCCGTATATCGATCGAGATCCGCCGCAGTATGCTCTTCGAAGTCGTCGGCCTTTCGGTGGGGATAGCAAATCAGTGGCTTGCGCGCTTGGTCCGGCTCAGCCGCATGCGATTTCAACAGGCCATCAATCGTCAAAAACTTCTCAACCGAAGGATAGCCGGCGTGGAGTGTCCCATTGAACAGGCGCTCCGCGATCTCCTCTTTGGTCAGCGATGCTTGCACCTCCACCGTCGCGGTGACTGTCTCTGTCATAGTCGCCATGATGTCGTCTGAAGTTTAACTTGGCATTTTTGGGCCTGGCGTCCATTTTACCTTTATATTGCACCCCGCGTCGCGGCGACTACCCCACGTTCTTGTTCTCCAGTCTGATGCGATGCTTTTCCGTGTTTCCGCTTCGGATTTGCCATCGCAAGTCAGGAACCGGAAAAATATCCAGTCCCCCCTGCCCGTAGGGAAACATCATTTCCAGTTTTTCCAGTGCAGGAGGTCATGGGGGAAGGGAAACTTCCAGCTGGTTTGGAGCTTGGACAGAGAAGTGGGAAGCTGCTCTCCTCTTGCGTGGCAGGGGAGTTTGTCGCGCATCGTTGTTTTACCCGCGAAATTGGCCGCTCGGATAACCTCAAATGCTCCACTCGGAATTCTATACCCGAGACCCCTCGAGCACCCTGAATATTAGCCCTGCATTTATCCGTAAGTCACACTTACCGGGTAAGTCCTACATCATGAATTCACATAGATGTTTCCGGTCCAGAAATCTAAGCTTGTTTAATTTGGCAAGAGGCATCATGCAAATAGACATCTTTGCATCGATGTCTCAGCGACGAGAGAACACATTTGGACCAGCGACCTCAATTCTGTCAACAATGTATGTTGTACGTTTCCGATGAGCTGGTCAGATGGTTGCACCGATCTAGATGGTATCTGGATGGAAGATTTTCTAAGCAGCTTTTCTTCATTTTTGTCCAGGAAAACCACCCTACTTGGGGCAAGTATCAGATTAGGAGATACTGCTATCTTGAAGTCACTCCCTCAGTTTCTGCCATGGGAAGCTCCCCGTCTTCACAGTTGTATCCAAATACATCCGGAATGATACCGAGTGAGTAGGAGCCTAGAAATGGGAGAGTTAATAGAAAAACAATAGTAGTCATTAATGCGGAACAATGTAAGCAGACTGTTCGATTCCCGCAATCACACCCCACCCTATATCTTAGGAATAATGAAAAGGTGAATATTGAACAAGAGAAAAACTGGACCTTCCAAAGTTGGCAAGAAAAATGAGAGCCAACTACTCGAATTGCCTTGTCTCTCTGTCAGGAATTATGGGGCAAGCCTTATTCAACTTCGTCTTTAATATCGCACAAAGATTTTCAAGTCATCAGATACCCCAATATTGCCATATATCGGTGCCACTACCGAGCTTGCAGGCTCGGCATTTCTAGATATAATTATCTCCAATAATGTTCAAATGGTCCATTTGTGACTTTGATTATGAAGTCCACATAGGGCTACGAAAGAGATTGATATCTTCGAACCGCTCATAACTGGAAACCTGAAAATTCACGAAATCTTCAAAGTGCTAATTTTATCCAATACTAGCTCCCTTGATCTAATTATATTGCTTCTCTTCGATCTCTACTTGGCAGCTTTAATGATCCTGGTCCAAACCTGCCAAGTCCTCAAGACATGCAAGCAACAACTTGGTGCACCACGCCTCCAGTGAGACTCCAGTAATACATAGGTATTATATGGATTTTTCACTATTCCACTATTTATCTTGTCATTTATGACACATATCAAATGCGTATCACCGGGGGACCTCCCGGTCCACAATACCCCACGAACGTCATCCCCGCGCTCTCCGCACTCTCCACGCAGCGATCAACCCCTAGTGTATTATCTCAGCATACTGCAGTGTAGTGACTATAACTGCAAGCAAACGAGGTGATTTGTGCAATTGAGTTACTTAAAAGTCTTCACCGCGGTATCATGTCTCAATTTTGAGTTTTTAGTAGTGTGTGCGGCGTCAAAAAGGTGTGCAGATCGGGACGAAGCCGTGCCGTGCTGCGTTGCTGTGGAGTTGAACTAAACAAGAATCGGCAACAATTCGGCCTCTACCCCGATTCATCGCGTCCGATGCCGGCAGGCCTACCGATTGTAAAATCAACAAAAATGGACCCAATTACCCCTCCATCTCTCAACAAGACTGGATAATTGATCTCATTTGGTTTTTCAATGGAATCCTGTGTTCATTATGAAGTCTCAAACAATTGACCTACCCTCAATGGAGTCACATGGTATTTCCCAAGAACATCCTCCTCGTTCATTGGAGGAGATGGATGAGAAGAAGGAAGAGCCTGTATTGCAAGATGCATTTGGAGACGAAGAATTTGCAGAGGTTAAGTACAAAGTATTGAAGTGGTGGTACGTTGACAGAATCAATTGAACATCTCCTTTTTGCTCGGACTAACTCCTGGTGGCTTCTAGGCAATGTGGTCTCCTTATGGTAGCAGAAACCATCTCACTGGGAATATTGTCATTACCAGCAGCAATCGCTGGTTTGGGTATTGTCCCTGGAATAATTATCCTGATTGGACTAGGATTCGTCGCTTCCTACACCGGATATGTGATGGGACAATTCAAATGGAGACATCCTCATGTCTCAAGCATTGCGGACGCTGGTGAGGTCTTGATGGGTTCTTTTGGACGAGAGCTCTTCTTTGCTGGACATATGCTATATCTGATTTTTGTCATGGCCAGCCACGTCCTAACATTTACCGTGGCTATGAATACTATTACCCAACATGGGGCTTGCTCTTTAGTCTTTGGGGTTGTCGGCACAATACTCTCCTTCGTTCTCTCACTTCCAAGAACTATGAAGAAAATGACGTGGCTCTCTCTTGCCTGTTAGTATCTTTCTACTGACTTACTGATTATCATTTTAACGACTCATCTTTTTCCAGCATTTATTAGTATCTTGGTTGCTGTTCTGGCCACAATGATTGCACTTGGAGTCCAGAATTCGGCAGTCTCCTTCAGTGTTACAAAAACTGCCACCTTGGCCAATGCTTTCATATCAGTTTGCAACATTGTTTTCGCATATGGTATGTTATTCAAATTTGAACTTATCAATCATACTAATATTCAAATACAGCAAGCCACAATACCTTCTTCAATATGATGGCAGAACTAGAAGATCCGAGACAGTTTCCAAAAGCATTGGCATTACTTCAGTCAATCAATATCTCGTTATATGTAGTAATCGCTCTGGTCATCTACCGTTATGCTGGAGATACTGTTGCATCTCCGGCACTGGGTTCAACTAGTCCTCTTGCTTCGAAGATTGCCTATGGATTGGCTTTACCAACGGTATGTTTGTTCCAAATATTGTCTAATTTTATCGATACTGACTCTTCCCAGATCGTAATTGCTGGTGTGATCTATGGCCATGTCGCTCTCAAAACGGTCTATATCCGAATTTTTGCAGGAACAGAACGCATGCATAAGAAAGATTTTATTGCAGTTGGTTCATGGGTTGGAATGGGCCTTGCCTTTTGGGTCATTGCATGGATCATCGCATCCGCGATTCCAGCTTTCAATAATTTACTGAGTTTGATGGTTTGCCTTTCCTCTCCATTTTAAACTACTACATGCTAATATGCTATAGAGTGCCTTATTTGCTAGTTGGTTCAGTTTCGGAATCCCAGCTATCCTCTGGCTCCATATGAACAGCGGAGCCTGGTTATCTTCACCGAGGAAAATCATTCTCTGTGTTATCAATTTCGGCATAATCGGAATTGCGATAATTGTTGTAAGTTGCTGCTGCATTTTTATTGATTTTCTTCAAAAGCGAATGCTAATAATTTCCGAACTAGTGTGGACTCGGTGTTTACGCCTCAGGGAAAGCTATCCACGACAGCACAGAAAGCGCTAGTTTTTCATGTGCTGATAACGCATAGTTGCATGGTTTTGATCAATGAGTACCTAGAAGACACATAGAATACTAGAAGTGAAGTACATCGGAAGAGATATGGGTTCACATGATTGCGAGGTGAAAGAAGTGCCGTGTCCGCTGGAAACCCCAGAGGTTGATGGCAACTCTGGACCCTCCTACGACTACTCATAGATGATCATATCCTATAAACTCATTTTTAGATTGCCTAGACTGAATTTAACAAGTTTTCTTTAAAGGCAAATAGCCAAAATTCTAGCTAACGGGCCGAGCTTTTTTCTTCCTACCATTCGACTCTATTATTATCTGCTTCGTCTTTTGCACAGATCTATTACTTCAAGGTTCTAGAAGATCCATCTTGCCCTGATGGCAGCACTGCTTTCTGAAGAAATTACATTCAATGATCAAGTAGAGTACATATAGAAAGCCGATCCATCCCAACCTATCTAAACCAAGGCAGAATCGACTAGCTTTTGAGTAAGTCGGAGAGAAATGTATGAAAGAGCGGGAATATGCGACGAAAATAAAATCAAGGGCTGGGTGTTGCGTCGTCGTAGCGCGGACCACCATCATCATCTCCGTATCCTGCGCCAGGTGTAGCAGCAGCGCCTCCCATAGCCGGCGTGGGAGCATCGTAGGCAGCTGGTGTCGGGGCATCATAGCCACCACTGCGCTTCGGCATACCGCCAGGAGTTGGCGCATTACAGGCACCTGGCGTGGGTGCACTGTCTGCCCAAGCGCCAGGTGTGGGCGCAGAGGCACCGGGTGTAGGGGCGCTACCGTAGGCTCCAGGGGTAGGAGCAGAATATCCACCGGGCGTCGGGGCATCGTCGAAATCGCGCTGGTCTCGACTGTTTGACAGACCACCCCAGGCAGGGGTACGATTTCCAGCACCGGAGCTGCCCCAGGCAGGGGTGCGGGATCCAGATGCAAAGGCATCATATCCGGAGCCGGAGTCGTATGGGGTACGCGAGCCGGAGTTCCAGGCGGGTGTTCGGTTGCCAATACCACCGTAGGCAGTACGGTTTCCAGCCTCCCAGGGGTTGGAGGTTCGTGATCCGTCGTTCTTCCAGGCGGGTGTGCGGGAGCCACTCATACCACCCCAAGCAGGAGCTATGATATAGTTAGTATCTTCATCTAAAAGTGGGGTTATTTTGAGCTTACTTCTTGAGGAGGCGGCTCCGCCCCATGCTGGGGTTCGTGATGAATCGCCAGCGGCCATGGGGGTACGGCCTCCTTGCCAGCCACCCTCTCTACCAGGAGGAGCAGCAGGCGCTCCGAATGGAACACGAGATCCTCTTCCACGACCAACGTTCAATGATTGTTTTGTGACGGGACTATGAGGGGTCAGTAAAGCAACAATCGGAATAGGGGATGGGATACGAACTCCTTCGGTACGAGAATATCTCGCGGAAGATGAACTGGTTTGTTGGATGTGTATAATTCGACTTGAGCAGTGTTGTCATCAGCATCACGGACAATACCGACCAGGCCCTTATAGCGACCCTTGCGAACCGTCACTGTCTTGCCCAGAAGATGGTCACGGCCACGTCGGGGAGGGGGCATGTTAGCACCACCTCCTGGGGCTTGCATTGCGAGAGCTGGGTTCAGCTTAGTGAGATCAGGTCCTGTAGGACGACCACCCCGTGCTGAGACAGTAACGACATTGGTTGTTCGCATTACGGACATGCCGGCATTCTCGGCTTGTGCCTTGTTGTGCAGGAAAAGGTATGAACGGTGAATGTGACGAATGACTCCTGTGCGCTGTTCTCCATAAAGCTCACGGACGGTGTCACCCAGTCGAATCTCGGCACCATTGCGGTCAGTTGCGACAGCATCCCGGCGAGGAGTGATCTTATTGGCGACTTGTGTGGGAAGCACGTTGCGAGTAGAGCCATTCTGATCCATGACACGAAGAGATTCGCGGTCAACCTTGATGACACAGGCGACGGTAGCAGCACTATTTTTTAGATTAGCATGTAGATCTTGTAGGGCATGTTTCTTTAAAGACTTACTCAAGCTGGACGAGATCGTGAACATCATAGATACCGAGCTGGCCGTCAGCGGCCATCTCAGCAGAAAGACGAAGATCCTTGCTGAAAACTGTGATCTCTTGCATGCTCATATCGCTGAGCAGGGTGACAGTGTCCTCCTTGACTTGGACCACCATACCCAATTCATTCTGGTAACGACTGCCACCAATGACCTTGACGTGGTCACCCTCACGGAAACGCTTGCGGAGGGTTCGTACGGGAGCATCGATGGTCTGGCCAGCCAGATCTCCTTCGGTGACTTCCAATGAGACAATATCGCCACGAGTGGATACTGTACGGCCGACCAAGCCTTGCTGCTCACCCCGATACACTTCGACTGGGTCTCCGGGTTGGTAGGCGTCCTCGGCGGTCGAGTTCTTCAGCGTCTCAGCCAACGAAGCCAGGTCGAGGTTGGCAGTTCCATCATCTGAACCGCGAGCAAACATTGTGACTTCTTCAAGACGCGGGTTGACGTTCTTGGTCATCAAATGTTGCACCCGCATGTCCTTGATGAGGAAACCATCCTCGTAGTTGTCGTTGAGGTAGTTCCATGATTTTCCTCGAAGACCAGAGGTAGATGATAGATATTTGGCATGCTTCTTTTTTGCCTCCGCTTCGCTGAAAAGTCGCTGAGGGGGACGAACGTTGCTGACAGCTCCACGCTTGCGCTTGGCATCAGGGCCAGCCATCGCGTTAGCATCGTCGTTCATGCCATAGTCCAATCGGGGAACAAGTCGGACGGTAACATTCAGACCGTTGGTCTCAACTTCCTCGATCTGGGCCAAGTCACCCTGGTATCTACCACGCTTGATACGGACCCAACCACCGGGAACGAGCTCCTCCGACTTCTGCACACGAAGGAGATCAGGCATCTCCTTAACGGGCACCAAAGTAAGCTTCTGGGAGGGGTAGTAGAAGTTGATGCCCTCCAATCCTTCGATAACATCGGGCTGTCGGCGGGCCTCACAATAGAACCAACCCTGCATGATGTTTCCACGTTCGAACGCTGAGATAATACGGATGGGGTTGCGGGAGTTCGCCGGGCGTTCTTCGATACGTTTTTGGATGGAAAAGACGACTTCACGCTCCTTGCCGGGCTTGCAGCGACCACCCCAAATACTAGGGTCCTCAACACTGGGAAGAAGCAGACGCTTGGGGACAACGAGAGCATCGGTAGCCGCGGCGCGGTTTCGTCCATATCGCTCCTTCAGCATCTGTGCTTGCTTCTCGGCATCCATAGTTGCATCGAGTTCACGCTGTCGATCGAGTTGTCGATGGCGTCGGTCATCGGTCTCAGCACCTGCTGGCAGCGCATCGAGGTCATCGGGGTGCATTTCGGTGCCAAATTCGGCCAGCTCATCCTCCTCATCTTCAGCTTCGTCCTCTTCCTCATCGACACCGGCCTCCTCTTCGAAGAAGTTGTGGACACCACCCCTTCTGCGCTTGCGTGGACGGTTATTCTAAAAGTAAACCCCCGAGTTAGCATGCTCCTCGACAGTATTGGAGTAGAGGATGCACTAACCACTTCCTCTTCTTCCTCCTCCTCTTCGTCATCGTCATCTTCATCATCATCTCCATTGTCGTCGTTGTCCTCGGCATCATCGTCGACAACATCCTTTGCATCTTCTTCCTCTTCCTCTGCGTCACCTTCGTGTTTTAGGTTGTCGTTCCTGTTGGTAGAAGGGTAACCGTCGCTTTGGTCGATCTTTGCAGGCTATTCAACACCGTGTCAGCTACTTTTCTGATCCCCTTTCGTGTCGGTCATCACTAACCTTGGCATCTTCATTGTCGGATTCATCGATAGGGGCGGGGTTGAAATCATCATCCTCATCCTCGGAGCCAAAGTCATGGTTCAAAAAGTTCGACATTATGTAAAAGTTGATTGAAGGGTATCACGGAGGAATGTGGTGCGGTTGAGGAAAAGTATGCAAAGCTCGGTTCCGGATCGCTCGAATGCCTGCAACAATGAGAGAAAAACAGTCAGTCTCATTGGGAATAATGCGAGGGGAGAAGAAGCAATGAGAAGTCCAACCAACCTGGAACCTTGCAGTAGCGCGTTCAAAGACAAAGACACGGGCGTCCAGGCAATGATCAATCAGTGCAGCCAGGTGAGCGAATTCCTTGGTAATCAATCACGGCGCGCTGGATACGAGCAGTCGAGATGAAAGAAAGGCGCAAATGGCACGGTGTTCGCAGAAGCAGAGCTGCGGGCCTTTGCGGGCTATCACCGGGCGACCGCCTACGGAGAGGAAGGTCGCAATCCCGGCGGGCGAGAAAGAAAGGGAGGTAAAAGGTGAAGTTTGAGTATACAAGACACTGGGGGGCAGGCGGTTCTTATACCCTTGGACTCCAAGTGTCAGGTGATGGTGAATTGGAACAGATCGAGGAGTCGGAGATGCGATTCGCGGCGAAGTTGAAAGACTGCGTGGTTGGTGCCTGTGCCCGGCCCGACTTTCTTCACTATGGAGCAGCCATACTATAGATCAGAATATACTATATTTTATATGGGAATGAGCTTGTTTTTAAGCTTGAAATTATATTTTGGATTTCATCAATAAGGTCTGTACATAAAAAAGTCCCTAAATATTTGATCTATAAGGAAATATTTCTAAAATTGGAATTTCGATGCGGATACTAGGAATATGCTGTAGGTAGCCTCTGGTTAGTAGGTCCTAATGTCCAGAAATATATATCACCCTGAAGTTCAACTTCAAAACCACCAAAACAGCGTTTACAAGTTGAAAATCATTAGATGAGACACAATTAAACGCCAATTTCGGTAATTTATTAATACAATATCTAGAATTTATGGAGAGGAACTCACAGGTTGTAGCAGTCCTGGAGGATGGATACCTTGTGATGAGAGGAAAAAAGAAAACAATAGGAGATTCGATGAAAAGAAACGAAAAAGAAACGCTTATTTCTAGTAGAATACGGTGTTGACACTGTATTTTGAAAAGAAAATACCTTCTACACTACAGTATTTCTACAGTATCTCGTCTGTATAGTGAGTATTTATCGAAGAAACAGTATTAGTTGGGTATTTAGTAACTAATGCTACTTAGTAGAAGCGATTAGCGTTACCTAGTTACTTCTAGCAGAGACCTTCTTATTTTATGGGATACCAATTAGATACCATGAACATACCATTTATGTGCCAAACACCCATCAAATACTAATCAATGGTACTAGTTTTTGCGAAATTTGATGCTGTGCAACACTGAGGTGCTGGTAGATGCTATGAAAGCCATTGATTCGAGTACTCGTATACGAAGACAATTTCTTCAGAAGAACCAAGAATGAAAGCATGTGCAAAGGTATTGTATTCATACAAAGTATCATAAGAAAATGCGTCACACCGGACGGGATATCTAGCAAGAAAAAAAAGCCCCCAGAAACCAAGCTGGGAGATAGCCAAAAAGAGAAAAAAAGATTCTCCACGAAATGGGAAATATGAAACAAAAGACGAATCAAGATTTATGATGCAAATTCCAGATCTTCTTCTACAGCTTCATGCCAAACATTTCATGAACCTTGAGACTCTGGCGCATGCTGAGATCAAGCATGATCTCCTCGCTTCCACCGGGGATAGCATAGGCACGGACATCACGGTACAGACGCTCGATCTTACCGCCCTGGCCGCCACGGCTGTAACTGAGACCACCGAAGATTTGAGAGGCCTCACGGGCGCAGAACTCGAAGGTTTGCGTAGACTGGGCCTTCAGACCAGCGATGGCACCTCCAAGCTTCAGCATGGCTTCGGTCTCTTCCATACATTGGCATTGGAAGATGATGTTCTCGAGCCAGTTGTAGGTGGCTTCGATTTGGCGAGCCATATGGGCGAGCTTCATACGGATAACGGGGTGGTCGATGAGACGCTTGCCGAAAGTCTTGCGCTTGTGGGCATACTTGACGGACTCCTCGTAGCAGACGCGGGAGAAGCGAACACACTGGATGACGATTCCAATACGCTCGTGGTTGAAGTTGGTCATGATGACTGTTGTGTATAGATTAGTATATGAATAGGTTTGCGGGAATTGTCTCCATGTTCACTCACCCTTGAAACCCTGGTTCTCCTTGCCAATCAGGTTCTCGACGGGAACCTTGACGTCCTCGAAGGTCACGTAAGTGGTACCACTGCTCAGGACACCCTGGCAGTCCATGCGACGGGTGCTAACACCACCGGCCTCACGCTCAATGAGCAGAACACTCAGACCGTTCATACCAGGCTTACCGGTACGAACAGCGGTGGTGAAGTAGTCAGCCCAAACACCGTTGGTGATCCACTTCTTCTCGCCATTGACAATGTAGTGCTTGCCATCCTCGGTAAGCTTGGCCTCACAGCCCAGGCTAGCAACATCACTACCTCCATCAGGCTCGGTGATAGCCAAGCAAATGCGCTTGTCACCGGCCAGAATACCGGGCAGGATTCGGTCCACGAGTTCCTTCTTACCGAACTTGACCAGAGGCGGGCAACCAATACCGTAACCACCAACCAAGTTCCATACCAAGCCACCACTGCCGGCACGGGACAGCTCGTCAGTCAGAAGCATCTCGTGGAACAGATCATAGCGCTCTGGTGCGACGGCCTTGATGCGGTAGGGGGTGTGCTTGGCGGGGAATTCGCCTCCGAGCAGACCGGCCAGATAACCGCGCTCACCCATCTGCTTGTAAATGTGGGCGGGGACCTCCTTGCCCTCATCCCACTCGTGGACATAGGGCTCGATCTCGGATTCGACCCATTGGCGAACTTCGTCACGGAGAGCGGCGTGGGTCTCGTTAAAGTAGGGGGAGGAGTACTGTAAGAACCAAGAGTCAATCATAAGTTTCGCTTGTCACTTTCGCCTTTGTTTTTCTAGTACTTACACCTTGGTACCATGAGGGGTCGGCGAACGGGATCAGGTCACCGTAAGGATCCTGTGGCGCGGCAGTGGCAGGTCCCGCGGAGGAAGACTCGGAGTCGGAGTCGGACTTGGGGGTTGGCGCTGGAGTTGGCGCAGGAGCGGGCGCGGGCTCAGCAACTTTTTTGGTGTTGAGGGAACCAACTTGCAGTTGGCCCTTGTACTTCTTCAAAATGCCCTCATTGTGATATTTCCAGAACTGCTTAGAAGCATCCTTTCCGGCAACTCGCTGGAGAACTGTTATATACCTAGTCAGTCATTCCGTCTTTTCTTTTTGGGTGTTCGTCGCGGTAACTAAATATTATGACGTACTCTTCTTTCCACCTGTTTGCCATCATCGTCAGCATGTGATTCCGCACTCGCCACTAAAATCTTCCTCTCGATATGCAACAGTGAGAACTTACCAGGGTGCTCGTCTTGAAACTTGGAGACATCGTAGACATCCTCGTCAATAATAATCCACGGCGTGTTATCCTTGCCGTGCGACGCAACGTCTTCTTTGCTGAATGTCTTCGCCATGATGTGAGGGAGGGAGAGTATGGGTATAGTCTAGAACCCAAAGAATACTTGAAACGAAAGGAAGAAAAAAAAAAAAACTGGAGGCGGAGGGAGAGTTTCGTGGGGAAGGGAGAGCTACTAAAAAGGAATAGAAAAAAAAAGAGCCACTCCGGGGTAGATGGAGCACGCGCGCTATATACCGGGGTTCATCACCCAAAACAGAAAGCCCCGATCTCTTTTGGAGGCCTCGGAGGAGCAACTCAGAGTAGCTCGTGCTGGTTCGGCGTGAATTCAGGCCTTCAGCTGCATTCCTCGGTCGCTGATCGGGTCGGTCATCGCCGTTTGCCTGCGTGATGATTGGTGCATGCTGCGTCATCGCAGCCAAAAATGCCGAGGCCCTTTGGAGATCGGCTGAGGTAAGCAGCACTGCATGTGAAGACGATTTGCACATGCAAATAACAGCCCACTACAATAACTAAATACTAAATATTGGACATCCACGGGGTTTAATGTATATTCCAAGTTATTTGATTGGCAATCTATAATGACTTTAACTTGTGCAGCAACGTTGAGGTACAAACCTCAGACCTGTCTATGCTATACATGTAGTCCGCGTAAACAATCTAACATACTAAGGTCAAATCCATAGAGGCAGGCTATGAAGGTGCAGTCTTAGTATCACAAGCATCTGAAAGAATATGCATGAGTTTTGTATCTTCCTCCCTCGAAAGGCTTGGGGATAACAGCACCATGGCAACCACCTTGCATTGACATCCACCCCGGCTGTAACCAAAATCTTGACTGTAAGACTGCCACCTGACGCCGTATGCAATGCAGCTTCGTGGAGAAAGGATGCTTTATCACCTGCTCCTTTTTGTAGTAAGCATTTAACACCTCCACTTTGACAGGTTTGGCCGCATGGACAAATAAACTGTCACAGTATTCATCCCTGATTATTTCAGAATCTGCTCCATCAAGATGTAATATTTCTCCTAATTCTATATGGAGAGAATCAGCCTCTATTTGAAGTATGATAAGTTCCTCAGAGCTTTCACAGATTAACGCATACATGAGGTCGATTAGGTTAGTAGCTCTACCAATCAAGCTAAAGTGATCTACTTACACCAGTAAGCCCAGTAAACCTTGAGGAACTGAGCTGATCTAGAAAGTCACCATCTTATGATGTCTTTGCCTTTCCTTCTGGAGAAGAAAAGACGGATAATATACACCATATAACTAGTATATACGATTTCTCCTAGTAGTACTAGGAGGAATCTTTATAGACTAGTAGTCTGAAAGGACAGGATCTCGATCGTGTGGGCTCGATGGCTCATATAACGAACTCAATATCTGAGGCGCTCAGCAATGTTGGTTGATATTCGAGTAAAGCCTCTGGCTATAGTACATTTGGGAGGCTAGTAGCCTCGCCAGTCTGATTTCAGGACACTCTAAAGTAGGTATTTTAGAGTGGCTGAGACCCACTGGATATACCGTATACCCAGTGGGTCTCAAGCATTAAGGCGGTTGACAGAAAGTTTAAAGTGATACTTATATTACTTCAAATAGAGGTTAATACAATAGTTAAGCAATCCAAATAGCTCGTTCATGATAAAGGAGTTGCAGCTTGCTCAAAAACTACGAGTCAATAGGTGGTTTGCGCTATTAATGAGGGTGTTTCAAGCGGGATGCACCCTGGCCATGCATGGTAAAGTGATAGGCAGAGAACGACGCAAACAAGCTATAAGACGTCAGGAATTCATAGAGGCGAATAGAAAAAAGAATGGAAATAATAGGCAGGTGACCCCGAGAGAAAGGAGGCTCAAACCAGCGATCATACTACCCTTGGGCTATACGATCCCCTGGCAATAATTTCCCCTCGATCAGGGAGGGGAACCTCAAATCTCAAACAGAAAAGATCGGATCAGCAAAAGAAAAAAAAAAATCTCTGACGGCCGACTTAAAATAAAAGCGCTTAAACTATCACACGATTGGATTTCCCCACCGACCCAAAGTCCCCTGTGTGCGATATTTTGAGGGCCGGCGCTTAGAAAAGAGAGGAACATGTTCGTTTGGCCGCCCGATCCCGTTCATGCATGTAAACCCTGAAGCGAACATAAATAGACCCATGTTTCGCGCCCTGCTGTTTCAAATACTTTGGTACTGCTTTTGATGAATTGATCTTGATTGGGGGTACCGGCGATTTGAAGGTGGGGTGAGCCGCGTCGGCGCCTCTTGTACAATCACAGCGCTAAAGAGATGCTCCATCGCGGTATACTTGAAGTGCCTGAACTTTCCACCTGAAGATGTATTCCGATCTCCATTCACTTTCGTTTTGACTTTTCATTTTATCACTTTATCCTTTTTAAACTTTACCGTCTTTTCTTTTATTTATTACTATCATCGCATACTCCTGAAGGTGGTGCATCTCCGTGCTTGGCCAATTGCCTACACATCTTCCATCAATACAACACATTCATTATACATATAGTGTTCAAGCACACGCTGCCCGTGATTTGAGAATGGCATTGCATTTCAAATCCAGTGACAGTGATGATAGTCAAGTCTTCTTCATTTTGAGAGATTGGCTTCAAGCTGATACTCCGGTCTCTTCTGATGATATTGCGAAAGACATTGATGCGTATCATGAGAAGGTCTTCGAAGAAGAGAAGCAGATCCCAAAGGAGGAGAAAGAAGGCGTGGAACTAGATCCTGATGGATGTTATGGCCCTTTGTGGGAGATATGGATAGCTTTCATCGTGGTGGTCGAACAGGTTCCGCATGATCATCCTGCCCAGGATAAGCTGGTTGATTTGATAAAGAAGTTAAAGGCTCTTTCTGGCCGGAAAGTTGAACTTGAAGGGGTATGTACTTCCTGAAAAAAAAGTGGTATAGACCGAGCTAACACTGTTCAATTGAAACTAGACCGACTTGGATGTTTGGAAAGACCTGCCTATACTTGACAGCTGCATACATGATTATTACCAACGTAAGAATGACCTGCTCCTGTTTTCCGCTTCTTACAAATTGGTCACTATTAGCTAACCATTCATGCAAAATTAGCTCGTCTGAATACAGAAAATACTGTATCACCCGACGAGGCTCAAAAGTGGCGCAATGTAACATCATTCGTGGCACGATGCTGGCAGACCGGCTTTATCGATGCATCTCGTCAGGCTTTATACCTACTACGTGCCATAATTGAAGAGCCGGTCAAAGATACATCGGCCATGCAACAAGTTCTTCCCATATTGTCGGAATGGATTGTGCATAGCCATGCTGCGCTTCATAAAAGCACCCATTCAGAGAGCGAAGAGAAAGATCAAGAGCAGAGTGCTGGTACACTCTATAAGGGTCCAAATCGACTATGTGATGAGAGATGGCAGTTCTGGAAGAGTCGTTTTGAAGAAGTTGCTGGTCAACTTCAGGGAGAAACTAAGGAGTTAGCTTTGCATTGTGCATCAGAGATGAGGAGCATTTCCAACTAGGAGTTATTTCATTTTTATTTTTGTACTCTTTATCGTGTATTTCTGTGTTCTCTCCTATTTGTCAATAAGTGTCTCAGTGGATTCAAATTTTGAAGTCAAATTTTGAAAAACATCACACAAGTCGAGTAAACATTCTTCGAAGCTGTAAGAAATTTGACTTTTCTGCACTCACTTGATTAATTAAATTATTAGTTTAGAGTGTACTATTCAGAGATAAAAGCAAGAAAGAGTCTTGATTCCATTAATACTATTTGACATCGATGCCTCTCGGAGAGATATCTGATGATACATTACCCTGATCCCCATTAATTACTACCAGGTTATAGATGAGCTATTATGAAGGCCACTGCCAATACGCCCTATTCCAATCCTCAAAGGTCCATACCATATTGAAAAATCTGCAACAGTTTGTCAACATCGACCCCCATTTCAGAATCCCAAATAGATTTTTCAAATTCCCTATTCCAGGAGTCCAGCATTTTATTTTGTTCAGGACTCCAAGGGCTCAGCGCTTTCCATGCTCCCTTTGGGATGTATCTAGACCCCTGCGATTCTAATACTCTTTTCTGAGACTCCTCGATTATCAAATCGCTCCAACCCTTGGTATCACGGCGGTATTTGTGGTATAATCTTGGAAGGTATTGCACATCGCCGATACAGTACGACTCTATTTCTTTCGGAAGCGGACGTGTATTGAACACTTTATATGAGCCTCCTTTGTCGGGATTCCATAAACTGTCTCCTTTCTCTTTGGAGAGTTTCCACTGTTTTCCTTCTTGATGATTTAGAGCGGTTATGATGCACTTTGAAAGACCGGATAAACATTTTCGACTTTTTGTGTTGGGCCGAGTGGCACTTTCCATCAGCTGGATATCCCAGATATAATGGAGTTCAACCCCATAGTGGGAATAAAGAGCGTCCGAATCATTTCTGACATCAAAGAATACCTTAGGAATCCTCGACGACTCCAAGATATCTTTTAAGGTCTTATTATCTTTCCCACGTGTATAAAATGCAGCTCTTCCTAGCGTATGAATGTCAATGAGGTAAAAGCGCTCAAGACCTCTCCCTGAGGAAATCAACAATGTCAAAAGAGATACGGATCCATGGCGACTGAGATTTTCTCCCTCCAGGTCAATGAAGAGTAGGGGTTGCATGTCTTCCGCCCAAGCGGCTTGCAATGCTGCCACCAAGTCTACTAGATCCTTGATCTCCTGTAGCGAATCAACAAAAATAATATCTTGCGCCATGTTCGAAAGTAATTATATAGGAAATGTCGAAATTTTAGTGTAGAGAACGAAATTGTCGTAAATTCGATAAAGTCGTGTTCTAAGAGAGAAACTTCCAGGCGAGATCGTCTGAATTCTCGAACTAAAACGGCATTTGGTTATTCAGATTGTGTTAGAGTAATACATACGTAGTCTACTCAGCTGACTCAAGCCACTTTTAAGCATGTTCTTCTAATTGACAAAGTTTGTCACTTTCCATAAGCGCGGCGGCAGTAGACCATGGAACCCAAATTCTCGTCCGGGGCGTTCCTTGGAAAGGGCTTGCTTTGAATGTGGGACGAACGGACGCTTGACGCCTCTGGCATGATACAGAGATAAACTACGAGTAGCTCCAGCTATTTTGAATAGAAAAGGTATTATCAATGCAAACAAATGCTTCATATCACAAAGCGGCAATGCCGCGCTTCCAATAGATCAGGCCGAGAACCCGAGTGGTCTAGTAATACATCCAGCGTCAAAAGGTTATCACGCAGAACACCTCTACTCTTCCTCCTCCGACTCGTACGCGAACTCGTCCGGAACCGGCGCGTCCTCGACACCTTCCTCATCCTCGTCAACAGCAGTCAAGACACCGGCACCGGCAGCGGCACCGGCGCCAGAGAGGCCAGACAGAGCTGCACGCGCATCGGCCCGTTGAGGGGTCTGCAGAGCTGCAGTTCCGATGGCCGCTTGCAGACGGTCTTGGAGGGTCTCGGTTGGGTGGGCTGGTTGACGAGTTTCCTTGCTGGCCTTGAGCTCGACGACTTCACGGGGCTCATCGGGTTGCTTGTCTAGTACGACGACGACACCACCGGTGGGCTGGAAGAAATGAGTTAGCAAATGTTCTAAAGGCGAAATTGGATTGAAACTTACCCTCTTGACAGGCTCATACCGCGGGTCGGGGAAAGTGAGGTACTTGAGCTGGGCGGGTAGTACCCGGGACATGTTGTCCAACTCATAACCAACCTTCTCCCGCTCCACCTTCTTCTTCTGGCCTTCACCAACAGCCTTCTCACCCTCCTTGCTCTCTTCCCCTTCGGCCTTGGGGGCCTCGTCGGTTTCCATCTTCTCTGGTAGTTGTTCGGAAACCTTGGGGGTAGTGGGTGTTTGGTCGATGTCCATGCTCTCTCGGCGAGCCTGCTTCTCTCGCCTTTGGGCACGGCGCTTGGCTTGAGCCGTTGTGGAAAGTACTGCGGTCTTGACCTTCTCTGGGGTCTCTTCTGTCTTCACTTGTTGCTCAGGCGGGTAGTCGAACAGGCTGGGGCGGGTGTTGCTGTGGAATTTGAACTCTGGGACTTCCAGCTTCTGATCCACACCGATCACAGATGTAGGCGCAAAACTGAGAGAAAGGAAGTGGGTGAGAGGGAACCAGTACCAGTACTGAACGAATACGGCAGCACCGACAATACCGGGCATGTTCAGGTTGCCGGTCTGAGTCTGCAAGCTGATAGTGCAGTTGCGACCACCGGCATCGATGATACCCAGGGCAACAGCACAACCGAACTTGGCCATGGCGTCTTCGTGGCGGTCACCAATCATCTTCATCATGGCCTTTCGGAGACTCGTCACGCGGGGGTTCATAGCCTCATTCTGCTGGGCGAGAACCATAGCGAGAGCGATAAGAGCACCCTGTCGAACAAAGTCCGTTGAGTCCTTGAGCATGGGCTCGAGGAGATCGATAGCTTCGTCCAGACCAGTTCCGGCACAAGAGATACCCAAGGCCATGGCAGCACCGTATCGGACGTGGGGGTTGTAGGATTCCGACAGCAATTCGACCATGCGGGGAACGCTCTGGTGCTTGCGGAACAGAATGAAACCCAAACTCAACACAGCGACACGGCGAACATCATCGTTGACATCACTAACGGCAACGTGAAGAAGCTTGCGGACAGCCTTGTTGCTGCCACTGCCACAGTATGCCAGGGCAATGGCCATAATACCACCGTAGCGGAGGGTTGGGTCAGGATCGCCAAGAAGGCCGTTGATCAGCTCATCAGCAGCCTCCTGGCGTCCGTACATAATCAAGGCCATACCCATAGCCAGACCTCGGACGATCTTCTCGTGTTGTGTGTCGTGAGCGTACTGGATCATATCTTCCAGGGCCTTCATGTTGCCGGTACCCAGCATGACAAGACCCATGGCGAGACCGACAGCCTCACCGTTCAGAGCAGAGTCGGTGTAGAGAACGTTGCGGAGATCTTCGTAAATACCCTCGTCGCCAGTAGCCATACCCGCAACACCGAGACCCAAAGCACCACCGTGCTGAACAACCTCTTCGGAAGCCTTCTTGAAATGATCACGGATAAGATCGACCGCCATTCCACCGTGGTTGGCGTAGATGAGACCGAAGGCGTAAAGAGAACCACCTTGGCTGTAGACAGAGCCAGAGCCTCCTCCGACTCCAGCAATGTGCTCTCGGGGGAGATAAGGCTGCAGAAGCTTCTGACCCTGGCTCAGGTTACCACGGTGGATGACACCCAGCGCGGCGGTGGCCGTGAACTTGGACCAGTTGACAGCCTTTCCGAGCCACTCCAGGTTGTCGCGGAAGAACTTGTCGTGGGTAGTTCCGGCGTGCATAAAAGCGTTGGAAAGAGTGACCGCAGTGTGGAAAATGGAATTGCGAGCCTCCAGACTGTCTCTGATCTTGTTCAAAATTGAAATGTCGGCCTTGTTGTTTCTGTAAAGGAATTCAAGATTCAACTGGATGGTCTTCTTGCCATCAAGGATCGCAAGAATGCTCTTGAAGGCGGTTTGCGAGTCATCCAAGGTATCTCCCTTGCCACCCGAAGGTCGAGACGAGCTGTCTTGATCTTCAAGAAGTGCGTCCGACTCCTGGGGCTCTCCTTCCACAGTCTTATCTTCGGTCTCATCCTCGGGAACGAGTTCAGAGATCTCCTGTCGGACCTTTTGGAGGAACTCCTGGGTGCTGTTATCGTAGAGGTCGAATGAAATCTGATAGGCCACAGCCAAGGATCGCGCATCGCCCTTCTCAACAAGCTGACGTAGAATGACGGATGCCATCGAATGTTCGTTAAGGTATACAACGCATTTCGCGATCGAGAAATAGTCGGGGGCCGGAATTTCGTTGAGCAGCTCAAGAATAAGCTTCAGGATCTAGGGAAACAACATGTCAGCACACTCGGGTCGAGAATAATTTCCTTGGATGAACACAAACCTCGCTGCGGAATGCCCGTTCTTGGACGATTCCCATGCAGATATCCAGGACATATTCCATCAACTCCTCACTCCTGCGAGATTCGCCTTGCTGCTTCTTTTCGTCCTCGCTAGCTCGCAGAATGGCCATACGAAGCACATCCAAGCTCTTTGCTTCGATGGCGATTCCAATAACTTGACGGTATCGCTTTTGACGGAAGCACTCCTCGAACAATCGCTCAATCACAGTCTGCAGCTGGCCCTGAACACCACGCTTCAAAACCAGGGATGTCTCCTCGTGTTGAACGCTGGTGTCGTCGCCACCGGGGTGTGCCGCATCGATTCCGGGAACCTCCTGGCGTGAGAGTAGAGACTTTGAGGGAAGGGCGGATTTCGAGAAAGGTGTGATTGGGGATGTAAGGCTTGCGGATGTGCTTGTAGCGCCATCGCCGGACGCGGGAAATTGGGTGTTCAGGTTGGCGGCTTGGTCACCACCACTGGGTCGCTGAGCGGCTGACAGAGAAATAAAAGTATCGACGCATTTGGCTGTGATTAAAGATGCAGATGTCAGTAATCGCCAGTAGACAAACTTGATTCTGATGGAAATTGGACCAACTTACCGATAATTGTCTCCTCGTATTCGCCGCCGTTGTCGAGCTGGAACAGCTTTCCTGCACCGAGGGCGAGGACCATACTCTCATTATATTCCTGCAGATGATAATATACCTTGGAGGCAACTAAAGCTGCCAGTCCACGTTCAGGGAATGATTCATCTTCATAAAGGGCCTCACTAGATTAAATGCATCAGCGGTGCCCGACGGAAACGAATACAAAACAGGCGGCAGGTGAAAACGCGCCTGCATCGACGAAATGATGCTGAAATCTGACGATTGAGCAACAATGTTCAACTTACATCTCAGGAACAGCATTCACAACCTCTGTCCATAGCAGATCGATCTGAGAATCTAATGACTTCAAGGCGAACACCTTGAGCTCTGGATCGGGTTCTGAAAGAAAGCCGACCAGACCGGCGGCCGAAACGAGTCCGACCATCTTTATTATGATAGACGACTTGCGTCAACGAGATCGATGGGAAGCTGTCGAGCTTGATTGGTGATGTTGTTGGTTGTGATGAAGCAACGTCAACGGGAGGGAGCTTGGGGAATGAGCGAGCCCCGAGCAAAGGCGAATGTAGGTTTGGGAGAAAAACTAAAGATCCCAAACAAGAGAATGATGAGATTCAAGAAAGAAACAAATAAAAAACGATGTCCAAAGACAAGACGAGATGGAAGGGGGAGTGTTAATGGGGGAAGCTGGACTGGAAGCGGACAGAAGCTTCGCAGGCGCGAGTCAACGTCAGGGAGGAGCTGACTGTGCTGTGGTCACGTGTCCAGCAGTGCCATGACGCTCTCGGGGCGTGTCAGCTGCAGGAGTCCCGAGACCATTCGGCGATCCTGCAGATTACCCTCTCTCTGCGTTGGCAAATGGAATTATTTTTGCGTTAAATAGTGGTTGGTTTTCCAGGCACCACGCAAGGGCTGCCACTTCATCCATTCTCTATTTTGATACCCTTCTTTTCGTCTGCAGCCAAGCCGGTCTTTTGTCAACACCCCCAAAATGTCCATGTTAATGCCGTTCCGTGATAAAGGGTTATCCCCAGTGCCTGCAACAGCTTCGATTTACCACCACGACCCCCTTCTCTACGTGGAACGCCAGTCTAAACACATCCAGAAGAATTTACAAACTTTGGTTGATGCGCAAAGTGAGGGCTTACTGTCTGGTCTGGCTCAACAACAGCCAGATGATGCTACCGATGGGAGCTTCACCCCGACCTCTTCTAGAGCTGGTCGGTCTCGGTCACCTGCTACGATACCGGCTAGACAACCTGTCCCCAAGAAAATTGGACTCAAGGCTGCACGCCAAGGTATTTTTCAATCCATTTTTGACCTTCTGAAGCTGCGAGAAGAAGAGCGGGAGATCTTGCTTTCCCAAACAGACGAAAGAGATAATGCCCTTCATGAAATTCAAGGGTTCACCTCCAGACAAAGCGGATTGGAAGAATCCATCTCCAATATTCATAACAACCGAGAGAACCAACGAGCTAAACATCTACAAGAAGAGGCTCGAACTCTTGAGACTGACATTCATGAACTGGAAACCAGGCTTTATGAGATGAAAGCTCGGCACCGGCACATCGTCGGCCAGATTTCTCATATTGAAAACTCTGTGGAAGCTAAACTATCCTCCTACACTGAATCACTATCCCTCCTTCAGAAGAATATCCACACGTATCTCCGGGATCCTCCTGTACAACCTCTCCCCCAGCGCAATAATTCGCAATCCACATTTTACACACTGAACCCCAAATGTCGGACACTCGAAATGGCTGAGGAACATTGGCGATCGGAGCAGGAAGATATTCGGGAGAGACAAGGGGTGGTGGATGCGGAGATCATAGCTTTGGAGGAAGGAGGTGGAGTCTGGAAGCAAGCTGTCGCAGAGATATCTAACTTTGAGAAGCACCTCCGAACCAGCATGCGTCGTTATATACAGTTGGAAACACAAGGGCCTGATCTTAATGATGAGGACGCTATGAAGTCTAAAGGCGAAGTCGCTGCAGGTGTGGCCAATGACCTGGACAAAGTCACTCGAGCTCTCGAGGCTCACTTGGAACTTTCTGAAAGTAAAGATTGGAAATTACTCATTTGTTGTCTCTCGGCAGAGCTCGAGGCCCTTCGATCAGCGCGTGGATTACTTCTTCCAGCATTTGGCATGTCAATTTCTGATGATAAAGACAAGCATGTCCCGTCGCCGTCTTCAGAGGTGCAATCGACTAGCAAAACTATAGATCCACAAGGGGAGACCTCGGATTATGAGAATGATAATCCCGAGCCTCCGGCTGATCTGCTTCAAGATGCAAATACCAGCCACGCAGACACTGCATCGCGGTCGGAAGATGATGAACCAGATCCATCTTGGTTACTGCCGGGGGCTTGATACTCCAAGTTTTCGTGCTCGTCGGTTATAAGCATATTCTAAAGAAGCATATAAGCATTTAGCGATGATAAATTTCAGAGATCACAATTGGTGACCAATCATTACTCAAGCGATGGACCATTTTCATATCAGATATACCTGCCTGGCCCAGTAGCATTTCCAAGTACATTACTATAACTAACTAATGTAGTTAGTTATAGTTGGTTGCGATCCCAGTGACCAGTTACAGATACATTATAGTAATGTACTATATCCATATACAGAAGCAACTCGGTACCAGAATATACAATTCAAAATTGGTTGGAGTAGTACTCCCGAGTATGCGAGTCGCATCATCATGATATGATATCCCCAGTAGATTTAAATAAATTGTCTCAATACATAATACATTATTGTTTCTTTGAAATTTCAGTGTTGTTGGAGTAGTCACCACAGCTATGACGCTGTGAAGTCGGGGATCCGATGAAACTGCGGCCTCTCGTCCTTTTCCAACAACAACAACAACATTCCCCGCTGCTCTTCACAACCCAATCATGGCAAACCTACTTGGAGCTTAGTTGAATATACACTTCGTCAATCTCACTACGATACAATGGACCTCCCTTCCCCGACATTTTTCTTTTCTATTCCCTCAATCCGTGACGGACTCCGACTGGAATGCCGCGTCTATCTCCCCGCCGAGCTCCAAAATATACAATCCACGTCAAGCTGGCAAACCCGAGGAGCCATTGTCGCTCACCCCTATGCCCGACTTGGTGGTTGCTACGATGACCCCGTCGTGAGCTTTATCGGTGGCGAGCTTCTGCAAGCAGGGTATCTAGTGGGGACTTTCAATTTCCGGTGCATCAATTTCTCCTCTATCTGACCTCATGGATGACCACTAATGTCGATCGCAGTGGCGCGGGGGGTTCTGAGGGGCAGACCAGCTGGACTGCCAAATCTGAGCTGGAAGATTATGTCGCATTCTACGGGTTTATGGTGCAGTATCTGCAAGAGTTGAAACATGGGCTTGCCGGAAATCCGTCATGCGAGACTACGGTATCGTCCGTGCCGGGTGACGGCGACAACAACAACACCGGCAACATCAAACTTATTCTCGGGGGGTATTCATACGGGTCCTTGATTGCATCGCATGCCCCAGACATCGATGTCATACTGGGGCTTTTCCGATTCAATTCCGACACGGCATCTCCGTCCAGACCAACCGACGAGATTGGTAGAGTCGCCAGGAAGATCGCTGCGGCATCCCTACGGAATTCTCACCCATCAAATCCAGACGAGACAGCTGACGACTCTCAACCCCGCGCTTCGCCATCCATCTCCATCGCTTATCTACTTGTGTCACCTTTACTCCCACCCGTGAGTCAGTTTCTGACCTGCTTCTCCACCCTCTCACTGAACGTGGGGGTAATGGTGGCCGGAGGAACGAGAGACCGACATCAACCAGAGCTAGTAAATCCAAATCCAGTTGAGGTCCGACCCGATCACCAGCTGAGCACACACAGTAGTCTAGCACTATTTGGAGACCAGGACACCTTCACCTCTGCCCAGAAATTACAACGGTGGTCAGCCGAGATGGCGCGCGTGCCGCAGAGTCGGTTCCAAAGCGGCGAGATCGGGGGCGCGGGGCATTTCTGGCGAGAAGATGGGGTGGAGACGAGAGCGCGGAATCGGCTAAGGACTTGGTTGAACGAGATCTGATCTAACTAGTACTACTAGTTAGTAACTACTATTTGGGATGTTGTTCCAGATGCCTGATGCCTGATGCCTGATGCCTGTGTGCCACGTTGCCCTACGGGATATCCATTACGGAGTACATACTGCAGCCTTAGCCTTGTGTGACTGTGTAGACTCTTACAAAAGGGAGAGAGAAGAGTACAGAATAATCTGATAAAACATAATGAGTAAAATTCAAAAAATTCAAACCCAAAGAAGAGAATTGGAAATGGAATAGCGCCTTCTCACATGCAGACCTGCATGTGAAGATGGACAGAGCTGCGATCACCGGCAGGGGTTGGGGCTTGGTTGAGAGAGAGAAAGAATGCAAGAATGCAAGAAGAGTGGAGGGTTGAAATGTTCAGATGATGCTGATATCCACAAAGGTCAGCCTACTTCTATTTACAAAGTACAATCTGACAATATACCCCGTATTTGCAAGAATTCACTAAGTTACCCCGTAAATCAAGAAGTAATCAAGTCAGCCCGGGGAAAAGTTGGGGTCATCGGGCGGACAATCATTGGCCCTCGTGACGGCCTGACCGACTCTTCGACTCTTCAACTCTTTACTTTTTACTCTTTACTTGTCACTTCAACTCTTTCTCTTTTATGTCCCCCCCACCTTCCTTCAACCCCATCGACGAAAGATCTGTCCTCGATCTTATAAAGTGATCTGATCTGAAAGTTGTCCCTGGACTCCGAGTGGGCCACAACCCCCCCGGCTGTATGGCTTGCACCCGATGCACAGGCCTGCTATGACGGTGTTGGGCGACTCCACAATAGTCCATTCACAATGCCAATCTGACGACCATACTCCTCTACCTCTATCTGCACCACGTCGCTCATTGCGCAAAGCTATCTCGATACCCGCTGTCTCATCGCTCGTGAAGGACTCGTGGAATTGGGCAGGCGACACTTTGTACACATATCGCGATGGCCTCTCTGCGGAACAACGGAAACAGCGCGATGAGATAGAAAGTCGCAAACAACTCTTCTACCTGAAGATTAAGAATGTAAGTTGAGCGTTCAATTTATGCCTATGGTTCTTGCTGTATAGTAGACAGACACTTACCCGATCGGTTGCAGGCTGTTACCTACGAAGAATGGAGCGATTGCGCGCGCGAACTAGACGTGTTGGAAAACAATAAAGCGTGGAAATATACGGTCGAGTGCTCGGAATATCACCCACAACTAGTCCATGAACGATTAAGACAGTTGGAAGAGGCGCGCATCAGTTGCGATGTGAGTCGAATGTTGTTCCTCGTCCGGACGGCGCTCAGTCGCGACCTTGGTAAGATGAGCAATGCTTCTCTCTACCGGCACTCGCATATCGGTACGAAGGATCTCATCGATCGATATATCACCGCAGCCCTCGATACAATCACGACCTTGGTGGATCTCTCGGTACACAATCGATGCGACGGGCTGGAGTTGAAGTATATCTTAGACCAGTTGCTGGCGGCACGACAAGCTTTTGGTCGGAGTGCCCTTCTCTTTTCTGGAGGGGCTACGTTTGGAATGAATCATATTGGTGTCCTCAAGGCTCTCTATGAGACTGGCCTTATACCTCGTATTATTTCCGGGGCATCGGCGGGCAGTATTGTCTGCGCAGTGTTTTGCACGCGCAAGGATGACGAGTTGCCGGGGCTGTTGGATACCTACGCACATGGGAATTTCGCGGTTTTTAATGAGCATGGACAGGAAGAGAACATCTTTCAAAAGACGGCGCGTTTCTTGAAATTCGGATCCTTTCTGGATATCTCCCATCTGGCGAATACCATGCGCAACTGGCTCGGAGACATTACCTTCCAAGAGGCATATAACCGGACGAGAAGGATTTTGAACATTTGTGTTTCCAGTGCTGATATTTATGAGCTACCTCGGCTGCTCAACTATATCTCCGCACCCAATGTGTTGATCTGGTCTGCTGTGTAAGTTGGATCTTGTTATGGATTTCGCCTTTACCTCTCGTCTGGAAGAAGCGAAAACGCTAATATTGAACTTGCAGTGCGGTATCCTGTTCTGTGCCACTGGTATTTAGGCCCTTCACGTTAATGGCAAAGGATCCCTTGACAGGAGAGGCTGTCCCTTGGAACGATCTCCATAAACAGTATATCGATGGCTCTGTCGACGGGGACCTTCCGATGACACGATTGTCTGAGATGTTCAACGTCAACCACTTCATCGTTTCCCAAGTTAACCCTCACGTGGTACCATTTCTGCCGAAAGAAGATGGACCATCCAGTGTAGCCGAGCAGGCATCATCCCTCGTTCCCCGATGGGTAAACACAATGACCCACCTAGCCAAAGATGAAATGCTTCATCGAATGACCATCTTATCCGAGATGGGAGTATTTCCCAACTCCATGACAAAGTTCGCCTCGATCATGAACCAGAAATATAGTGGCGATATCAACATCTACCCGGAGCTCATCTCATCTAACTTCCCTCGGATATTGGAGAATCCGACAACGGAGTTTATGCAACAAGCTTGCCTGAGCGGGGAACGGGCAACATGGCCCAGGTTAAGCCGTATCCGAAACGCGTGTGCTATCGAACTTGCACTAGACAGAGCCATACAACAGATGCGGGCCCGTGTTGCTTTCAGTCCCGGACAAGTTGATCTTAGATTACAAGAATCAACCCGTCATTCATCTGAATTATCTCTAGAGAATGGCAGTGCAGGACGTGGGCACCTGCGCAACCGACGACGGGGCTCGCATGGCCATGAATTAGAAAGAAGACGAACACGAGGACTGTCACACAGCGATCCAACACAAGACCTACGAAAAGCACATAGCACAGTGTCGCTAGAAAACCCACCTTTCATGACATCGAACGATGCGACGTCCGTGCCTATCCGGCCGAAGGCCCACCAGCGTCGATCTACAACCTCCTTAAGCAGAGGCTTCTTCGCGACTGGTTCTGCCAGCGACGACGACGAGACAGAAGACGATGAACGGCTCGGGCTTTCCTTCTCACTTGGGCCCTTTTCATCTTCGAAACACCGAGCTTCATGGGACGCTGCTTGTTATGGTCAGGATTCAGGAAGGGGGCCGCGAAGTCCAGTCCGATCCCGGCGATCTTCATTTTCTTCTGGCAGGTCGCAAAGGTCCGGCACTGGTCGAGGTAGCTCTAGCTCGCCGAAGCAAGTATTTTCACCGTCACCGCGTGAAATTTCCATGGCATTGTCCCCTTCTTCGCGTCATCTTCTTAGCATGACTCCTAGTGTTCACCCGGGATCCTCTGACTCACACTCGCGCAAGCCGCGGCAATGATGAAGGATAGAAGTCGGGCACAAATTAGTGGCATATGTACTGAGTACTGTGTACAGAGTACGATATGCTCATCCCCTCCGCATATCAGTCCATAATCTGACATGCATCCCCAACACCCCTGGACCAATGTGGGTCTTGAGACTTGACTATCAAGAGTCCGTCCTGCAGGATGCGCAGAGTTCGATCTAAATGTCGAAATACCGCACACCCTACCCATTTCAACAGCGGAATATGATCCAACCAGAGATTGATCAGGTTGCACACCTACCCATTTGATTTCAAACGTTTCTTTTGTCTAGACCGGTTTCTATCCCCGCTAGACTCTTTTCGGGCTATTTTGTTTCCTTCGTTTCTTTTTGTCAAGGGGCAGTTAGAATCTCTTGGCGCTAGCCATCATCTATTATGAGTGACATATGGCGGTCTCATGAAGTGTACATATTGGAGACTGTGCCGTGGCGTATTAGTTTGTATATACAGAAGTAACTAGAGAGTGCTAGTCTGGGTTTTCTACAATTACTAGATGAATTGTTCCAATTATTTCGGCTCTTTTTATTCATGATATTATCATTTCAAGTTAGATCAGATCTCACAAAGTTCAACTTCTACCAGATCGACAACACTATTTCCGGTCAACAATACGAATTCCGCCCTTGGCGCTCCATCTTGTTCGTTTTGTTCCTGGAGCTAAACCATTTATTGCTATCGTCTCCGGGTGGGGGGACTCCAACATGAACTAGCAGCATTTGAATGTCAATACCGACTCGAACGTACTGTAAGTATCGTTAGTATCGTCATTATCAATCTATTCTGCCCTGTCCAACCCACTAATCCACTTCAAGAGAATCCCCGTGGGACTTGAGGGAGGGAAGCCGGTATGAGCAGCCAACGAGGTCCTTGGATGTGGAGGTCGGCAAACCACGAACGGGAATCATCGGCGGAGACGGGGTCAGTGAGGGTCACAGAGTCCTTCCAGAGGTTTTTGGAGGGTGAAGGAGAATTCCTGGTAGCTGCATGATGCTGCATGGTGTCACTCGCTGCCTGGATGGGTATAGCAGCAGGGTCAACACGTTGTGCTCAACGACGTACCTGCAGGAAGGGTTGTCTAATTTGATTGGGTATTGCGATGGGATCAATGGAATATGCATTTGATGTTGCTTACGGTTAGTTTTACTCTACTTACGAAGTGCTGAGTATGGAGTACCCAGATGGCTGATGATTTCACTCGGTGAGGCCCCAACCTCTTCGGGTCTTGTTTGCCTCCTGCTTTCCATCTTGTTTCTGGTTTCCGGATTTGATCTGGTTTAAGGTTAAATCCAATCCCGGCATGAGCTCACAGGGCGAGTTCAGCTCGTACGAACAGCAGACGCTCAGCACGATGCAGAGTTAGAAAGAGCGTCACTTCATACAGCAAATGAAAAGAATGAAGAGACGTGAAGCCTCACTTCAGCATATACTTCGCGCTCGACCCTTCCCTCTTCAACGAAGGATTTTGCAGACCTTCTTCAGCGCGACTCAGGAGACGGCGATCCTTAAGTCATGGGCTCCACTATATCCACTAAACACGTCTGGGTGGAGTCGGACTGTTAGGGCCCGCCGCGCTCTTTGCCCATTTGGTTCTTGGGCTGACGACGCGTAGTGGGAACCATCCACGTTTTGATACAGACTCGCGACATTCCAGACACCCCCAGACACCCCAGACCAGCCACTTTGATGATTGACTTGCTGACTTGTCGAGAGAGAGAAGGGCCTGGAACTCGGTCACCACAAAGGATGAAACGCTTCTCGTAGCCAATAGGCCCCACGTTACGTACCGCTACAATAATTCTGCGTTGTTCAGAGAATGCTGAGCTTGGGGCTCATAATTGACTTTCGATTTTCGCGACAGCAGTTCATTGCGGGCGGAGTACTCCGTACGGAGTAGGGCTTCGGAGATTCGGCGTATCCTACAGTATGAACTCAAGACGGACGGAGTATTTATGCTCCAGATCTTGTACCTACTTTCAGAGCCGCGTTACCAGGCTAAAAGGCTCGATTCCAAATGTCCAGCCCCGAAACGAAACGCAAAATACAGCCGAGCTGGTCCACCTGCCGATCAACTGCGAGCCATTGGCCAATACGTTATCAATCAGTGTGATCGTCAAGGCTTTTACCTGCCGCGCGCAACGCCCATATCCACTTTGTCAGTGGGAGAACCCACAATTCTTGAGTGCCCTGATACAAGAACCGTATCAGCCAGTGTGGCGAGTGTGGATTTTATGATGGCAGGATTCGAGGAGCCGCCCATACAATAGAACGAAACAAAATAGAGTTCTGATCATCATGCCTATGACTGCAGGGATCTTGATACTCAAATGCCTATCCCGGTTTCGTGTAAAGGATGAAAAGTCGGAATTGCCGAAGTTTTGGGCTGGGATCCCTGGTGGCTTCTGCCTGACCAAAGCTCCCTCTTAGCCCGAAATTAAGCTCGCCAGTCTGAATTTCTTTCTTTTAGTTGGACCCATTAGCGGCAGTCCTCTGGAAAACGATCCACATTTGGCAGGTGTCTTGAACATCAACTAGCAGGGCGCAATATGATACGGTCAGACCACCCCGGCATTTGAGTATACATGGAACATGGAACATGATCATCTCTTTAATACGCTCTCCCGATACGTATGGACTACCCGTTCAAGCAGTCTAAGCGAATGCCGATACCTACCCTGTTCCGCCTGGTGTGGCGCTTCCGGCTTGTTTGGGGGATGGGCAGAGTACGGAGTACAGTACAGACAATGGTTACCAGGCCAGCAGCTGGTTGGCACGTACCAACTGCGAGGCCCCAGTGGATAACCTCGACGGCCGAGTCCCTTTTGGTCCCTTGTCCCTGACTTGTCCCTGGCAGGACCCTCAGGGACGCTGTTCCTTTGGCGCTCTAGCTCCATCTACTCACGCTTACCCGCTGAGGACTTTCCCCTTATGGGTCCTACTCGTCTAAAGATCGACATCCCGCCTTCGAAGTCTCCCGTGCCATATGATGGCCCAGCCTTCAGAGAGGCGAATTGTTGAGCTCATTGCCCGATCACGGAGTCTCCAGCATGTTTGAGGACCCAGCTGCCTAACTTGACCGTGGGTCAATCTGTTCAGCCACCCCAGAGCGAAACCCTATAAAGGATATCCTTGATCCGCCGTGCTATAAATCTTGTGATTCCTCTCTTCTTTTCTTGGCTTTATCATACTCAACTTATACAACTTTGTCGAGTGTGACCACATCAATCTTTCGCTCTTTTACATTTCAAATTTCCAGTCAACACAACAAATCTTAATATACAACAATGAAGTACACCGGTGTCGCCGCTATGGGCTTGATGGGCTGTGCCCTCGCCCTTCCTCAGGGACCTCCTCCCCCTCCCCCAGTCTCTGGCCTGCCTACTCCTTCAGGCCCTATTCCTTCTGGTTTCCCTACTCCCTCGGGAACTCCCTCTGGTCTTCCTAGCAGCCTGGAGGCCCGCCAATTCGGTTTCCCTACTGGCATTCCTTCCGACTTGCCTACCCCCACTGGTTTCCCTACCAGCCTTCCCTTCGGCAAGCGTCAGTTCGGCGAGCCCTCTGGCTTCCCTACTAGCTTCCCTACTCCTTCTGGAACTCCTCCCTCTGGATTCCCTACCGGTTTCCCTGCTCCCTCTGGCCCTCCCTCTGACATTGAGGCCCGCCAGTTCGACCTCCCCTCCGGCTTCCCTAGCTTCTCTATTCCCTCCGGTATCCCCACTGGTCTTCCCTTCGGCAAGCGCCAGTTCGGTGAGCCCACTGGCTTCCCTACTAGCTTCCCTACTCCCTCCGGACCTCCCCCTAGTGGATTCCCCACTCCCTCTGGTCCTCCCCCCAGTGGATTCCCCACTCCCTCTGGTCCTCCCCCCTCGGGATTCCCTACCGGATTCCCTCCCTTCCCTACCCCCAGCGCTTAAATCGATGTGCAGCATCTGAAATCTGTGCAAGCACTGGATTAGGGTTGTGAGGAGCACGGGAACTGCAGCTGAACATGTTCTGTGAAAAGATCCATAAACAGCATTGTTGTACAGTGTCAATGGTCTGATCTGAATTTACCTTTCTTTCACCTTGGAAATTCGCGTGATTTGGTATAGATTAGATCTATTCTCTTTTTTCTTTTTTCTTTTTGTTACTTATTCTCATGTACGACATACGGGCTACGGGTATAGATGGTTTGGATGTTTGAAATGCTCAATGGCAGCCGCCAGTACACGTGGGCCTCATTGTTTCTGTTGAATTATTTTCAATACATTCTTTTTGCTACGGCAATACAACATTTGATTCTTGATGATTACTGTCATAAAACGTAGACTTCTCATTTTCTGCCTGGTTTCTAGAAATAAAGTTCATGTAACAAAAGTACAATATCACGAATCCAATCAGGGCTGATAGTAGAATCCTGCAATATCATTTGGAACATCCACATGAATCGCCAAGACCGAGGAAGATGACATCAGTAATGGAGATGTGGTGAATGGCCGAAGATTGACCTCAGACAACTTGTCTAGTTTATCAGACACCATTCTGCATCAAAGAATCTAGAGCATCGAAAAAGAGTAAAACTGATAGATCAGCCTTGTTTCGGATAAATCTCAATTATTGGGTGGTTTTGGGAACGTGCCCTGCAGATCACGGTTTCGGGACAAACCCTATGTTGATGCAATGAATTTCGCAATCGCTGTCATAACTTGACTACATAATAGGTGGGTCTAGACAAATCGGAGATATTACCTTCCAAGTTGATTCTTGTAGATTATATTCCTGAGATCACTTATTGCATCATTTTGCGTGAGAATCAATATGATATTGTTCCAGAACTACCATAGTATGGGGTACATTCAAATGTTTCTTTTGAATACCGCCATGGGTATTAACATAAAACCAAGGCTAGTTAGATATGAATTAACGCTGTACAAGTATATGGATTCAATATGGAAGCTATAGCCCCAGTGGAGCTAAGAGCAATCATGAATGACATGGATACATAGTCAAAGCAGACATTGTTTGCGCTGGAGACTCTCCAAATACTCTTCGCTCGGAACTTCTGAAATGATAACGTATCATGATTTTACCCGTGGCCTTATGTATTTCATATAATATTTCTATTTTGGAGTGACTTTGGTATGATTGGGATGTACTGAGCCCGGTCATGTCTAGTTTTATTCAGACGTGAAGCCCTGGCAACTGAGGATCATCGGGATTACCTCGGAAAACAACGATACCATCGGGTCTTACGAGAGCAGCACCATTTTCACCTTTTGGAAACATATTTTTCCAAAACTCCGTCGTGTCTTCCAATCCATCCGAAGTACCAATGAGATGGGTTTTATAGGGAATTGTAAGGCCGTTGAGAAAGTTCCACTTTACGGGGGCATTCGCCAGAAGCAAAAAATATCGCGGCTGGAGCAGATCTCGACTGGATACGGCGATTCCATCCCGCCGCAGCCAAAAATGAGGAAGATGATGGCCAGGGATAATTGAAGGATGGTAATAAATGTTATCAAATTCACCGTCTTGGCGAATCTGGCCATCGTGACTTGTTGACTTCCCTTCATCCTTCGTATCCACCGAGGGATAAAACCAACCCATCTCAGTTCCGAGAGCACAAAATTCGCCATCAAGAACTTTCTGCGCATTTTGAACGTCCGCATGCTTTTTGTGATGATCGGGGTGCTTTTCGTCAAAGAATGCATTCATTGCTGCTTGGTTCTCTTCAGTGGATTGATCGGGTGATACACCAATGGCACTGTCCATCGCACCTCCATGGCTGCGCAGATTGAAAAGACTCGAATAAGCCACATTCTTAGCGATTGGACGTCGCTCCTCGTTATATGAGTTCAGAACCAATTTCGGGTCTTTTAAGACCCCACGTAACGTGAAAGCAAGCTTCCAAATCAAATTGAAAGCATCTTGCAATCCGGTATTCATGCCCAAAGCACCCCAGGGCGGAATTCGATGGGCTGCATCACCAACTAAAAACACTTTCCCACCTTTACTACGAAAGCGTTCCGTCACAATACTACCAACGTACCAGTGACTGACACTGCGAAGCTCAATGTTGAGATCAGGCAAATCAAGCGTCTTCCGAATTCGATTCACCATTGCGTCGGTATCAAACCTTTGCGGGTCATCTGGTAGCATTGCACAACCAAAGTACCATTCTTCAGTGTCCGGGTTTGATGGGAATGGTCCGAGAGGGTAAAGATACCCCGATTTAATGCTGCCTCCCAGCAAGGGATTGATGAACCAGCTGATAAATGCATTAGGATTGGGATGGACCTTAGAAAGAGGAGCATGAAAATGAGCCGAAACCATATCAAAAACATCCTTTTCACCTTCCCACGCGATGCCCAGCTGGTCGGCCATCATTCGGCCCCCATCGGCACCAAGGACATATTCAGCTTCCCAGTCTTCACGGGTGCCATCTTTATTCTGGACGGTAACTATCACTTTTTCCGAGTCCTCAGTGATAGAAACGACCTCTGTTGAGTGTTTCAACCCGTCCGGATTCAGCTCTCGCGCCCGATTGAGTAAAATCGGCTCGAGTCGAATCTGCGGGAGAATCCTGTATGAACAAGGACTCGCTTCTTCATATCGAGCTTGATACTTGCCGCCTCCCCATGCATCACGAGAGTAGATTTCTCGGCCATTAGCGCCTAAACTCGTGTACCACGCCGTGCGACTAACGGTATCTTGGGGGGCACTTTGGCGGATAACTTCATCTTCCACGCCGATGTGGCGGAAGATTTCCATTGTTCTCTGATTCAAACCACATGCTTTCGGGTGAATTGATGTTCCAGGGTGACGCTCGAATAGCACATTTGGAATTTCTTGAAGGGAAAGAAGAATCGAGGAGACAAGCCCCACTGGACCACCGCCGACGATGATGACCGGGGGCATATTGGAGTGGCTTGGCTGAACCATCGATCGCTCGCTAGAAATGAAATATCTTGGCTCGAATTGAAATCTGAAAGCAGTGAAATAATAATGCGCAAATTATTCAAATTGATTTCATAATGACTGACCCCCTCACTTCTCCATCATCTCTCTCCATCTCTCCCCACCTGCGACGCGTGCCAGCCCCGCCTTGGCATATTATACTAATCAGGTCAATTTGTCAATTTACATAGCCAGATTCATAGGATATCTCATTTTTGATTATGGCTAAATTGTAGATAATCAGGTTCTCAAAATGCTTCGGTAAACTGCAAACTCCGTCGGCCGAAGCTTTCAGTCTAGACTGCTTGAAGGATAATTTAGCAGTCTGCAGGTAACTAACTGAGCTGCTTTTGCTAAAAATATCCTTAATTAGCATGCATTAAGTAGGGTTACAATACAGAGCGGGGTGGGAAATGTCGACTAAGATTCTATTCTGGGGGCCAGCTTGTACTCCCAATTGCTGCTAATTAAGGAACAACCCCCTTGTCAATCGCCGATCGCCCCGCTCTGCTGCATCTGTCCTGGCGGCAATGCACGAGCTTGATTGGCAGATGATCTATAGTATCCAGCTGCGATGCACCATAATGTACATTCGGACTTATGCTTCATCAGCTGCGCGAGGAGTAGTCCACCAGACCCGTCAACGGACAAGCTTTATATCAGGGCGCCTTCCGAAGCTCAGACATTTCTCGTCAGGACAATCTCCTTTTCCCCTCTCTGGTTTCATTAAGAGGTCAGATGCCTTTGCTTTGACTTTCTTGTGTTTCTTGTTGATTGCTCCTTTGCCCGTTTGCTTTTGGTATCTCCAGCTCAATTACCCTGTTTCATTTATTGGCTCGCCACCTCCCCACTATCTTGGATATCCTTGTTCCCCAAGATCTTGCTGTGTCCAATCCGAGTGTGCATCACCATATTTGTTGGATTGACCTGTCCCGTACATGCAGTTTGCCGTGCAGCTGAGAGAGTGAAGGTCTAGGGCTGGGTAAGCAGGTCTTGGGATCGCTCGACGTCGGTGGCTTCCCTGGCGTTCGTCATTCAGGGCAGTTTGTGAGATATCTGTGGAAATATTTGGTCGAGCTCCTCCCTCTTCGGCATCCTCCAGATCTATACTCCCGTGCACGGATGTCATCGGCTGTTCCAACGAAGCCCTGGAAGAAGTAGCCCCATATAATCGAGGATTCGCCTTCATTATCACCATCAAAATGACCAGTGCTGTCACCAAGCCTCTCGCCATCTTCCGTAAACCGGAGGCCCCTAAGCCACTTCATACTCGGTGGGGCGATGTTGCCATATCAGTTCCCACTGATGGTTCATGGAACCAGTATGACAATCCTCATCGACCAGCAAAGGGCCGACAGCCTTATGGACCAGGCTATATCCCGGACATTTCTCCGTCTGACCACGTGAAGAAGAACCCTTTGAAAGAGGAAGAGTCCGAAGATCAAAAGGAGAGTGCTACCTCCGAGAAGCCATCTCTATCTCGGCGTAGTTCACTTACACTGGGAGCACTACGACCTGGTCGACTTTCAGTACGTTTGGCATCTCGTCCAAAGCAACTCAGAGGAGAAAGTGCCTCTGAAAGAGACAGCCGAGATGATCAAAAGCGACCGGAATTTGCATACAAGCCGATAAAAAGAGATTATTCAACAGAGGTTACGGAGCACTCTACACAGACCAATACTCGATTCCGTTATATTCCCACAAATGGAAGTTACCTCGAAGACATTCCTTCGCCTCGAAGTCAATCGGCACAATCATTCCGCAGTCCTCGCGAGCGACGTGACTCTTTCTCAGGCCCTTCCGAAGCAAGAGACCGCGGCCGGAAATCTATTATTACGAAAGAACCCTTCGAACAATGGCCCTCATATATGGAAGATGATCGCCGCAGCCTGAGGTCCAGTATTGGAGACAGCTCCGACGGCTCTGGTTCCCGATTGAGTTTTGGATTGCCTCCCAGAAGGCGAACGTCCCCCTTCGTCGCGGCCGATCGGAAGAGATCTTCATCATTGAAGCCAATGACTATGGCTATGGTTCCTGACCCTGAAGATATTTACGAATAATGCAAAATTTCAACAAACATATGGAGGCCAAAACAGCCCTCCCCTCCTCATTTCACGGCTTTGATTTTTTTTGTTTGGTTATTATCATGGCGCGGAGTACAGAATGTCGGCATTACTAGGCGTTTGGTGGACTATCCTGAAATTTCGGTTTTTACCAACCTTCATTTGAATCATGAGCAAAATTCATTCTTGAATTGAAGCAATAGTGTAGCCCAAAGAGTAGAACTTAGGATAAGCCTGTAGCATGGGCAATTCGCTCACCAGTGACTACTACTGACTACTAGTTAGTAGTGACTGCTAGTCAGTAGCTTTTCGTTAACATTTAAGTTAACGTCAAAATGATCAAGGCTTCACGGAGATAATACTCACTGGAATAGTATTTCATAAAATTGATTGGCGGGGATGGCGTCGCTCCAAGATATAGGGGACTTGATTGAGCGGACTACATTCAACAGAAGGCAAACCCGAAATGTGGTAACCATGACGGTAGCGTTGGTTCGCCCCGGGGTTCCAGTCAAATATTCCGATCATAGCAGGCACAATTTTTCAATGATTTTCCTATGATACAAACAGCAGTACTGTTCAGTTTGTGATAGTCCGCCAAAGAGCAATCGAACTTGCCATAATCCCAGAATCATGGCAGATGCTGTCGTCCAACTCCGATGTGGAGTGAAGGTATGGTGCCTTCGTATAAGATTTCTTGAATAACTAACATTATGAAATAGAATGACGACTGGGGAAAGAAAGGAAAAAACTCCGTAGTCGCTCAATTATGGTCGAAAACGCCGGGCGCTGGGAAAATCGACGAATCTCAAACATACTCAGAGGTCAGTTCCCCCTGGTGCCACCATCAGTAATCAGTTTTGACGTGATCATAGATGTGGATGGGAACATATCCTTCCAACCCAAATTATCTTCTATCTACAGGGGAACAACTCGGTGACTACTTGAAAAAGAACCCTCAGCTAGTAGGTAAATCAGTATTGGACCGATTCGGACCCGAAGTTCCATTTTTACCCAAGGTAAGAAAGACCTCTAGATTAATGCTTATATTCAATTTAATTGACAAGACAGATTCTATCTTTCAGTAAAGCACTACCACTACAAATCCATCCGGACTTAACGCTGGCTAAAAAGCTTCACGCGGAGGACCCCAAAAAGTTCGGCGACACCAACCACAAACCTGAAATCGCTATTGCCCTATCTAAATTCGAGCTCTTTGCTGGATGGAAGCCACTTAAAGATATCAAGACACTTTTTAAACTTAATTCCCTGGAGAAGTTTGTTCCTCCGGGCGAATTTAACGACGAGACTCTACGACAGGTGTGCATAAATTTACTCAGTGCTTCCCCAAGTACGGTTGCAACGACTATCAAGGAGCTTCAGGGAATTCCAGAGGCCCATTTTGGACCAGACCCGTATATTCCAGGCCTCCTTGACCGACTCAGCAAGCAATACACCGAATGCGACAGTGGCAACCTTGTGGCTGCTCTCCTGATGAATTATCTCACCCTCGGACCCGGTGACTCAGTGTTTGTTCCAGCAGACAGTATTCATGCATATCTCGAAGGAAACATTGTGGAATGTATGGCACGATCCGACAATGTTATCAATACAGGTTTCTGCCCAGCAGCAGAGCGCGACAGCGTTGAGCTTTTCGGACGGGCTCTCTCATTCATCCCACATGACGCACAGGGTGTTCTCTTGCCTCGGCGAAAGAGTGACAAAGGAATGTACGGTAAAACAGACGTCTATGCACCACCGATCAGTGAATTTGCGGTATTGTGCACTTGTCTCGGAGCAGGAGAGAAGGAAACGCATAAGGCCATTCTTGGCCCAAGTTTGATGATCATTACGAAGGGGAGCGGGTCTATGATGATCCCCGGAAACCAGAACATCGAATTGAAGGAGGGATATGTATTCTTCGTTGGGCAAGGCGTTGCGCTGGACTTTGGCACCGAGAAAGGGCTCGCTGTTTACCGCGCATACGCGGAATAGACCAACAAAGTATGAAAAGATTGGATGTATGTCGACCGATGAGGACGGAAAATTGCAAAAGGGCCCACATGAAGTGGATGTTAGTATTGTTGTCTAGACCTGTTGGATTTGAAGTCGACACCGAGTTTGTCATGTCGCAGGCGAGTTGCGTGCTGCTTTGCTTTCTGGTATACTTCGTCTCTGTCTTCCCCTCGAATCATCATGGAACACACGGCGCAGCAGGGTCTGACCCCACCGGAGTATAAACCGGAAAATCTGGCAGTTGGTGTTGGATTGTAATGCCGGCGCTGATTCGCTTTTTTCCCGAGGCGCTTACCTTTGGACCAGTTAAAGGCGCCGTTAACTGTTGGATGCTTGTGGTTGGTTGACATGCAGGAGATGCTTCCTGCAGCGGTACGAGCTGCACAGCGGGGCCAGACTCGGTGTGATAACAAGACCTAATCGGGGCTAATGCTGGCTAATTATGGGCCTTTTTGATCTATCTATAGTCCGTCAATTACTATCTTTAATCATCTTTTGCTGAAAATGGATTTAGACATCTCACCTGAAACTGGGTCCTTTGTGGGAGCAAAGCTTCGCGCGCGGGCAGCCTCGTATAAGCATGTAGCACATATCATATATCAATCCCACAATGACCAGGCCTCAACGGAAGTTTTCTTCTTATTCCACAATTCCACAGGGCTGGCCCACGGTTGGCGAAGTAAAGGCTGGTACTTTTTCATAGTGTGGGCAATTGCTGGCTGGAATCGGCATCGGCTTCAATTCGACTCCGCATTGTTCTTGGCCTCTCTCTAGATCGGATTATGAGTCTTTTAGCTTGACACTCATCACACGAGCTACCCAATATTGCCCCATTGATTGCCTTCTTAATTGGACTCTACTTTGCTTCGTACCTTTTTATTGGATCATCGGTAACCGACATCCTTGCCAGTAGGTACCCGGCATCGCTTCACCACTTGGAGAAAAGGTGATAATGCACGCTAACACTATCCATCCCCAAACTAGTGACAAGCTTGCTGTACCTTTTCTCCAAAAAGGAGAGAGCCAAACGAAAAAACCAACAGGCGGAACAAGCCGCAGCAGTGCAAGTGCCCCCTGCATACAGTCGACGGAACAACTACTATGATCAACCACGATCGGCCCATCCCCGGCCACTCTCGTCCTTTGCCCCAGACTATCGCCAGTCACAATATTTGCCGCGAGCTTCGATGGATCAACCCTCGTTGCCAACTTACGATCCATCCAAGTATCAGCCAATGAGACCAATTTCAACCTCGAGTGCCGATCCCAACACATTGTTCACGTCGTCTAGAGGTCAACCATCCCGCCTCAGTAATGTCCATTACAACGATGGTCGCTCATCGATCCAACGAACGGCCGATCCGGCTGGATACCCCACTTCGACTGCACGACGAGAATCTGCCATGCCATTTCAGGCTCATGCTTCTGAATCACGGACTCGGCCAGGTGAAGGTAGAGAGCGAAGTGCTTCAGAGCCAATGCCTCTACAAGATGGCACACGGAGACCCCGCCGGGCAAAGCCGGTGCTTTCGCGACTTATCACGAATTTTGGTTAAGATGGGTGGGTGAGTGGTAGGGTGATAGCTTGATGGTATGATGATAATGAATGACAGGGGTATCTTTTACCCCCGTCAAATGAACTTAGCTTATTCGGTTCATTTTTACGACTATCATGAATAGGGTGGCGTTGGGCGTTCAGAATCCATGAAAAGGGATCATTATGATTCTTATTAGGGTTCCGTTGACGAAACTGAAAACAAAATCGATGTTTAATTCAAATAAATCACATTGGGAAATACAAAAAAGCAACGAAACGTAAAAAAAAGAGAGAAAGAATGCCCGTCCCCCCAATCTACTCCATATTCCAAATAGGATTGCATCTTTTAGTTTGGCGCTTGTTCACCAACTTGCCCTGTGCACCAGAACGAGTAATCTAAAGTGAAACCTCGACTCCACGAGAGCTTCAACAGTATCGAATCAAAACGCAGAATCTCCACTCTTCCCACCGTCGATCCCCGCAATGCGAGAGATCGAGACTTTCCTCCCCCTCAAACAGACGCTTGCGCGCTGTGCCTCTTGTCGATCGTACATCCATCTCGTCTTGTCACTTGGCCATTTCCCACTTCCCTTGTTTCCCCGTGAGAACCCTATGCATCTAACCCCCTCTCCTCGCTGCAACCCTCCGGCCTCCGGCGCCTAAAGATAAGCTCCGGGAGACCTGCCACGAGGATTAACGGGACGATCTAACCTTGTTGTCTTCCGAACCAAGATATCCCTCTACCCGAGGTAGGGACTGTGCACTTAACACTTGAGCCATCTACTCAGTACATTTTCAAAGAAGAAAAAAAAAAAAAAGAAAAAACGGAAAATTCAGACGAGGGCAAACATCCTGCGCATGAGTCTCTCGATCGAGTCGATCTCCACCTACCGGCACCATAATCCACTCCGTTGCAGGGATTCAACTGCGCCATAGTGAAACATGGACGCTTCTTCGTCAACGTCAACGGCGGATCCTCCTCTGGCCCCCGCGCCCCCTCTTTTGATCCCTGTCAATGAGCGGGCCTTTCAGATATCACCTAGCAGAGGCTCGTCGTGGAGGGGGAGCGATTGGCAATTTTTCCGAGAGCTGTGCTCTGTTGCTCATGATCTTTTTGCACATGCCATGCATTCCCTGTCCAGATGACAGGGGTAAAGGGCCCCGTAACGACCAATCCTTAGACACCCTGCCCCCTACTAGCATTTGACTTCATGGTACCTCCGGCCGAAGCGTGATCGTCACTGTCTCTACCATTGACCCATTTTGGGGGCTTTTTGGGGCGTCGTACACAGACGCAGATCCTAGGACAAGCGCCATGCCAAGATGACGGTGGGCGCCGTGCGTCGATAATATGTACAACCTATACCTGACTCGACATCATGTTCTCATCGACTGCATCTTGCGTCGCCGAGGAATACCTAACACTATATGTCATCAAGAGACGAACTGGGGACAGGGATTTGTCCCGCATCGTCCACTCGTCTTGGCCGGACCCCCTCTTAGCCTCCTGCAAACTGTGCACAGCACATCCAACACTGCAGCCACTGGATAGCCCCCAATTTCATTCCACTTGTGACCCGCCGGGCTCTTTCTTCCGTCCTGCTTTTCTCGCGCTTGCAACTTGCCCGTTGGATGATCGTACTAGAGGCGCTGTTGACTGTGCCGGAAAAGAAAGGAACACGCATCCTCCTTCGTCCCAAGTGGCGGTCTTGGGACCACCGCCAGAGGGGTTGAACCATTCTATCGGGCTCTGGCCGTCTTTTCTCGCTGAGTGAGGTTGGACTTTTCCAACACCAACCCAACTTGCGAAGCATCTTCAGAAGATCTTTCCCGCTTTCTTCCCGAGCCTACAGACATGCGGCGGCTGGCTAGTCTTTCTTCATACACCTGTTTGCTTGATATAACTTCAACTGATGCGGGCATCTCGCCTGTTCTTTCATCCTTCCCGGCCGTTCTTCTTTTACCTCTAAATAAGACCCGTTTTTTCGGCAACTGACATCTCTGGTTCCCTGTCGAGGGAGTTTGATCGGTTTTGAGATGAACACCACATTGGGGAGTGATCCACCCTCCCTGTGATTCGCGAAAAAGACATTCTTTGTCCTTCTCCTTCCTGTTTTTAATTTCATCAGAAGGGGGTCTCGCCTCGCCTTGGGCTCCCTCCGAGCTCATTTGGGCTCTTCCGATGAAGAATCCTCTCAAAACAATGGCGAGCCTCATGAAAAAATTCAAGCGAAAGCGTAGACTTTCCTCTGAACTGCATTCCCGCTGGGGCGATCCTTCAATCAGCTATCCTACCCAAGGATCATGGAATCAGCAGAATCAGCCATCGAGACTTTTCTCAAATGTCCCCTCGGGATTACCTCATAGTCCACACCCCGAAGACCCACGACAATATACTCGTGTGTCGATAGACCAGAGCCAAAGTCAAAAGTCGAATAGCCCTGTCCCTCAATATACTCCCAATGACCCGAGACACGCCGATTCTGTTATCCCAAAGGGCTACTTTAACGAAAACATCCGGCACCGGGAAAAACGGCATGAATCGCCAGCTCGAGGGTTGGGGATTGGAGGGACACGGCATAATCTAGACGGACATAACGGCAATTCTTCAGTTATTGATGATGATTCTTGCGATGAAGACGACGACGATGATGAAGAACGAGACACCCTGGGCGACTCTGGAGGCAGAGCGGTATATCGCCATCATGCCTCTGAAACAGCAGGGACGTCATATCGAGACGACTACGATTCATATCCGGACCAAGCAGCCAAATCTCCTCCACTATCCGTTACCTCTCGCATGCGTCGCGTCAGTGCTCAAAGTTCAATGACAGAGCACTCTTCAATTCTTGGCCCGGCCAGCTCCAGAAGGACAAGCTATACTGCCGCATCCTCGGTCTCCGCACCCTCACTGCCTCCCGATACACCACGGTATGCAGTACACGCACACTTTGAGAAGCGAGCTGCTCCTCGCGCTAGGTATCGGGCTGAACCTGCGCCTACAGTGGGGATAGGCCAGGGTATGGTGCCTTCCTACGATGAACTCTATGGCTGAATGCCGCACCCGCCTTCGCACAAATTTACAAGACTTTGACTTATTATGGTGGAGGTTTCTTTTCTAGATATTGTTTTTCTATGCGGGAGGTAGTTCTGCTTTTACTCGTCGTTCCTTTCTTTCTTTCTGTTGGGGAGCCTTCACAGCCTCTTAGCTCTGAAGCGGCATTGTGCATTGCTACTCTCTGTTTAATTTCATTAATATTTACCCTGTGGACATGAATGTGACTACTTAGTATTTCCTGTACCTTTCACCTATAATGCTACAATCATTGGTCACACACACTAGCGCCGGGTCCCTCCGGTTTCCACCAAGGCTGTTTTCTGCTCGGACCTCGAGAGAATGAGTTCTTACTTGCATATAGACACCATATACTCCGGATGGAGTACGGAGTCCTATACGGAGGAAAGTATACAAAATAGTATATTCCAAAGGGAATGCTACCACAAAGAAAGAGGGGGAGACCGGGGTATTACCAAGCTAAACACCTCGAGGGTACATTTGAGAAATTGAGCCCAATGCCATCTGCAAACTTCGTAGTTTGTGACTCCGTTCGGAGTACTTTGTCCTTTCAGCCCCCACTGCCCCACCGCATCGACATCCAACATTTGATACTCCGTACGTCGTACTGTCGTTGTACCTTGCCAACGCTTCGTGCTTAGTTACTGCCGTTCGTCTAGAGGTCTCTTTGCGTCATGGAAGCTCTCCTCCGTCCAGATTCTCCATCTTGCCCAGCCACCAACGACTAGCGGCGGGGCTACAGCGAACACCCGTCCGTGCTGCAGCGTGCTGCAGTCCGAGTCACAATCACAATCGCCTAGTGCCAATCACATCGCCAACCCCATCACACTCGTCACGCACCAATGCAATCCACTACGACGATGGCTGGGCTTGCCTCGTCCATTCGATGGGACCACTCCTACCAGTCCACAGCCACTGGGCGAGCAGCTTTAAGCGCCGAAGTAGCAATGTGGGAGCGCCGACGCTGATTCGGCACACTTCGTCTCGCCCAGCACTAAGCTTGTTCACGCTGCAAGAGAGGAATCCTTCTCACTCTCTCCGCAGATAGATCCTCCGCTCCCTGTCGCGAATGGATTCTCGGGCGTTGGGCTCTCTCCACTCGATCATCCCACCGATTTGAGAAAGCAGCTTGACTGAAAAAAGAAAGCTTTCCCTCGCCTCCTACCTATTTCCCCCTGCGCCTTGAAACTGGATTTCTACCCACCTATTGCTCGAGTTTCCATCTCGTTTCTATGAGCGTATGATCGCCAACTTCTGCCGTTAGGCCCTTCAATCGCCCTCGTCTTCCGCGGCGGTCGCAGAAGTAGTGAAGCTGCTCGGGCTCTCGCCCCTTTCAGCCTCCTCAATATGCGTCGATCCGCGGAGTCAAGATCCTGGAGATCATTGACATCGTTGTTCGCGGTTGTCTATCTTGCCAATGTCTTCCCCGCAGTCTTTGGATTAAGGACTTCACCCGGCTCACCATGCGCTGATGTCTGTGGCAACACTTCCAACACCACATCGTCTGAAATTGCCTGTCTCGACTCTCAGTATAGCGAGAAAAAAGGACAGGCATTTGAGAAATGCGTTAGCTGTTTGCTCGAGAGTACCTATACCGACCGAACTAGTGGAGATACCGATGTGAATTGGGGACTTTGTATGTTGAGCTGCACTTGCATTTGTCGGTGATCGAGGAAAAAAAACTAATAGAAGATTACCAGACAATCTACGCTACACTGTATCGGAATGTGTTTTCGGCTATCCTGACTCATTTTCCAATATTTCCTCGCCCTGCCCTGTGTCTTGTGATCCGATCCGCCCTGCTGTTGAAGCCGACATCTCCAATCCCAGCTCTGAGAATTTTAATTCTTGGTGTGGGACATCCACATTCGCCGATAATGTAGTAAACTCATGCGAGTTCTGCTACAATTTGACTGCGACCCAAAATCAAAAACAGGTTTATCTAGCCAACTGTAAGTTTTTCTCGATTCAAATCGCACTAGGAGATTCTTGAAATATGCCGACGAATACTAACCACTGGTTATTCCATAGACCTCGAATCCATCCGTTACAACTGCCACTTTGAAACGATAACCGGAAGCGCATTTAATATCGCTCCATCCCGAATATTCACCTCAGTCCTCCTCCCGTCTAGCATGTCGCTCAGCACACCAGGCGCAGGTGGTTCCGGCGTGAATCTCCCTCTGGTAATAGCTCTCCCGATCATCGGATTCATCATAATTCTCATCGGTCTGGCTGTATGCTGTTTCTTCTTCATCCGATGGCGACGCAAGCGCACTCGTCGCGGTCGACACCAGAGCCATATGTGGGGTTCACCAGGACGAAACCAACAATCCTGGGCTGCAGAGGAGATGTATGCTGCAGGATTTGGAGGTGGTGTTAGCCACGGCCTGGGCTTTGTGGACACAGATGGTCGTGGACATGAAGTTGGGTATGGATATGACTATTCCGATCAGCCGTCGGCGAGTCAACCATTCCCGCAGCAATATGCTGATCATACGAGCTATTCGAATTATCCCAAGGCTGGCTTCGAGCATCAGATTAGCGAGGACATTCCTTTGCAATCTCCACCTATTCCACAACCTTATACTATGCAAGGTGGCTTGCAACAGTATGATCCAGATCAGAAGCGGCCGTTATAACTTTGAGAGACAGAGATGCTGGCCGCTGGCTGCTAGCGGGAATTAATCAATACCCTGACCATTCAGTGAATGGTTATGCTTGGAGGTGATATCTTGCCTGGATCTTTAATACCATGTATATATGGTCGATCTGGATGCATTAATGATTGGATTTGTGTTGGTGTTTCCCATGGCGTTCGTCTTGGTTTCCCATATATCCCAGGCATCGTGACTTTTGAGTATATAGCTCCAAGGCTCAAAAGCAGACATTTTTGACAATTTCTCTCATTGATCGGATCATATACGAGTAGACACATACTTATAGTATGAAAGGCGTAGCAAAATGAATCATGCTGTAAACTAAACGGACATCGAGGGGTAGTTCGGCGCCAATAGCCCTATTTATGCCCATCCGAGGAATCCTCGACACCCCCGCAAGATGCAGAAACCTCTGCAAAACAGCCCAATTCCTTAAAATAACATCAAATGCCACCATAGAGTTCACACATGATGGGACATCCCGTTTTGGTGCCGGCTTAAGAGGGTCTGAGGTGCTGAAGGCCCTTTCGTATTGGCGGGGCCAGTCTGGCTGCGTTTCAGCAAGCACCGCCAAGGATTTAGGGTCACTCTTTGGCGTTGGGTGATATTTATTTTTGGATATCTATATCTGGTTCAAATATTGCTTAATTAATATTCTATGCGCAAACAGTAAATGCCATAATTAGTGTTGACGTGAGCGAGTGTGGACAGCTGAGCACATACCATATGTATACTAACTACTCACCCCGAGGATGATGCAGCACCGTGAACATTGAATGTATTCTATGATAGGACCACATGCTTATTGTATTGGAGTCAGATCGACTTAATCCCAATCCTTGGTAATTTTATACCAGTCAATTTAGTATGAATGCCTGACTGCTCAAGGATCTCATTAATATATCTACCAGAGTAAAAACGTTGGATGTACTTACTGTAGTTGAATGGACCCACTTCAGCTTCTTCGATCTCTCCGCACTGCAAATCCACCTTTGCCTTTGTCCTTTCACTTCCCTCACTCCCCTCACTACCAACAGCCATGGCCACCCTTACCTCCGACCAAATAAAAGTCCTCGAGCAGTCTAGACAGCGACTAGCTCAACTAACTCGATCACTGGGCTCCTTAATCGCAAGTTTGAACCAAAGCGACCCGCTCCCACCCTGGTGCGCATCCCTCCCATTCTCACCCCATACCTACCAGGCCCGTACATAGCCTCTGATAACAAGAAAATAATAGGTCATCACTACAATCACAAGCAAGCATCATCTCAAGCAACTTAATCAGTGTCTCCGAACAACTCTCCGACCACCGCGATCTCCTCTCCACACTAGTAGCCTATCCAGGCCCTGAATATCCCGGCCGCACCCAAGCCAACACCCTCGAACAACTCCTCCGCACAAAACTCGACCCCCGAGTCGAAGACTGGGTCGAACGTGGCCGTGTAGCAGGAACCGAACACCCACCCGACGCATTCGCAACCACCAACCCCAGCCTCGCAGCCAAAGCGGCGCAAAAGCAATTGACAGAGACTGAACTTGCGGAACTTTGGGAATGGGCACCGATAGAAGCGAATGAAGAAGCGAGGAGGAGGAATTGGGGTGGGAACTTTACACTTGAGGAGCGAGAGATGGGCGTGCAGAATGTTATTACGGGGTTGAGGAGACAGTTGGAGGATGATGAGGGGGATGAAGATGAAGATGAGGATGGGGAGGAGGATGAGGGAGAGGATGAAATGGAGATTGTCGGGGTTCATCGCAAATCGGGTGGGAATGGGGTTGAGTTTGATATTGCGCCGCATCATGCTCATCCTGTTCAACCAGTTGTGCCATTGAGTGATATTTTGCGGTATATGACTACGGGTCGAATGGCCTAATCGCCCTCTCGCTCGCGAAATTTGCTGAACGGCGTGGGCGTCTTCGCATTGAGGGATATTTCGCATCTATCCTACGATTATACATGGCATACAGGACCAAAGGTGTGGGAGAATTGGTGGCTGGATCTGGCTCAGAGAGCCGAATGAATGGATTTCAAAGCATCATTAGGAGTATTAAACGGGTTTAAAAAAGCGCAGCCAATTGCAACTTGATATCCTTCTAACCTCGTCGTCGTGTAGTGGGGGTCTTGGAGCCCGGCTTGGGCGACACACCCGAACTTTGGGCAACAGGAGCCTTCTCAGCGGTCTTGCCACGCGCAGCCTTCTTCTGCGGCACAGGGCTATTCCAGTAGTATAGCATCTGGGTGGCAAGGATCACGTTGAGAGTGAAACCAGCAATGAACCCGTAGAGAATAAGCTTGTCGTCAACTTCTTGGAGGGTGGTAAAGATGCGGGAGAGAGAGCCAGCGAGATAGTTGAAGACCTAGTAGAGATTAAGAGTTAGTTCATATAATCACTTACTGCGGGAGGAGAGGTGGTGGGGGCTTTTTTATCATACCGCGAATGCGCTCAACTGGCCAGTTCCACCTTGGCTCCAAATAGTATAAATTTGAGGGGCCTTGCTAGCAACACCGAGAGCACCAGCACCAGCCTGCAAGTAGGACATCATTTGGGCGTCCACGAGATTCTGATCAAAGAGCAGAGCATAAACAGCGGCCGCGACAACAGCGACAAACGTGGCAGCCGCAGCAGATCGACCAGCAAAGGTCAGAACCAAAACACCAACAGCAACATCCTGGATCGCAATAAGAGCCGACTCGCCATATGTGCTGAATGGGAACTGATTGCGCACGCCGTAGGAGAGAGTAATAAGGAGACTGGCGGTTTCAAGGGCGTAGGAGATGAAGGAGACACCGGAGGAAGAGCGAGAGCTAATAAGCTTCAAGATTTGAGGGACCTTGACGACGGCACTGGCGCCGACAATAGCAATACCCAGCGCTTTGGAGATCGCGAGAGATGTGCAAGCCGGGTCCTTGGTAAGATCGAGATCAAGGAGCAGCGCACTGTGGCAAGGCGAACCGATGAGCGAGACAACCGCATCGTGGACAGGTTCGGGGATCACGTCGACGATAGGTCGGAGTATGGGCTGGAGGGGCTCCACTACCGTCTTTTGCAGGACGTCCATTTTGATGATGAATAAAGAATAGACCAGTAGGGGAGAAGCCGGAGAGAATGTAGGAAAGGAAAGAAGAGAAGAAGAAAAGAAGAAGTTGAACAGCGAGGGAACTTTGACTGTTGACATTCCAAGGTGGTCCGTGCACACACGCCCGGGGAAACTTCGACGCTTCCACTTTTCGTCTTCCTCAACTTTCCCACCGACGCGCGCGATGCTTCCTCTCCGGTCTGCACTCTTGAGGCTCGAGGCAGGGCCTCGGGAGGTGCTGCTTTGCTCAAGATGTTTGGGTAGACCAAAATCCCATCCGTCTAGCATGCGGCAGTTCTGGTCATCATCCCACCGACGTACCGGCATCGCGGAGAATCAGGCCTCTTCGCTCCTCCAAAAAACATATTTCTCAGGCAATCGTCTTTATGACAGTACTGGACTTAAAGGAGGGTTCATTTCGTCTTTTGCCTCACTCAGCTCCGACCACCCGACCCAATCTTCTACACATCAGCCCACCAGCCAGACCTCCGCAAGCCCAGCCGGTTCACCCGATACAGTGACTTCCGAGTCCATTGCGACACAAACAAATTCAGCTGAACTACCACATCGACGGAGGAAACGATTGAAGGAAGCAGGTCTTGAAAATGGAAAGGCAGAGCCCGTCATACCTCTCGATGCCTCTGCGCAATTGTCGAACTTCTCATCCGCCCTCCCCACCACCTCCCTCCGTCGAAAATTCGCAGCATATCTCGCCCTGACGAAGCCTCGACTATCTTTCCTAATCGTACTCACCACTACATCCGCCTACGGAATGTATCCGATCTCTTCTCTCCTTACCCTCGACCCAGCCATGACACCGCTTCCGACCCTTTCAACCTCGACCCTGACCTTCATATACCTGACAGCGGGCACATTCCTGTCATGTTGCAGCGCTAACACGCTGAATATGATGTTTGAGCCAAAATACGATGCATTGATGTCGCGCACACGCAATCGCCCTCTGGTTCGCGGATTGGTCTCGCCCCGCGGGGCACTGCTTTTTGCGGTAGCTACAGCTGTCACCGGTTTAGGCCTACTCTACATCGGAACCAACCCGACAACCACCGCTCTCTCTGCCGCCAATATTTTCCTGTATGCCTTCGTCTATACCCCGTTGAAACGAGTTCATGTGATCAACACCTGGGTGGGTGCTGTGGTTGGTGGTATTCCACCATTGATGGGCTGGGTTGCCGCAGCTGGTCAGACCGCGACAACTGGTCACGATACATGGCGCGATATGCTTTTCAGCGAAGAAAGTATCGGCGGATGGCTGCTTGGTGCTATTCTTTTTGCTTGGCAATTCCCTCACTTCAACGCTCTTTCCCATCTCATTCGTGATGAATACAAGGCTGCGGGCTATCGCATGTTGGCTTGGGTAAACCCTGCTCAGAATGCCCGTGTTGCTCTCCGCTATTCAGTATTGATGTTCCCCATCTCCATTGGACTCTGGTGGGTGAATGTTGTCGGCCACGGCTTCCTGGTTGGAAGTACCGTTGCTAATGGCTGGCTCGTTCGCGAGGCCTATGGCTTCTGGAAGCACCAGGGTGCTCAAGGAACTGCGCGTGGCCTTTTCTGGGCCAGCATCTGGCAACTCCCTATTCTTCTTGTTGGTGGTCTCGTAACCAAGAAGGGTTTGTGGGATGGTGTTTGGCGGAATATCTTCGGTCAACCCGAAGAAGAGGAGGATGAATATGTGTATTATGATGATGAAGAAGAGTCCTCTGCAACAGCAGTTGATGCTACTCACTCAGCAACCAGTCGTAAAGCTACCTTGCCTACTGCTTGAGTAGGCTTTGCGTGACATTGGTCTTTGTGTATCTTCTATCATTTACCTGTCTTTACCTTTCCTCTTTTTCTTTTTTCTTTCCATGGTCCTGTCTTATACAGCGGTTTGGGATGGCGTTTGAGTTCTCTTCTTGTATAACATGTTCATATCGAACCATTCTATAGATCATCTCAACAGATATCTCTTCGTATACCTTGAGGCTTGACAAAAACGGCAGTGAAATATCAATTGACTGCTACTAGAACACTTCATGATTGAATCCAACAGTTAAGGATGAAATTTCTCCTAAATCTGAGGTGCTAAGGCAATTTCGATGACATACATTCGTGCCATAAACTTGCTAGTCTTTAATGCACAAATTCAGAAATTGCTTCCCATGCTCGTATTCAGCAAAATCTGAAGCAAGAATACTTAACAATTCCTTTGTTTTTTATACTCGATCCAGAAACCTCATTCATTGCCTTCAGCACGCTCCTGGTATTCCTGGTTGGCGCCACGGCCTGCATCGCTAATATTGCCTTTGCGATTCCGAGGCCGTAGCCAAAAGAGACCTAGGCCTGATACTCCTAGACAAGAGGCAAGAATTAATCTGATACAATAGAACCGAGTTAGTGTTTCGCTGTGTGTTGAATGGGCAAATGACGCAGAGAAACCTACTGCCGTTGGCCACCTGGCTGCTTTTCTTGGGCTTTTTCGCTGACTGAGAAGTTCCTTGTAGTAGCCTTGAAAGGGGACAGGCGAAGGAAATGTCGCGAAGCCATAGATTGAAATTGACGCGGACTCAGTGTTCGAACAATCATCGCCATGGTGAATCTTTGCGGGTTTGCAAAGTGATATCAGGGAAGCCGTGTGAGATTAGCGAGTTAAAGGGATGACATGTGCTGATTGAGGCTCCAAAAAGTAATTAACTGAGAATATTATCCAAATAAGATGAAGAAATGGAATAAAGGTCCCCGGAAACAGATGTTTTGGTCTGTCGACAAGTTACGGCACTATGAGGTAAGAAAACTTCGCCACGTCTGGAAACTTGAATAGATTGACTTCCTGTCTCATGACCTAAAGACTATTCACCGATAGCAAGATAGTCAATTTCACATTTAATTACGAAGTCTTAAACTTGAATTCTTCACCTATGAAACATCAAAGTCTTATGTGAATCATGCATTACCTCCGCGGAATCTACCGAGCAACTTGCAAGAACAATTCCTGCAATCATTTGCTTCCATCACTTTACAAGCCGTCAAGTCATCTTCCTGTTAGAACAACTATTCCGAATTTACGATACTCATCTACTGGGTATGGTGATGATTCTGTCGACTCGCATGGGAAGGACCCCGCCGCTCAAGGAGTGAGCCCCCGAACACGAGAGCTCGAGCATCCTGGACCAGAGCAAAATAGTTCGAGTTCACGGGCTTCACCTCAGTCTAAGGGGTCTAAGAGCCAGAGTGGTGGTGGGAAACAGGGAATTTCTGGATCGGACAATGAGGATCGTAAGAAATCGAAGACCCGTGCCAAGTAGCTACCAGTTTATGAAGATGGAAGAGCAACTTCAAGCTCCTCGATATCCTGCGCAGTACCAGCGAAATGATATAACGAAACCTGTTAAAATGCAATTAAATTGCCATTTCCAGTGGGAAAATGCTTTCCATGGCTACTTCGGGGCTCAAAGTCATCTTGAGCCTACGAACGTCATCTCTGTGTCATTGTCCAATTTTCATTTTTGAACATATATTAACATCAAATTTCTTAATTTCTTAATTTAAGAACTATTGAGAAGATCAAATACTGGCATCCTATACTAGACAATCTTTTACAAGTTGATTACCATGTCAGATTATCCAAGTCACGGCGGCTCTAGCAGCCATAAGGCTACTCAAACAGGTACAACTCACTTCACACATACTGTGACCTCTCGCACTAAAGGCACTGCCCGCATATCTCGCTGACACAATCAAAGCTCAGTACCGGGATCAGAAATCTGGAAATGAGGGGTCCAATAAGTCACAAAGTTCTGGCAACACTTACACCGGCAACTCGCCTGAACAAAGATTTGAGCCAACACAGAACGGTGACCGCCGCGAAAATATTGCTGCAAGCACTCGCTTCATGCCTCAATCAGGAAAGCCAGCCAAAATTTATGATAGCTACGAAGAAAATGTTGAGCATCGGGGTGATCATTCCAATAGTGGCGAGGATCACCCCCGTGAAGATATTGCGGCAAGTGAGCGGTTTATGCCACAGGCTGGGAAACATACCAAGACCAGTTCACTTTGATATGCAAATTGAAGGGGCTTGATTCAAAATATGATTTGTTAAGTTAAATCAAATATGATATAAGATGTGATTATTAGCTTTTTATATACACTGACAAGTGGTACTTGTTACTGGTCAGCATAGTCGCGTCAAAATTATTGATCGTGGGATCGTGTGCCACACGATCAGTGTAAATTGGTTACGCTGCTACCATAATGCGACAAAAAATGATCTTTTGATGTAGTTACAAAATTTGCATTTTCTATCAATCGTGTCTGAGTAATCATAATGTGACCTCCATTCACTAGAGACTGATCATCTTTTCAACCAGACTCATTATCCTAATTTTCTCCTGGGACAGAGCATCCCGAAATTCGCTTGCAAAGGTCCAAAAGCTCTTCTTGCTTGTCCAAGACTTCAGATCCCGAGTGAGGTGAAGTTTCACCCCCTTGAGTGACGAAGGAACCACTCTTTACTTGGGATAGGGTGTTTTCTCCGCTGGCCCATCCGGCAAGGGCTTTTGCAGATGAGCTTACGCTTCCTGGCGCGGCCATGCCTCCCATTTTGGTTCTCACCCAACCAGGGTGCATGCTGATAACTTGAATATCATCCCATCTTCTGGCAAATGCCTTGGCGAGCATGACATCATGAAGTTTGCTGTTTCCATAAGAGTGTGACTGCTCCGCGTTACGGAGTGATTCATCTCCACCCCAGTGGCTATCGGAGCTCATGAAGAGAAGTCGTGTTGTTGGTTTGTCCATGAGACATGTGAGGATATAGGGTGCTAGTGTGTTGACTGCGAATACTGCTGAAATATTGTCCGATGTTGTCTCTTTTGACGATGTCGACCCATACCCAATGCCTGCATTATGGACAATAGCGTCGAATGGTCCTGCGGCATTGGCATCTCCGGCAAGCTTTTTGGTTTCTGCGATAGATTTCAAGTCTCCCACCAGAACTCCTTTGGCATTTGGTAAGGCCTTTTGGGCGGATGCCGCTCGATCTGCGTTGCGAGCATGAAGTGTGACTTCGTGACCCTGATCAATAAGAAGTTTGGCAGCTGCTTGACCGATACCGTCGGTAGAACCGGTAATAAAGATGCGAACCATTTTCATGGAGCAATGCAGTAATAGATGATTTGGAAGAAGTTGAAGAAGTTGAAGAAGAGAGAATCTTTGAGCCTCCCTTTTTAACATCCAACATGTTTTCAGGCATGTCACTGAGGAGATGATATCATCGGATGCTGACCGGACTTAAGAGATCCAGTTACGTCACTCGTGCTGCTGGTAGGAGACATTATCAGATTTTACAAAATGAAAGAATCCCATGAGTCGAGGATTCTTTTGAATATCAAAAAGGTGACAGATACGCATACTTCCAATTTGGAACGCCGACGCCGCCTGGTACGTTCATTCGTGTGGGGTACTAAGCATATCGCGAAACCCTTTAGCCGGGGTCGGATTGAGACATTCCGAAAGTCAACCCCGCGTTTAGAAATTGGGAAGATAGCAATAAAAGACGAAATATGATTGGCTGAAAATTTCCAATTACGGGAAGTCGGCTTCTGGAATGGACCCCTCTTAACCAATAGGAACATTCGCTCCCGGGAAGTCCTGACGCATGATCAATCCAAATTAGCTGATTGAATAGCGAGCAGATACAAAAGCAAGAGTAACCCTAGACAAAACAATTGAGTGGATCCTTCATCATTTCGAGAGGAAAAGAAAGCACCCCGCATAACAATTGAATCATGGGTTGCTCGACAGGGAAGTCTTGTGAAGGCTGTTCATGCAGCAACGACGCCACTACCACACAGCCAATCCAAATTGAAGATTGCATCAATGAGCTCAATGCACTGAAAAGACGTAACCAAGAGCTCGAGACAAGACTCGGGCTTGAAAAGAAGAATGGTGCACCGAATATAATCCGTCAACCAGGTCGGACTCTGCGATCATCCGCTTGGTTCGACTGTCGCAGCAATCCAGGCATGACAGCAATTTACATGGAGCGGTATTTCAATTTCGGCATTACCCGCGAAGAGTTGATGTCAGGCAAACCCATGATCGGAATTGCACAAACTGGATCTGACATCGCGCCTTGTAATCGCCATCATCTTGAGCTTTCAAAACGTGTGCGAGAAGGAATTCGAACTGCTGGTGGTATTGCTTTCGAGTTTCCGACTCATCCAATTCAAGAAACATCACGACGTCCTACCGCTACTCTTGATCGTAACCTCGCTTATTTGAGTATGGTCGAGATCTTGACCAGCTACTTCCTTGATGGTGTGGTTCTTCTGACAGGATGCGACAAGACGACACCCGCTTGCTTGATGGCTGCGGCTACTGTGGTAAGTACTGCCATTTCGAAATATCGGCAATAAATACTAACCGGAGAGCACAGAATATACCAGCTATCTGTATGAATGTTGGCCCAATGCTTAATGGATACGACAAATCGACCTTGGTTGGCTCTGGAGCCGTCCTTTGGAAGGGAAGAGAGATGTACGCAGCTGGTGATATTGACGAGCACGAGTTTATGGACTATATTTCGCGAAGGTATGTCTTCAATCAGAACCTGCTGTCATGGAGAAGCCACTAACGTCGATTAGCACACCTTCAGTGGGTCACTGCAACACAATGGGGACCGCGTCCACCATGAATGCCTTGGCCGAAGCCTTGGGCATGGCTCTTCCAGGCTCTGCTGCTATTCCTGCCGCATATCGTCACAGAGCTCAATGCGCATACGAAACCGGAAAGCAGATTGTTGAAATGGTTGAGGCCGATCGCAAACCGAGCGACATATTGACCAGAGAGGCATTTGAGAACGCAATCCTTGCAAATGCAGCGATTGGTGGAAGTACAAATGCCCCAATTCACTTGAGTGCTATTGCGCAGCACGCCGGAATTGAGCTTTCAAATGATGACTGGGATACAATTGGATCAAAAATTCCTCTGCTGTTGAATATGCAACCATCAGGGGAGTACCTTGGAGAGGAATACTTCCGCGCCGGTGGTCTTCCGGCAATTATGGCAGAGCTCTTCGACCAAGGGAAGATACACGAGAATGCTCTCACTTGCAATGGAAAGACGATGGGTGAAAATGTGCGCGGAAAGCATTCCTGGGATCGTCGCATCATCCGACCTTATGACGATCCATTGATGAAGGATGCAGGCTTTATCAATCTTAAGGGTACTTTGTTCGATTCTGCTATTATGAAAACCTGCGTTATTTCGCCCGCGTTCCGAGAGCGATATCTATCGAATCCAGACGACCCCGAGGCCTTTGAAGGACCTGTGGTTGTTTTTGACGGACCTGAAGATTACGAGGAACGTCTCGAGCACTTACCGGAGATTACCGATCAGACAATCCTTGTCATGCGTGGTGTTGGGCCATTAGGATATCCTGGCGCAGCAGAAGTTGTTAACATGCACCCCCCAAGCAAGCTGATCAAGCAAGGTCTTGATGGCCTGTTTTGCATCGGAGATGGAAGACAGTCAGGAACCTCAGCCTCTCCATCTATCCTGAATGCTAGTCCTGAAGCAGCTGCAGGAGGAAACCTAGCCCTTCTGAAGAACGGCGACCGACTTCGCATTGATCTTCGCAAGCGACGAGTTGACATTCTTATCACTGATGAGGAGTTGAAGCAACGCCGGGAAATGCTGACCGAGGGATATCCTATTGTTCCAAGTGGCACTCCCTGGCAAGATATTTTCCGCCGAGAGACAGAACAATTGTCCAACGGTATGGTGCTGAAGAATGCTGTACAATTCCAGCGTCTGGCCCAAAGAGAACTTGCGCCTAGACATAACCACTGAGCAGTTCTCCAAGGGTTGGAGTTTTGCTTGGCATGATCTCTATGTAATAGTAGATACCTCTCATAGATGATACCAGTTCTGAGAAACGAATTTTATTTTATCAGCTTCCATGTAAAATTAATTCAAGCTGTATTAGAGGCTCCAACAGTACTATTATTTTTCACAATATGAATTGATTATGTATTTAGCCAATACTGTTTTGTAGCTGAAGGCTTGAGGTGCCCTAAGGCATTTACTATTTTTCAACACTTAGTAACTTTCTGCTCGCTTGATCTGAAGTGTTCCACAATTAACTCCAGTATATCCATAATGATGTCAAGCCGAGGTGTTCGGAAAGTCATCTCCCGGAATCCACGACCTACCCCCACACATGTTAGAAGCAGATATGGGAGCTGAACAATTTGCCAGAGCAATATTTCTAATTAAATAAACCTCGTTGGCATTGGAAGATCATCTTGATCCCAGACAAAATCAAACTTTAGTTTCGGATATCGCTGTCCTTCGTTCTCAAGGCTATCCCGCCAATTTTCTCTTCTCGTCGACATGGGGAAGCGTATTATCGTCACAGGTGGCTCCGGCAAAGCCGGTCAGCATATCATCAGATATCTGCTTCAGCAAGGGCACGATGTCCTCAATCTGGATCTGGTGACTCTTCCAGCAGAATTCTCCGACCGGGTTCATACCATGATCGTCGACTTAGCAGACAGCGGACAAGTATACTGCGCTCTGAGCTCCCATTTCCACCTCACCGAGCCTTTCAGAGAACCAGTGAATTTGATGCCAGATGCAGTCATACACATGGCTGGTTACTCACGAAATATGATTGCTCCGGACAACGAAACATTCCGCAGCAACACAATGTCGACCTATAACGTCATCGAAGCAGCATGCAAACTGAACATTCAAAAGATCATAATTGCCAGCTCAATCACTGTGTACGGAGTCAGCTATGCTGAGGGCGATGTCGATTTTCCTTCTTTCCCAGTTGACGAGGAAGTCGACGCCAATCCCATGGATACATACGCTATCGCGAAGGTATGCGGAGAACGCGTGGCGCGTGGCTTTGCCCGTCGTTTCCAGCGAGATATCTACGTGCTACGTATTGGCCGAATCGTAGCTCCTGAGGAGTATAAAGAGCCAATGTTCGACAGCTATGTCAAGGAGCCAGAGAAATGGGCTGTTCATGCCTGGGCATACACCGATGCACGCGACTTAGGGAAGATGTGCGATTTGGCGGTGCATAAAGATGGTCTCGGGTTCCAAATATTCAATGCTGTGAACGATGAAATTACCAACTACGCTTCGTCTACTGCAGAATTCGTAGCGAAGATCTCGCCAAATTCTCCGTTGACACGAGAAATGGGCCAACGGGAGGCACCAGTAACAAACAGAAAGATGAAGGAATTACTTGGATTTAGGCAGGATCACCCATGGCAAAAGTACTATGAAAATTAGAATAGATGTTTGATAAATACAGGAGACAAAAAGATTTTTCATTGTGAACACCGATTCATGATAGGAAATCTGCGGTGCAAGGAGAGGCTACGATCATACCAGTAGTAACTAAGAACCTCCCGAAGGATCCTGCTAGCTATAATTGTTATAGCTTGAAACTTGGTTTGGTATTCTGGTAACTCAGCATTTCATCTGAAGGCTAAGTATACAGAACCGCCCATGTTCGCCTTCCATGTTGAAGACACAGAAAGGTTCTTTCGAACCCTAATCACATGAAGAAGAAAGTAAACAGGTTTTGTACGAATTCGTAATAATACTAGTCCCCTTTCATGAATTGTGAGATAGATACTTTTATCCCGGCCATATAAGATGCCCAGTGTGATGAAACGCCCGCCAAGTACCTGCACATTCGAGCACCATCAATCCCAATCCACATATGAAATGTCGCCTCAGAGCAGCAGAAGGAATGATCATTTGATTCCTTATTTGATCGCTTTTTTCAAAAAATAAATAAACATAACAGAGTGCTAAATTGACGAATTAAAAGACAACAAGCGGGACTGAAAATTCCGCTTTTTACTACTAATCTACATAGGCTGGAATATTAGCCTGAGGAGCGTTAAAGCGGATAATGAGGCTCCGTATTAGGTCCAGATCTTGGAAAGCCTAACAGGATTAATGAAGTACTCAATCAGCTTAGACCACGATAGCACTGTCGTCATATACTAGGACAATGCACGTTGTGCAGCTATATCACAGTTCTGGCCAATCTAGGAATAATGTTTGCCACACTCTATACTTAGAGATTAGTCAACCCGGGTTGGGCACCCTTGCGTCTATACACTATTTCGTTTTATAATGCGGGGTAGCTAGGAAGAAGATAAATGTTTCATCGAATTTCGCAAGATGATTCAAACAAGCCATTGCCATGAAGTGGTGCGAGCCCTGCGATCGGTCGTTTGGTAGCCAGGATGCCCTCGATCAGCATCGCCGCGACTCACCAGCGCATGCTCCATCCTACGATTGCGAGCCCTGCAATCGGTCGTTTGGTAGTCAAGATGCCCTCGATCAGCATCGCCGCGACTCACCAGCGCATGCTCCATCCTACGATTGCAAGCCCTGCGATCGGTCGTTTGGTAGCCAGGATGCCCTCGATCAGCATCGCCGCGACTCACTAGCGCATGCTCCATCCTACGATTGCGAGCCCTGCAATCGGTCGTTTGGTAGCCAGGATGCCCTCGATCAGCATCTTCGCGACTCATCCGCACATTTCCAGCTACCTAGAACTCCTCTGAATAGATTTTTTCAATCATTCAATGGCTTTATATATGATCCCACCTTACCGCCAACTGAATCGTACTCGTCTTTACAAAGGTTCTTTGGCTGGCACAGAGGCGAAGAGGAATCTAATCAAGCTTGGCAAAAATTCCAAGAAGCTCTTCATCAGGAGTTCAAACTATGGTTTGGAGCAGAGGATGACCTTGCCGCTTGGCATTCACTTTGCCGCGCGGTGAAGATCGAACCCTTACCAAGCACTTGTCATGGCTGCGAAAAGGTACAGTAGTAAAAATCAACAAATGATCCTACGACATACTGTTAATGCTGACCTTTAGGCTGTGCGGGGTATATACGTCAACATTGTTGACTTGATTGACTGGGCTCGCGGTGGGGAACAGCACCGGAATATACGGCTCTTCCATAGCTTAGAAGAACTGCGTGATTATACCAGGGCAACCCGTAGAATCTTCCGCAATAATCTTGACGAGACTGGAACTGGCAACGTGGTCCTTAGGCATCTGCTTCGATTTATATTTCGAGGGAATTAGAGATTTGCTGCTACGGGGCTTTCATATTGATTAACAGGGGTAATATTTTGATTTAAATGTAACATGATATTACATGTTTCCATGGTCGGCCGTTCGCCTTGCGTCGGTTTTCTTCAAGAAAGTTTATTATACTGAGAAAGCCTGAAGTAATATATACCGTAGAAAATCGTCTTATAAAGGTAGATGTCGGAGATAATGAATTATAAACGGACATAGTACTTATATATACCCCAATTTTTACAGCCGCGACGCTTTCGTAGTAACAGGCTGAATATGACGAGGCTACCCCGTATGAGCAAGAAGCCAAACATTGAATTCACACTCTTACCCAGGCAAATTGCCCGAAAAAAAGCAAAACGGGTGTGCCTTACAAATCTACTGGCAAAAGAATGCAAATACCTCGATAAAAACCACCGACATCACTATGCATTATCATGCAAATATCCAATTGGTGCCCAGCTCGCTTGTACCAGGAACATGGCTAGGATCGATCCATGAGTAGATTCTATTCAGTTTCCCGAATGCCAATAGCGAATAGTAGAACAGCCAAGAGCAGCTCTAAGGGGCCAAACCATAAAGTGATGAACTCTGCCATAAGTGGCTTTAGCAGCCAAGGCTGGGCAGCTTGGCATCTCTCGTGGTTGTATCAAGTCGACCGATTTTTAGCAGACCTGTATGCATTTCTCGGCGCTGAAGACTTGGCAATTAAGGGGCTGAAAGCTTTCCACCCCGCAAGAAGAAGTAAAACAGCAGGGAAGTTTGAAAAAGGGCCGATAGCTGATGATCCTCAAGCCACTTCTCTTCCTGATTGATGGTTCCTAGTCAGCCTTGTTTTAGCTGACGGTGCATCCTTTCTAAATCTGGGTCAATACGAGAACTTGCAGTAAATCTTTCTACGTAGGCAACTAAGAGTATTTGCCCTGTCGAGTTTCCTTCGTTGAGCCAGGCGGAATTCCAAGTTCAATTGAGGCTGCCATTGTCTGGATGTTGATCGGTCCAGGTATGGTTTCAGAAGGCACACACGAGATATTCATGTGTTGCACTGTCTCAATACTAACACACTAGATTGAAAGACATTGGAAAGTAATAATCTGACCGATTGAAGAATAACGTCACTGTATCTTAAGTTAGAATTGAGACGAGAAGGGATTGATGCTAATATGGGCATATTGAGATCTCCTCGACGGAATTTCGGCTTTTGTTTCATTTACGCCCGAAGTATTCATACAGCAGATGACCATTTACCTAAAAGAAAACAAGGATCATAGAAGCATCTATCTCGCCGGAGTTTTGGACCCAAATATTAATGACCGTACTATCGTAGTCACTGAAGTAATCCCGCTTTGGGACCTTGGCTGTTACCCAAGAAGAAAATCGCCCCTATTCCAAGACTTGGTAGTCTTCTAATGCTGATGGATCTGTCTATATAAGGGTAACAGGAGCTCCCGGATAACTGGAAATCATCAACAACTTGTTGAAACCAACATCAAACCAAAAACCATCCTCTATTGAAATCGTGAGCTATCCATTCGCTGTTTATCATCATGCTTTCTCAACTTTCCAAGCTCGGCCTTCTCCTGGCCTGTCCCAGTATTGTCCAAGCTGCCTGTACCCTCCACAATAAAATGGACAAGCCCGAAACACATCAAGACGAGCGAGGAGAGCTCTGCAGAACCACAGGCGACGACACCTGGACAATGGGCATGCGTGTCAGCGAACTTGTTGTCCCTACATTTGATGCAGACAACATGTGGGCCGGTCATGTCGGAAACAAGGAATTCATTCTATACGACCACAACTGTATCCCACAGGGAGTTTATGCCCCAGAAGGCAATGACTGCGGTGTTCCATATGTCATTGATGATATGGAGAAGTTGCCTTATGTTATCACTATCAAATCGGTCAACTTTGGTGCAACTAAGAGTGGGGCTTACTTTAGATTCTCCTATGCCAATGGAGACTACATGATTAGAGAGAATGGGGCCATCTGTGATGATATGAATAGTGGATTGAGGGTGGAAGTTGGATGCCGTGCTGCTTTCCCTGTTCAAGGCGAGCCTGAGTAGATCGGTGAGAACCATGTACAGGCTTAAGATTGCATTGAGAAAGAAACCTGTGTGAATTTCCTCTCCGCTGAATACAACTGTGCGAGTCCTGCAGCGACTAGTGTGTTTTTAAGCTGGGGTTGTCTTACGTATCTGAAATTTTGAGTCGCTTTTCGAATATGAACATAAAATCCTGCTATTGTACAATCCCCCAAGAATCCCATTTAAGAAACGTAACGTTGGGTGTCAAACCCCTAAATTCCAACCGGATGCATAAGATAATCCAACTCCCCATCAAATCGAAATCCTTGAGCAATTGCCTCAAGATCAAGATCTGATAATCCCCAATTTATCTGCGAATTGAGCTCTATCTCTTGATCCACTATGCCTGATGTACTATCCAGGGTCTGAGCTGGCCCGTTATTGACGAGGGGATCTCGAGATGCAATCTCCGCAAGAGGGTTAATTTGCCCGTCTTCTTCAGCGGTACCGATGCCCAAATAATCACATAGCCTTTCCAGACTGTCTTTGGCCTTTCCCGCCGCTCCGTAAAGAGGTTGATGCTCTTTTAACACATTCTGACAGAGGACGAGAGATTGAAAGGAGCTTGAGGTTCTTCCCTTCTGAGCCACTATGCGTGCATGAATAGTTGCGCTGATAAATGTTGCGTATGAGAGCATGTAAGGCGCTGAGCTGATTGAAAAGTGCTGAGAATAGTCGCGAAGTATTTGAACGATCTGATTAGCAGCAGCTGTGCAGGTATTGATTGATTCAAATGCGGCAGTCGGATTATTCGGGCGTTCGTTATTCCCAGTAAACAAAGGACGTTTAGACAGAATTATCAAAACGTTGAAGAGGGCTCTGGAGTTCTCGTCAATAAAGCGATATCTAAGGAGCCGTGGAAACACATACAGAAGACAAAATGATTGGGGTAGAATTGTAGCTTGAGAAGGATGGCAGAGATAATCAAGTTGTGGAGGGAGGTTTTGACGCCATCTCTTCAACTCAGAATTGATTTTCTCGGATATCTCTTCACTTTGTCCGCGCATCATCTGCGCGGATTCAGAATACAGCTCGCACAAGATACGATCGATGATAACGGAAAGTTCACACAGCTTTGTGAGCAATGACACATTCAATGATGGTATCGCTGGCGAAGGTAATGATTGCTTATAAGTGATAGCCTGGAAGGGTTCAAGCTCATCGTACTCATCAAGGAATTTCAAAGATGCCTTGATGTTATTATGGCGAAGAAGTGGTGGCCGACCTTGCAGAAGACATTGGATTTTATCAATGGCTGGTTTCAGATATTAGCAAGGTCGATTCGAAACTGTGTTAAAGTTGGCTGTCTCACAATATGCACCCCATAAAACCCTCTTCCGAATTTCAAGTTCCTCTGCAGACATATTCTCATCTGAAGAAGCAACATGCAAACCCAGATCAATCATCATATTAAAAGCATTTCCTGCATATAGCCAAGACAGGCTTCGTTCATCGCAGCGTGAGAAAAGAGAGTTAGACATGATGAGTAAGGCTTGAATAGTTGTGACTTTGCTTTTGTCAAAGTTATCTCGCAAAAGATCCGTGAATCGTTGTCTGAAGCTCCATCCGGCAGTCGTTACATCGTCAGGGTTTGAACGAATTTCCTTTCGCGGACAATGTTTTGAAATTGTGAAAAATATGGCGTTAAGCAAAAGTTTGGAAAAGTATGGACCTCCACAAGCCATGTCGCGCATGAAAACCGGTCGGTATATAATTTGAGCCGTATATAACTGCCGACTCCAGTATATCGAGAGAAGATGCATGCCGATTTCAGGATCCAGCCCGTCGAAGTCTAGCTTCCCGGCAGCAAGATTCAAAGGTTCTAGTTGTCCTGCAATATTTCCTTAGAAAAATTTCGCTCGCACAGGGATTGAGAGCACCAACGCTGTCTTGCAGTTTGCACAAAAAGTAAATTCTTTGCCCAATCCTCGCTAGCTGGGTCATTTGGCAAGTCGACATTCCCCACACCATGATTAGATCGGATCGTATCGTCGTAAGCCGTACTTGTAGGACCATGATACAACGAAGCGGCTCTTCGATTGTTGTGATCGCTGTCGGGTAACTCTGGATGAGAGTTACTTCTGATTGAATCACTGCCTTGAGGCGTGGACACGGCTACCGGGCCATGTCCAGGGCTGATTGGACTGAGAGAGCTTGTTGGTTGGGACAGAAACGATTCCTCGGCCCCGTCCAGCCGGCTTTGTCGCAGTCTTGCATTTTCGAGCTCTAATTGCGCAATTCGATGGTTTGTTGGCCTTGGATGAATAGTTAGATAGAATAGATCATAAATTTTAATAAATAATGTGGTGCAAATAACCTTGGTTTATGTCGAGCAGCCCCGAATTGACAGTCGAAACCTTTTGACGCGCAGTTCCCACAGGTCGGTCGCTGAGCATCACATTTCAACTGTTCGTGTTTGAGTTAGCCTCTTTCCATATAATGAAGCATGGGAGTATAATAGTAAGTAGACCAACCTTTTTTTGACGACAGAAGAGGCATGCAGCTGCCGCGCGGGTGCGTCGGATGGGCATCGTTGGTGTCCCTTGCTTTGGCGAGTTCGCGCGTCAATGTGGTCTTGGTTGGAACGGTGGCCCCATCTCCACTGTCAGTACTTGGGCCTGGGATCTATAGTCTAGTGGAGGTCCAGCAGGCCTTGAAAATAGTAAGAGCCTTAGTTATTGTTCCCCGCGTTTTAACTTGAATGTTCGCGATGTTCAACATTTCCGCGGGGGTTGATTGGGCTTGGACGAGGGCGGTGGGTCTAACTTGAACCCAGCAAACACTCCGAACCACCTTGACTCTTCCTTGCGAATAGTCAAACTTTGAATACATGGTATTCGTTATGGATACCAATAGTACTACACTGCTACTAGACTACTAGTGTGGTTGGGTAATTATTATTTAGAGAATAGATATCTCGGAGAGTGAGAGGGTATCTTGATTGAATATGATACAAATATGGTACAGGATTTATAGACACCAAGGAGGAATATAGTATAGACCACGCAAAATCTACTGCCTCAGCCGCAAGTGATATGTCTCCAATGCTTGCTCAGTAATAGGACTCGGCGCTCTAACCATAGCATCATCACCTCCCTTCCCAGTCTTGGGGAAGGCAATGACATCTCGCACAGACTCTTTACCCAACATAACAGCAACCAGACGGTCAAATCCAAGCGCGAGACCAGCATGCGGTGGACATCCAGCCCGAAGCGCATCAAGAAGGTGTGAAAAGTCAGCCAATCGCTCAGCGGGCATCTTTAAAATATCACGAAGAATGAACTCTTGCACCGCAGCATCGTGAATACGTCGACTACCTCCACCAAGCTCGACACCATTCACGACAAGGTCGTAATGATCTGCAACGGCTTGTGTTGGGTCGGTCATAAGCATGTCAACGTCAGAAGCGGTTTTGGGCGCCGTGAATGGGTGGTGAGTAGAGGAGATTCCTGCCGCGCCGCCTTGTCCGGGCTCGGTGTCGGATGAAGGTGAGAAAAGTGGGAAGTCTACGACCCACATGAAGTCAAAGCCTGTTGGAGCAGGCTTGAAGCCGGTTGATACGGCGTAGGCGTGTAGAGCTCGTCGCAAATCACCAATTTGTGTTGAGCCACCGGAGAAAGGGGCGCGTGGACGAGCTTGTAGGATGATCAAGTCGCCGTGGTCGGGTTCCAAAACTTCTTCGACTTGTTCAGCGGCTTCAAATCCAAAGGGTTGGAGACCACAGAGGGGCTGCCTTCCGTTATAAACAAATACTCCTGGCGCTCCATCGGGGTTATTGTTGAATGGGGCTCCTGCCGGAGAGTCAAGGAAATCGGAAATAAACTTGTGTGTTTCTTGGGGATCGTTATCGTTGGCTTCGACTCTGAAAGCTTCAACTATAGGGTCATTCAAGTCGGAGATCTTGTCAACCAGATCAACCGGTAGAAGATGATCGATGCGCATAATTTCCATGCCATAACGTGTGTCCGGCTTATCGGAACCGTACTTAGCCATAACCTCTTGATATGAGACCTTCTTGAACGGGCCTTCGGGCGCAGGATCCTTCATCAAGTTAGACCACAAACGGCGGATGACGCCTTCAATAGTGCGCATAACATCCTCTCCAGTTGCGAACGACATTTCCATATCAAGCTGCGTAAACTCAGGCTGTCTATCTGCCCGAAGATCCTCATCACGGAAGCAACGAGCAAATTGGTAGTATCGCGGAATACCACTGGCCATGAGAATCTGTTTATACTGCTGGGGACTTTGCGGTAAGGCATAAGCCAAGCCAGGACGACGAGTTGGAACCAGGAATTCGCGAGCGCCCTCCGGTGTTGATTTAAATAGCACGGGTGTCTCGATCTCCACAAATCGATCATTGCCTTCATCTAGCTCTTTCTTGCAGATATTGCGGGCCTCCGCACGGAACGCCAATGCGTCTCGTAGCGCTGCATCGGAACGGAGCTGTAGGTATCGTTGTTCTGGCGCGAATACAGTCTCCGAAGTCATGATGAGGTCCTTTGGAAAATCATTCAGCGGGTGAATTTCTTCCAACGCGATCTCCCACATATCCTCGGGCGCTTGTTCACTTGTATCCGATGCCTTTTGCTTCTTCCTTTGCGCCGTGCCTCTCACTGCAACGGGACTATGGGTATTGAGGCTCTTAAGTTGTTCAAAGGCATCGTTCTTGGCGAACGCAACTACTTGCAAGCTGTGCTTCATTGTAGGATCGGTCAAACGAACGAAAGATAGCTTCTTGGAGAGATCTGCTCTTTGTCCCAGGTAGCCATGGAGGACGACTTCGGTATTCGGTTGAGCTTGGGATAGGAAGGACTCGAAATCGTGGGTGGCCGGCGGGAATTCAACTGCACAAGGAGTAAAATATAAGCAATTGAAAACACTCAGCACTCAAGAATATCCATACCAGCCTTCTTATAAGTCTGCAGGAAAGCAGGTAGCTCGGGTGTAGCGGATTCGCGGAGACAAGCTGGGCGATGAAAGCGCCGCAACGCCGAATTCGCGGGCCTCCATGGCGTTAACCGTGAACTGCGGACAGTATGCGAGAGCAGCAAACTCGAGCGAAGCCGCACACCAGCACCGAGCATCCTCGCTGTAAATAATTACCGCGATCAAAGAGTGTTGAGGGGAATTGCAGCTGTGATTGAAGGAGAAGAAAGAAGAAGATCGGCCGATGCCTCCAGCCCGTCCGAAAGGAGACTAGCGCGGCCCGCATAAAACGCGCCCGCCTTCTTTTTTTTTTTCTTTTCTTCTTCTTCATCCTTCCAAGTTTTATACTCGTGAGTGCAACTGCTCCCCCCTGATTAATTGAATCAAGAGAGGAATATTCAGCTAACTGGTTACAGATGATGAAAGCTTAGTGTGTTCCATATGATCAATCTCTCCTCTCTGAAACGGGCGGCTCTCCCTTTTCGGAGGGCTTAAGGGCTTCTCGATTCGAGGGTGAGGGAGAGTGATATAGGCGTTCGGCACACCACCTTGTTAAACTATCGGACGCTACATGCATCTCTGACCCTTTTTATAATCTTGGCTGGTGTCATTCCACGAGTCGTTGCTCTGTGGATGGGAATTCGAGATCGAGAAGTGGGTCTTGGAGAGGTTTTCCCTTCCAAAGTGACCGGCCTTGCTGCATGGTTACCCATGGATAGGGGAATACCTTGGTGACATGTACCTTTCTCGATTCTCCGATCTTGATTTCATATGCTGGAGGATATTCGGTCTATGAAGCAAGAAACACAGTCTTAGGTAGCTTTCTTGGATATTGCTGTCTTGATGGATATCTTCTTGGTATTCACAATTTGGTGATCTCTACAAATAAATTTTCAACAATCTACATCTCCATCAGATAACTTTTTTCTCTTCATCCGAAGATCATCTTCTCCAGCACGGTCTTCTCTCCGCTGTTATCCACCAGATTCTTAAACACGCCATCCTCGATCCCCATAAGCTCCTTGGGGGACCCAAACTCCACTGCCTTCCCTGCATCCATCACCAGTATGCGATCGAAGTCTGCAATAGTACTGAGTCGGTGCGCAATGACAAGCAGTGTTGTCGCATTGCGGCCGAATTCAGCTCTAATCGACTGCTGAATCAGTGCATCCGTCTCCATATCCACAGCCGACGTAGCCTCATCCAGGACCATGAGCTTGGGCCGGGCAACAATAGCACGCGCGAGACAGAGAAGCTGTCGTTGACCTTGGGACAAATTCAAACCTCCTTCAGAAATGGGCGCTGAGAGCGATGTGAAGACATTTGCATTAGCATGCTGAACCGTGGCAGTGTCGGGCGTTGTTGAACCAGTTCCGCTCGATTGCCGCGGCGTAGCAGCTTGGGATGTCAGCGTAGCATCATCATCAGAGGTTGCGATGAGGTGCACGCGTGCAAGCGCATCATAGAGCTCGCCATCTTCGTATTCATTGAACGGATCCAAGTTAGTCCGTACAGAACCAGAAAAGAGAACTGGGTCCTGCGGAATGATGGCGAGCCGGCTACGAAGATCATGAAGCTTGATCTTCGATACATCCAGTCCATCGATAAGGATCTGCCCTTCGCGAGCTTCCAGGAAACGAAACAAGGCCAATGTCAAGGAAGACTTTCCTGCACCAGTGCGGCCAACTACACCGACTCGTTGATTCTTCTCAACCGTGAAGCTAAGGCCCTTAAGGATGGGAGGGAGATCTGGTGCATAACCGACAACCAAATCATTGACCTCCAAGCGTCCCTCTGTCGGCCAGGCAGCTGGTGCATCGAGGCCACCCTGATTCTCAAGCTCAATATTCGAATATTCCATCACACGTTCCGTCGCATTCATGTTCAGCTCGATGTTGGCATAATGTCGGAGTGCGAATGCGATAGCCGTGTTGCACTGTAAAGCAAAACTGAGAGCGAATCCTGCCAAAGGTGCTGAAATGCCCGGAACGAAGACGAATAATGCTGCAGTTATGGTTGAGAAGACAGCACCGACCAAGTTCATTCGAATCCCAAGCCAGCGATTGAACAGCCACATAACCCACCAGGCCTGAGCATGATCATTAATCTTGTCGTAGATGATGTCGATAAAGGTATCGCTTTTGCTAAAGGCTCGAATGGTTATGAGACCAGTCAGACTTGACCCAAATTGTTCGAAAACCGGACTCTTGGCTGTACTTTCCAGTCGTTTAATCTCGCGAGCACCAGCCAGGTAAGTTAGCGAGAGCTTGAGGCAGACTATCAGGAGAATTGCAGCGAAGAGAATCACAAGCGGGGAAACAAGGACACCAGCAACCATGACACCGCAAATTTCCAGCACGGAGCCAATAAAGAATGCAAGATCATATCCGATTCGCGAATCGATCAGGTGGAAGTCAGACGTAAATCGGTTGAGAATCCGACCAAGTGGAACAGTGTCTAGCCATCGCAACGGTGCGCGAAGTACTGCAAATGTTAGGCCATTGAAAAAGTTCCTTGAGGCTCGAACACTGGCGGAAAGAACGAAGTAGTATCGAGCTGTGCCGAGAATAGTGGCCGCGAGCGAGATGGCAATGTAAACGCCGAGATACATTTTCAGGCTACTCTCGTCTTGTGCGATGACCATCTTCGGCATGGAGTGTTGCAGGAGAGTGTGCAGTTGTTCCGGGTGAACCTGAGTCTTCGAGGAATCACTAGACCAAATATTGATCCAATAACCCTGGGTTTGCAGCCAGTTAGTTAAAATCCAGGAATCAGAGAGAAACCAAGCGAGGGGATATCTTGCTTACACGTCCAATCATGAGTGTCGCATAGCCAAGGAAAATGCAGGTCGTAAGGACAAATGCGAAAGGGTGGAAGGCCATGGTAAAGTACTGCTTGTAAACAGCGAGACTAATATTGCCGACCTCTCGCCGCTCATCTTCAACAAACTTCTTAGGGTCTGCTTTCTTCCCAGATTCGTCATTGGTTGGTAGCTGATCTGGCTGTGGTTGATGGTGAGTGTTGGAAATGACTTTTTGAAGACCAGTTTCTTCTGGATCGAGCAAATCACTAGTCTCCTCCTCTTGGATATTCATATCTTGTTGTCCGGCCGCTTGCTCTTCGCGTAAGATATCATCAAGATGATTCGACTTGCGCAGTTCATCAATGGTACCCGCGTACTTCACACATCCATTCTCGAGAAGCACTGAATAATCTGTCCTGGGAAGGCAAAGCGCGACATGATGGGTGACCAGAATACGAGTGCGGCCTGTACCAAGCTCTCCAGTTAGTGCATTCTGATAGACATAACGACCCGTGTGTGCATCGAGTGCGCTGAAAATATCGTCCATAATCAAGATTCCGGCCCTCGAGTACAAGGCACGAGCAAAAGACACTCGCCATCGTTGACCACCGCTGAGATTAACACCGTTGGCACCGATATCGGTAAGGTCACCATCGGGAAGCATTTCCAAATCCTTTTTCAGGGCGCAGGCAGAAAGGACCTTCTCATAACGGCCCTCGTTGTAGGGTAACCCGAAGAGAATATTGCTTCTGATTGTCGCGTTCTCAATCCAGGGAATCTGAGCCACGTACCCGATTGCTGAATCGATGATCCAATTTCCATTATTCGCATGATGATCGAAACGGGCCTTAATAGGTGGTGGAACAGGGACTTTAATTGTTCCTTGGAGAACGTCGCATTCACCAAGGATAGCGGAAAGTAAAAGACTTTTCCCCGATCCTGTCCGGCCTGAGATGACACTCAAACCTTTCGTGGGAAAATGGAGGTCCAAGTCCTGAAGAGTGAATCGATCTTCCTGGTCGTTGTCTGCAAGCTGGCTCTGCTCAGCCGGCCATGCCACTGAAGCGCTCTCAAAAGAGATTTTATCGTCGGGAACAGTGTTGATGACCTTTTCCTCTGAGGCCATATAGACGCCGATACGATCAGCACTGATCTTGGCCTCCAGTCCATCTGCAATGATCTCAGGCAGAATGGCGAGAGATAGTTCCATGGCACCGAAAACAGACATGGCCGTGAAGGCAACTGAAGCAGTAAGTCCACCATTCATCACAGCATAGACTGTCAGCGAAATCGCGGATAAACCAAGTGGCCCTAAGATCCAGATAGCCATAAGAACAACATCGAACATAAATGAGACCCACAAAGCATGGAGCTCTGACTCTCGTGCCTGTCCAATTTTGTCCTGCCATTGTTTTTCCAAAGCTGAGAACTTGATCTGGCGAATGCCCTGAAGAACCTCGGTCACGATAGCCATCTTGGAGTCACGCAATTTCATCAGCTTATCTTGGGCACTGGTAAACCTCTTGGCAGCGTAAATATTCAATGGTGTTATGAGAACCGAAACGGCCATGCCCGAGAGGGCCGGAGTCCAGCCCAATATTTGCACCAAGAACGTACAACCAATGATGACCTTCATGACGGAGAGTGGAATGAGATAGGAGAATGAAGTGAAATCCGAGATACGTCGTGCATCAACGGCGGCAAGATTGATAATGCTTTGTCGGCTCTTCTTCAGCGCCACCTCGTCATCCTCATCTTCTTCCTCCAGGTCAGCTAGCAAGGCCTTGGCAGAATCGCGTGCATCATTGGCCTTTTTCGACTTCTTAGCATGTTTCGCGTCCTTTCTGCGCATAGACTTGGCGAAAACTGTGGCCGACAGCTCCGCATAGATTGGCACAAACAGTTTCGAGCAGACGGACCAAAAGACCCATGCTTCGATACTGGATTGTACAAGCATAAAGGCACCAAGAGCAAAAACCCAGAACAAAGCTTGCACTGGGCGCCAGGAGTCGTCGCCGCGCGATTCAAGAGATCTCAGAAGATGGAATAGAGAAGTTTGAGGGCCGAAGCTGAGAAAACAAAGCACAGTTGTTAGAAAAAGCTGGAGCAAAAGGGACTTCCAGTGCGCGACAACGAGAGCTTTCCAAATTTTCCTATTTCCCCGAGAATTTTCGAAATGTTCTCGAAGGCGATCGGTTCGTTTCTCTGCTCGCAGTCTGGGTAAATCAGTAAGATCGAGCGATTTGTTCTTCACGGCAAATCCAAGAAGACTGTTGGCCCAGGAAAACGTAAATCGGCCGAGCGCTGAAACCGAGCGCTCTCGGTCCACGAGTCTTCCATTGAGATAGAGATCGGGTTTTCGTGGAAGCAGAATGCTGAATAGTCCTCGAAGAACCCCGGAGGTGGCTTGAGCAATGAGCAGGCCAGTCCCGATCTCTTGTCGAATTAGGATGCTTTGCGAAGAATTTGCCAGGTGTACTTCGATTGCAGTGAGCGTAATAGTCACGATACTACCACCAAATGCATACTGGCCCAGATTAAATCGATGGACAGGTCGAGGTTCAGTGAAGAGTGCCACTGCTTGAATGGAGAGTAGGATCTACCTTGCACGTTAGCTCAACAATAGTATATTGTGTATCTTCCTGGTTGGTTTTCTGGTCAGATTTACGTACCCATATTCCGAACTGTAGCCAGTGCAAGATCGTGAAATCGGTAGGTTGAAAGGTTGTCAAGACAGCCAGCGCCAGTGTGACTAGGAACCCGGATACTGAAAAGAATGCAACAGCAGCTCTTTGCCACTTATCAGAGAAAGCGCGGAGAGATTCTTCGGAAGCCTCGCCATCTTCATCACGATAAGCAGTTTTTGCTAGGGCATGTTCCTCTGCTGGTGGTGATCTGCGCCAGATTCGATCGGCGATACTGTGAAGAGCAGGGATAGTATCCAAGCCGGCGAGGAACAAGGCGACCGACCCCGTTACTAAGGATAACACCTGATTGTTAGGGGGCATCCCTCGTGTATGACCTCAACGTTTCACTGAAGATTAGGTGAGGAAAGGAGAAAGAAAGAGAGGAAGAGGATTGGAGAGTAAGAAAGTAGAGGGTGGAGGTGTAGTTCCATCACTAAGTACTGGCTTATCTCGACTTACCGTCAAGTTGGGAAGGCGCGAGTCAACCTACTCTTACTACTCGTAACTGAGTTAGACTGTTAGTGACTAACTAGTAGTAAGTAGTAGGGTAGGGTAAGGTGACATCCAGGCGTGCCGAGCGGGGAAGTTCCTCATTTCCCTGCAATAAATCGGTGAGTCAACGTCTGCCGATTTCGCAAAGCTCGTAAAGATTCATTTGAGTCTAGAAGTATGAGCCTATTGGACCGAAGTGAAGAGGATCGACTCCAGAACCCTCCTATCCGATCAGCCCGAAAGCCCAGAACAAGATTCTGTTTTGATATGCGCGCCGAGATGCCTATGTCTAATGTAGACGTGGAGTCAACCGGCGGTCCGAGAGTCGCAGATTCGATTATTTGGTGGAGGAACTATCAAGAATCGGTGAAGCACCGTCGGAGCCCATTGGTGGCTGTTGGGTGGTCACCATGACTCACGCTTTCAACTGGTTACGACTCGCATGTTTTACTTGTGGCGGGGACCTCTCTAGGAAATGGATAATGCACGCGCCAATGTGCCTGTGCCTGCAGTGGATCCGGTTGTGGAGGTGGTGGGGGCTTTTCTCTATTCCTTCAGATTCAATGCTTTTTCTCCGTTTCGTTGGTATCCACCAGTCAGAAAGGAGATTGTTGGAGCACTGCTTTCAAGACTTGAAATATGCAAAAATATTTCTGAGTCGTAGGGAAGATGAGAAAATATCACCTTGAGAATATACTGACGATATTCGAGACTCGAACCATTAGCTGATACCTCAACGGTTGTTTCAAGCGCCAACGCTCGGATTCGCATGCAGTGGAACCATGTACTACAGGCTATCCTCATCTCGGAGTATTACGCAGCTCGGATTGCAAAGCACCCAATAAACACTACCGATGGCGGGATTACTGGCGAACTTCCATGAAGTTCCTTTATGACTATTTAATTGGTCGAGTTTAGATGTAAAGACTCATATTCATTCATTTTCAATATTTGAACATTCGAAACAACCGGCCCATAAATGTTGAATACACCTCACAACCGAAACGAAAGTAGCAGACTACCAGACGTATTTGCTTGTAGGATCACATTCTCCTTTCATGTAACTCCTAGTTGCTTAGGACTCATCTGCCTATTAGGCAACTGAGCAGAGAACTCTTAGCATACATAGTAGTAATGTACTAGGACTTCATTCCTTCTGTCGCATCAGTCAGCACCACAAACAACATACTAATCACATCGATAGTATCAAAGCCAAACCTTTTGATTATTAAAATACAACCGGAAGAAAACATCTTCATATTTTCTCTTCTCATATGGCTCCGTCCGAAGAAGCACCGTTTTATGCTTATTACTCCACCCCTTACAACTTCTCAAAGTCGGCGAGCTATGAACCGCCCCACAAATCATCGGATCTAAAATAAGACTCACATCGAGATTTGCGGGGCTAACAAGCAGCGGGTCATGTAGGTCTCCTTCAGATTTGTATTCTTCTCTTAATGCGAGAACTTCTTTGTCGACGGCAGTTTTGGTTCCGTCGTAGGGAGATTTGTGATGTCCGACTTCGTCGTCTGTTCCTGTTTGGCAGGTCTCTGCTCTATCTGGTTTGAGGAGCTGTCTGTCAAGAACCCACTGCTCGTAGCTCGGATCTGTGTATGTCTGCATTGACCGAGCTGGGATTCTTGAAAGTACTGGTTTAGACTGGAGCATGAGGCCTGCTGGGCGGCCTCTCAGAATAGAGAGACATGCCATTTTCGATATTGAATAAGGATGGTCTGATTGTGAGAGCAGCTGAAGGTGGTATGGAGACTCTTAAAGACCTTTCAAGCTTCAGCAAGGGAGATTCGAAAGCACGATGTTGAAGCTACAAACAACCCGGACCTTTAGTGCAACAAAATGACATCACCATTTCTTAAGAAGTCATGTGCATAGCTATAGATCCAATTTCTGGTCACTTTTACAATTGATGAGATTGGCTAAAGAGCTTGAGACTTTGATTTTCATTCGGTTATTTGTTTCTAGTTCATTCCAACAGTTTCATGAAGTCGCGGTACTCAGAACAAAGATAGATAACCTGGTGACCAATTTCGGGTATCGCATAGATAGAAAATCATCAAATGACTGCTCCCCGGTGCACTCTACACCAAAAGGTTATAGTGGCAGTACAACCAATTCCCCATCAATATTCGCAATGTGATCCGCAAGGTCAATGTCATTCGATACGTATTTTCCATCCGGGCCAGCAAGGTCGACATGTAGGACAGGGTCATGATTGGGTCCGTCAGAGGTAATGCTCATATTTCGAGCTTTCTTGCTGAAGTCCTTGCCGCCCCAGGCTACGTGACCTGATTCCATGAGATTAAGTACGACTTACCAGTTGAGTGTCACAACTTACCATCTTCATTGCCCAGATAGTCGTCCAAAAGCAAATCAGTTTCTAGGCCGGTTCCTTCGTCATTGTTGCAAGTTGCGACTAAAGAGGTCCCTCCGGACTGAGTGTTCAGATGAACACCGCATGCGCTTTTTTGAAATGACATGTTTGGTATGGGACAGTTCAATTGTAGAATTCAGTTTTGTTGGCCACATGGAATGATGCGGGGTACGACTATTTTGTACTTTTACTTTGTTGTGGCGAACACTTCCTGGTATGCTTTCAGTATGACGCACTGTCATTCACTTGGACTAGGAATTCCTTGGATTCATTGACTCTGTATTTCCTTTTTAATAAAATAGTTCTAAAAATGTTTTCCCAATTAGGTACACTCTTTAAATGTCGTTCGAGCCTCAATGCCAAGACCTGCCAAGAGCCATAAGCTAATTGTATAACTGTTTCTAGAAGAACACAGTCAGTCTCATTGCGTTTTTTAGTTAGTCTAGTAGACTATCGTAGTTTAATTATCACATTAGTTCCGAACACTACCAACTCGGAGTCAAATGCCAAGCTCGTCAAGCTATCCGGGAGCATCAAAGCTCCCATCCAATATGAACGGTGACGACGTTGACTGATCTGCTAATCAGATAGTATACCTAGCCTCTCAGAGTGTCATTTTCACGCGGAGATAAAAACTAGCATCCTTCAAAAGTGGTGCCTCCAAATCTGCCCTCGCTTGGAAGCTGTTCGTGTTTATTTGGAGATAGCTCAGAAGTGGATCCGGGGAAATCTCGAATACGAGAAAAGCTTAACGAACACGTGTGTCAGAAATAGGTCAATCATTTCCATGTTTTGAAGAGTATTTCAGATTCTCATCTTTTCGCATCCCTAGCTTTCTTGACAAGACTCGACCAAGTCTCTTCATAACCAGCAAGAAAGCCCAAATAAGAATTTCAGAAAAGTGGAGCCAAGCCACAATGCATGTGGTTTCGAAACTTGCCGGCGGCGAAGTCAATGAATACTATGATGTTCTCGAGGCCTTCTTCGCTGAAAATGCCGATGGTACAGGCTTGGTGATGACGTTCCAGTATCAACTCTCTGCAGAGGATCCGTGGAATGGCGATCCTTCAACACAGGACTACTTTAATCACAGTTATTGCATCACGCTCGGGTCCGAAGTCGTGCTTTATGGGGGGTTGGAGGAGGTCTCTTTCCAGGATTCCCAGGGCTGTTTTTCCTTCTCTGAACATGCGGCTGCCGAGCTCGGGATAGGTAGACAATTGGTCGTTGATTTTGAGGTGCCAGAGCAAGATCTGCAGCTTTTTCAACGATTTCTCAGGAAGGCAGTGACATGGGGAGTCCCTAGCCAGATACCACAGTTGAATGGCTCAGCCTTCGATGGCCCCATTATGGAAACCCCCAGCAATCAGACAGGGGAATCAGTTGAAGGAGCCAAAGCCCCAAATCTGAGAGGCGGTCACATGAAGCTCAACTTCGTCTCTCAAGAGGAACTGGATTATGAAGCAGAAAACCCTCTGGAAAATTTAACCGTTCCAAACGAGCCATCTCCTGAAGATATTGCATATCTGTCCAGTTTGACACCTTTCCAGCAAAAGACATGCGATAGACTGCGAGGTTTGGGCTGGCTTGATACCGACATTTGCAAATTTCTGGTTCAATTTGAGAGTAAGCAAGAAGAAATCCGAGCTGAACTGAGAGTAAAAGGGCAAAGTGAGAACGAAATCAAGAAGCAAGAAGATCTTTGCAATGAAAGCATGGAAGATTTCTCGCACCTTCGAAGATCCGGTGCCCGGGCCCTTGAGCAGTACAGCGCTGAGCTTTACCTGCTGCATGAGAACAAGAGGCAAAGGAGGGTTATGTTGAATGAAGAATAGTTTTTCTCTCTCTCTTTTTGATTTGATACTATTTTATGATTATAGTTCGCTCCTGACTACAGCTTGGATTTACCAGGCTACAATACAAGGGAAATTGAAGTTCAAATAAAGGGAGCGAAAATTTCATAGCGTATCAAATTATCGTTTACTCATTAACCATAAGGAAAATCGCTAGTTATCGTACAAATACCCTTTTTAGTAGCGCTGAGTCTGGGCACCAGTCTGGTTACCAGTCTGGTTACCACCAACAGTCTTAGAACCATCAAGATCAGAGTCAACACGAGGGTCAAGCTTGTTCAGAGTGTCGCTCTTGTGAGGACCAGCAGTAGTTGAGCCAGCGGTGTTGTAGCTGCTACCGGCACCAGCCCTCTCATGCTGAGACTGGTCGAAGTTCTTGGTAGTGGTAGGTCCCTTGCTGCCGTGAAGACCGATGACCTGGTTGCCGCCCGCAATGCTACCCTTGTGAACATCCTTGTCGAAGCGGTTGATACCGGAGTACTCGCCATCCAAGTGCTCCTTCTTCTTGCTCTGGTCGCTGTCAACGCGTGGGTCGGCCTCGTTGGCGACGTTGCTGCTGTGGGGACCAGCAGTAGAGCTGGCAGGGCCGGTGGCGCCAGAGTGGGTGGAGGGAACGGTGTTGTAAGAGCCGGTGGTACCAGTAGTGCCAGCAGCACCAGTGCTGCCGTAGGCGCCACCAGTAGATCCAACGCCGGTGCTGCCATAAGAAGCGCGGCCATCACGGTCACTGTCAATGCGGGGGTCGGCCTTGTTGGCGATGTTGCTATCATGATGACCGTGGTTGGTGGATCGGTTCAGGTCATAAGCATCGCCGGCAGTTGGGCCAGTTGAGCCGGTGGTACCATAGCCGCCAGTGCTTCCAGTGTGTCCAGTAGTGCCATAGGCACCGGTAGATCCAGCACCAGTGCTCAAAGGCTGAGTAGAGGTGTGGGTGGTAGAGGGGTATCCAGTGGAGCCAGTGCTGCCATAGGCGCCGCCAGTAGATCCAACACCAGTGCTACCATAAGAAGCACGGCCATCGCGGTCGCTGTCAATGCGGGGATCGGCCTTGTTGGCAATGTTGCTGTCATGAGTGCCGTGGTTGGTAGATCGGTTCAGGTCATAAGCGTCACCGGCGGTAGGGCCAGTTGAGCTGTGAGTGGTACCATAGTTGCCGGTGGTTCCAGTGTGTCCGGTAGTGCCATAGGCACCGGTAGATCCAGCAACTCCGGAGTTGCCATAGGAGCTACGATCACTGTCGACGCGGGGGTCAACTGTGTTTCCGGTGTTGGTATGATGAGGGCCGTAGTTGGAGGAGTGGGTGGAGTCGTAGGTGTTGGCATCAGAAGTTCCAGTGCTCTTGTGGTCTTTGGAGTCACCGTGGTGGGTGACGGCGTCCTTGACCTTGTGGATGATGTTAGACATGCTGATGGATGATGGATGATAATAAACTTGAAGTTGGATAGAAAGATTCAGAAGTAAGAGTTGAAGGGCAATGAAGGCTGTTGGGAGAAGGTTGATTGATAGTGAGAGAAAAACATACTTCTGCTTCAAGAAGGAGTCTTATATACCAAAAGGTATTCACTCATGACGCCATCTGTACAAACGGACAAACAAAGACTCCATGACGTGCGACACCCCGCAGGCCCAACATCAGACAAACACTGTACAGTCCACTATACGTACTGTATCAAGAGAATTGAGAGAGATGGTGAGATGCCAATGGAGGTTGAAGTTGGTGGAGAAGCCCTAAACCGGGCAGTATGACGGTCGGTAACGTCATACCCAAAACGCCACCGACCGCGTTGATCCTCCATCAGCCTTACAATATGCATGGAATAAGAATAGAATTAGAATACACGATCGATCGCATCACATTTACATAGAAAGTACAGTACATCAGTATCATCGCCAATTAGTTTGAACAATAAGTGTGGATAGTGGGGGTGAGCGACAATCCCGATCCTTTTTGCGTCATCTACAAAACGTCCGGAAACCGGCTCATTGCTGATCGCTAGGCATCTAAAATACGACCATGTCGATCTTTGTTTTAAATGAATCGAAAGTAACCGGATAAAGCACGTAATAGCGAGCTGTCAGTGAAGATCCTAATAGTACTGGTGGGGGATGAGAGGACGAGCGTTGTATCGAATGGATCAATGTCTTGGTAGGAGCTCCCCATGTGGCATCACCAAGCTTGTTAACCTCTCCCTGTCCGTTTGGTACTTACGCCTGATAAGAAATAATGATGAAATAGCACATATATCAATTCAAGTTATAGAGTACAGAGTCTCAAGTACAGAACTAATCAATGGCTGGCAAGTTTCGACTTCCCTGCGGGCTACCGTCATTCAAACCACGAAGCCAGTTATTCAAACATGAGCTGTGCTCGAACCCCTGTCAATTGTGGCGTTTGCTGGTTATCTACCCCAGTCCTGCCTTGAATTATGGGGTATTCTCAGCTGTTTACTGGGGGAAATTTCAAGGTAGATGCCGTCGTTCGGCTCTAGACTCTCGCAATCGAATGAAATTCTCGGCATAGGAAGGATGATCACTATGGCTAGCGTAGCTCGAGGTTCTTTTGTAAACTTAAAATCATACTTGAGAACGTGCTAGAAAACATCTCATGAAAAGGAATGATTTCTTTTTTTGGGTGCCTACTTTTCGCTACTATGGCGTGAGGTCACAATTTGTGACCTTGAAGGGATGTGAACCCAGGTTCGTAGCTATGAAAGGATTGGTGTTCACTGATTGGATACCTATCCATTGTACAACTAGAACAAGGTACATACCTATGAGTACCTACTCATAAACTAGAAAGACAAAGTTATTTCAAATAAATGTATGATAAGATATTTTCATCATGATATTTAATTGTTTCATTAAGTAATTGAAGACACCAACAGGATCGTGTTAGTAACAGCACTAAATATACTATGGGTATCAGCTATCGTTCAGACATAAGTGGGAGACTCCAGTTCATGATTCATCTCCGAGACTCAGCCGGTAATCACAGTCCCAATCCTTCCGACTATTTGGGCTTGACTCGGACGCTCTGGGGGTTATGGAAAATGTCTTTGGGGTCAACCTCTGCTTTGATAGCTTCTAGACGAGGAAGATTGCTACCCCAATAAGCCAGCTGAGCATTCTCCATGTAAGGATCGACATAACCAGGATACGCTCCAAAGTGAGCTGAAGGTTTCTCCGAAGCTACTATAATGTCGTTGATACCCTGGAGGAAGTTCTTGGTCTCCTGCGATACGGGGCCGGCAAGATTGACTGCGTAGGACTGCATCCACATGAATGCATCTCTGTGAGCATAGGCCGTGGCGTTGACGGGAATGTCGTTGGTCGCGCCACCTTCCAAATCGAAAATTATGAACCATATGTGGGTACCCTTATTCGTCTTGTCAATATATTCAAACAATGCATCGACGCCATGATCTGGAATAATCGTTTGCTGAGTGAATGGTAGAGATTTTGAGTAGAAGGGAGCTGGAATGCCTCCTACAGCCTGTTCAATAAGGTCTTCCACCTGGCTACCAACCATACCCAACCAATTACTCAAAGTCAATCCTACCGAAGAACCGCTGCCGGGGAAATTATTTTGGAGTCTGAATTCTTCGAACTCATCGTGAGATCCAAAGAAAGTACCCGAAACGATGATGCCAGCCTCGGTGATCATGAGGTCCGAAGCGAACTTGCGAGTGAGTGTCTCGTTCGAGATGAGCTTTTGCCATTCCTTGAAAACCGCCGATTTGTCTTTGTAGTCTCCCATACTCCAAGTGAATGAGTACTGATAGGCCTCCGTCGGGGCGGGATGAGTGTGCAGCTTGAACTCAGTAACGATACCAAAACTTGCCGCAGCTCCTTTGATGGCGAAGAAAAGATCCTGGTTTTCAGTTGATGAGGCTTTGACGATGGATGAATTAGCCAAAACCACTGTTGCCTCTTCAACATGGTCCACGGCCATTCCCCATTCTCGCGATTTGGGACCAAGACCACCGATCGTGAGATGGCCTCCCGTGCCAACTTGTGAACAAGTTCCATGAGCTACGGCTCGCTTTCCGGAGTCGTAAAGGCGGGTAGTCAGGTCTCCAAGGAGGGTTCCAGCGCCAATGGTCGCGATATATGTATCCGGGTGGAGAGAAAAATGTTGAAAGTGTTGCAAATCGACAACAATAGCACCATCAGCCCCGCCAAGCCCTAGTAAATGTTAGTAACAGATGAGATGAAGGTCAACTGGATTTTGTGCATGGAATGTGACATACCGTGGTTGGCATAGCTGTGGCCTCCGCTGCGAGCCTGGACTTTGTAGTCGTGCTTAACGGCGCATCTTAGTATGTCAGCAATTTCCCCTGGTGATTCTGGATAGAGTATTGCAGCGGGTACTACTGGAAAATCCAGGTTGTAGACAGGAGTTATGTGGAGGGAGCCGCGAAAGGCTACCCTGCTTGCGTGGTTGCCGACAGCTGATAGAAAGCAGTCATGCCCGGAGATGCTTTGAGAGTTACCCATTTTGAAAGGGATGAAAAGCCAGCGCAAGCTGAAAGAGGTGAAAGAAGGGGCGCGAGGCTGTTGAAAGAAGAAAAGCGAAGAAAAAGAAAAGAAAGAACTTCTTTCTATTCAGTGGAAGTGACCGGGGGATCCCCTGGTAGCCACTGACTATATGCGATGTTTATATCGGGCAGGCACGAGTTGTGCAGTGTTGCACGTCGAGAGGAAGGCACGACTCAAAAGACCCGGAATTCTGGAAAACTCTAATAATTCCGAGTGCCAAAGTGTTGGGTCCATCTTTAAAGCATCAGATTGCATAGAAAATAATGTTTAATGGCTTTGCAGCTTCAAGAATAGATCGAGGCAGATATAACAATCATGATGATGATCTACGCTGTTCTGTGGTCGCGTAAGCCCTAACTAGGATAGTATAGGGGTGATCATGTCATCCAGGATACCATCAAGGACTATGCATAAAAACACTCGTATATACTCTTGGCGGGTTTATACCATCAAATTTATGCTATCAAACACAAATAATCCCCGATTTGCAGCCGACTCGGGCACTTTTTTGTTTCCGCACTCCACCCGGGGACGCTTTGGGGTCGGGGACCAACTGGTTAGGTCCCCGACTCCTTTGTGAGCCTGCATTGATCTTCAGGAACATTACTCCTTACACTATCATTATGACCTGCAACTCATATTTGAAAATTCCAGTCAATTCCAGCCAGAAGTTTTAACCCCTGCAAGTCCTTTCAATTGCTGTTGGAAGTCATATCGTCTTGATATATCAATTTGATATCCGGGCCATACTCATGACATCAAATAAACTTTAATGGCCTCATCTCCTCCCGCAAGAACCAAAATCATCGTTCTCCCTATATCTCATCTCCCCGTCAGGTATAATTCATCATGTTCACTCCAGTACACACCTCTTTGGGTGCCTGGCTTCTCTTCCAGGGCTCCTCTGGTCTTTTAGTCCACAACGGTGCTGTCTTCGGTATCTCCTCGTTGATTTCGGGTTCGGTCTTCAACCCATCAAGGGATAACGTCCCTATTATCGCTGGGTTGGTTTCGAGCATCATCCCCGTATACCTATTCGTTCCGTCGTTATTACCGAGTTATCCTGCTGCCCCGAATTCTTTGGCCACAGCGGCGTCGACTCTTGGTGTGGGATTGCTTCTTGGCTGGGGTACCAAGGTGAGTGATATCATAATAGCCAAACTGGAATATCCATCTCGCGATCAGGCATTTGGAAGATGGATCAAATGAACTTGCATTGGATAATGCTGATAAAATGGTCTAATAGAATGGCCGAGGATGTACTTCGGGCCATATGCTTTGCGGTCTGTCTCGGCTGTCTCCGCGGTCATTAATTTCGACGGCTATATTTTTCACCACGGCTCTTATCACGGCGAACGTAGTCGGTGGAGGATCGAATATTCCTTCATGCGGTCCATCGACGCCATGCTATACTGCCATTTATCCCACATCCTCGGAACAAATCTTCATCTTCAGCAGTGTGTTGCTCTCTTCGGTGATGAACTTCTTCGTCGTGCCCAACTTCTTTCCCCGATCTGAAAAGTCAAGATCTACCTTCTCCTACCTGGCAGGATTCGAGTTTGGACTCGGCCTCTTGATATCTGGAATGGCGGACTCAGCGAAGGTGTTGCAGTTTTTCGCTCTTCTAACCGATCCGTCGCGCTTTGATCCTTCGTTGGCTTTGATAATTGTGTTTGGTATCGGGCCATCATTAATAACCTATCTGTTCTTGGAGCCAGGGAAATCGTCTGAGAAAGACAAGTCTGCTGCGAAGCCTACTCTGGCTGAGAAGTGGAGACTGCCTACTGCCACAGTGGCGGATATTGATTGGAGATTTGTGGCTGGTGCCGTGGCTTTTGGGGTAGCTTGGGGATTAAGAGGAGTCTGTCCTGGCCCAGCTCTTTTGAGAGCAGTCCTTCAGCCCACTTGGGGGCTGCCAACGGCGATTGGTTATATTCTTGGTAATCTTTATTAGAGGATGGTGGCTAGGAAGACGGTACAGATATCAAATAGAGGCCCAGAGAAAATAATATTTATTGTGCACGAAACTATAAAAGGGTTCGTCGCGAAAAGGCAGAAATGAATCGTTAGGATCATAAGCTGTGTAACTCGAAATCAGCATGAGCAAATGCAGATTGAAACGAAATGCTAAAAGGCCGAAAGTCTACCGGGTATATAAATCGAAACAGGGTTACAGGTTTCCGCAGAGCAATGACATGGCAATGGGAATACGGGAAAGGCTTACAATTCGGTCTTCTTGTTGAGACGAATGGCCTCCGCCTCAAGCTCTTCGTCCCGGCGTGACTGTGAGTGTTGCTCAACATTCAGATAACCTTCCAACTCCATCCACTCAGCTGCGAAGGCAGTGATAACAAGGCCCCAGTCTTCGACAGTGGCCATATCGAGGTGTTCCCCGTCGTCTTCCATCTTGTGCCACACAGGCGGAAACCCTTTGAACGGAGCAAAATCAATAAGATGGAGAATTTCTACACCGCGAGCTAAAAATGGAAGATGGTCGTCAGAGATTCCGCCAAGGGGAATGACATCGTGAGAGTTTTTCTTCGAATCGGGGAACCAGTGTTTAACCGAATCAGACTTGAGTTGACCTAATGAGCGTAAGCGCTGCTCAGCTCCGGCAAGGCTTTGATAAGCCCAGTGCGTGGTCTGGTAATATGACTGGATATATGGATCTTTTGACCCTAGTAAATCCAGCAGAACAAAGAGTTCAATTGACGAGAGTGGCGTCCTGTAGTTCGACGTGGCTGGGTAGAACTCCGAGCTCCAGTTGGATGCCAGAGAACGAGCACCATACAGCGAGTCCGTGTCCGTCCAGTGGTCAAAGGCCTCTTCGCCGTCAAGGAAGATTATCTGAATACCATGTAGTTCCTCCAGAGAGGAGTCCAACATTCCTTGTTCGTCCATCGCCGCCCATTTGGCATCGAGGGCGGCATCAATGGTGCGCATTGCGTGCATGAGAATCGCGCATGGTGCCGCACTATCAATCGCTCCAATAAACCCCGTAGGCGTGAGTTTACTATCGTAGTGTGCAACCAATGTCAATCGTCCGACATCTCCAACGGGGGCGCCAGGGGGGTCGCGCGTAGCAATGAAATTGACGAACGGGATTTCTTTGCCATTGGAGACCGGGGTTGTGGAGGTGGAGTTTTGTAGTTCAATATTCCATTTCGGTAATTTCGATTCAAAAAAGTTGACGAAGTGCTCGAGAACTGCTTCGTGGCCTTCTGTGCCAGGGACTCGAGTACGTAGAATCGGGGAAAGGAGAGAGCCAGTGTGGATATCGTAGTCTTCACTTGCACGGGGAAGTGACTTTAATGAATCATCGGAGAGTTTTTCGTAGGCGTATGCAGGGAGAACAAAGAGAATGAGCCCCAGTACAAGAATGAAGCGACCAACAAGGCCATGATCAGCCGGAGCCATAGCGTCAATGGCGGAAAGGGGAGGAATTGGCCTAGCTGTTCATGACTTCGCTTGATATCTCATAGAAAGATGAGACCCAGACCGGCTGGGTACTCCAAATTTATAGGAAACAGCGAGAGTAGAAGCAGAAGAGGAGACAATAAAGAGGAAGAGAAGGAGAGAGAGGAAGAAGAAGGAAGCAACAAAGCCGAAGATCAGATCGACCGCCAAGACCGCCCTCCCGCGTGTTTTCGGGGAAACCGCGAATCTTCAGGACAACCCAACTTCTCCTCTTCTTCTCCGCTTCTCTCCTCCAACTATCCCAATGCGCATTCTATTGCATCCTACACTCCGCGCTTTGCCGCGATCGGCTCAGCGTGATCTGCGCAGTCGAGTCTGGTTGCGCTTCAAGACTCAAGTCCCACGCCCGTCTCAGCGCAATGCCCCCAAAGCTGCTCCGCAAAAGACCGTCACCACCCCAGAACCAACGACGACGGCTTCCTCCGCGGAATCAGTAAAGACAACCATTCGGAAAGGTAGGACAGGCTATTCTAAATCAAAGCGCGAGTGGTCAAACATGACGCAAATACTGATTCTGGGGTTACAGGACCACCGGAGCGTATCTTGATTTACTATGGAGGAACTGGTCGAGCCATGTTCCTGGGCATGCTTCGAGTAACAACGATTTTCCTATTCGGCGCCGCATGCTTCATTGTAGCGCCAACATGCTGGGCCGATGAGAGCCAGCAATGGATGACTCCTCTCGGTGAGCAATTCCCAACTCTAAGATCCAATATCAATCGTTAATCCAAAGTCAAACAGTCATAATCGGCGGCGCAATCCCGATGCTTTCTTTCGCATACGTCGCTTCACCCTACGTCAACTTCATCCACCTCGCCCTCCCCGCCTTTGCGCGCAAGTCTCGAGAAATGGCCGTGCACTATGCAAAGGATCTTCCACCTACCGCTACCCTATACATGAACACAATGCGATGGAACACAATCCCCCGTCAAACAACCGTTCGCCTGGGAGACCTCGTTGCCGACGGACACCCTATTCGTCCTGTCAGTTTCTCCAACACAAAGCCTGCCCAATTACCCTGGTATAGAACAAAGCCGCCGGCTCAATTCTTCACGACAGGGACAAGTCAACCTGGGAGACAGACTACAGCCTTCTATCCGGAACTATGGCCGGCTATTTTCAAACGAATTCAAAGCCAAACGCAGAAGCGTTAATATCGACTTCGCCTAGCATAAGAGTAATTGCTACTCGGGTGTTTGGGTTGTTTCTACTACATGATTGTATGATATTTTGCATCTACCTCAACTGTACTACTAAAAATCTCAATGCACAAAGCCTTTTCATATCATTCGCGGCTCAGCTACAATCATACAAAACATGTCCGTAAATGAAGGACATCGTAGAAGTCGACACGTGAACGAAGAATTTAGTAATTTACAAATTACTTTTGGAGAACTTGAGTGAAGTCATGGAATTTATGATTTAAGACGATGCTTGTCATCATGACTCAAATAGAAGTACAACCCATTCAGAACGCCTTTTGACCGAGATATCTGACAAGGAAAAGTAGAATATGAAATATCGTAAAAGAACAGAAGGTTGAGATTCAACGAATCATGAATGATCTCACAGAGCCTCAATGGCTTTGACCAGTACATCGAGACCATGATCAGTGATGGCAGCATCCTCTTCACCCGTAGACTCACGCAAAGCCCAGGCAACATCACTCCACCATCCCAGCCCGACATAGCCACCACCCTTACGACGCTCAAGACTCTCCTTAAGTCGACTGGTGTGCTCCCACTGCTGGGCAGCCTTCTCAGCGCAATCAATGACCTTGCTGGAGATACCGCACATCGCTGCGCAGTGCATACCGAAACTACCCTCCGCAACGCCGTCCTCAAGTTTGTAAAGGAAAGTCACGCGGCGCTCAACATCATCGACGTGAATCGCCATACGTTTCGGTGTGATTTCGGGATGATTATCGAATTCCGTGGCGAGGGAGTGGTAATGTGTCGCGAAGAAGCCCATAGCACCAATATGAGTTGCGATGTGGTGCAGGACGGCCTGTGCGACTGCGACACCGTCGTAGGAACTGGTACCACGACCAAGTTCGTCGAGGATCACGAGGGAGCGAGGGGTTGCTTCGGAGAGAATCTTTTTGGTTTCGGAAAGCTCGACGAAGAATGTTGATTGTGCGGCGAAGATGTTGTCATTTGCTCCTAGGCGGGACATGATCCGATCTACAGGTGTTAATCGGGCGGATTGGCAGGGGAGGTAGCAGCCGATTTGGGCCATGATGACAGCAACGCAGGTCTAATGCGATAAATATTTGATTAGCTTTTGGATCGGAATAAGGATCAGGATGAGGACGGGGAATATACCATTCGGAGAAGGGTTGACTTTCCGGCAGCGTTGGCTCCGGTTAGTAAGTCAATATTGGCACGGTTACCACCAAGCTGGACGTCATTGGGGATGAAGTCTTCAACGGAGGAGAGGAGGCAAGGATGACGAAGCTCCTCGAATTCCAGGACACTTCGTTCGTCATCCACGAAAACGGGCCGGCAACTTGGTTGTCCGAGGGATGCGGAGGCTTTGGCCAAACTGATGAGACAGTCTAGTTGCGAAATAACGCGAACAGCAGCGAGCCAGGTGCCATAGTGTTCATCGAATCGAGCGTGGAAGCGACCAGCAACCTCCTTGACTATTTGGCCGTGTGTTTCTTGTGCCTCCTGAAGTTTGCGGATGGAACTCCTAAGTTCGGGGAAGTAGTACCGCTTGACTTGCTTCGTAGCAGACATTTGATTCCAGTCCTTGGGGATATTCTTCACCTTCACAGGGACCTCGAGCTGGTAAATCTCCTTGCCATTGTCACGGTAGCAGATAGCTGTTGATCCGAGATCACGACGCGCCTTCTTAAGGATGTTATCAAGATCTTTGTGAAGCTGCTCGATGGTCTCTTGCGACTCATCGAAATCACTCTCCACGCCGGTCTCGGGGACAAGGATCCCACTCTCCTTGGCTTTGGAGCGATCAAATGCAGTCTTCCAGTAAGCCAGTAACTCGGTCATGTCAGGCATAGCCGAGATCAATTGTCCAATGATTCCATCTCCGGATCCAGTGTCTTTGAGAAGACCCATAGTATAATCGATCTGCTCGAATCCCTCAAGAACACGGACGAAATCCTGGGCCTTGCAGACTCCGGCATGGACTCGAGAAATCAATCGCTCCAGGTCAGGCATTTTGGTCAGCTGCGAGGAGAACTGATCCCGAACGCTAGGGTCAGCGTTGAGAGAGTCAACAGCATCTAATCTCGCATTTATTCTCTTTGAATCCATCAATGGATGGCAGACCCATTGCTTGAACAAACGCTTGCCGAATGGTGTAATACATCTATTCAGAAGTTGGAAAAGGGTTCCATCCACACCGCCGTCAAATGAGTTGGCGAAGATCTCCATGTTAATCAAAGTTTGGCCATCGAGAACCAAGCTGGAGGCCTTCTTGATGGGGTCATACCATGTGAAGTTGCCGATGGTAATCAGGTCTCTTTCGATCTTCAAAAGGCGCAGATACTGGGTCAAGGCACCAAAGGCAGACATGAGAAGCTCCTTCTCGCGCGCTTGGCGTAAAGTCTCCGGCCAAGCCTTGATGTTATCATCATCTGGGGACACAAAGTACTCCGCAGCATCAAGCTCTTTGATCGTGATATCCGCTTCCCAAAACTCTCTGCCAGGCTTCATGTAATTCCATAGCGTGGTGGGACCGGTGTTATTCTTCAAAATGCGCAACATCTTGTGAGACACACAACCTTTTTCTAGCAGTAGTTCTTGCGGACGAGTCTGAGCAACGAATGTCTCGAACTTGGTCATATCGATATCGTCCACAAACTCAGAGATGAAGAATTGTCCTGTTGCTGTGTCGACAAAGGAGAGACCAAATGCTGGAAGATCATCCACGATAGCTTCCTTGATAGCAACACAGTATGTCGACATGTCATCCTGGAGCATAGATCCCTCAACAAGCGTACCAGCTGTTAGAACACAAGCCAATTCACGTTTGATAATCTTATCCTCCTTTCCGGGTTTCTTTCCATCTCGTTCACGCATTTCCTTGCCCAGCGCCGATTCTGATTGATCCACACGGGCAATCTTGTAACCCTTGGCCACAAACTGGTTAGCCCAATGAGACAAGCTCATCTCCGGAACTCCAACCATGCGCATGTTCACTCTGTCGGTCAGTTTCAGATCAAACAGTTGGTGACCAATGGTGGCATCGTTCTCGTAAAGCTCGTAGAACTTTCCCTTCTTGAAAAACACAACGGTGTCCCAGAACTTCTGCTTGATTTCCCAGTATTGCTTTTCGAATGGCGAGAAACGGGCCCAGGCCAGAGGGGGGATATAGATTGTGCGTGGGTCAAAGTCGGGGTGGCCCGGAGGGTTCTTGTCAATGTCCATGACATTCGCCAGCCAAGGGTATCTTTCTTCGGGATCCTTGACATGGGCTTTCTCCTTTCTTACACCTGAGGGCGTCTTGACAAGCTGTTCGCGTTCTTTACGAGGCTCCGTGCTTTCCGGGTCGAATGTCCACTTAAGAGCAGTTCCACCCGTGCTTTCGGGGACGTCAATGTCCAGGTCTTCGTCATCTGGCGGCGGTGGCGGAAGAGACGACGACTGGTTCGTGCTCTTGCGTGTAGATTGAGGGGCAGATCGCTTTCGCTTCTTTGCTGGTGCGGCATCCTCATCGGAGTCATCTGCGACAACGAAATCGTCCATTTCTTCCCAAGAGTCAGCAACGCACGAGTCATCTTCAGGGAAGGGCTTGATCATACCATCGTCCGAATATCCAACATCATCGTCGCCAGCATCAAACTCGTCTTCACTTTCTACGACAGTCTTTTGTCGCTTGGCGGCGCGGCCCCCCGCCCCGTTCTTGCGACTGGGTCGGAAAATAACATCTTCATCGTCCTCGCCCTCGGAGTCCGATTCCTTATAGCTGACCTGTTTTTTCTTGGACTAGATGGACGGATTGGTCAGTATCGTACGACTAGCCATGTTAAGAATTGACATACTCGGCGTGAAGGGGTCATGGTCGCGTCTTGGGCTGTGTCGCCTCCGGTCTAAGATGAGCTATTGTCAGTGACGCGCAGAACGGAGAAGTGAGAGATACAAGGCAAACAAATCACACCTTTACAGCATCCGCATTTTCCTCCTCCTCATCCGGGATTGGCAGATCACTACTCGGCACCGGAGTCAAATCCTGTGCAAAGCTAGAGAAACTTCTCTTTTCCTTAGGTTTAGTGGCACTAGCACTACGTTGCTCCGAGGCTCGTTGCGCAGGAGACGACGCGGGCTCGCGGGGTTTAGCTTTGGCGGTGGATGGAGTCGCGGGAGACGATTTCTGGAAGAAACCCAGGATGGACTTCTGCTGGCTCTTCATATTCTGGGCGCTCGAGGTAGTTCGTTTCAATGCGGAGGGAGGTGTGCCAGTTGGCGAGGAGGCGTCTCCCTTGGCCATTATGGTCAATTGGGAGTAATTAAAATCACAGTATAGGGGATGAGTATAATGAGAGGCTCAGCGCATGCTGATATAGTTAGAAGGGAGCGAATGGCTGGGTGTGAGACATGGGAGAAGTCCAGGGAGAGTCTGGTGGAAAGGAGGATGCAATTGGCAATTGGCAATTGATAAGATCGCGCGCGTCGACGCGTAAAGTGGCCCGCGGCGGTTAGTCAGCGGTGATCCATCACATTTAACATCTCGCTGATTGCAGTTGCAAGGGAACAAGGCTAGAATTATTTTATTTTTTTACTCTTGCAGTAGGAAAAAATAGCTTGGCTAATTGGGGTTCGATTGGTATATGCTCGGCTAGCTTCTGGGCATGCGTGGCTGATATAATGTATAGAGTGCCGGCTACTTAGTAGTATATGCTTAGCAGATTCATACTTCCTTGGGGTATCAACATATGATGCCGACAACTATACGGCACTATTAGGAGATGCACCATTTCATATCACTAACTATGGGAGTCGAACCCTCGTGAGAGAGAGTAGTCCTTAAGAGTCATCCTATTTCCGACTCATGCTTTTCCCAAAAATAATAGCGCCATTTTTTAAGAAAACATTATAGGCTGGTGGACTCGTTCGCAAAGACTGCGCATGATTGCACCCACCATTCTTGCTAGGCTCACAATTCCCCAAAATACTGTTGTTCCGCGAAATTTTCAAATATAGCTTTGCTCCAAATCTTGGCTTTTCTTCGACACCTCCATGTCTTCTTGATAGTGACCTGACACATTCTGAACTTACCAGCAGATAGTTCTCCTGGGGAAGTGGATACCATGCGTTGCAGATGGTGTTTAGACCAGGTCTAATCATATCAGCCATACCTTTGCACAACAAAACAATCATATCAGGATTTTCTCTGGGGATTTTATGCCATGATTCAGCTGAGCGAAGTGGCAGTTTGATTCTCTTTTCGTATGATGGCTTAGATGCGGCAATGTCGTAGATCTCCCAACCTTGGATGCAACGACGGTCTATCATTCGGGTTGAACCGTCACTGACGAGTCTTTGCTGTTCCTTTCTCTTCTCGAGTGCTCGAAATATCTCTTTCAGCTTGGTGATAAAAAACAGCTCTTTTTCGTCAGCGTATGCTTCTCTTAGGACCAAGCCTTTATTTTTCATAACTGCTTCATATGCACACTGTCCCGCTTCGTTGCTCGGATCGACAAAGGGCATCTTGATGAGGAGTTGATGGCTGTCGGGTTGTCTTGATGCCCAGGTATGAGCGATTTGAAGGACGACGCTCAGCTCTGGAACTAAGAATCCAGTTTTCTTTTCCACGTCGTAGATGATTGTTGCGTTTTCTTTTGAGTTGAGGAGTCGATCCTCTAAACAAGCCTCGTCCATCTCTATTGGTGCATACAATCCTTTGGCAAAGATAACCTTCGCTCCAATTCCACCGCCAAAAATACTCATACCTCCGGTCCCTATTGATGGGTTTATCTCTCGGCCAATTCGAATTGTCGTCGGATTACATTCCGCTTGTGATAGTTCAAGGTTCTCATAGCCCGAATCGCGTGTGCCCATATGGACATATGCTTCACTGTAGTAGCCAATAAAGCATCGCCGCTGACTGATACCAGTAGGTTCAAGATCAGGTATATTTGATCGAAGATTTTCAGGTATGGAATCAACCGAGATATACCTGCCCGGTTTTGAAGACCCGATGAAATGCCACTGTATACCACTTGGGCTAAGCGATGGAATGAGCATCGTCGAGTGACCTTTTAAAATCATTCCTTCGGGCAGCTCGAGAGAATATGAAATCCTGCCGAGTTGCACCATCACATCGAATGAAAGTTCCACCCCGAGTTCTCCTGTTCTTTCTGGCACAGGGTATCCCTCCGCCATAACACAGTGCTGGAATAAAGGGATCCAACAGGCGCCATTTGACGACTTTACCGGTGTGGGCTTGCTGCCGTATATTTTAAACCCAAGCCTCCTGTCTGGCGTCGAACTTGAAAGTTGTTCTTTGTCGAGCTTTTTCAATAAATCAGGGTCTTTCCAGAAAAATGGCTCCACGCCACGTAGAAGATAGGTTCTCAATGGGGGGTCAACAAGAACAGCTCCCATCCATGAAACCAAAGTTGCAAGTAAACAGATAGATTCCCCATTACCTGTGGCAGTAATGGCAATTTGGTCGCGTGGTACTCTGTTTATTTCGCATTGTAGGTCATCGAATACCCGTATCGTTGTCGATCCTAATCTCATTCAGTAAAGCGCTTTCAGGCCAAACGCTCTCATATTTGTAGGGGTATGGGCATCTTACCATAGTCACGGCACTTCTTTAAGATTTCGCGGAATACATCCATTCCCCATTCTCCCCATGCGAATTTGATATACTCACTACAAGTTGTGGCATAAGCTGCCTCGGGTTTCCCGCTCAAAACAAGCACGTCTTCCAGATCCCAAGACCCATCAAGCTGCGATTCAACAAACTGTTGTATCTGGTGGCATTCCAGCTCCATAACAACCAACCATTCCTGCTCATTGAATCTCAATATCTCACTCATATCGTCGGCGACTTTCTTAAATGCTGTGCAACTGTTGAACCTTTCCAAGCAGGCCACGGAGGATTCTAGCATCCCTTGGATACCATGCCCCAATTCTGAAGAACCCTCTTCGGGTTCGGGTGCAGATGATGTCTTCGGAAATCCTTTTCAGCTGGCTGAGCTTCGAATCTATAGCATGGAAGGAGGGTCTCACTTCTAGTGGATCGGTGTTTCGAATACTACATTGTAAACATATGCGATGGGGACACGATGGACGTGGACATTCTCTATCTGCCGCCGGTAGCTGGAGATAGTAGAGTGGACTAATCTGATTTATAACGGTGCCACATTGGCAACAAGTAAATATATCGATCATGTTTTCGATATACTGAGTGACTGAAAGTTCCAGCACTACTAATTCAGGATAAATGCTAGGTAGTACTATTTCAGATCATTGGAATTTTGGCAGTTCTGTGGAAGGTTAAAGGCAGATGGTTTAGTAAACTTTCTTACTTTTCTCCCTCCCAGTTGGTATCAGCCAGCCCCCACACCCCGCGTTGGGTAGCTACACATAAAGACATTTTCAGGTACCCACCATGGATAATCTTCAAGACCTCTCCCTCTTGTTACCTATGACAAGAAAGAGGAATAGGTATTCTTCTCTCAATTATGACTGGTACGACTTGTCTTTGATCTTCATATTATGACAATCAAAAACATTTCGAGTACCTTTTACTGACACATGTAGATGACTCGGGCATAGTCACATGTTTTCCACATTTCGTATAAGAATAAGAAATACTCGTATTTCTCCGCCTCGTCAACTGATTATTTGGCAGGCTTACACTATGGTATACCTGTCAGATTGTTGGTGTCGTGCCCCACTGTTAACATCTACCTTCAGCCCCATCGCCACCCTTCCAAAATCACTACTTAGTAGGAATTGTTGTCAACATGTATATGTATGAGGTGGGCACCTCATACATATACATGTTATCATGAATCTAACCTCAGATTCATACTAGTAGTACCAGACTAACCATGATGGTGTTTTCTTGGATTCAGGGCCTAGTAGAATCGAGCCGTTCCGCCCAGAACTTCTAACTGTAGATGATCATGAATATGATCTCAGTGGCTGGGTTGTGTGAGAACGGAGTCCTTTGCCGGTCTACCCCACCGGAGTCCACTTTGCTTCCGATATTTGGGATTGATTGCCTTGACAGGTTTCCCAAACCTGGTTTATCTTCAACTTTCTCATCTTTAACTTTTTTCTCATCTTTATACTTAAGTGATTACTACTCACTTAAAATTACTCTACTATATTATACTATATTCTACTATATTCTACTATATTCTACTATATTCTACTATATTCTGCAAAATAAGGGTTATTTTATGCTAATATATATTAGATGCTATATTACATAATGTAGATGCTATATTAGATACTGTGTTGCCACCAGTGGATGCTGTGTTAGATACTAACACAGTGTGTTGGGTACTATATTATAGAACGTGTAGTAGAACGCGTTGTTTATTATTTGAATTAGAACTAGTAATCATAGTAGTACTATATGATCTAATTCTTTTAATCTAAACCTTTTATTACCACTAGTACCCGATAGTACTATTTTGAATATAACCAGTAAAAATAATAGTATTTAGTAGTACTACAACCTATTCCAACCTATCACAGCCGTTAAAAAACCCTATGACCGTTATCATCTCATTACTAGTAGTATTTAACTACTAGGATATTCGACTAATGGCTTTATAACCTACTCCACTAAGCACACGGTGGATTTACTGTATTCTGAAAATGCAATTTCCCGGAAGGGACTGAACATCGTGCCAGGATTCTTTACGTCCCTCTCTTACATATTTAACTGCCCTCCTGAAACTCGAAAAACGTAGTGTGCCGGCTACCATGTTGCATGATGAGAGTGTTCCCTGCTGCAACACCACGCAGGGCTTCGTAGTCACGGGGAAGAAGTATTGCCTCGTGCTGCCCATAGCGAATCCAGCGACCATCTAGGAACAGGTCTTCATGGTGTCCTGATCCTGAGAGCAAACCTCGAATGTCCATTCTGCCATTATCAGTATGAATTGCTTTGCCGTTTTCAGAGAACTGAAGAAAGGAATGGTCAACATCGTCAAAAATGTTGCATGACCCTATTCGGCTCCGAGAGCTCATGTCCCATACACTTATTGTCTTCTGGTTCGACACATACCCGCTTATCTCTGCTTCGATTGATGCCAAAAGTTTTGCATCGGGAGAAAAGGCAAGAGCGAAGATATTTCGCTTCACTGAGTAGTCAAGTGACCACTGTAATGTCGCTGACTCTGCGCAGAATAACAAGAAGATTTCAGCGGAAGAGCCACAGCAAATTGTCTTTCCATCCGGAGACCATGATAGCGGAGGTTTGATCTCTGCAGGAGCGCTGCTCACTCTACATTGCAAGTCCCCTGTCATATCCCATATCTCTAGCCTCCTCGTCTCACGGTGTGAATGAGGACCTGAATCCTTCCGTATGCATGCGAACATTGTGCTATCTGGAGAGAAAGCAAGCGCTAAGAAGCTAGTGTAAAATCCTTTCAAAGTATAGAGTACTGTATGTGCTCGCGTATCCCAGATAGTGATGATCGGAGGCTCATCTAAAGAGCTTGAACCAGGGTCGACAGCATCCTTCCAGTCTTCGCATGGCAATTTGTCACCATGCCGATAACGAATCTTGAATGTATGTGATAGAAGTCTGCCATCCGGACTAAATGCCCACTGCCCCGAGCTCTCGAAACAATGAGATATGCTCCAAACCAATTTTCCATTTGCAGTGTCCCACAACTCACCTCCCCTGAAATGAGATGTGAGGAGCAGAGTTCCCTCCGGTGAAAACAAAGGTTCACGATAATACCGGAGACGCGCAACAACTGAGCCAGACTCAGTTACAGTTACGTTACTGCCGCCACCAGCATACGACCTCTCCAACGCTCCTCGGCCATGGCTCTCCACGGTAAATCCATGTTCTACCACATCGCGAGTCTCTCCTGTTTTTGCATTCCAGATACTGACCATGTTACACCTATTGAAAGCAGCTGCCATATGCGTCGGTGATAGTACGAGCCTATCCCTGGAACTGCCGCCCTTCGCGGGCATGCGGGGCTTAGAGATCGTTTGTACAGTAAGGTCCCACAGCTGCACACCATCATCACTTGATGAGATTGCTAAGAATTGATTGTCCGGGGAGAATGATGCTTCATACCAGCCTGCTGACGTGTTTTCGATATCTTTCAGCAACGATCCCGTCGCAATGTCCCACACGCGAATATTCCCACCAGCACAGGAGAAGACGCCATTTGCACCAGTGCCTACCCCCACAGATGTAAGGAGCCGGCAGTCAGGAGATAAGCCCAGACCGGGGCAGCTATCATCGATTGTTCTCAAGAGATTTCCCGATACAAAATCCCAGAAATGGACTTTATCGCCGCCGGATAACAGGGTCTTATTATCCGGCAAGAACACAATATCTTCCGAGTCAACCTCGATCTTGTTCAAGAGATCTCCCGTAGTTAAATCCCAGATTCTTATTGTTTCAAAGTCAGACAAACTGGCAATTATCTTGCTGTCTTGACTAATAGCAACGCGAAAGCAACTGAGGTCACCAGCTCCATACTCCGATATCTCCGTTTGCGAACGCGTTCGAGTGTCCCAGATGCGGATTGTGTCATCTTTTTCAGAGCCGGAAGCTAATAATTTCCCATCAGAGGAGAAGGTCAATGCAAAAATATCGGAGGGGTTTTTGAATAGCCCCAAAGTCCTTCCGTTTACGACGTCGATGAGTTGGATCTCTGTCGTAGTTGCACAAGCAGCCAGTGTTCGGTCGTGAGAGAAAATATGCAAATATATAGAGCAATCCTTGAATAGTGAATTAACCTCTTGTCGGAGCTCGTCTTTTGCTATGTCCCAAACCCGCAGATTGCCCTCTTGAGATAGAGAAAGGAGATATTGCCCACATGGCGAAAATGCGACAGCTATCCCTTGACCCAACGGTTCAAAGGCTTTCCATAGCGTTCCGGTAGTAACTTCCCAGATTCGGACTGATGAAGATGCAACAAGCTTACCATCCGGTGATAAAGCCATACCTGCGACACGTTCTGGGTCTATTAAAGTCTGTAGTAAAGGACTCCAATTCAGCTCCACCATTGGTAATTTGCTATACGATCCGGGAATCTTTCCCTGAAATTCTTTTCGGATGACACTCATTTCTGGGCAGTAAACCAAAGCTGAGCGATATATCTGTAGGGGTGCCGATTCGATTATCTCCCGAAACCTGAGAATGAATCTTCTGGCGTCCTTGACAAAAGCCTGAAGCTTTGTCCTCCCCTTAGCCTGTATTATGTTTGTAATTAGAAGGTGATCGTATCCAAGGTATTCCTGCTGCTTACCGGCAAATGGGAAATGAATGCAGATAGTTCTATTACTGCAGAGACAGCTTCGGGCATCTTGCGGTGAACACTCAGAAATTCAATCCAATGGAGAAAATGGGCTTTCAGGAATGTATGGACTTCTCCATCGTCGTCAGGATCACAGGCAGAGCTTTTCAGATGGTTGACCCAGTATAAAGCTCCATACTGCACATGAAACTGGGCTTGGGAGAGATCAGCGGCTGCAGGACCTTCAGATGGGTGCGGAATATTATATAAGTTCTCTCGCAGCGTTTCTGATAGAGCACGTAAACAGGATCCAAGTGTCTCGAGATGTGCGGCCTTCTGGCAAATCCAGAATCTCATGTCCGAGCATCTTCGCTGTTCAAGTAAAAAGTCACGGAAAGACAGATGAAGAAGCTTGATTGTGCTGTTTGGGTCTTCTTCTATCGACAACACAGAATAGAGACCATGCAATGTGTCGTCAACTTCATCCTTGTCCAAGGCTATCAAGTCTCGGAGTGCAGACTTTGACATAGGCTCAAGCAGTACAACGATACATCTGATGATCTTCCTGAAAAGACCACAAACTAGATCCACCTCGCCTTCGCTAACACCATCAATGACGGAATATTGCAGTATACCCCGATAGATGGTGTCCAAGTTATGTAGAGGTGTACCATCTGTGATTGATTTCGTGAGAATCAGGTCCAACCGCCTTTTTGCTCGAGTCATATTCAAGCCGGGCTCTTGGAAAAACCGACATGTCGTTGCTGCGAATATCCATAATCCATCAGCCCTCAAAGCCAACTCGGTCTTTGTGCTTTCCCCTGGCCAATCCTTTGAAAAGCCATGGGCTTTGGAAGAAATGGCCAGTTCAGTTGTGATAAATCTTGTTATATCATCCTGGTTGTTGGAATCGGACATGAGGGGGACCTTTTGAAGATCATATTCATCAATTTCACAACCTTCCTGTAACTGGCGGAAGGCAGAGAAGACGTGTGCCTCTGGACGACTTGTAATGAAAATTTTCAGCCGGATAGTACTGAGCTCTCGGAGCTGAGCAAATCGTGGCAGTAGACGTTCGATCTCGGTCTTCTCACACTCGTCGAGGGCATCTATCACTATGACCAACGTCAACGGCACAAGGACCTTCCCTTGCAGCGACAGAAGAGGCCTTAAGATTAAATGATTCCACTGTTCGCTCATGTCTCTGCTGATAATGTCTGGGTGGTCCGACAAAGCCCTGCAAATATCATCCTTCGTGTCGGGCAACAAGGTCGCAAGCTGTTTACATATGCTAGTAAAAAGCTTACTGGTATTCTTCCGATCAGACTTCCCCTGATCAAAGAAAAAGGTTGCCGCGAGGCAAACACCTTCAGGGTACGATCTGCCTTTCACCAAGGGTTGATGGTTGTAGCAAGAAGCAGCAACCGTCCGTGAAATTGTAGATTTCCCTGTACCTGCCATTCCCTTTAGCCAGCAGATGTTCGTACTGGTTGGCGACTGATACCAGTCTTGTACTTGAGTAAGTGTGCTGACTGAAGTGCCTTCCATGCATCGGGACTTTGTCTGGTCCTCGTACGAATTAAAAGCAGCCCCACCCGAGACTGGCAGAGTATTCAAGAGGCTTATCTGTTTAGTTTCCTTTGGACTGTCAGCTTTTACTTCATGGTATCGAAAGAAAATACTGAATGTAGAGGGTTAATACTCGATTCTCGTCCCTTGCCAGTGACATCACATCAAGCAATTCCCCCATTTCACGCTGCATTTCGCCCACTTCGAGTTGGATATCCTTCAATCTATTCTGGCTCAGAGTATTCATTTGTTCACTGATATGTTTGTCTGTGCCTGTAATTGTCTGGAGCAAGTCTGTCCAATCGTCAGTGACACCTAAGTCATCGACAAATCGATAAAATCCCGATTTTAAAAAGTGCTGAGCTAGTCTAATCTGAAACGCGATAATCTTTGCGTACAGGTTTACCGTCTGAGCTCTAATTGATGCTCCAAGTTCCTCTGGTGGTGTTCCAGACAATTCTGACTTGTCGGAGTATATCTCTATGTTGGTATGCTCCACAACTCTATAACGAACGAGAATGATTGAGATCGCCTCAAACGCCGACATTGCATCTTCATCCTGCGTAAAAGATTTTGTGATAGGGCTCAAGAGAAGCAAAGCACCGGCCCATGCTAATGCCGCATGGGGCTCTGTGCTAACAGCCGTTGTGATAAGATCTTTCACCGATAGCATTGCATGGATGGCGCGACGAGCCTGTGCTCTAATCACGATTTCCTTTCCTGCTACTGTGACTTTGAAACGAGATTTCTCAATCTCTTGCAGTCGGCCTTCGACCAGGGTTCGAAGATGTGAAAATGTATGCAAATCTGTCTGTGCATCGTCTGGCTCTTCAGTGCCCCCTTTCTCCAGAAGAAATTTCTCGTAGGTACGTATTAGATCCCCCTGTTCCTTCTGGAGCTCTTCGTAAGCTTCTCTCCAGCAGCCCTGAAGCTTTAAATGCTGCGGAGGTATGCTGTGGGCAGAACCTGTCCCGGCCTCGTTAATCTCCGCACTGGCCACGGAGAGTCGGTCAGACTCTGCCTGTGGGCTGTCAACCTGCAGTGGCCGAGCATCAGGTACTGGATCATTGGGTGTAGATTTGCGTGAAGGCTCTAGAGACAATCCTTGGAAACGACTCCTTATGCTTCGTAGACCTTTTCTGACCGGCATGATGATGGCTTTCGGACCTCAAGAGGCGGTAGATGACCCACCGAAAAGGTCAAGACGCTCTCAGGACAGTATGAAGTAGAAGAATAAAATCACTCGCTTGTCTTTGACATAGCCAAAAGTCCCGGATTGAGGGCTGAGGGGCACAACAACCAGGGTAGAAATGGCTGGACGATAGTGACTGTCTGGTTAGTGGGAGGAGACATTGCCAGCTGATGTTGATGGTGTGTTGATGGTGGGGCGCGGGGTCAGGTTAACGGCAGAGGGGGATTTCTCGAACGAATTTCCCACTTGGCATCTTTCTCAATCAATTCACTCTCATCAATACGAATAACCTTTAACCTTATCTTGCACCTTTAGCAAGCTCCTAGCCATATCCTCTGCAAACGGCATCTCATGTCTTTACATATCCCAGATTTTAGTGTTTGATTGTACTCGCAAGTAGTGCCTCAGGCAAGCCATTATGGCATCTTCAGTACTTGTATCTCTCACTTCTCACCACCTCACCTTCATCAATACACACCTCTTCAATTGAATTGCCCGTATCATATTCCTTGTAGATTGACTTCAAGGGCTTGAAATGGAGATCGTCAACCCCCTGGTCAAAGCATCTCAGTGGCTGACCTGTGTCCTCTGCCGGTCTACCCCACCGGAGTCCACTTTGCTTCCGATATTCGGGATTGATTGCCCTATTGTTGGAATACCATGTTCCAAAATAATGTATTCTGGACTTTAAAATAGCGGATGGAAAAGGGAGAGACCATTCTTCGGTATTTACAGGATTTAAGAAAAGTTTACGGCTCTCCAAAGGTTCGGAACAATTCAAGTCAGGAACTTCCTGACTAGGATCTACTTCATCACAGTAATGAAACCAAAATATGTAAAAAGTGCTCCCCAGCACCCTCGCTCCTGATATTCACATCTAGCCAAGAAAAAAAATTACCAAAAAAGACGTTTAATGTCCAGGGAATTGTAGTGTGCCATGTACATTATAATTGCAAGGGCTACGTTTAGCAGCAGCACTCGCAGCACTCGAAGCAGCACAGACCGGCACAGCTAAACAAAAGAAATGTTAGTACGGAGTAGATAAGAACCATTTACCCGACTGCATCCGGGACTCAAAGATGAGACGGCACTTACACTCCACAGCAGACATCTTCACCCTCACCACCACCACGCATGTGGACGTTCATAGCCTCAGGTCCTTGCTACAAGGAATTAGTATATTTATTTGTCTTTGGGGTAAGCTGACAATGAGTCAGGATCTTTCACATACAGGCTGCTGGCTGACAGCCTCATTCATAGTGGGAGGGCTGTTGGGCTGCTGCAGCTGGACAGTGCGAGAATCCCACTGAGACTCAGGGGCAGACTCCTTAGCCGAGGAGAAAAGGTTCTTGATAGCGTCGAACATAGTGAAATTGCTAGTTTTTGTTTCTTTGGGGTATAAAGAAGATTGATGTTAGGGATTAGTGGTTATTAAGGAAGAAGAATTAGAAAGGAAGAACAGCTTCCCAGCAAATAAATAGGGGTCAGCACATGGGAATATCAGCTAGTCGCAAATAATGGCTAATTGCAACTAGTCCTCTCCGTTTCTACTCCGTAGTAACTGCTAGTATACTCAATCTTGGCTGCCTGGCCAGTCGTGCGCCAAGACACGTCATAGGTGGACCCAAAAAGCTTGGTGGTCCCTGGCCCGATTGTAGGGCTAAACAACACTCTCCTTGCGGATTCGCTGACTCGATTTCTCTTACGTGGGCTAATCTCGCACTTTTGCGGGGCCTGAGGGTCTCGGAATCTTGATTCACTCCACATTTTAGAGGAACAGGACATTACGCTGTCTCCGATTTTCCGACATACTGTAGGGCTGAAAGACGTTGTGCCTTGATCAGCCACTAGGAATGGAAATGCAAGATTGATCAGGTTGTTCCGTGCAGAGGTGTAGGTACAGATACAGAAAGAATGACGTTTATGGAGTGCAGAACTGGAAAAGCCATTCAGTGCCTGAGCGATTTATCCTCAGCCTTCATGTGAGAGCGCAACTAGCAGCCAGCCGCAATTTGCGGCTGAGCTGAGTTCCGCGACCCATGGACCTTCCAGATTCCACTCAATCTTCAGCTTTAGCCTTACTATATTCTATTCAAGTCCAGCCTCCTTGACAGCCTCTGTCAACTTTCCAGCATCGCTAGACGAGAATGGATGTTCACGCTCGAAATTCAAGATAAGGTCCCTGCGACTCTCACTGCGGGGGTTGAGCGAACACTTGAAGGGTAAGGGGTGACTGATGAAATCCGACGAGAATTTGACCTCGGGTTCAATCACCCGTCCATCATTGCCAATGGGCTTTTCAATATCAAAGGAGAAAAGAGCATTGGAAATTCCCAGGAAAACAGAGGTCTCTGCAGTAATTCGACCTGGACAGACTCGACGACCGAATCCAAAGGTGTTATCAGTCGGGTCGGGGGCGATATTCTGAGTATCACTTGCGAGATATCGCTCTGGGCGGAACTCGTTTGGTTCAGGGTATACATCTGGATCATTGTTCATGGCCCTGTGCATTATTAGCGATCGATGTTCTTTCCATTTGCAGTAGAGCACTATACGTACCAGAGATTGGCCAAGATGGTTGAACCCTTGGGTATCAAAAATCCATTGATAATCTCGTCGTCGTCCGTCTTCCGTGGAGTCATCAACGCCACAGTGTGCCAACGTAGACTTTCCTTCACTATCGCATTGATATATGGTAGATTTGGCCGGTCAACAACAACCGGGAATCTATCTTCACCCACAACCCGATCAATCTCAGCTTGTGCTTTGCGCTTGACATCTGGGTAAACCATCATGGCCAGGAAAAATGATTCAAGCACGGCAACTGTCTAAATCAACAGATTAGCTCAGTAGCTTCATATGGATCAGCTATCGTCCGCATCCTACCGTATCCACTCCAGCACCATAGATGGCTCCTGCTGCCCACTTAGTCACGTCATTATCTTCGCCATTTTTGATACAAGCTGATACAACAGACGGTTCATTCACGTTGAGTTTCATCTGCCATTTCGTGAACTCGTATGGATAATCCACCAACTTGTTAATACACTCTTGAGAATACTGAGCACGTTTTTTGAAACTCGTGCCTGGTACCCAACTGGGCAAAAATTTCACTATTTTGGTGTCAGTCGATGTGCATATCCTTTGGAAACCAACTGAATGAACATACTTGCTGGAAAGACGTCCACCAAGAATCTTCCTGGAATGATCGCTTCTGAAAACTGATTGAGTACCAATTCTGCTAGATCTACAAGATAGTCACTCTTGTGAGGTTCCACACTATAGCCATATGTGATCCTCAATGCGAAAGATCCTGCAGTACTGTGGAGCTCATGTGAATCAGTATAGTGGCCTGACTAAAAGATCGGAAATGGCCTGGGAGACAAACTAACATTTTGCAATGATCAAATAGTTCATCGGGCTTGTCCAGGATTCGCCACATGAGTCGACAAAACTCTTCCTCAAGTTGGTGATCGAATCTCGCAGCAGTAGTATTTGTTCCGATAACTTTGGCGAGGGCACGACGATGTGCACGAAGGGAGTGGTTATTATCTTGACGTGGGATTGACTTTTCATATCCGCAACTAAAGACAAGGACGTAATTCGATTAATATCTTATGCAGAATCAGATGAAGGGACGATTGACATACAGTTCATCGGCGAAAACCGAGTGTGGCCGAGATGAGTGCTTGGCAGATTTCTCGAAAAGCTGCGCTGCCGTTTCACGATCGTTCACAATAATCAAGGGTTGACCTACAACCATGAGAGAGCTCAAAGGGCCTGAACTTTCAATTAGCAAGGCTTGGTAAGCGATTTCAGTTTCTTTACCATAGCGTTTCTTGTGCTCCTGATAGAACTTTCCAGGGTGCTGCCCATCAGGACACAAGTCAAAAAGATTCCCAATCAGAGGCCACCCTTTCGGACTAGGGGGTAATGGCGGACGATTTTTGTTTGAGAGAATCTTTTTCAGGAGGGCAAATATAGCTGCACTCGCGGCTAGAATGGCCAGCTGTATTATAAGTGCCATGTCTGCATAGAAAGAATGAGGATGATAGTGCTCTCGAAGCAAACTATCTTTCAACAGTGTTTATGTTCACTTCCACCTTTTAGGTCAAGCTGTTATCATGGATAGACTTGAAATGAATCAAGAAGGTGAAAAGTGTGACAGGCTTTTTTTCCCTTCGTGGACGGATTCCTTCAAATACCATTCTCTATTCCTTCCACCTCAACGTCATGCATCTGGGTTCCTTATTTAGGAGGACAATGCTATAGTTGAGAACAGTTTCTTGTGAATAACCAATCACAAATGATGAAAGTAATCCAGGAGTACCCCATATTGGGGGCCAGAAATAAACATCCTTTCCGTTTTAGGGAGTGACGGGCGAATACGCCGTACAAACCGGGACGAATCAGAGTGGATTCGCGGACATCCCGATGGTCCACCTCGATTGGTAGGCCAAGCCAGACTACAGTGCAGAGTGGGATTTGACTCTAGCCTTTATCTAGATGTTATACAAGTGTGACCGACGAATTACCTGCGGGTCTGTATTTATTTCAAATTACACCTATCGCAGCTCAATAGATTAAGGAAAACTTGTCATTGGGTCTTTTTGATTCGCCAGATGCTCTTACTATACATATGCATTATGGTACATGGTTTATGATACAAATAGAAAGTGGAGATGAACTCATAACACCGGTTCTCGGTTTCAGTTGGTCGCCTCGTTGGATTCAGTAGACTCCACGGCAGCATCTTCCCAACCAGGTGCGGTCAGACCTTGAGCACGGAACTCTTCGTCGCTGATAATCTGGACCATCTTGAACTTCCACTTGCCCAGCTTCAGCATGATCAAATCGTCATTGAGGACGAACTCTTGGGTTTTTTCAGCGGGCCAAACCCGAATAGGAGTGAAAGCAAGGTCGTCTGACATTGGGCCACTGTCTCCAGGACGGCTGCCAACGTAAGCACCGTTGTTTGTGATAACACGATGACCCTCACCCTTTGAAGAGACGAGACCTGCGGACCAGAGAACTTTGTTGAAGGTCTGGTTATAGACCAGCGAGTGGGGAAGAGTGACTTTGACATTGGGCATGTTGGCAAAGTTGGTTTGGGAGGCATATCGGTTTCCGGATTGAGGAGTAGTCATGCCGGTCAAGGGGGACTGAGGGTTGCCGCCTTGGCTGGATGCCTTGGGCATTGGCGAAGGTTCAGCAGTTGAGGACCGAGGTCGGAAGAGCTGGCGATGTTGAAGAGACACAGCGTCAGCCTCTGCCTTGCCGTGGACCAGCTCGACAAACTCATAGGCGAGCTTGTGCTGGGCGAGACGCTTGGAGGGGTCTGCGTTCTGTTCCGCCATGATGGAAGCAATCTCGGGCAGAGGGATGAAAGTGAACAGCTTCAGGTAGCGTTCTACGGTGTCATCCGGAGTGCGGACGAAGAACTAGGACTCAATTAGTCGGAGTGAAGATATCGCATGGAAAAATGAATGACAGACCTGGTAGAGCTCAAAAGTGGAAGTCATATCCTTGTCGAGCCAGATAGCATTACCAGCGGACTTTCCGAACTTCTCTCCCGAGGGGGCTGTCAAGAGAGGCGTCGTGAAACCAATTGGCCGATCCAACTCCGAGTCTAGAGGGTTGCGGACTTGCTCATTGGCGGTGTTCCGACTGACTGACTTGACAGCATCCATGCCGAAGAGAATATTTCCATACTGATCAGATCCACCAACTTGCACTTGAGTACCCTTCTGGAACAGGTTCCACCAGTCCCAGCCTTGAAGCAAGGGGTAAGAGAACTCGGCAAAAGACATGCCGTCGCCTTGATTCATTCGGTTCTTGACGCTGGATATGATTATTAGAATATCACACGATAATCAACAGACTATCGGAGGACTCACGTGTCTCGGCCAAGCATAGGTCCCAGCCTTACAAAGGCACCCAGGTCGCGCAAAACCTCGATGAATGGCATTGAGTTCCACCACGTATTATTATTGACCAGTGCTCGTCTCCAAATTTGCTGTTTTTTATAGCCGTGTCGTCTGCCGTAGTGCTCAATGCTGGTGCCCAGCTTCTTTAATTGCATGTGCATGCTGGCCATGTTTGCCTTGCGGATGGAGGAATGAACTTGCTCACGGCCCTTTAAGCGGCCTGTAGGGTCACCGACTCGAGATGTAGCACCGCCCAACTATTATGCGTCAGCGAAGAGACACCAGATATTATCCGGCTAATCGCAACTCACCAAAAATGTGACGGGGAGGCCCCAAACGTATCCCCAAGCCAAAACCATAAATGGCAGCATGTGGCCGACGTGCATGGAGGGAGCCGTGGGGTCAATTCCAACGTAGATACCAGCTCTCTTTTCGGTGAACACTTGGTGGAGGAGATCGCGTTCTCTGTTGCAATAAAAAGTGGATGATTAGCCTCCGGTGTCGCCAGAGCCATGAGGAAGAAGACTCAATAGGCAAAATCCGAGTTCACAACATACCCAACAACATCATGAATTAGACCACGTTCCTCCAGGTGAGCGGCAAAGCTCTTCCTCTTGCCCTCCTTAATCTCTTGCGCATGACGAGCCCACTCATCCTTGCCATCTTGCACGCGCTTCAGCCATTGCTGTGTGATGAACCGTTTTTGCTGTGTCGAACACCCTGAGTTCTGAAAGAACAAGGTCGGGCGATGTGTCTCGGTGCGGAGGGGATTTATTTGCGACGCTGCGGCGAAGCTGCGTGCTCCGCTTGGCGCAGTCCGAGGGAGGTGCGCGCTGCGACAAGTCGCGCGGGGAAGATGTGTCGACCGAGGGCGCATGGGGCCGATCTGTGTGAAGCAACCCGAGGTATGGATGTTGCTGTAGAGAAACCGAGTTCGAAGACGAGTGGTGATCAAAGTTGAAGAGTCAAAAGATCAACATTTCCAAAGTTTCCCAAAAAGTGACAGCTCCGAGATTCTCGCGATAAGACGGAACATTATTAATCCGTGTTGTCTGACCAGTCAGAGTGCTTCATGTATACTTCGCTGCTTCGTTTGCTTCGTTGTTTTGTTTGCTTTGCCAATTTGTTTGTGTCGTGGATTTTTTTTTCGCTTTTTTCATCCAGTATCATCCAAAAATCTTTAGGATCATCAATTTCTGCCAAACATGCCAGCAGCTCGATCTCGATCTGGATCGTCACGATCGTCTCCATCTCCTCGGGCTTCTCCCGTGAAGCGCCAGAGAACAACATCTCGAAGTCCTAGCCAAGAAATAAAAACTGAAATTGTCTCGGACGATAATCATGCCGCAAGTCATCATGATAACGAGGGCGGCTCCCAACCAATCTCGCGTTGCTCATCAGTCATTGACCATGGATTGACTGACTCGGAAGAAGAATACCTTCAAACCTGGATACTTTCAATGGACGATGACCATCTTCTCCCTCGACCTGCAACTGTACGAGATATGGCTAATCTCCTGCTTGAGAAACGCGAGGGCCCATCGCCCCAGCCAGTCAACATTGAATGGGCAAACGACTATATTCAACGCATGCATTTACTCGAATCCCGTTTTGCAAGCCAAGTCGAGCGTGAAAACGCAGAAAATCCAGACTCTCGGAACATTCGAACTTCTTTTAGACAGTCCAGCCCAAAGCCCCCATCAAGCCAAGGCCCTCATGTAAGCAACCATGCAGTCCTTGATATCTCATGTCCAGCCGTTAACGTCTGTACACAGGCATTGGAATCAGCACTTGCGAACAAGCTACTGCAGAAATCAAAAGCGTCAATGAATCGTACGATTGCCGAATACCGAAATATCATTGAACTCTGTGAACATGCCATCGATGACACTACAATGATGCATCGAGATCAGGAATACATCATAGGAGAGATTGAGCATAAATTTCTCGCTTATGAAACCGAACTACATAAAGTCAAGGCAGAGCTAAGATGTGTACAAGGGCACCTGGACAGAAAAAATACTCGATACTGTGGGCTTTGTGGATGGAGTGGACATGACCGACGACATTGCAGCCTGAGATATGCTCAAGATAAGACTGGTAAGAGGTAGGATGAAAATAGTCGCGTGCAGTCTGGCAGGATTACCTTAGTTACTCGCTGGTAATAATTTCGATGATCATTCTTAATAGCTCTGCCAATCAATTAAAATTATCGCCATCATTATTCAATGAAGAAACAAGTACTGACCTATAACATGGATCTCAAAAAGTTGTATAAGTAGTTACTAAAGTTGTACCTAGGAATGTGCGAGTAGCAGGTAACTAGTTAGTATTAAATACACTACTTAAGGTACTACCTTATTCTTGAAGAATCCGGGGATTCCCGGTGGGCCAACCACTTCCATTCAGCCGAAACAGTATAAAAGCCTTTGGGATCCAACTATGGATATTTACAAGTTGGAAAGAGGCTACAAGAATAATTTAAATCAATTTGTCGCTGTTATAGATTAATTAATAACAGATGTAGTAGCTTTGGAGACTGAGGTTGGTTGTTGCTATTCTCATAGTTGATACCCTGACGTCATCGAGTTGATGAAATGATCAGAAAACATTCTACAAAGGTACTTACTTACGAAATGACTACTTCAAGTCTTGGTTCATGAAAAGTAGATTGATCAGCAGAATCAAAATGTTTCCGAGAACGGACACTTCTTTGCCCGAGACAGTCCCCATCCACAACTACAAATACTCGAAGATTGGCCCATCATAACGGTGTGGATCATTTACGTCAATCCGTTCTGCTTTTATTGAAGCTGCTGCCCCTCCCATCCGGTCCACTTTTACTTCAAATACACCTCATCCCACTCAATTGACATTCGAATTTCTGATTCAAAGCTGAAGAAGTTCTTGTAATTCAATTTAACAAGACTCAATACAGAAATGGCACCCTCAACCATGAAGCAATGGGTGGTCGAGAACAAGGACAATGGCTTTGACGGCCTTGTCTTCAAGGACGCGCCTGTTCCAACTGTCGGTGAGAGTGAAGTGCTGGTCAAGCTTCAAGCTGCCTCGCTGAACTACCGTGATCTGATCATCCCCAAGGTATGCAACACAGAATTATATCTAGAGCTAGCTCCGGAATTCAAGGCATTCGCTAACCACCACCACCACTCACAGGGCAAATATCCCTTCCCTTGTGCTTTCCCCGTGATTCCCGCCTCTGATGGAGCTGGTGAAGTTGTTGAGGTCGGATCCAAGGTCACCGAATTCAAAAAGGGCGATCAAGTCGCGACTCTCTTCAACCAGGGTCACCAATATGGTCCAATCGATATCCCCGCAACACAGACTGGACTCGGCGGAGCAATTGATGGCACTCTTCGTGAGTACGGAGTCTTCGGTGAAAAGGGTCTGGTCAAGGCCGCGAAGAACCTTTCCTCGGTGGAGAACAGCACTCTCACTTGCGCCGCTCTGACGAGTTGGAATGCGCTGTACGGCTTGAAGCCGTTGAAGCCCGGCCAGGTCGTTCTGGTCCAGGGAACTGGCGGTGTGAGCATTTTCGGTCTACAGGTGAGTTAACGAATGATCCCATATTCGAATGCCGAGTCATCGACCAAACACCGAGTTGAGCAGTTTGAGCTAATCTGAATATCGGTGGGGTAGTTTGCAAAGGCCGCGGGTGCGACCGTGATCGCTACGACCTCCTCCGACGCAAAGGCCGAGAAGCTCAAGCAGCTCGGAGCCGATCACATCATTAATTATAAGAGCGATCCCAACTGGGGTGAGACTGCTCGCAAGTTGACACCTGAGGGTGCGGGTGTGGACCATGTCATCGAAGTTGGTGGAGCTGGAACCTTGAAGCAGAGTTTCAAGGCGATCAAGTTCGAGGGAGTCATTAGTGTGATTGGATTCTTGGGTGGTGTCAGTCCTAATGATCAACCCAGTCTCCTGGATACTCTCAGCAACATCTGCACCGTTCGTGGTGTGTATGTTGGTAGCAAGGAGTTGATGCGGGATATGATTCGTGCTATTGAGGCCAACGATATTCACCCTGTGGTGGATGATAAGGTGTTTACTCTTTCTGAGACCCGGGATGCATATGAGTATATGGTAAGTATATCAGTGATATCATTTCTTTCTGTCTGATCTAAGAGAATCATACTAACTGGTGAAATAGTGGGCCCAGAAGCACTTTGGCAAGTTGGCTGTCAAGATTAACTAGGACTCCTCTCGGATTGTGAATAAAATAAAATAATCAGGAGAAAGACCGGACTACTAGTACAAAATAATTATGCACGGAATGATCAATTATGTACAAATAAAAGTAGCACTGAAAGTATGTACAGTAGAGTCAGTCGAAAGTTCGTTGAGGAGACCTCGCCACTTTGTACTTCATCACACGACCAACCCCTTCACTACCTGGTTACTTTACTGATCTGTTTACTTTCTCTTCTCTCTTTATCTTGTATCTACTTCTTCTCTCTCACCAAACTCAATATCGGAACTTCCTTGGTTGGATTCCCAACCCCAACACCCGCTACTCGGCTAGCTACAGCTAATCCTTGCAAGGCGAGCTCGGGGCTCTACAGAGCTTACCCCTCTCACTCACCCGATGATGCATCCCATGCATGTCCAGAATCACAGAAATACCCCCACTCGCCCCATAACTGGACCTAGCGATTGTAAGAAACCTCGGAGCACGACCTTTGCTCGCCCGGTCCAAATGGGTTTGTTCGCTCGTGTCACTTGTTACCCTCCGCTGGGCCAAGTAACTTGCGTTCCCAGAGCTCAGAGGAAGTTGCGGTCTGATAAGGATGATTCAGTCAGCATCCACCCTAATGCCTATAGATAAGGAGGTTAATTAAATATTTTGGGAGAATAAGCACTAACGCTATACTAGGTCTCTTTCACAGTCACCATCGAATCAAGTACATCCTTGCCAGATCAACCCTGGGAAGCACAGATTTGGCATAATATTTCAACCCCAGACTGGACAGCTCTTCCTCTGAGCAAGGCAAAGCAGTCTACAGCACCTCTATTGAATGGGGTAGAAGAAGAATACAATCACTATCGTCACATATTTTCAGCACAAATTCAATTACCCTCGCTGGGTGGCCATGCTCAATTCACCGTGCGCTTTCGGAGTAACCCAGAAAATGAGTGGCAATGGGCAAATCAACAACACTCGGTCGGTGATGGGGAAATCGTATACAGTTCTCAGCAATCCGAGATCGAACCAGTTCTATCATCTTTCTTCCCATCCCGAATAGGAAATGATGAACTCGCAAAATATATCGACAACCTCTCACCGGATGTACAAATCACGTCACGCGTCAGCGAAGCTCCGGGATCCCTATTATGGTCAATTTCAGGAGATACATCTACTGCTTCTGATGGCACATCTGGATACAACACTGTCACTCTCGGGACCCCTTCTTCCGTGATGAGGAACTTTTCCTTGGTCCGAATATGGAGTCCGTGGCTAGGACCACGACATGGTAAAGATCAGTTTCACTTGTCGGAAGATGCGATACTTTGTTCTTTCCTACGCGAAGATGGTCAACATCTGGCTTTACTAGCCATCTCCGGAATTAATGACGTCTTGACCGTTTTTCAATCCGGTAACAATGGGGAGATCGTAATTCAATCTCGGAATGACAATACGGAAGCAAGCCGGTTCAACGTTCTGGCTGCTGTTGCAGAGGATTTCGAAATTGCCATGTGCGCTCTAATCTACGAGGCGCGAAAAACTGCAAGGCCATTTGCGGAGTCCTCTATGGACGATTGGGAGGAAACGTCCCCGGTCTCCCCTCTCGGAGATGATATTGTGATTGTGGAAAAGGATCCAAAGGTACAATGGCTGGCAGAGTGGTTTGACGGTTTAACATATTGTACCTGGAATGGTCTGGGGCAAGATCTCACAGAGGAGAGATTGTTGAACGCTTTGGACTCTCTCAAGTCCCATGGTATCAATATATCCAATCTGCTTATCGATGATAATTGGCAGAGTCTTGATAACGAGGGCGAGTCTCAGTTCAAAAGACGTTGGCAGCGATTTGAAGCAAACCCAAAAGCATTTCCGCGAGGTCTCAAACGCACAGTCGATGAGATTCGTCAGAAACACTCTAATGTGCAACATGTGGCGGTCTGGCATGCCTTGTTTGGTTACTGGGGCGGGATCAGTCCCAACGGTGACCTCGCTCGAAAATACAAGACTAAGGAAGTGGAAGTGAAGGATCCCAGTCCAAATGGCCCGATCGCACAAAATCTTCCAGAGGGAAAAATTCTTGCCATTGATCCTGATGATATTCAGCGATTCTACGAGGAATTCTATAGTTACCTCCGCTCCGTCGGTGTGGACTCCGTCAAAACAGATGCTCAATTCTTCGTTGACCTTCTCGATAACCCAGAAGACCGCAAAAGATTCACAACTTCATACCAGGATGCCTGGTCAATTGCTTCTCTCAAGAACTTTGATACTCGATCTATTTCTTGCATGTCCCTTGTACCGCAGATAATATTCCACTCCCAACTGCCAAATAACAAGCCAACTATTCCACTCCGGAACTCGGATGACTTCTTTCCTGAAGTCCCTGCCTCTCACCCATGGCATATATTCTGCAACGCACATAACTCACTTTTCACAAGATACCTGAACGCTGTGCCGGATTGGGATATGTTTCAAACTGACCATCCCTATGCATCATTCCATGCAGCTGCACGCTGTATTTCTGGGGGACCAGTGTATATCACTGATGAACCAGGCAAACACGATCTCGAGGTTCTTGATCAAATGACAGCACCAACTGTCAAAGACACCACTGTGATCTTGCGTCCCAGTGTCATTGGTCGCACCATCGATGTCTACAATGATTACAACGAGGGACAGATCCTGCGTGTTGGAAGCTACACAGGTTGGGCAAAGACTGGTAGTGGGATCTTAGGCCTCTTCAATCTCAAACCTACCGAGACATCCTGCATGGTCTCATTGAAGGACTTCCCGGGAATTCACGAGGACTCCGACGGCGAATATGTTGTTCGCGCACATAGTAGCGGCAAAGTCAGCGAGCGGATGCATCTGCTTGACCACGACTCCCTGGTATCCATCGTCTTACAGGATAAGGGATGGGAAATTCTCACAGCATATCCGACATATTCCTTTACGTTGGACCGAAAGGCCAAATCTACTTCACCGATAAGTAGTCAGACACACGTCGCCGTGCTAGGCCTCCTTGGAAAAATGACAGGCGCAGCTGCAGTGATGAACTCCGATATCTTCCTCGTGGAGAATGGCCGATTACGATTCGATATTCATCTGAAAGCATTGGGGACTCTGGGAATATATATTTCCAACCTGAAGGATCTGACTATTGATCGCAATTTCATGGTGATGATTCTGGGCAAACCTATTCCAGCAAGTACAGTTTGGAAGGTCGGTGGGGAAGATTCAACTGTGTTGGCTATTGATGTTTTAGCCGCGTGGAAGAGTATGAAATTAGATAGCGGGTGGAGCAACGAAGCACTCGTTCAAGTCTTTTTGGGTTAATGTTGGATGAGTGAGGTGTTGAATATTAGATAGAATCAGGCGATTCTAATGAGCACCCATTCGCTCAGGTTCATGAATAATGTTTTGTTTAGGTTTTCTCACTTTCCCTTCAACTTCTAACAGTCTCGAACAATTATCAACACTAGTCACAGAGTAAAGACTACGGAGGTACCCACTTACCCACTGAGGGGCCCGGCAATTGTGCAATACAAAGCTACAATTACGCATACCATCGGGGATCCACAGGATACTCTAACGCCCTGAGCCCGGAAAAGCACGATATCAACGGATCGCGCATGGACGTCGCGGATGATGAGATTTCCGATCTGCATGGAGGGGGAGGGGGAGGGGTAACGCTGAGGGTTAAATAGCCCCAATCCCCTCAGGTACTTTTATCTCAGATTGAAGGTTTCAAATACTGCGGATTTACATATTTTCTATTACTTTTTACCACAAGTCGCAATTGAAATGTCTCTGGGTCGTACTTTTAAGCTCAATTCGGGCTATGAGATTCCCGCCGTTGGCCTGGGTACTTGGGTATGTACCAGGAGCTATCTAAAGATTGCTTTCTTCAGTGAGCGCCAGCATGAGTATGAGCTAACAAGAAGTCGTGCACCAGTTGTCCAAGCCTCACGAAGTCGAAAATGCCGTAGAAGCTGCTCTTCGCAAGGGCTACCGTCATATCGATGCGGCCGCATGCTACCAGAATGAGAATGAAGTTGGTAACGGCTGGAAGAAGTCGGGTGTTCCTCGCGAACAATTTTTTGTAAGTCATTGTAATCGAGGATAAGATGCCCAATAAATGTTAATTGCTAATTTCCTCAAGATCACTAGCAAGCTGTGGAACACTCACCACCACCCAGACCACGTCGAAGAAGCCCTCAATAAGACCCTCGCAGACCTCCAAACTGATTACCTGGACCTCTACTTGGTACGCCATACCTTCTCCAAATGACACCCAATTAGCCCAATCCATGAAATTAACAATCATAGATCCACTGGCCCGTCGCCTTCGCCCATACCAACGAGACTCTCACCCCGACGGACCCAGTCACGAAACGCTTCCAAATAGCCGACGTCCCGGTCTCCGACACCTGGGCCGTTCTAGAGAAATTCGTTGAAGCGGGCAAGATTCGGAGTATCGGAATTAGTAACTTCACTATTCAAGCAACGAAGGATTTACTCAAGACTGCCAAGATTCCTCCGGCTGTGAATCAGATCGAGGCTCATCCTTATCTCCTCCAGCCTGAACTGTTCAAGTATTTGAAGGATAACGTGAGAGATACCTTCCCGGGATTGTGACATTTAATGGGTGAAAAAATCATGATTAACTTGAATTTTTACTGCAGAACATTCTTCCAGTGGCTTATAGTCCTCTCGGAAACAACATCTACAACCTTCCTCGGTACGTTGACCCGATCCGATCGACCCGATATACCGAAACTCGAATTTGAACTTGAACTAACTTGACCCACAGTGTTGTCGATGACCCGACTGTAGTAGAGGTTGCTAAGAAGCTGAACAAGGACCCAGCCATTTTGTTGATCTCGTGGGCTGTCCAGCGTGGTTCGTCGGTGTTGCCCAAGAGTGTGACTCCGTCGCGAATTGAGAGCAATTTCCAAGGTAAGCATATCCTCGCAACATATATCAAGTACTATCTGGTCTAGAGAGAACGTGTGAGCTAATTTATGCTAGACTTTGTTATTCCTGATGCCGAATTCGAGGCTCTGAACAAGCTTGACAAGAACGAGCGATACAACTACCCCTTCCGATGGGGAGTGGATGTCTTTGGCGAATTGGGTGCTGCTGAGGCTGAAAGACGGGCTGAAGAGCATGCTGCTAAGCTGAGAGAGAGCTCATAGATATCTTTTGGAGATTAAATTTCACAATACGATGTATTTGTTAGTGGTACTGCAGTACAGTTTCGAAGTATATTCTAGGTAGAAAGATCTGTAAATATTGCTACATAGGTATACATACATTGCATGCCTGTACTACAGTGTCTATTTTCTAGTGAAAAATACCGCTTCAAAAGCTGGACTCATCTAATTGATCACAGTTGTGATCCATAAGTTATTCCAATAATTTCTTCAAGAGTTTGCTGTCCGCAGCTTTTCCGATTGTCGGATATCCGAGTCAACCTTCCCTTTCGGAACATCACAACCCGTCAACTACACTTCACCAACTGCCAGTCTGCGAGGTTGGCCATATCCGAGACAGTTTCAATTTGAATGCTTCAGCGAATTCAATGCAAAATTGAATCCTACTCAAAATGCCAGCTACTAAGGAGGGCCGCGTAACGAAACTGCAGTCCCGCAAGCCCAGCAGTCGACGCGTACAAAACAGTAAGCCATACCCAAACACTCCTACAAACAAGGCCAGCATTCTATCCAGAGGCCTAGTTGAGAAGATCTGGTCATAAAATTACCGAATCTACTTGGCCTTGGTCACACTAAATGATCCAGATTGGACATCCAATCTACACCGTGAAGCATCACAAACAACGCGTCTGACAGTTAAACAGCAGAACTTCCACTAGTCGAGCGCACCAATGCACTCCCAATTGATCAATTCATCTCGCTATACGTGACGCCATCAAAATCCACATCAATAACAAATGAACAAACAGCATCAACTTCAGATACAATTAATAAATCTTCAACACCAACACCAATTTCTACCCCCGCCCCCACCAAACAAAACGCGACCCCGCTAGCCGTCTATTCCGCAGCAACAATCCCCCCACCAGACCTGGAAGCATGTCTAGATCTCATCGAGCAGACCTCCGGTGATGCGTACGCTGCGTCCGGAATAGGCTGGTCGCGTCCGAAGAAGCGTAAAGAGATGCTTTTACCGGACATGAAGTACCTCCTTGTGCGGGGCGGGCTGTCGGCTGATAATTTCCAGCCTGGATCTGCATCCGCATCTGCATCTATATCCGATGAGCCGGAAGTGAAAGATGATGACAGCGAAAGCAAAAGCAAAAGCGATTCTCAAGATAAAGGCCTTGATTCAAGGATCCTTGGCTTTCTATCATTCATGGTTACTTATGAGGATGGGAAAGAAGTTGTTTATTGCTACGAAATTCACCTTTCGTCTTTGGCTAGGGGGAAAGGGCTAGGCGGCTTGTTGATGAGTCGGATGGAGGAGATTGGGAGGTCCGTTGGGCTGGAGAAGGCCATGTTGACTGTCTTCAAATCGAACCGGGCTGCCAGAGACTTCTATAAAAAGGGTGGCTATGAGGTTGATGAGAATTCACCGCAGCCGAGGACGTTGCGGAATGGGACAGTCAAGGAGTATGATTATGAGATTTTGTCGAAAAGATTGAACTGATAGATACTACTCCAATATAATGGGACTATTATAGTAGTTGAATTATTGATGCTTTTTTTAATAATTAATTGTTTCACTGGATGAATAATGCAAGCGCTGCCAACGATGCGATGAAATAAAAGGAGAAGATAAAATGCAGGATTGTTATATATACATTACACTTGTTTCACCTCTACGCCTTGTTCGCCCGGGTGCTCTTGTTCCCACTCATCGCGTAGTGCGGAGAAGATGCTGTCGGCCAGCAGAATGGAGAGACCCAAACTCCAAACAAGGGTGATGGCGTAGAAGAAATTGGCATTTCCAGATCCAGCGTAGATCCAGAGGTGGTAAAAGGCGGGGCCGAGGAGACTGGAATAGAGGATGGCAGAGATCGCAAAGAAGGTGTACCGCATCACTGGTCAAAGTTAGTAAGACTCAAGGGGATGTCCGGATTTGATTAGAAAGCAGGACTCACGAGGGAATAGGTGGCGGTACAATGGCAGCATCGCAAAGTACAGGGATGCATCAGAGATGCTGGGGTATGGTTTAAAGATGGCGAATACACCAAGCAATGATGCAACCACGAACAATGGCTGTCTGCGCAGACGGGCCGTAAGTCCTCCAACATAGCTGGCCAGGTGGAGCCAGAAGACGCCAATAAAGAATTCACGGAATGAGTCGAACATCTCGATAAAGAAGTACCACCAAAGACCCACATTGGGGGTCAGGTCAGGTACAAGCAGGTGAAAGCCATAGGTTGCGGAAATAAACTCCCAGAAGTTCCCAGTGATAAGGTATGACAGCGCCAAAAGCCCGATGATGCTCAAGGCGAGAATACCAGCGTGTTGCAAGACGTATGGGGCAGCCTTTACTGATTTGTTGGATGTTTGAAGTCGTCGGTCGTAGCAAAGTAGAACGAGTGGGATGAACAAAAGTGCCGGGTAGAGAGAAAGGTAGGAAGCGAATCCTAGAGCCAACATCGCGTTGACACTATTCCCATCGACAGCATTGGAGACGGCGAACAGGATTCCCGAAGTGGTGAACACGCTAGTGGATCGCGCCAAGCAGGTGGCAATTGTAAAAGGGTTGAAAAGGAACCTAATTTGTCGTTAGCATAGTTCCGAAGAGCTCGACTATATGCAATTGACCTACCAAGCCGCGACTGAGACCCCATCCCATCGAATATGCTTCCTAACGGCGGAGTGGAATCGGCTTTGGATGGACTGCCCCGACTCGGAGATGGTAATCAGAGCATAGGCGTTCACAAGATCGACGAGGAAATAGAATATCGCAGTGGGGATCGGATTGCTGTGGATATCGGGGAGGAGGGAGAAAAGAGGGAGAAGAAGTGGTGCCTGTATTTATTTAGTATATGGGGTAATCGAGGAGGGAGATAGACTGACCTGGTGAAAGACCCCACCGTCATAAGGTGATACGTTGCGAGTATAGAGATGCAATCCCTCTTGTACTAAACGCCAGTATTAGTCTATGCGACCGATTTCTGAGATCAAAGAGCTCCAATGTACTCACATCGCTTGAAGCTATTGACCGGGGTGGACACCTCGACTCGACCAGTCAACAGATCTGGTAATGACGGAAATAGACAGATGAGGAGTAGGCGCAGCACGAAGGCCGCGCCAAACACGCCGACCATGCGCCTATCGACTGCCATGGCGTTAGTCAGTAGAGGAGTGCAAATATGCAAATAAGTGTAGATGTAGAAGTAAATGGAGTAGTTTATGTGTCGGTGTTGATTGGAAAGGCGGAGAGGCGGAGGAGCGTCCAACCGGGTGCACGGGCCAGCTGACCGCCTTCCCGGCGAAAAAAAAAGTTATCGATCCATTTTTTTCCTCTTCAAGTTCTTATCGGAGAACTTACACTTGCTTCGATCTTTCTACTCAACATCCCCCTGAAGTAGACATCATGGCGAAGATCAAGAAGAAGGGTATGTTTGTCCATTGAATTGCATTTGACTGTTTTCGCTAACACAGAATTTACAGGAACTTCCGGCCAGGCCAAAAACTATATCACTCGTACTCAGGCCGTACGAAAACTGCAGATTTCTCTGCCCGATTTCCGTCGCCTATGTATCTTCAAGGGTAGGTTGGGATGATTATGAATTAATATGGCAGGTGTTTATGCGAAGAATTGAACTAACTTGACTCCATTGCAGGAATCTACCCTCGTGAGCCGCGCAACAAGAAGAAGGCCTCCAAGACTGCCACCCCCAACACCACCTTCTACTACACCAAGGATATCCAGTACCTGCTCCACGAGCCCTTGCTGAACAAATTCCGTGACCAAAAGGCCCTTGCCAAGAAGATCGCTCGCTCCCTGGGTCGCGGTGAAGTTAGCGACGCTGCGCGCCTGGAGAAGAACCACGCCCCGAAGCTCACTCTCGACCATGTTATCAAGGAGCGCTATCCCACCTTCATCGACGCTCTTCGTGATCTGGACGATGCTCTCTCTCTGCTTTTCCTGTTTGCCACTCTTCCCTCCGACAAGCACGTTCCTCCCAAGACCATTGCCCTCTGCCAGCGTCTGTGCCACGAGTTCCAGCACTACTTGATCGTCACCAACTCGCTGCGCAAATCTTTCCTCTCCATCAAGGGTATCTACTACCAGGCCACCATTCAGGGCCAGGATATCATGTGGCTGGTCCCCTACCGTTTCGTTCAGCGTGTCAATGGCGATGTCGACTACCGTATCATGGCCACCTTTGTTGATTTTTACACTACCCTGCTCGGCTTCGTCAACTTCCGTCTGTACTCCACCATTGGCATTAGATACCCCCCGAAGTTCGATACCCGCAGTGACGAGAATGGCGCTGAGCTCGCCGCTTTCACCCTCGAGGGCCGCTCTGTCGGCGAGAAGCCCAAGGCCATTGAGGCCACCAAGACTCAGGCAAACGGTTCTAACAAGGAAATCTCCAAGGAGGTCCAGGCCAAGGTCGACAAGGTCATCAAATCGGCCGGATTGGAACAGGCCAATGATGAGCAGACCGTCGACACCACCGAGGAATCGACCGACGCCATTGATCGATTCGAGCCCGCTGCCCCCGAGGCCGATACTCTCCCCCAGCCCGACCTGAGCGGTAACGAGGCCGGTGCCTTGTTCGCCCCATTCGTTTTCTACATCTCTCGTGAGGCCCCCAAGGCGCCTCTCGAGTTCATTCTGCGTTCTTTCGGCTGCAAGCGCATTGGTTGGGACGTTGTTCTGGGTGATGGAGCTTTCACCAACGATGAGACCGATCCTCGCATTACTCACCAGATCGTTGATCGTCCTCAACTCCCTGCCGAGTCTCTCCCCGCCATCCCTGCCGCCGATAACTCTGTCCAAAAAGTCAAGCCCGGAACTCGCATTCCCGGTCGTACCTACGTCCAGCCCCAATGGGTCTGGGATTGCGTCAACGAGGGTAAGCTGATCCGTGCTGACTTGTATGGTCCCGGTGCTACGCTTCCTCCCCACCTGAGCCCTTGGGTCAAGCCTTCTCGTGGTGGTTACGATCCTCGTGCCTCCCTGGCCGAGCAAGAAGAGGAGGGTGAGGCTGAAATCGCCGAAGAGGAAGAGGACAGTGACGAAGAGATGGAGGACGAGGCTGCTCCTGAGGAGAAGCCCGCCGAGGAGGAGTCCGAGGAGGAGTCTGTCGACGGTGGTATGGATGTTGCCGGTACCGACGATGATGAGAGCGATGAGGAAGACGATGAGGAAATCGACGAGTCCTTCGCTGGATTGGAGGATGAGGCCGCATCCGAGTCCGAGGATGACGATGAGGCTGCTCGTAACCAGCACCAGCGTGAGCTGGAGGCCGAAGCCGCCGGTCTTCCCTTCTCTTCCAACGGCGCCACCGATGAGGCCGCCAAGAAGAAGTCTTCCAAGACCAAGAAGCTGGCCGCTAAGAAGGCCAAGGAGGATGAAGAGCTCGAGAGACAGAAGATGATGATGAGCCGAAAGAAGCGCAAGCTGCTCGAGAAGATGATGCACTCGAACAAGAAGCAGTCCGATGAGGCTGCCAAGCTTCGTTCAAAGCGCCGCAAGATCGAGAAGGGTGCTGAGAAGAAATAGAGGGGATTAAGTGTGCCAAAACTAGGAGTGCTTTTGTTTAAACTGGCGTTTTCGGCTGGATAGTCTCTGTATATGCATGACCCAAAAATCTATGTCAATCGAATTTAATGGTATACTGCAACTTGTTTCATTAAAAACGTGAAGATCCGTAATAAGTAGAATTTCTTTTCTCAAAAAACAATTTAATGCATCCCAGTAATTCTGATGGCTGCCGATCTATAATAATCACGTGACCTTATCTCCCATTTGAAGATCTCCACCGGGTGAATTTTTGACGGAGAAGACAACAACCTCATTTGCCAGACTCGAAAGGGCTATGTCCAGAGTGGCCCGAAACCCAGTTAATCGAATTATTCCGTGATGCTGAATCAAGCTGCACCGCCTGGATATCGTCAAACCAAGCAAATATTGCTCTTTACATGATATGAGTGGGATACTGTAGGCAGTATCAGGCTACTATTATTACCCGCGAACCAAACACAGCGGTGAGGCATGTCCTCGCATTCACCAAATCAAGCCCATCCCCCATCATCGTCTCAGTTTCTGCCTCCGCAATCTGCGCAGCCCTATCGCTCAATTTTTGGTGGGCCTAGCAGCGATGCAGGTCCACTTCCGTCATCCCAGCCAGAGCTACCGCGGAAGTCTATCTTCGGAGGCTCTAGTAGCAATGTTCGTCCAAAATTGGAAACCCTGAATGGGGGGCAAGATTATGATGAATTTGAAGCTCTCATGCAAGAGAGGCCCCTAGAGGCTGACTATAACTCTGAAGGAGAGAGTTTCCAAGGGAGTCTAGATGGTGAGGATGGGTTAGGGTTGGAATCTGAACCGGATCTTCCTCGGAAGATCAAATCTCGGACAGCTTCTAGCTCCCCGAGTAAAACTGTTCCAACGACTGAGTATTTCCTTGATCGCGGTTTAGATCTACTGCCTGGATCCCGGCGTCCGAACCGGTGGGACGGGGCTTCAAGGACCTACAGAAATTTGATATCGGACGAAAGAAGAGCATATGAGTCGATTTTAGCGAATCGATCGATGGATCTCGCAGCTCATCTGTATGACTCTTTTGCGCTTCGGAATAAAAAAACCGGCGAATCCTTGGAATCGGACGATGAGAGTGAGGATCCAGCTGCTGTCAAGAAGGTATGGGTTGGATGGCCAATGCTTGCAGATGATGTCCCTCGTTCCGATGAGTATATCCGTCGACAACTGGATGACCCTGATACCTATCGAATGGCGCCAGATCCACGTCCAAGTGCCGATCTCGAAGAATCCATTATTGCAAGCATGCTGAAGACCGCGAAGGAAACCTTCAGATCCAGAGATTGGGATACTGAGGAAGTTCGAACTCAGCGAGGCCGATCACGTGAACGCAGCGAGCCCAAGATGGACACAGATGATGATGAAATGAAACACGAGTCAGAATCTGGCATGAGTGTTGATCAAGAGTCTTTTCTCCCAGTATTTCAAGCAGATGAAGACAAATCCAGAAAACAACTGCGACCACTATCTCGAAACGTTATCACGCAATTAGATAAAGTCTTGATGGGCCTACATCATGCCATGCAGGGTCGAACCCGAAGTCATCATGCAGCCAACGAGCCCGATTCCGATACAGAGGCAGAAACATCTCGATCACGTTCTCGCGAGCCAAGCGCAAGTGGCGCCGAACAACGATCACACAGCCGTCAACGGGCCTCAAAGCCCAGTCGCAGTCGCAGTCACAACCAACAGACGTCTGACGAAGATGAAGACAAACGCGACGCATCCCAGTCCCGAGGCCGGCAGAGAAAGACCCGCCGCTACGTCTTCCAACGAGGCGAGCAGCGCGACTGGAGTGACGTACTAGGTATCGCAGCAATGACCGGGCTGCCCTCAGACGCTGTAATGCGCGCATCAAAACGATGCGCCGATCTCTTCGAGCAAGATATGGAATTCCGGCGATTCCATGAAGGACGCATCCACCGAATAGAGTTCGGACGCAATGGAAAATCACGCAAGGAGTATATCGAAAGTGATACGGATGGCGACAATATTCCCAAGCGGTCTACGAAGGGTCGGAAAAAGAAGGGGAAGCGCGTTGATGATTCTGACGAGGAGTGTCCGCCGGCGGTGTTTCAGCCAAGGGGCAAGGGCGAACATCGCAAGGCTGATATTGTTTGTCCTATAACTACATGTCCCCGGCATCGGCAAGGGTTCTCACGAACATGGAACTTGACATTACATTTGAGGAATGCTCATGGGCGTGAGCGGGAACAGAATAGCTCGGAGCAACGATCTGCTGTTGTTCAACTCGATTAATGTATACATAGCTTTTGGAAGAGTTTCTATGTAAACTATCCATAATTAATATATCTGTTCCAAGCATTCCAAGTTCTCTCCAGACTCCGAGTCAGAATTGGATACGTAGATATTCAAGGTATCTACTTAGATACTACCTTAGTATCTAATAGATGTATACTAGTAGTAGAGTAGTAATGATATCCGGCGCGGCTCTTCTTTACGGCGAAGATATTAGCCTGGATAACTTAAAGCATACATGTCGATCAACCTAATTAGAGTGGGCTAATGCAAGTCGTCTGTTATCATATTCATTGATATAGAATACTCTGTAAATACAACCTAGTTATATCCGACTGAAGGTCCTTTAGATCATGCAGTACTACATTCTAATAAATTATTAATCATACTCTCCTATGGTTATCTGTCTACAGTACGATACTATATACTCCCATAATCAATTGATTACTTGAGATCTCCATGAGGTGATCGGCTGGTCTTTCCTATTTAATACAGAGAGTGTATTGATGTTACGCTATCTTGGAGAATAGGTGCCGTTTCCTAAGATTATTGGTCAAAAGTGCCGACAGATCTCCCACTCTCCACTCTGATTGGCTTAAAACTCCGGATGTAGAAATATTCGAAATTCAAATACCCGAAACACACCGCGAGTGGACCGAGATGGACCTGTGACTAAAACTACAAATGCAATTTTGGAGAAGAAGTGAGATGAAATGTCCTGAAATCAGCCAAAATATGTCTATTTCACTAGAAAAAAAGAGAGGATTGAATGTAGTATAAACTGTAGAGATATGTTCAATATCACCTCTGTAGGTAGACTGGAAGTAGGCAAACGGTCCCCTCGGGATGACATCAAGCAACGCCGCCCCCGCAAGTAGCATCGAGCTTCCCTTCTGAGCGGAGAAGCTTCCATCCACTTTCCACTTTGACGGACTCTTCGCAGCGAATCCCGATCTTCTTCGGTGCTTCTCGGGCCTCCAGAGCAATCATCGTTCAGGGCTAGAGCTTCTCTTCAATTTCATTCCAATTGACTGACCCCCAAACACTTTAAAGTCCAACCTTCCCCCGCAGACACGATCTGCTCCACGCTTTTGTTTGCCCAGTATCGCTAGCATTTCCCTGTCTTCCCCGCTCCCTCGGTTCTCTCGGTTCTGCCGGTTGCTCTCGGAGAGTTCCCTTTTATCAAAATGGAGCGCTTCATTCGTCCTGTCTCTCGACAACTCCTGCGACCTCGTCTTCGCTATCCCTACTCCATTCCTCCTCCCCCCGCCGCCAAACGACTCTACACCATGGGACACGGCAAGCCTGATGTAAGTGGGCTTCATCTTTTTATCTCCATGACATAACAAGTCATTGCAGTTTACTGACTCACTATGACAGCTGAAAGACAAGTCGCTCTTCATTGAGAAGTCATATATCAATGGCGAGTGGGTTGGCGCCCAGTCCGGCGAGACCTTCGAGGTTCACGGTAATTCCCACCACCAGATGCCACGCGAGAAAGATACCAACTAACTTTGTCTATCGCAGACCCCGCCACTGGAAAATTGATCGGGACATGCCCCGAACTCGACACCGTCGACGTCGAAAAGGCTATCCAAGCCGCCTCCGAAGCCTTCCCTAGCTTCCGCACAACCCTCGCCCGCGAGCGCGCTCGCATGCTGCGCCGGTGGTACCAGCTGATGGTGGATAATGCAGAGGATCTCGCTAAGCTGATTACCTGGGAGAACGGCAAGCCTTTCGCCGATGCTAAGGGCGAGGTGAACTACGCCGCCAGTTTCTTCGAATGGTTCAGTGAGGAGGCTCCCCGCACATACGGCGATGTCATTCCGGCTACTGTCCCCGGTAACCGCGTGATGACTCTGAAGCAGCCTGTCGGTGTTTGCGGTCTGATTACACCATGGAACTTCCCCGCTGCTATGATCACTCGCAAGATTGGCCCTGCCCTCGCTGCGGGTTGCACTGTTGTCGCCAAGTCTCCCGGCGAGACTCCCTTCACTGCCAATGCCCTCGCTGAACTGGCTCACCGTGCTGGTATCCCTAAGGGTGTTGTTAACATCGTTACCGCATCAAAGAACACTCCCGCCGTCGGGGAGCTGATCACAACGCACCCAGATGTGCGCAAGGTTTCTTTCACTGGTTCGACTAACGTCGGCCGCCTCTTGATGAAGCAGGCTTCGTCGACTATTAAGAAGGTTTCCTGGGAGTTGGGCGGCAATGCGCCGTTCATTGTCTTCGATGATGTTGAGGACCTCGATGCCGCCGTCAATGGCGCCATCGCTTCCAAGTTCCGCAGCTCTGGCCAGACCTGTGTCTGCGCTAACCGAATCTACGTCCAGAAGGGCGTGTACGATGAGTTCTCCAAGCGCTTCGCTGCTAAGGTTAAGGACTTCAAGCTCGGAGCCGGCTTCGAGGAGGGTATTACCCACGGTCCTGTCATCCACGAGCGTGCCGCCGAGAAGGTCCACGAGCACGTTCAGGATGCTACCTCCAAGGGTGCTAAGGTCATTATTGGAGGTCAGAAGGCCTCTGCTCTGGGTCCCAACTTCTATGAGCCTACTGTCCTGACTGGTATGAGCAAGGAGATGCTGCTCGCTTCTGAGGAGACCTTCGGTCCTGTTGCTGGTCTCTTCCCCTTCGAGAATGAGAAGGAGGTTGTGGATCTGGCTAACAAGGCCGAGGTTGGTCTTGCTGGTTACTTCTTCAGTGGTAACGTTCGCCGTATCTTCCGCGTTGCTGAGGCGCTTGAGGTTGGCATGGTTGGTGCCAACACTGGTTTGATCAGTGATGTTGCTTCTCCGTAAGTTACCCCGCTCCTCTTTCTTCTAAAATCTCCCCTTTTGCTAATTGCTATGATAGATTCGGAGGTGTCAAGCAGAGCGGTTTCGGCCGTGAGGGCAGCAAGTATGGTATTGATGAGTTCATGGTTATCAAGAGCGTCACTTTTGGCGGTATGGGGGAGCCTCTGCAGGCATAAGACTTCCTCGAAGAAATGATGGAATATGTATACCAGTTATATGAAAAATATTGCAATTGAATTATAGAATAATATTTTCAACGAACATCATGCCACGCTCTTTATCAAGTACATATACTTTACACCGTTACAGAAATTTACAATGCCTGTAAACGTCACGTGACCCAGATACATGTAAACTGAATACCAACGCGGCAAACTCGACCGCCTTCTCCCTCAGCAGCTCTCGCATCGCTCAAACAGACAGCCAACATCCTGCGAGTTCTCATCAAAGGAGCCAGAAATGACATGATCTGCCCTTCATGCGCCAATCAATAAGCCTTCTCGCCGCGATCTCGCGCGGCTCCGCGTCAAAATTGAGAAAGCCTGCCGTCAGCCTCGACCATGTAAGTAATCAGCACCTATCATGAGAGTCTGAGAGAATGCATGTTCAATTCTCTTCAAGAGTCCAATTATGAATAGTGGAGGTAGAGTGGAATTTATACTGCAATTTCCAGTTCTGACTATATACAGTTCCTCCAAAGACAGCGCGTCCTATCATTCTGGCGGGAAATCGTGCGTGCCTTGAATAGTACGTTTTTTCTATGCATCTATTGAGCCAATTACAACAGCAAGGACAAAACCAAAATAGCAATCGATATCAGAGCTAATTGAAATTTCTTTTTATCAGAAATTCCCCCTTCATCAACACGAGATGAATTGAGGAACTACGCGCGACAAGAATTCGAGCGACATCGCGAGGTGACAGATTTGGTTAGTTCAATATTTGCTTTCACATTCTACTTTGATCAAAATCGCTGACTTATTTCAGGGACATATACGCTACTTATTATCGGTATGATTGAATCTTTCAATACGCAGATCTTTACACTAATACCCCCTTAGACCGGAAAAGCCGAATTCGATACAATGAGGCGGTATATTGATGAACAGGTTGTTGGATGAAGATGACTGTTTGTAAATAATTGGTATTCTGCATAGATGGCGTGTTTCATGGCCCCGCCGCATAAGCAGGGGCTTCTCTTGTGTTAATAGCGATGTATGATATAGTGTAATGTCCAGTTGGTATCAGAATGAAGCCTCGGCTTGCAGCCAGAAGGCCGAGGCCACACCGTTGATCTAGTACGTTTGTAGAAGTAGGGGGTGCAGGTTCAATTCCGCGAATCACATTAATTGATTGTATTGATTGGATGTACAGTGATCAGCAGTACTTGTACATTATGTATGTACATACGGGAGTGCTGTTGGTGATTGTTGGAAACCAGATTGGCATGACATCATAGCAGGTTGGTAGTAAACTGTCAGCTCAGTTCTAGACCAAGAAACACTTCGATCTTCACACTCAACTGGCTTTGTCACTCATACTTAAATTGATTTACTCTTACTAAAAGTGCGTCATATTCAATATTAATCCTCAAGGATTCGAATCAACTGTGTCCCGTACTCCGTACCCCCCGCAGTTCCAAGTAAATGACTAAGTATCACGGGCCCAAACTTGAACTCTCCGATCGATCTGCTCCGTAAGTGGACTAAGAACAGCACCCGGCCCAACTACCCGTCCACTGGATAATAGAAAATATTCGTGCGGCTTCTAGCGCATTTCTCCCCGGATTTGGCTCGGACTTTTCAGTGCTGACTCGTTGTGGCTGTATCATCCGCCCAGGGGAGCAGCTGGGCAGGTGGCGAGGAAGAACCCCCGTCCAGTCTAGATCTTGATATGGTGACGTAGTCGTCGAGACCTGCTTTCCATTCTTTCTTCCTTCTTTTTACTATATTTCAACAAGTTGTTGGCGAAGATCAGGGATTGATTGAGAGGATATCTACGCTAGTCAATAACTCCAATGTCTTTCCCCTCTTTGAAACTCTTATTTAATACCACTCGAAGTGACCGTGACTGCCACTATCCTCAACTTGGCTTAAATATCTACCTAAAGCCTTCTAGTCAATACGACTATCAGTGAAGCCAGAAGCTCACCTATACCTTTTACCTTCCTACGAACATCAATTTACACTATGGCACGCGACAAATGCGACCGCATCAGCCCCGACCGAGCGAAACATCTCGAGCGCAACCGAATCGCCGCGAACAAATGTCGTCTCAAGAAGAAGAGAGAACACCAACAAATTCAAAACAACCTTCATGATGAAACCGCTCGCCACGATTCTCTGATGGCCGAATTACATACTCTCCGTGAGGAAATTTGGACTCTTAAAAACAGCGTATTCGCACACGCGAGCTGTAACGACCATCATATCAACAAGCAATTAGCCAGTATGAGCGAGAACCTTGTTGGAGCTAGTCCAGATCAGCTTCAATTATCTTCACCTTCTGTCTCGTCCCGCAGCTGGTCGGTTGGTTCCGGAGTGGAGAATGGACTTGAGGCTAGTGTAAATGCTGCTTCGGAACTTGCCTCGAATACTACTACTCTTCCACCGATGGATCCAGCTCTTTATGATGAGACATACGATGGAGCTGGAATATCAGACTTTACATTTGATCGGCTTATTGATATGGAAAATATTGAATAATATTCTATTGTATAGTATACAATAGTGCGGTAATCCCTCGGGATACTCAATTGGATTCTGTTTGGCGTTGGGGGAACAGGGTGGATTTTCACAAATCTTGGATTTTTTCTTGATGTCATATATTTTACCAAAACGGCTACTAGCTCGAGCTGGACTCGAGCTTCCAGTGGACCAAAATCCATACTACTGTCATGTACATATGGATTAATTCTAACCAAAAAAAAATAATTAAAAAATTATAATAACCTTACATCCCACCAAAATAGCCACGAGATATTCCAATGTAACATAATAATCCTTTTTTCCCAGTAAGGCTCCTCTCATGGCGAAGGAGCTTGGACCGCATCCTAAAATTTCTGGAAAATGTTTCCACGGTCAAACCTGCTAAAATCAGCATCAGCCGGTTCAATGACCCGTGAGGTACGGGGTACTATGGGTCCGCAATACAAAAAGAGCAAAATACCGGATTAAAAAAAAAAAGGCAAATCCCGAGACCGATGAGCTATGTGGCTCTGTGCGACCATTCAAAAGTTGAATAGAAAGCATCAGCCATTCAAGCAGCAGATCTGGAAAGGCGCGGGGGGTGCGGGAAGGACACACAGTTATTCGGTCGGTAAAAAGTGCCGGCCAGTCATATGAAAAAGGGCCTGGCGATCTTGTGGGACTGCAGAAATGATAGCGAACAATATCTCTCTGCGGCTTGAAACGTGCTGTTGTTTCGATGTGCTTCGTTGCAGGCGTTTTCTTGTGACCTCAGCCGCTGATGTAAACTGCCCTCGTTAGGCATTCAATCCCTCCCCCCTCTCCCTGCCATTCGTACCCCGTCGCCACCGACTGCGAACGTGGAGATCATAACACATTTTATTATAAAATTCATTGTGGTCCACTGCAAGCACCCTAAAATTTGCCACTCGATTTACTCAACCGCAGCCATCCACTTCTATCCGCCATCTTTTTACATCTACTTGTCATTGAATTGGTTGAGAAAATAGCTTGTCTTAGATTTCGCATCTTTTTTTCTTATTTTCTATCTGTATATTCCCATTTCAAAGACATCTTTTAGATTAATTTCTTACCTCCGAACTCGCTATGACGGAGTTTTCCGGGAAACTGAGAACGCCTGGTCGAGATATGGCCCAGTTCTCGACCAAAATTATCATGGGCGCCCCATTTGAAACTACAGAAAGGTAACTCTCCTAAAAAGATTCGTCAAATTGCGCGAAATACTAAATTCATTCTAGATATACCGATATGATTCCTGTAGGAATGGGTGTCTCAGGGCTCGTTTGGTATGATATGACGCCCTCGGAATCTCGCCAAGAGTGGCGCTTCAGGTAGAGGACCAAAGCTGACAAGCTGGTTTCTTTGTATTCTAGTTCTGCCAAGGATCAAATATCTAATCAGACAGTCGCCGTAAAGAAGCTGAGCGAGCCGTTCAAGTCCGATAGCATTGCCAAGCACATGTTTCGCGAGGTTAAGCTGTTAAAGCAACTACAGCACGAGAATGTTTGTCGCGACTACCTTTTAGAACGTTGAATTCTAACACGAATGCAGGTTATACACTTGAAAGATATCTTTATCTCGCCATCAGAAGACATGTGAGTGTTTATATCTTCCACTTTATGCTTTTCCGAGTCAATTGGAGTAACGCTGACCGCATAACAGATACCTTGTCACAGACCTTATGGCGACAGATCTCAACACCCTCTTAAAAACGAAGAAAGTCGACGAACAATTCACTCAATATTTCGTGTATCAATTGATGGTATGAAGCTTTATTGATCAGGGATCTCGCCTACCACAACCATATGACAGCCAACACTAACGTGAACCGAATTGTAGCGTGGTCTCAAATATGTGCATTCAGCGGGCGTAATTCATCGCGACCTCAAACCCAGCAACATTCTCATCAACGAAAATTGCGATCTGAAAATTTGCGACTTTGGCCTTGCTCGTGTGCAAGAGAATCAAATGACTGGATACGTCTCGACGAGGTACTACCGTGCTCCTGAAATCATGCTTACTTGGAGGAGGTATAATGAAAAGGTCGATATTTGGAGTGCGGGCTGTATATTTGCGGAAATGATTCTTGGAACGCCAATATTTCCGGGGAAGAACCATATTAATCAATTTATGGTGATTATTCAATTGTTGGGAAGTCCGCCGGAAAGCGTCATTGCCAATATCACCAGTGAAAATGTAATCCCTGCCCTGGAATTGGAACACCAAGACCCATTGTGGAAAGATAAGAGAACCTTTGAAACTAACAGCATATTTCCAGACTCTGGCTTTCCTACAATCATTGCCGGATAAACCACGCCAACCGTTGTCAAAGATTATGCCGAAGGCGAGCACCAAAGGTTAGCCAGTCCCCGGCCCTTTCATAGTGGTCGATCATTTTCATACTAACCCAGTATAGCAATCAACCTTATTGAAAAGATGCTCCAACTCGATCCAGATGAGCGAATACCCGCAGCAGATTGTCTCAAATCGCAATACCTCGAACCATATCACGACCCAGATGACGAACCTACCGCAACAGAGAAATGCGACTGGGCATTCTTGGAAGCAGATTTACCAGCAGACATGTGGAAGACCGTCATGTATGCGGAGGTACTACGATATCACGAGAAAGGAAGTGGCACCAATTCACTACCGGCCAAGCTGAACGAGGTCGTGCCACAGCTTGAAGGAATGGAAATGGATCTCTCCTAAATCACCCACTCACTCACCCACCTACCTACTAGGTAGTATCTATCTACGTCTACGCCGTTGATACACCTCGATCGAAATACGATTAACCTTTTGAATTATTTCAACATGAAGCGTTCGCAGGCGAGCATTTCTGATTGTTTATTTATGCATTTATTTTTTTTTTCTGACTTCCTTTTGCCATTGTGAAATTACACTTTTGATGTGCTCATTTGCCTGTGATATCCCCCTACGGTTAACGTCTTTCTTCTTGGTCTTTGGTCTTACTGATATTTACTATAATTTCGTTGGTGCCTTATTGAGACGATGAGATATTGAGATGAGATATTCATTAATGAATATGAATTATGATATTATATACGTTGATATCATCACGAGACTCGTAAACAGTCACATATAAACATTGTAACCAAAAGCGACGCCAATGGTATATAGATAGAAAAACACCAACCGTCCTCGCCAAAACAACCGTATGTTCATTCATAGATTCGTGGGGTTCGGGACGCCATCGGGTATTAACAGAACCAATCAAGATTCAGTATTAGGGGGTAATTGTATAGAGCAGATCGGGGAAACAACTCGATGAGAGATCGTTTAGACTTCCTCGGAAACACCGCTGGTCACTTCAGAGACAGGGGGTTGCTGTTGAGAGTCCTGCTCAGCGTGGTTTCTGCGATTCACTCGCGAGTTCTTGAGATCAATAAGGGCGAAGTAGTTTGTGAAAACGAAAAGAGCCCTGGATTATCAATATTAGCTTCTTTGTTTTTCTTTTGCTTCTTTTATTCGCATTACTCACCATTCAACAGCCGCGACAACGATCAGTGCCTGTAGTCCGTGGCAGCTGGGATAAGTGCAGGCACCGGGCTTGGGAATCATAGCAGCCAGGGCGATCCAACCGCTGAGCCAGAGAAGCATGGTGACGACCTCGACGAATGGAATCACGAATTCATGCGAGACGCGCGAGAACCAAATAGGGGCGAGGCCGAGATATGGAACTGCGACGACGGTGGTCCAGCAGCCGTTGAAGAGCATGTAGTAGTTCACATTGGAGAAGGACCATTCGTCATAGAGAGTGCCAATGACTGGAGGATTGTTAGCTGTTGTTCATTATTGTGTCATGCGTAATATTATAAGGATAGTGACGAACCGTATGCACTCAAACCGATGGTCGCCAAGGCGAAGATCGCTTGGACGATTCGGAGGGGATAGACCCAGGATAGCATGATGGGCGTTTAGGTGTGATAGATTGATTAAGTTGATTGAAGTATATCGTTGAACCCTGGGGTTTGTTGTTCTTTGGGTCAGGTCAGGAACGTCTGCCTCCGAGTTGATATTGTATTGGTGGTGCCAATGGGATGGAGATGGAAGGATACAGTTGAGAAAGAAATCCAGATCCACTGCTGGTGTCCACTGGGTTATATAGTGGCAGCTGGGTGGAAAATCTTAAAAACTCTGTCCAAAGTCCCATGAACTAAAAAATCCAAAAATCGAAAATTAAAAAAAAAAAACAATAGCTCCAGCCGAGGCCTCGCGAACCTGTGGCGAGACGTCATGGGGGGATCAGAAAGCCTCGGAGTCGGGCAGACTAGCAGACCCTGCAGGGCGAGCAACAAAGGTTACTCCTACTCCGTCCTAAGGCTACGGAAACCACCCGGTGGAAGTGGGCCATGCAGAACCGAAAGGGGGCTCAAAGTAAGATTTTATTGGATTTATGGGGCTATTGGCAGGGGATCAGAACGGATTGTTCATTGCGGCGGAACCACCTCGGCACGCCGAGATACTCTTGCTTGCCCTAGTGGATTCTATCAATCCGGAGGACACCCGGGGAATGCTTGTCTCTGTATCTCCATTCCCCCTCTATTTCTCTTTCTCTTTCTCTCGCTGCCCTTTGAAGCTGTCTCTTGATCTCGCTCGTATAATCTGATGTACCCCTCTTTGCAAGGTTCTTTTGCAACACTCAAAATTCAGCAAAACGGCACAAGTTGGCAGTAGGGCGAACTTAGTCGAGTCAATGACGCTCAACCGTCGATCTCACATGTAAATCCGAGGCCGCCCCAAACAGGCAATTCACAGTCGATCATCGGACCCTCCGAGCACATCTTTATTCTTCGGGAGTAGAACGGAGAACGGAGTATGAAAATAGCTGTTGGGTCGAGCCATTGCTTATGTGTTCAGGGCAGATGAATGATTTGTTGAAATTGGCCGATGGTTGCATGTTGACATTGTACCTTGAACTATGCCGCAGAGTACCATTCCAACTGCATGAAGACCCTTCGTTCAGATGCTTCCGAAAAGCCACGAATGTTAGTCAATTCGAAGGATCAAACCGGTTCTAAACTTGTTGTACTTAGGCAGTCTAGCCTAACAGGGCGGTTAGCCATGATCGTCATGACTGAAAAATCATGATGATTTCAGAAAGACCAGAACAACTTGAATCAACTTGAATCAACGGATTGCATGTGCGGAGAGGTGGCGCATTCTATATACACTCGAATGATCGTAATATCTTGTTACTCAACTGGGACAAACCGACATCACTGACACTGACTATTTTACACGTGAACTTGGAGATCACAATCCCTACTGCCTAGCAGGGTTGGAGATGATAGACAATCTGTACAGAGTACGGAGTACCCCGTACTCCATACCTTGTCAACAAATGCAAATGAAATCTACTTCCGACTCGCCAACAAAACCTTCACAGCATCCAAAATCCCAACAGACTTCTCATCCGCCGGTTCAATCGCCGCCCTCGCAGCATCAGGCTGTTCAACCTTCTTCCCTTCAGCCGCCTTCTCAATAGCAGCATGTCTCTCACGCCACTCGCGATCCTCCTTATCACGAATCTCCAACTCCCGAAGCCAAGCGTCGCGCTTCTCTTGCGACTTGCGCTCTTCAACCGCCTTGTCGAATTCACGCCGTTGCGTGCGCTCCGTCTTGTAGTACATTCCTCCGGCAACGAGTGCGACTAGTGTAAATGCTTGTGCGTAGATACGGGCGCGGAACATTCGGTTCATTTCGGCGGAGTCGCCGGCTCGCATTGATCGGTAGGCGCGGTAGAGGGCGTAGCATGTTGCGGCGCATCCTGTTAGCAGTAGCGGTTAGCGGTGCTTGTGTTTCTTTCCTGTTCCTTTGGCTAGTTTGTGTATGCTCGACTGGACTGGAGTAGGTGTAGGGCTGGTAACGGGAGACGGACCAAGTGGGATGAGAGGCTCTTCTTTAAGACGTCTGGTAAATTTCTGGACACCGGACTCCTCGCGGAATTGTCTGGATGAAAAGACGGTTAGCGAGCTGGTTTCTTTGCGCGTCGCAGTCCTCGTGGCTAGGTCGCCCGGGTCCTTTCTGTGGAAAACTCGACATACGGGTGGTCGTCAAAGGACGAGGGAACAGATTCGCCGCTCATGATGGCGGTGGTTGAGCTTTGCTCGGAGAGTGGTGATGAAGGATGGTGGTATGATGGCAGGGCGGAGTCGGTCGGAGGGGCCCAGAGATTGAATCTAGGGGGTCTCGAATGGGCTGATTCCAGACAGATATCGAGCCAAAGAGATTAAGCGCGATTGACGATCGGGAGAGGTGGGTTGCGGGGGGCACGCGAGAGTTGATCAATCTCTCATGACGTCGAGGGAGTTTTGGAGGTTCGGCAGTTTAGCGGGCAGCAGAACTACAGTACTGGCAGCATGAAGGAGGACAATGTATACCCAATCACAATAACTATTGAATTCGAGTTAAATAAGTAAATAAAGGACTATATTTTCAACCTTTCTCAATTACTTAATAGTTAGAATATACCACATTATGAGCAGTCTGTTATACTCGTGTATACTTAGTCCGCTAGCAAGTGAGCAAGCACGTAATCCGGTCTGACCGCCATTGTATACATCCAAAACTAAATACCACAAGTTGATATTACCAACCCTCGCCCCAGGAAATAACAGTATTGAATACTATCTAGTCTAAGTAGTTCAAATGTACCCTATCAATCCTATTCAATTGAATTAAATAATAATACCATTTCAATAGTAAAGACACTGATATTCTCATTAGGGCTGGTCTGCTGACTAAGGTGCTCCGATCTCGTCCCGCAGGAAAAGGAAAAAAGAGTCAGAGGCAAAATGAAATTCCTCTTCCTCTTGACTCTTGACTTTGCCATTGATCTTGCTTTTTGTTCTTATTTTTCGCAAGGGCTTGAAGCTTTAGATAATGTCAGACGAACCCCCTACAAACGGTGTTACAACCCCCACCACTCCCAAACGGAGTGGTCTGGCCTTGACCGAGTATAGCGCTGCTCCAACTCCCCCCTCCGAGCAGGCAGACCGCGTCCCCGGATTGCCTCCTAATTGGGGAATCCCAGAGGCTTTTTTGCTTCCCAATGGATATCCAGACGTGAGATTATTCTACATGAGCCCTCGGACATATCGATCCATCTGAAGTTAATTATTTTGGCGCTTATAGTATCTCCGATTGATCTTGACTTCCCGCGTATACGATGTCATTGAAGAAACCCCACTACACCATGCGGTCAACTTGAGCAACCGCCTCGAAAGCAGAGTTCTGCTCAAGAGAGAGGACCTGCTACCTGTCTTCAGCTTCAAGCTTCGTGGCGCTTATAACAAGATGGCTCATTTGAACCACGAGCAGCGCTGGAAGGGTGTTATTGCTTGCTCAGCTGGTAACCATGCTCAGGGTGTTGCTTTCTCCGCCCGCAAGTTGAGAATCCCCGCGACCATCGTTATGCCTGCTGGAACTCCGGCTATCAAGCACTTGAACGTTGCCCGTCTGGGTGGTAGCGTTGTGCTCCACGGAAACGACTTCGATGCCGCCAAGGACGAGGCTCACAGGTTAGAGAAGCAGCACGGTCTTACCAGTATTCCTCCATTTGATGACCCTTATGTCATTGCTGGCCAGGGTACCATTGGTATGGAGCTGCTGCGCCAGGCTAACCTCGACAAACTGGAAGCTGTGTTCTGCGGTGTCGGTGGTGGTGGTCTGATTGGTGGCATTGGTGTCTATCTGAAGCGCATTGCGCCTCAGGTCAAGGTCATTGGTGTCGAGGCTTACGATGCCAACGCCATGGCCCAGTCCCTCGACGAGGGCAAGCGGGTGTTCTTGAAGGAAGTTGGTCTCTTCGTCGATGGTGCCGCCGTCAAGTCTGTGGGCGAGGAGAACTACCGTGTTTGCCGGGAGGTCATTGACGACGTTATCCAAGTCTCAACAGACGAGGTCTGCGCCGCTATCAAGGACGTTTTCGAAGATACCCGCTCCGTTGTTGAGCCTGCTGGTGCTCTCTCGCTCGCCGGTCTCAAGAAATACATCTCCAAGAACCCTAGCCCCGACCCCAGCCGTGAACTTGTCGCCATCACCTCTGGTGCTAATATGGACTTCGACCGTCTGCGCTTCGTTGCTGAGCGTGCTGCTCTCGGTGAGCGTAAGGAGGCTCTTCTCAGTGTTAAGATCCCCGAGACACCCGGTGCTTTCGCCAAGCTTGTCGAGGTTATCCTGCCCCATGCCGTGACTGCTTTCAGCTACCGCTACGCGCGCGACGATTCTGCCGATGTCCTCATGGGCATTTCCTTGTCTGCTTTGACCGGTCGTGAAGACCTGGCCAAGATTATGGAGGAGCTCGAGAAGGCTGGCATGAACGTTCGTGACTTGAGTGATGATGAGTTGGTGAAGCGCCACGTCCGCTTCTTGGTCGGTGGCCGATCCGATGTCGCTGACGAGCGACTCTTCATGTTCGAGTTCCCCGAGCGACCCGGTGCTCTGGCCAAGTTCTTGACCACCCTCCGCCCCAACCAGAACATCTCACTATTCCACTACCGCAACTATGGCGGCGATGTTGGTAAGGTTCTGGCCGGAATCCAATGTCCACCGGCCGAGAAGGACGACTTGGAACACTTCCTCCGGGACTTGGGCTACCCGTTCAGTGAACATACCGATTCTCCCACTTACCAGACCTTCTTGCGGTCCTAGAGGGGAGGACCTTGACATGAACGTATATATGCGAATCTCGAACAGTGAGAGTCAAATGGTTGATGATTAGTGTTCTTTTTGTTTTAGCGGCTTAAAAGTGCGAACCTCATTTGAAGTGCTTTACTCCCCGATTGGCGTTAGGTTTCGATATAGACGGGGAATTTGATTCAACTGTATCATACTTCCTTGATGCTAATACAATACGAAATATGATAAGATTTAGTATTATGATTGCTTGCTCGTGTTTAATTGACCATGACCTCTGTTGTAGTATCCAGGTTTATTTGCCAATGACAGGTCTTGTTTGTGGTGACATGCCACTTTCATCTGATTGGTCGAAGACCTCAAACGAGGGGCGAATCTTTGATTATGCATCATGCAAACGCTGGGATTCAATTATTAAATTAGTTACTTCTCCTTCTCGTAGAGCTTTGACTAATCCATGATCCAAATCTCCTTTCAAAACCAATTCTACTATCTCCTTCCGTTACTAAAAACTTCCCGGCGCCCGAATTGCTGGCTAGGTTTATACGATGCCGCGACCAAAGACCAAGACGAAGGTAGGTTTCGAGGCGAACAGTGGATTATCAGGTACTATTTGACATAGTATGTCTCCTTGAACTCTTTCCTGAATAACGATGAACATTTCAGAGTGAAGATCTTATTCGTACTCGCAACAATCAACGACGCTCAAGAGCGCAACGCCGGGAATACATAGAAAGCCTGGAAAAGAAGATCAAACAATATGAAAATCTACTTGCCATCAAGGATCAGGTTCATGAAAAGTCACTGAACGATTTGAGAGCCGAAAATGAATCATTGAGACAATCACTTGATGCCTTGGGCTTTTATGATGAAGTTCCGAATGAACCTACTATTCATAACGGAATGGATATACAGATCCCTACGTTCCCAACTGCAATTTCTCCACGGGTATGTAACAAGATAGATCTAATTACATTGAGCAGCTATGATATTGATTTCTTTCAAGACAATGGGATCTATTTTTATCGACTCTCCCACGACACAACCATCAATATCGCATCTGGACCTATCTTTCAACCCAACGCCACAACTTCTCCTAGAAGGACCCTCCACTCCACAAGATACAATTGAGTTCTCAACCAGAGACCTTCAATTGCCTTTCATTGGGGTCAACAGTCCACAATATTTCGAAGCTTTAGACCAATCATCATTCTGCACCAATGATCTCTGGAAAGCAGAGATGACCACCAAGACATCAGGAAACGATAACAAGAGGACAACCCTGTGTTCCCTGGCATTTAGATTGGTGGCTCAGTGCAATAAGAGAGGGGTGGATTTACAAGTCATTCATATTTGGATGCAGCATGGATTTCAACTTGCTATGGCTTCGAATGAGGGGTGTAGGGTTGATAATCAGGTTCTTTTGGATATTTTGACGCAGATATCATGAATTATGAGATTTGAGATACGGGATTCACATTACTCGGGAATTTATCTTGCATTACGAGAAAAATAATCGAGGCCATAATTTCAAGGGTTGCTATTAGAGACATTTTAACCCGCATCATGTATTGCTTGACTGCCCATTTCCTACTGCTTGAGTGCATAGATCTCGAATGAGCCTGATGGCATCCACTGTTAGCTCTGAGAAACCTCGCCTAGAGTGCAGCGCACTTACCGGCCCATTCATTAAAGTCAATTCCCGCCGCATCCTTCGCAGTGAAATCAGCTGGCTGCGCTGTGCCTTCACATGCAGATCCTTCGGGTTGACAGCAAGAAGGTTTCTCCTCCTTTTGATCGGTGAATATTTCCTTGTAGATATTAAGGTCCTTTTGAGTGTTCACGATGAGAATGTCTGATGAATTATTAGATTTCCATAGACCAGAATGCCGGGATGGATAACGATACTCACCTTGAAAGCCCGCTTTACGTAGATATTCCTCATATTCAGGAACAGTGCCAGCTCCCGCAATGCACCCAACATAAAGAGAAAGGCTTTTGGTAATATCTTCGGAGAGGCTCTTTTTAGTGAGTATATCGCTGATGGCGACACGGCCACCTGGTTTCAAAAGACGAAACATCTCGTTGAAAGCTGACTGTTTGTCTGCAGTAGGAACGAGATTCAAGACACAATTGCTGATAATGCAGCTAGCCGTTGAAGCCGGAAGAGGGATTGAAGTGATAGAGGCTTCAATGAAAGAAACATTCGATAATCCTGCCTTCTCTGCATTTCTCCGAGCTAGGTCTAACATGCTCTAGGCAAGAAGTTACAGTTAGATATATCGATGAGACGGGTGGGCTCGTAGACTTACCTTGGTCATGTCGACACCGATTGCTTGCCCCTTTGGGCCAACCTTCCGAGCAGCTAGCAGGACATCGATGCCTCCACCACTACCCAAGTCAATCACTGTTTCGCCCTACGAGAATGGTCAAAAATGAACGTCCCACGAAACAATTTGAATCGATTCCGCACGTATGAACTTACCTCATGGATATTTGCGAGCGCGATAGGATTCCCGCAGCTCACTCCGAGGTTTGCACCAGCTGGGATAGAGCTCAACTCAGCTGCTCCATATCCAAATGCTTTCGCTACATTCTCCTGGGCACTCGTATGCTCTTCTTTACCAGCAAGTTCGCCGTAGCGGTTCTGAACAAGGTCGTAAAGGTCCTTCGAATCCATATTGAGCGGTGAGAATGTGTGCAATGAGATAGATGTCAAAGCGGCTTGTGTCAGAGCGTGAAAACAGTACCTACTGTTTTTGTACTCGAATTTGCCAGGCATCCGAGTGATTTAAATAATTGAAATCTGGTCACATGAGCGATTGACATTTCTGTCTTCGACGACAATTTGGCATGTCATCAGTAATTGTGGTCAAGGCTATCTCGTAAAATCGTCAACTCTCATTTGTTTTCGTTGTTTCTGGCATGTCACCAGAAACTCGGCAGTCGTTGATGGGGACGGGGTTTTCGTGTTCTGCCCTTAAGTAATCTAGCGACTCATTTGAGAATAAGTTCAAGGGAAGCAGTTATATTTATGAACATACACTGAAATATCCACATGGGTACGTTCTGGTTATTGTAAAGTCGATAAAAGAAGCGACGGTTGCTAAAATGCCGAGAATTTGCCGAGACAATTTGATTTCCCCGCAAATTCGCCCGAGAATTCACCCGAAGATCATCGTGACTACAGAAACATGCAGTGTTCCTTCTAGTTCATGCACTACCCGACAAGCAAAGCCCTGGTCTTAATTTGAGTAGCTGGATCAACGGAATCCACGCTCTAAATGGCAAGGCCACGAGCCTGCGATGCATGCTCCATTCGCAAAATTCGGTGCTCAGGGCAGCTCCCCTGTCCGAATTGTTCAAAAGCCGGGTTCAAATGTTCCTTTCAAAAACAACCCAAAAAGTCCGGGCCAAAAGGGCCTCGTCATGCCACTCGGACCCGAGTAAATACCCAGCTGCAAGGCTTAAGCAATGAAATAAACATTACTCGATCTCCGCAGACATCAACATCGGCCACCCCGCAAAATGACATTGAGAATTGGGGAAGCCGGAACTCTTCCAGTCCATCCTCGTTATCTGCTCAATCTCCAAAGACGACATGGAAATCGAATTTCTCTATGAACGACGTCCTCGCGTATCTAGAGATATACAGACATAAAATGTATGCAGTGTGGCCAGTCATTGACACAGAGAAATTGAGTGCCGCTCTTTACGCGGACGAAAACGACTATGAAACACGTGCATTGGCGTTTGCAGTTTGTGCTGGAACAGGTGCACAATTGCAACTGAAATCAACAACAGAAGAATGGGATGGGTTCAATCTGCCAGGACAAATTGGGCCAATCGCCCTAGCTGACAGATTCGCTGTTGAGGCTGAAAAATGTCGATCTAAATATGATTATCGTGAAAGCCCAACAACTGAGTCTATTCTGGTGCCTCTATTTCTTCACTTCTATTACGGAGCAAAAGGCAAAAGGCAGACGACCTCGTTTCTTTTACGGGAATCAGTATCCCTCTGCCAAATTCTCGCCCTGGACAAAGAGGAAACCTATCAAGATTTGGAATTGCCAGAAGAGAACTACAGACGCCGTACATTTTGGCTTCTGTATGTGACCGAGAGAGGACATGCAATGCAATACGGAACGCCGATATGCCTCACAAAATCCATTTCTCTGCCTTCGAACGATGTGCAAGGTTCTCAGGTGCTACAGGCTTTTCACAGCCTAGTCCATCTGTTTGCATCAGTGGATGGCGTACTGGTGGATTCGGATTCAACAGGTAAGAGGTACGGCCATCGGTGTAGCAGGGAGAAGCTCATCGAAATACAACACGAGCTGCGTCGAAATGAACAATGGCCCTTGGAATGGAACGAAATCCAAAGAAGCGATGTTTCAATCACACAGCAATGGCTCCGAATGCTGGTTTGGCAGCTTTCGCTTAGCAACGTCACTATGTCAAGCGAGCCAGGCGATGACAGCATGTCGTTTTCCTATCCAGCTCATGTCTCAAGGGATGCAATACGCTCCATATCAACTGTTTCCTTCGATGCATTAGTTGCACATGGCCCTGGAATGGTAATTATCCTCAAATATTGCAACGTGCTTTGATTTATTCTCCGAGCTCGAACTGATAGATTTTCTCATTTTAGCAAAATAAACTATGCGACATTACTAATACCCTTCTCGACGTAATGACTTGTGTTCACTCACTGTCGCCAGACATGTTTGCTCAAACACGTCAGATTCTTCATCAATTCTGCTGCTATATTGCAAAATTGAATGGCAACCAAGAAGGCTTGGATTGGATACGAAAGAGATTGACCGAGTCGAATCTACTGCTTGAACCGGTCTCGGAGCTTCGTGAAGTATCCGAATTACTTTATGACGAAACAGAAGATTCTAACGATAAGGAAATATTTACTCATAACGAGGAGTCTGAATTTTACCAGAACATATCAGCTTAAACAGTAACTTGAAGGCTGTCCCCTCCATCTTTAACTATCACGAAAGCTTCGAAAGGTCTCATCGTGATAGTATCGTTCTCAATTTTCTTTTCCTTGGCAGCGTGATAGTTGCCAACAAGCACCCTGCCTTGAGTGAATACCGACTTCAATTCCCTGGGGAAATTCCACTCAACCTGCTTTTGGAAGAAGTTGGAGACCACCACGGCCTTGCTTGCTCCGAATACTCGAGTGTAGACGAAAAGATCTTCGTTGCTCTCATCAATAAGGTTGAAAGACCCATAAACAAAGATGTCAATCCAATCCTTGCGAAGACTGAGAATACTGGCCCAATAACCGAAAACACTATCCGGGTCAGACACTTGAGATGATGCATTCCAATCACCATAATCATCGTTGGTGTCGATCCAAGGCTCGCTAGCCCCCGAAGAGAAATCGGCGAATTTTCCTGGTCCCCATTGCATCGGGAGGCGCCCGTTGTCTCTAGACTTGAGACGCATTTCTTTCATAGTCTGATCGTGGAGCTCTGTGTCCCCGGGCGTTCTTTGAGTGAGCTCATTCCAGTAATTAATTGCCTCGAGATCTCGCAATTTTTCGACACGCCAGCTCTCCGGTAGATTTACCATTCCAATTTCCTGCCCTTGATAAATGAATGGTGTTCCGCTCTGGAGTCCCAGAAACGTGGCCAGCATCTTTCCTGAAAGGGAGCGATATTCGGGTTTTTCCGACCCAAACCGAGAAATACTGCGTCCCTGATCATGGTTCTCCAGATACAGAGCATTCCATCCATTGTTCTCGTACATGAATGATTGCCACTTGGTTACAACCGATTTCAAATTCTTCAATTGGAATTTCCCGGGAGAGAACTTTCCCTGCGGCCCATGATCGATATCCATTATTTCGAACTGGAATGCCATACCAAGCTCCTGTCTTTCGAACTCAACTGCTTTCAAGATCTCGTTCGGGTCATATACAGACGGCATCTCGCCCACAGAAAAAGCATCATACTCTTTCAGGATGCTTCCCAGCTCTTGCAAATACTCGTGTATTCTGGGCCCACAGGCGTAGTACTTTGCGCCCTCTGGGTACGGTTTCGATGGATCAGTAACGGGGACATCAGGGAAACGCTGATCTTTGCTGATAAAGTTGATAACGTCTAATCGGAATCCGCTGGCGCCCTTGTCAAGCCAGTATCGCATGATCTTGTGAACAGCTTCGCGGACCTTTGGGTTCTCCCAGTTGAGATCAGGTTGTTCCGAAGCGAAGAGGTGTAGATAATATTCGTCTGTTGACTCATCATACGTCCATGCAGGGCCTATTGCACTATGGTTAGATACCTATCTAATTAGGGACAGCAGGGCATCTTTTGTATGCGTGTGAAACAAACCTGAGAAATAGGAGCCCCAATTGTTTGGTGGTTGACGAACACCATCCGCTGTGTACCGAGGCTTTTTCCAGATATACCAATCACGAAACTCGTTGGTCTTGGAGGAACGCGATTGTTTGAACCATTCGTGCTATTTCCGATTAGATCAAATATTTTGTCGGAGATACTAAACTTGAAGACTTACCTGGTCGGATGTATGATTCACAACAAGATCCATAACGTATTTCATACCACGTTCGCGGATACCCTTTATGAGTCGTTCGACATCCTCCAAAGTCCCATATGGAGGGTGGATAGCGTAATAATCCGAAACATCATATCCCATGTCCACCTGGGGAGATTGTAGGATGGGGGAAAGCCAGACTATATCGACACCCAAAGCTTTGATGTAGTCAAGTTTTGAGATGATACCCGGAATGTCGCCAATCCCATCACCATTTGAGTCCTTAAAAGAGGCAGGGTAAATTTGATAGACAGAAGACTCCTTCCACCAAGCTCTGCCATTTTGCAGACTCTGGGGATGGGGTTGAATCTGGGTCTCGGTAATAGACATTTTGAGGCGTCTGAATTTTGACCGGAATTTCTTGAATCAAATCAATTCAAGTAGTGGCTTGACTACAAAAGTCAATCAATTTATAATCTTGCCGACCAAGACATGTAGACATAATTTCAGTACCCAAGTCCGAGAATTTCCCCGATTATTTCCCCGAAAATCTACGACACGGCGGGGATCCCGGTTCGAGATCCGTAATTCAGTCCTTAGCTTCGGGGGTAACTTCTGGGGGCTTGATATTGCGGGGGAGCAGTGAATCACACCGAAAATCCACCCGAAAATCTCCCCGAGAATTTCCCCAGACTGAATAGCTCCAAGCCAACATCTGGGTCAACCCCAGAAATTCAGAAATCGTCAACTCAAGCGAAACGCTAACGAGGTGTCTGAGTGAGGCCACCTTCGACTTTCTCGACTTGCTCGCGCGGATGACCCCATCCGCATTTTACTTTACCCCGGACATATTCGATTCGGCAATGCAGCCGGTCGCGTGTATATAAAGCGCTCTATGGCTTCTATAACCAGTTTTCCCAGTCGGCCAGCATCATTTTCTGTTCAAAAAGACGTCTGACTCAGACGTCTCGAATTCGGAATTCCTAGTGTCTCCCAGTCCTGCTCTGCCTGTCAATATGGTTGCGAATGCAGTTGTTACAACCTCAGGCGAGGACGCATACAATTCACTCCCCAATAACACACATAAGCAGTGGACCAAGGATGCCGGTCTTCGTCATCTTAACCTGGGCGTGGGATTGATGTTTACTTCTGCTGCTGCGAATGGATATGATGGGAGCTTGATGAATGGCTTATTGGCCTTGCCACTGTGTGAGTACACAAACTGTTGTTTTTTGGAGTCCATGCTAACAATCTCTCAGTCTTGAAAGACCTTGGCGACATCAACTCAAACGTCGAAGGGCTCATCATCGCTGGTGTTTCCCTTGGTGGTACTCCAAGTTTCATTCCGGCATCATACTTCGCCGATGCCTTTGGGCGAAAGAAGTGTGTTGCCTTGGGCTCGGCAATCATGGTGTGCGCCTCTATCATCCAAGCTGCTACAAATGGTCATTGGGCATTTTTTGGAACACGCCTCATGATGGGCATTGGGCTAGGATTTTCGCAGACAGCAGCTCCTCCTTTGACTACAGAGATTGCTCATCCGCGCCATCGTGGCACGATCACAGCGATATTCCAATCCACTTGGTATTGCGGAGCAGTGCTTTCTGCAATCATCACTCTTGCAACTCTGTATCTCTCTAGCTCGTGGTCATGGAGGATTCCATGCTTGATGCAAGCGTTTTTCCCTTTCCTTCAACTATTGGGATTATTCATAGTCCCCGAAAGCCCGCGTTGGCTTGTATCTAAGGGACGACGAGAGGAGGCTTTGGCGATCCTGGCCCGTTACCATGCAAACGGTGACCTCACTGATGAGCTTGTCTTGTTTGAATATCGTGAAATTTGCGAAGCGATTGAACATGAAAATTCGATAGCAGAGAATAGCGGATGGTCAGCGTTTTTCTCGACCCGTGGCGCGATTCATCGCCTGCTGATTTGCATCCTCGTCGGCTTTATGATTCAATGGGCGGGCAATGGTATGTTCTATCCCAAATGATGCAATGCTCTATAACCTTGGGTTTTTACTGATGATATGAAAAGGAATTGTATCATATTACCTTGCACCAATTCTCAAAACAGTCGGAATCACCAGCTCAAGCCAACAGGCCGGAATCAATCTTGCCCTCCAGGCGTGGAATGGTATATCTGCGCTGGGTGGCGCTTTTGCAACGGAGAAATTTGGACGTCGACCAATGTGGCTCTTATCTACAGCCATGATGTTCGTCTTTTTTGCGTTGGTTACAGCTTTGTCTGGAGTCTTCGCGGAAACTCACATCAAGGCGGCCGGCAGCGCCTCTGTGGCGATGCTTTTTTTATTCTTCGGTTCCTATGCCCTGGCTTATACTCCTCTGTCCATCGCATACCCCGTGGAGATTCTGCCGTATCACTTACGAGCGAAAGGTTTGTCTCTTTGCTTGACGGTAGTATTCGCTGCCGGATTCTTCAACCAATATGTCAACCCAATCGCCTTTGATGCCCTTGCCTGGAAGTTCTATTTTGTCTATGTGGCTTGCCTTGCTGTTTTTCTGGTCATCATCTACTTCTTATTCCCTGAAACAAAAGGCCGCACGCTCGAGGAAATTGCTGTTGTATTTGATGGGCCTTCCTCGCAGACAGCTTCAAGCCACTTGTCGGGTATTGATAATGAGAAGGATATTCTCGCATACACGTTGAAGTCGCCCAGTAAGGCAGAGATAGAGCATGTGGCCTGATGGCTTCGTCAAATCTATCACTTTTGTTGAAACCTGAAAATATTGGACAGAATAAAACACAGGGAGATCTTTTCACAACTATGCAATTTCAATCCAAGGAACTCATTGACAATAAGCAAAAACTAGACTTGATTACATTAGTAAAAATGATTTGTATACATTATAACTTCCTCGGTTCTCTTTCGATTTCTTTTATGTCTGAATCCTAATGAGACTCCCTCACATCTTTCCAGTTCAATCGCTGAGCTATAAACTTAACAACATAGACCAATCCCAACAACACGGGTACCTCTATCAAAGGCCCAACAGTAGATGCAAGAGCCTGGTTACTATTTGCGCCGAAAGTTGCCACTGCAACGGCAATAGCTAGCTCGAAATTGTTACTAGCAGCGGTAAAACTCTGCGTTGCTGCCAGCTTGTATCCAAAGCCCATTTTGTATGCAACAAAGAGTGTTGCGAAAAATATGACAATGAAATAAACTATGAGAGGCGCAGCAACTCGGATGACAGAGACAATCTGATGAACGACCTGGCGGCCCTGAGATGCGAACAAGACCAGTATAGTGAACAAAAGTCCTATCAAGGATAACGGACTAATCCACTTGAGAAACTTTTGGTCGTACCATTTCTCTGAGATCATTTGACGGATGGTAAAACGCGTCAGGATGGCAGCCCCCAGTGGTATGCCAAGGAACACTGCAACGCTCTTGGCAGCAGTGGCGTACTCGAATGTAATCTCATCTCCGCTGATGACACTAATGAAGAAAACTCCCATGGGTGCAAATAGAACCATTTGCAGAAGGGAGTTAAGCGCTACCAAGATGGCGCAATAGTCGTTGTCTCCTCCAGCAAGCCCAGTCCAGATTAGAACCTGAATCGAGTATTAGTTATTTGAAATTACAATAAACATATTTTGATGGGATTTCTTACCATGGCTATGCACCGTGCCAGCCCAACCAGTATCAGTCCCTGTCGTAACTCTGGTTCGTCTGGCAAAAATGCCCAGGCCAAAGCCAGCTTTACAAATTCAAAGTTAGAAAAAAAAATATACAGGGAAGGATAATAAGTCAAAAAGACATACCATTAGAAATGGAGCAATGATCCAATTGACAATTATGCTAAAAGCCATCTGGATCCAGATCTGTCGGCTCTGGAAGACGCGATGCAATGATTCATACCGCACCTTGCAGAGGATAGGATACATCATCACAAGTAGACCAACAGCTAGAGAAGAAAAATCAAGTCAGTCTTTGAACTTTAGTCTGCTGAACCTCATCCCCTTACCAATTGGGACCGATACTCCAACAAAGGTGCCCCTCTGCAACGCGGGTCCTGTGCTGGGGACAAAATTTCCCAGAATGATGCCGATCGCCATAGCTAAGAAAATCCATACCGCTAGAAAGCGATCAAGGATTCCGAGGTCCTTGTATGCTGACTGCTTTACTTGGGGCTCATTTGAAGAAGACGAATTGGAGTTCTTTTCCAGGTCGTGTGCCGGTTCGTGAGCTTCAGTGGCTGAATTCACTGGCCGATCTGGATATCTCGCGGTTTCATCAGGCGCCATATCGAGTTATTAATCTGACACCGATCAGAGGCTTGATTTCAGTTAACAGCTTTGTATATGCAAACGAATGAAATGCCAGTCAAAAGCGCACAAGATTTATAAACATGCTAGGAGGCGATCGTATTGAGAATGAATGTCACTGCCAGATGTTGATTGGCTACACCCGACCTGCAGGTTTGTTTTCGGTGGGTCCCAAATGGAGCTTTCTCGCAACTTTTCTCCACTTGCGAACTGACAGCAACGAATCAAATCGTTGCAGTGACATGCCATCCTCCTAACAGCTTCCAGTCAGGTACAGAGTACAATGTTCAAATTGTTAGTAGGGCTCTATAAAGTTGAAATTTTTAGGCCGCCTGCCGTTTCTTGCTTTCCTACCACTATGCTAACATCTCGCACTTTGAAGTTATACTCCTTGGCCCCGAGATTGACCTCGTCATTAACAATAGGGCGCAACTTGAGACCTCTATTTCCTCTGAACAAATTCCCGAAAATGCATTTCTCCAATTTGCCTCAATCAGTCGCTGCCAAAACTACCGAGTCTGGAGACAGCTATAACGCCCAGCTTTCTTCTTCCTATCAAACATTAGCTTTACGCTCAAGTGAAGATGATCCTCAAATTCGCCAAAAGTACCGGCCATTTATTTTGTGTGATGATGTGGCGGAGGACTGGGTCAACAACCTCGAGTTGACGACGATTTTGAACATGGCTGAAAACAACATTTCTATCACCGACAACAGACTGAAAGTCTTGGTACTATATGGCAGTCTGCGCAGAAGATCGTATTCGAAATTAGTCGCTTTTGAGGCCTCTCGAATTCTTTTTCGACTTGGATGCGATGTCCGTATCTTCGACCCTGAGGATCTTCCAGTGAAGAACGACAAGGATCAAAACCACCCCAAGGTGCAAGAGTTGAGAGAACTTAGTGCGTGGAGCGACGGGCATATTTGGGTATCCCCTGAGCAGCATGGGAACCTGGTCAGTACTTCTGCTCTACATAATATGCAATAAATGCTTACCATTGGATTAATCTTCGCTGTTAGACGGCAGTATTCAAAAACCAGATTGATTGGATCCCACTAAGCACCGGGAGCGTCCGTCCAACCCAAGGCCGAACACTTGCTATTGCACAAGTGTGTGGAGGATCACAGTCATTCAACGCAGTCAACTCTTTACGCATCCTCGGTCGATGGATGCGTATGTTTACAATCCCGAATCAGTCCTCGATCCCAAAGGCGTACACTCAATTTCCGGACGAAGGTCAAGTGGGAGATCAAAGGCTAATGCCTAGCGGAAATCGAGATCGTTTAGTCGATTGCATGGAAGAATTTGTCAAATATACAATCCTTATGCGCCCGCATATTGGCCTTTTTGCTGATCGTTTCAGTGAGCGGGAAGAAAGAAGGGCGAAAAATGCGAAGGAAAATCCTCAATCAACCATTTGAATACATTGAATGGGGGGAAATTACCAAGAACACATGTATTATAAATCGCTTTTAACGGTTGAAAGTAGACTCGGATATTATAGATCAATATTTTCTCGTATTATAAGATCAGAACTTCTACTAGAAGTTGATAGAAGGAGGTTATAGTAGATCCTCTTTTTCTAAATTTAGCAATGAATCAAGGACGTACTTTTTTTTTTTTTTTCAATAAAGCAGTATCAATACGCCAAAGTCCAAAATAATTTACGAGCACGATATGTCAAACAGAATATTCTAGAGATGCTGATCAATTTGTCAGTGTGTCAAAACTGCAAACTGGATGGGTTAGTGAGTTGAGGGTAGAATGTCACCCCTCGAATGTGATTGGGTGGAATCACACACTCCCAGTTCTCTTCCGTTTATCCTCTCGATGATAATTTGACCAAGTTATCCATAGCTTGGATTCAAGAAACAATATAAAAAGCTCACTTTCTCAATCACAGAAATTGCAGTTACTATAACTCTTTGTATTTTACAACAGCAATCCTCTCAGGGATACTTGGGAATCTGCCATCATTTCGGTGAATCAACGGCATACAACAAGAACTCACAAAACAATACAACATGGAACACAAACCCAGCGTTCTTTTTGTCTGCATCCACAATGCTGGTCGCTCCCAGGTGGCTGCTGGCTACCTTGCAAAATTAGCAGGCGATGCCATTGAAGTTCGTTCCGCCGGATCAGCCCCAGCCGAATCAATCAACCCCAAGGTCTACGAAGCTATGCTGGAAGAAGGCATTGATCTCGCCGGTCAGAAACCAAAAGTCCTCACAGATGATACTGTTCAGAAAAGTGATGTTGTTATCACTATGGGCTGTGGCGATGTATGTCCCTTTTATCCCGGCAAACGATTTCTCGACTGGAAGCTTGAAGACCCAGCAGGTCAAGGGCTTGACTCTATCCGCCCCATTCGAGACGAAATTCGCCGTCGCGTCGAGGTTCTTATTGAAGAGATCCAGCAGCGTCACTAGAAGCATGGGCCGGCTTGGCTGTGGATCAAGATTAATTCCGGGGAACATGATTCAGAACTTTATCGCGAGGTGGACGATTGGGATGTGGAAGGACTGAAAATCAGTTCCACCACTGCTTCAATTGGAGGTGGTATCCAGCCAACTACGAGGGAGGACTGAACCAATATTTGTATCACAAGGTTCGCATGTCGAGATTATTTTCTGTCCAGATTTGATACTCTCTTCGAAATCAAAAAGTTAAAATCAACATTGAAATCATAATGGCCACAAATTTGCGATGATTAAATTCTATAGAAATTATTAACATGAAATTGTTTAGTACCAACTTTGTAGGAAATCATGCTAGCGTCGGCAGTTGGTCATAAGAAGAAATCACAGCATTTAGCATATCAACATAATTCATCCCTTCTTCGTCCGAAGATAGATCTTTTTGCACCCACACCGATTCAATCATGCTATTGGTCGTGCTGAGCGTGCGTTGACTTGACTTCCGTTGAGTCTTCTCCAAAAGCGAAAGAATCATGTCCCTTTGTGTATCTGTATGAGCTTCGCAGGCTATGAAAAATAGCGGGAATGGTCGCTCGCATGTTTCTAACCCTTGTATGATACCAAATGCTTCAGTGGTCCACCTCGCTACTCTCCCATCGGTAGGTGATTTTTTTGAAGCACGCTCAAAATAGATCAAAGTTGCCAATTGGTAAAGATCAGATATCTTGCTTCCGTGCTTCACCTCCTCTGCCGAATTTATCTCGCTAATGTGTGTGATGTCTTGCTCTATCGAGATCAACCGATGCTCAAGGGAGTCCAATATTTTATGATCCATCACTTGGACTTCATCGAGTTCAATTTTTGAAATTTCGGAAATCAAATTTATCATTTCTATCGAGCAACCGAAAATTCCAAGGACCTGCAAGCCATCAGCATGAAGAGACTCTCAACCAAAAGATGAGTATCATTGCTTACCTGATTCCTAGCTACCGAGGAAACTAGATTGGAAGCCATGCCTGGCACTTTAAAGAGCGATTCATTTTCTGCAGACTTAACCCGCCAATGGCGAGAAATAAACTTACCCAGTATATCATGATAATGCACCCAAAGTACAAGATATTCCACCTCTGTCAATTTAGGGTGTCCTGCTTCGCAAATGCTATGAAGCATGCTCTTGGCGCCAGAAAGATACAGTGGCCATTGAAATGAACTCTCTGTGGGGATGAATATCTGAAATTCTTGGTCAACAATCAGACAGTAGAGTCAGGGAGGAAAAAGTAATTACCTCGAAAGCACAAAGTAGCATCCCTACCGCAACATGCTGGTAGACTTCTCTTGTCCCAGTAACGTGCTCTTTCGTAGCCTTTCCCAATGAGTTGAGAGCAGCTACTTTAAGTCTAAGGGACTCCTTGCCATGGCCGTATCTATATAGGTATGCCAGAGACAAAATTGCTCGTAGGACGGCCATTGAGGCTGGAGAATCATCGGAGAATGAAAGTTTGAACAATAACTGCCAAAGTTTATGTCCGTCAGTTCGAATCAGAGTTAGTGATCCGACTACTGTGTTCATGACTTGAGATAGTTCAGTTAGCTGAATCGATTTTATGAGAGGAATTGAATTGGTTTCATACAGAAAGTCATTAGGTGGTTCCCATCACCAACAACAGACCACGCCTTTGCCAAGTTTGACCGCGGCAAGGGGTCTATAGTACGAACTTGGAGTTGTCCTAGAGATTCACGATATTGAATAGATTTAGTATAACTCTCGAAATAATACGATCAAGATATACGAATGACCGACCAACAAGCTGTGGATCCTGCAAATAAAAGAGCTCGATGTCTGCCGCGAATGCATTGACAAAATGTACATCTCCATCTCCGTTCGGACTTCCATTCGGATAATTTATAATCTGGGCTAAATGCTCAATAGATCTACGAGACCCTTGGGCTGGCCAACTCAAACGAAGACCGTAACCCTCACATCTGCACGCCGAAATTTCACATTTCCGACATCCCGGTCGACGAAGGTCACACGAGATCTTGCGATCTATACGAAAGTCAGAATTTGCTTCATTCTGTCTCATGGAAGTTTTGTGCTTGGATGAATTTTGGTACGGTTTTCCTTACCTCGGCATGTCCAACATCCCCGTTGCGCTGGTGTGCCTACACGGTAAGGACCTCGTTGACCTCGTTGCTTTGTGGTGGGCATTTTGACGTAGAGTAGATCTCCAAGTCGAATATTCCGATATACGAAGGGAAGAGATCGGCGGGGCGAAGATTAAGCTCAAAGAAGCTCAAAGTAAGCGAGAAAGAGGGGTAGCGTCCAAGTTTATAGTGGTAATCTATGGTATTGCACTAGTAGCATGGCTTGATGAGACTGCAGCAGCCCTTGTGCTCGATGCATATTTTCCTACCAGGATGAGCATCACTGGCAAATAAATCTAACTGATTTATTCATTTATTAATTTTTCACAATTGAGCATAATATCGCCATTTTCGGGTGGGGTGCTGAAGTCTCCAATAAGATCTCAACTTTACAGCCACTGTTTGTTGCCCAAGTGTGAGATGAATGCACCTCCGTCCCCGTTCTCGACTGATTTACTGTTCATCACTGAAAGAACAGCAGCGACCGATTCTTCGGGGGTCATAGGGCGCTGGAAATGTGGTGCATACTCGACGAATGCCTGAACAAGAACGGCGACCTTTTCCGCGTCCTCGGGCGAAGGTTCCTCTAGAGGTGATATTTCAGCATTTTTGATATCTGTATTGATCTATTACGTCTGGGGATTTTTGTTTCTTACCCTTGTGTCGCTCAGTTGCCACGTAACCAGGGCTCACAGCGAGGAATAGGATACCCTCCTTCTTGTACAGAGCATTGTACTTAGCAATTGCAACATTGACTGCAGCTTTGCTGATAGCGTATGGACTCGCAAAAGCAACCTCGGTTGAATTGATCAGGTCGAGGTCAGCCATACCGGTCGAAATTGTGACGACTTTCTTGCCTTTTCCCTTGCGGATTAAGGGGACAAAGGCGTGTATTGACTTTATGACGGCTAGCAGATTGATATCCAATGATTCTTGGAGATCTTTTTCCATCAGATCGAAGTTGTCATCGCTATCATTGTCAGCAGCTCTTCTTTCGCTATATGCAAATCAATACTTACAAGTCCCCGAGTGTCTTGAATTCACTGACATGCGATACAACCGCAGCATTGTTAATGAGGTAGTCAAGACTACCCCCAGTGATCTTTTTCACTTCCTCTGCGGCTTCCTATGAAGTGTCAATATTGAAATCTACCACGTCGGAATAATCTGCTCGCCTTCAATGATGTGATGTCAGTGTATTGACCCTCGATAAAGTGCACATTGTCTAATCCTTCCTCCTTAGCCTTAGCATCAGCTGCGGCTTTGTTGCGGACAAGACCAATAGCAGTATTGTTTGGGTCTTGGGCAAGATTCCGAACGAACTCGAACTATACCGTTAGACATCGGGTTAGTATACGATTGCATCTCTTTCGATGGTACAGGACTAACTCCAAGTCCACGGCTAGCACCCGTAACGAGATAAGAAGGCATGTCTAATTCTGCGTGTTTTAAGTGATAATTTAAGAAAGTAATATTTTAATATCTTGAAATAAGAGAGAATTCCTGGGATGATTTATCTCTTCTTATACTTTTTTTCTTTCTAATTGCATGGTTGCTTACTGAGGAGTAGCAAAGAAAATGGAGAGCTAGTTGCTTACCAAGAGCTCTCTGAGGCTTAATTCGTAGTATCTCGCGTGTTTTGATTGGATACTTTGTCAAGCAAGTCATGTATTTGCGAACCAATAAGAAGAATGGTCAGTAAGCGGGGCATCTTCGAAGTGTCATGCATCTCCGGAGTACCAGAAACACGAGATGCATAATCTCCCGTCTGAAAGAAAGCCACTCGACGTGTCCTACTTTAGCCGAAAGAAATCAATTTCCAATCGCTTACTACTACCTGCAATTAAGTGTTTATGAAGAACTTTGTATTATACTGTATGATAGGAATCTCGAATTGTTGAAATCCACAAAACACCTCTATGTTACCACCTCTCCGTATGAGCCAGATGGCAAGTGTTGATACAAGAACCAAGATGGGAATGAAGCTCCAGGCCCCCCGTCATATATTCAAGCTTATGATTCGTCGGCTATTTATGCCTTTTCGACGAATGGCTTTGTCTCGATCACATCGAGGAATCCGCCAACTAAATGCAAGCTACCAGTGACAAATGTCATGACGGGTGCCTCATCCTTTTGGAGGATCTTGCGTTCCTCTGCAGCGATCTCCCGTGCGAAATCAACAGCCTCCTCGATAGTGCCGAATACATGGGTTTGGGCCTTGGGGTCATTCAATTTCCAGGCCTCTGCAAGAGACTTCTGCACCTTGAGACGCTCGACTTCATCGGCGTTGGCGTTCATACTTACCAAGTCGGGTCGGTAGCCGGCTTGCTTGTAGGTGATGTTGGTACAAAATAGAGCGTGTGTGAAGGGGACTTCGGCAACCAGCGCAGCAGCCAGTGTCTCGTAAAGCGCGCGTGCGAGAGCGGTGCTGTCGCGAGTTTGCTGATTGAAGATCAAGATTCGGGGTTTCTGTCTGGCAATGTCGCTGGAGGACGAGTCCGCCTGGATTCGGGAAGCAAACCACTGGCCGGCCAGTCGAATGCTTTCCAGCGTATGTCCACCATCAATGTACCAAGACACATTCTTCTCATATCTAGTTTCGCAGCGACCACCCAGTTGCGTCTGTTCGAGACCAGCTGTGAATTTGGCGGGAAGAGGTTCCGACATGACATTTTCAGAAATGTTGGCAACTCCGGTCTTCCTCAAGAACTCTGCCGCTGCTGCCACGGCCAGGGATGCATTTGTATATTGGAAGTCACCCGCCAATCCAAGCTTAACCAGGCTCGTACCAGGATGTAGATCAGGGTGGTTAGAGACTACGTCCAGTATAGTGGACTTCTCTTCAGCTCGTTTAGCCAATACCTCCTCCGCGCTTGGAGGCTGAGGGGCGGTGAATCCCTTCACGCCAGACTTAATGATACCACCCTTGTGCCAGGCAATCTGTTCAATTGTAGTCCCAAGCATTGCAACATGGTCAATTCCAAGACTAGTAATAGCAGTTGCCTTAGGCTTTTCAATAACATTGGTACAATCGTATTCGCCTCCGATACCGCACTCAATGACTGAGGCATCCACACCTTCACTTAAGTATGTGTGAAACGCCATCAATGTCAAAAAGCGGAAATATTGAGGCTTTGCACCCCGTGACGTAGGGTCCTCGCCTGCCACCTTAGCAGACTCCTCGAGGCGATCCCAGACTTCAAAGAAGTAGCGCGCGAATTGCTCTTCGGAAAGCGGGGCATTGTTGATCTTGATGCGTTCACGCGCAAAGCGGAGATGCGGGGAGGTGAAGAGTCCGATTTTGTGCAGACATGGCGATGTTTGCTCGGGATCTGGTTTGGTATACTGGGAAAGAATAGAGGAGATAAAAGCAGAGGTCGAACCCTTGCCTTTGGTGCCCGCGACGTGGATGGCATTCAATTGATCGAGGTCAGAGGGCTAATCAGCGCGGGGTGAGATTCAACGTCAGTTCATAAGCTCCAGCAACAAAATGCAATAGCGATGCGATTGACTAACCTTATAGCCGATGCGCCGAAGCCATTCAATGGTTTCTGGTAATGATTGTTCGTTCAGCGATGGTCTAGATTTCCGAATCTGCTCCACGATCGCAAAGTTCGTCTGCAAGGAATTGAGGGCCTCAATGGCAGCCTGTACACATGCAATAGGTTAGCTTTTGTATCCAAGAAGTATCACGAGACATATTTGGCATGTTCGGCATTTCCAGCTTGCCACGGAGCTAGAGCTAGCTTGACCAACAAGTGCATACCTCATATGAACGAGTCATGGCGGACGAGTGAGTCGAGACTCGCCGCCGCGGATTGGACCAGCGAAAAGATGTCCAGATCCTTCTCATGAACAAGGGAGACCCGTGCCTGCGAGGTACCAATGAGCAGGCGGGGTTAACGACGAAAAGACCCCGGCGGCTCTCAACTAGAAGTTATCTGTGGTTCTGCTTTCTCCCGAAGTGGCGCTCTCCTCGGGAAACCGTTCGGCCTGCGGAAATATCACGTGCCCGTGGCTTATCTCGACCGGCTGTGGAGTAGTCGGCCTTGGCAAGAACTATACAACTACACTACACTGGAGATAAAGATGGAGTGGATGGAGTAGAATAATTAGTCTCATTCTACGAGTATTGTAAAAATAAAGTAATTGAAATTTTCAATTGCACCACCCCCAGTGTGGTCTACCACGAGAAGTAAAAATGTATCGTGCGGCGATAAGCAGCAAGCAAGGCAGAGCATGTCTGTAAAAGAACAAAAGAAAAAAGGCCAATGTGCGGGCCTGCGTAGAAGCAAAAGTAGTTAAAACATACAGCCATGAAGTGTAGAGGTGTGAAGTATGAAGGTGAAAAAAGGGGGGTGGGCGTATAAAGAAGCGAATTTATTCAACCCTGGTCTTTCCTTCCTCGAGGAACACCAGACGAGCATTGCTCACACCTCTTTGATGTCTGCTGGATGGGAGCCACTGCCCGACGATAGGGTCTGTGCGTGCCTTGATCATAGCATCTTGGAATCCCTCGGCTCCAGCAACAGGAGTATTTAGTTTAGGCCAGTTCACATAAAGCATTCCATGTTCGAACATGAAGCGGGAAGTGTATGCGGTTATGATGAACCAGAATAGCATGAAGATGCGAAGAGGCCAGGCCGATGAATCAGGCGACTGTCTTGTGAACAGAGCAAGCAAAGTCAAGAACAAACTTGCTGCGAAGACATAGGGAACGGCTTGGATCACAAGCGGTCGTCGGTCGAGGAACATTTGGATACTCGATGGTAATGTGTCGGATGGGAGATAAGTACCCAAGAAAACATCGAAACCATCCTGACGAGGGCCATCCATGAAATTGTTTCGTACGTATCTAGTAATCGAATTGTTCAAATCTTGAAGAGCACCAGCTCGTGTTCGCTTGCCAGTACGAGTGAAGTCGGTTTTCAATGCACCGGTACCTGAATAGGATTTAGACACGACATCGGCGTTGTCTGCCCAGATATTCCGGAACAGATCCTCAAACTCGCGATCATCATTTGCTGTCTCGCCGTGGCGAAGGACGCCAGCATCAATGAGCTGGTGAGTGACAGCCCAACGACCAAGCATGCTTTGCACAACGTTGGTTCGATCAAGACAATCCATACAGTTGGTTCGGACAACACTGGACTGAGTCGAGCGGATATCCAATTGTCCACCGGGCGATCCTGGATGTTCAACACCACGAAAGTAGCCGCCTTGGGCCAGCCCGTCATTCAATCGACCCATGAGCAATTCAGCACGGTGCCACTTGAGGCCTTTTGTCTCGTTGTGGAAGTCAAAATACACATAGTGCAGGCGATCCATGTCTTTCTGCTTGGAACCTGGTTCCAAAACGTGCATCTTTTCGGGCGATCTCTTATCAGCTTCGGTACTTTCATTGGCGGAAGAAATCAGGAGTCGGACCAGTTGTTCGTAAGCACTTTTAACGCGTTCCTCTCGTCCTTTCTGGTTGACCAGATTGACCATATAGTTCTCTCCGTATAAACGAATCTGCTCTGCAAAATGTTTGCGGGCAGCCTCAACAGCAGTCTCGACGCCTCGTACTTGGAGCTTAGGGGTGTATTTGAGATTGTTGACTTCCGCCCAAAACACGGGAACACTGCCACGGGTTTGAACGAATGAATAGACTTGAAGGTCCTGTGTCGTTTTCTCGTTGGTCATTGATGAGCCTCCAGCGAAACCCGAGAGTCCACCGGTAGAATCGTTCAAAATAACAACTTGTTCTGTTTCGTTATAGTTGGAGACATTGCCTTGCTCGTCGATTCCGCGAGAGAAGTATCGGGTACCGCCTCGGTGTCTGGATCGTCGGGTGATGAGGGCGAATGTGAAAGAGGTCGACTTAACACGAGCTGGGGTAATGCGCAACATGCCAAACATGACTGGAAGGATGTATGGATCGACGCCTGGTTGCGGGCCATAGCGAATGCTGCTCGACACACTTTCGCCTCGGCTGAAGTTGATCAGATCAGACTGGATAAAGCGGTTCCAGAAGAAACGGTCGTCGGCAGTCTTCCACATAGGAGTGTTGGCGGGGCCTTGTGATTGTCGCTGAAAGCTGTTGGTGAGATCGAGGGAGTAGGAGAAATACATGGGACCGGTGCGAAGCAACTCCTTAACAAGCGCAATGTAGGTATCTTCATCTCGATCGTGGAGAGGGCGTTCTCGCATAGGAAGGAATTCGGTGCCGGCGACCTTGTATACCATGTGGCCGCGTAGGCGACCCATAGGCTGTGCCTTGGTAATGACAACAATGTATTTGTCTATCGTGGTCAGGTCGGGTCAGTTCAGTTCAGGACAAGACGGTGATAGGGATGGCCACATCGCAGTCGCAATTGATTAGAACTTACCTAGCTTCAATTTCAGAATACCCAAAATTCCGGCAATACTTGAAATTCGTCTTGCGCCTGGGAGGGGCCCATCGTTCAAGCGCAGGTCGCCCGTTGGCCGGTCCACCACAAGCGTTGGAGCCTGGGGGGATGAGGGCGAAGTGAAGGCATAATGAGAAGGTGATGCATGTAAATTGATATCCCTAAAGGGAAGTAAAGGAGGAGCCATGATTTGACTCTCCAAAGGGACAGAAACAAAAAGAAAAGAATAGGGGACGGGATGGTTTCAAGCAGGGGGAGGAGGGGAAAGAAGGAACGCGCAACGATGGCATAATCCAGGAACACATGATCGTCGGCCGGGCAGTGCAGTCACAGTCAGTGTACCTAGGCAGATAACACATGCTGTAGCTATTTACCATTTAGTTACTAGTTTACTAGTTATGTACTAGAATAGTTTGTAGAATAACTGTTCTTGAAACTAAATGATTTTAGTTTATATATTTCTAAATACTTAGTACCTTACTAAGTAGTATATACTATGAGATAGTATATAATAACTAATGCTATCTCATTATTTATTGAAAGGTACTGCCTGTGGTAGGCGGTGATCCGGCGGGGCCTCCTCTGCCACTGCGTCAGGCGCCGCCTGACCTTCTGAACTTCTTGAACTCCTCCTCCATCTACAACCTCAGGTTCACCTTTGCTCTTTCGAGTGAACTCCCTCAAGTTCAATCTTGACAGATACGATAAGACTCTTATTTCTACATCTCATCCCTCAACCCCTTTCTTTCTTCCCCGCCTCCCCGATCCGGCCATGGCCTCCCGACCAGCAGCAGGAGCCCGCCCCGGGGCGAAATTCGCTCAGTTCAAGCTCGTCTTGCTTGGTAGGTAACCTTTGAACAAAGGATGATTCGGGTCCTTAAGGAAACAGTGGCTGATCGATTTATGTCTCAATAGGAGAATCCGCAGTCGGAAAGGTTCGAGATCCAGCTGACTTTAACCTCCACCGCAAGAGCTAACATAACCACTTTCCAGAGTTCCCTAGTATTGAGATTTGTCAAAGTGAGTGTCGGACGGACTCACCCTGGTCGCTCCGTGCTACAGGGCAGGAAATCAGGTGCACGGACTCCTTAAACTAACAGTTATCGACTCCCAGGATCAATTCGACGACTACCGCGAGTCCACGATCGGCGCCGCCTTCCTGACACAAACCATCGCCCTCGATGAGAGTACCACAGTCAAGTTCGAAATCTGGGATACCGCCGGTCAGGAGAGATATAAGTCGTTGGCTCCAATGTACTATCGAAATGCCAACTGTGCCGTGGTAGTCTATGACATCACTCAGGCTGTACGTTCGACTTCTGCGACTGTCTTGCCATTGATACACCTAGCTAATCACTTTTTCTGCATCTATAGTCCTCACTAGATAAGGCCAAGTCTTGGGTGAAGGAGCTTCAACGACAAGCAAATGAGAACATTGTGATTGCCCTGGCAGGCAACAAGCTCGATCTTGTCACCGAGAGCCCCGATAAGCGAGCCATTTCCACCGCTGATGCTGAGGCCTATGCCCGCGAGGCTGGTCTTCTTTTCTTCGAAACTTCCGCCAAGTCTTCGACAAATGTGCGGGAGTTGTTCACAGCCATCGCGAAGAAGCTCCCTCTCGACCAGGCTGGCCCCCGGAACCTGAGGACAGCCCCACGACCCGGTGTTGACCTCCGGCCCGAGGCTCCGGGCACTCAGGGTGCCGGTGCTTGCAACTGCTAAACTAAATCCTTCGAGTACATCCCCAATTTCTTGCCGGCAGTCCGAACTCATATCCCTTCCATTCGAACGCGGCCAGCGTGACTGGAAAGTTGCATTGGTCAATCCACCGCCATCTTATTTTTCTCACTACTACACATCGACACCAGAGTGAACTGCCGGCTCGTAACCCGTCCTGGTCGTCTCGGTTTTTTATTTCCTTTCCTCCTTTGTTAGTCCTTTGCTCTTCTTTTCTGATGGATATGCGGAGTCCGCCGGGCCTGCCGTCGATCGGATAATTCGACTGCCCTCGATCAACGCATCTGGAATTTGGCTTTAGACATGCTGTTGCAGGACTCGCCTGCGCTCCCTTTCGCTTTCCTTGTACTTGTTTCCTTTTTTTCAACCCGGCGTCAGCATCTGCTTTTTCCCGATTCTGTTGGACTAAATCCCTTCACGTATTACCCTCCGCTTGTCCTCCTTTTGCCAGACTCTTTTCTCAGTATGCTATGCCCAGATAATACATTTCTTCAGATTGTATCTATTTAAGGAGTTCTTTTTGTAGAATCCTATCAAGGTCCTACCATGCATAGAAGTGCTACCTAGAATTCTACCATCTCTAGTATGAATCTCTACACAGTACCACTGTACACATAGGTGTACTATGTATACCTCGTGTCAAAACATACCTAAATTAAGTATGTCTAGGAAGTATTATAGGACTAGTAGTCATGATCCATTATTGATGAGTCAGGTGGCTCGAGTGGTACTTCAAGTATCAAAATATACAGCTAGGTAGCTGGAAGTGTGGTGTACCTTGCTAGTACTGATGTAGTACTGTTCTTGGACTAAAATATATTTCCATATCACCGTTATGTAGTACATCGATAAATCGTCACTGAACTTTGCAATACTCCATTCGGCTAATTGAATACGCCAATTACAATTAAGAATGGATCATAAATATTTACACTTCAATATTCTAATTATTACAAATTACTACCAAATATAACTACTAACAAGTTACTAAAGTACTACTTTTAATGCTGTGAAGCGGAATTGCTCAGTCCGACTGAGCTGACCGCCTGCAGGATCATCGGGGCGGATCGCGACCGAACCTCCATCAAGTTGGAACTTCCCCGTCTCCAACACATCTGCTTTGCCAAACACTCCCCGCTCTCGGCGATTGTGCGGCTCGTCATGCTGCGCTCCTCAATTGCTCCGGGTCGGCAGCTGCTGTCGGCCCCTGCTCGCCAACGGATCCCATCTCAATGGCTCTCCAAGGCCGGTGCGAGCAGCCGACTCTCGGGTCAGGTACGAAAGACCAGGACATGGCATTGCCAATTCACCAATCCAGTCTCAGCTAACCTTGGATCTCCCTTTCTCTCTATAGCGATTCTTCGCCGACTCGAAGCCCACCACCCCTGCCACCCCTTCTTCTGAATCCGCCATTCCTTCCGAGACCATCCCCAAGCCCACCGGCCCAGGTACTTCCAGCCTCTTCGTCATCGTATGCCTTCCAGCTATCGGCTAATCCAGAACCTATTTAGAATCTAAGGCTGCTCCTGCCTCTCCCGAGGCTGCGCCTCGCAAGGCTGCGCCTCGCAAGGCTGGCCGATTCCGTCGTTTCCTGCTCTACCTTATCCTGACCTCCGGCTTTGCCTACGGTGGTAGCATTTTCTTGGCCCTGAAGTCGGACAACTTCCACGACTTCTTCACCGAGTACGTGCCCTACGGCGAGGAGTGTGTGCTTTACTTCGAAGAGCGTGATTTCTATCGCCGATTCCCCAATGCTTCCCGCCACTCCAACCGCATCCAGAGTGCTCCCCGCGATGAGGGCAAATCCGTCACAATCCCCAGCAAGAGTGGTCTGTCATGGAATGTCACCAAGGAGGAGTCCGGAAGTGATGTCTCTAAGAGTGGCCCGCATATGAGCTCTAAGGCTCACGAGGGCCAAATGAAGTCCGAAGCTGCCAAGCCCGAGGAGAAGACTGCGGCGGTTGTCAAGGCCAAGGAGGACAAGGCCTCTAAGGATACCCCGAAGGAGGAGAAGAAACCTGTTTCTCTCGATGAGCCCCGACAGCCCGCTGTTGCCTCTAGCACCATCGAGCTGCTGCAGACTCAAGCTGGTGACGACAGTGTTGTGCAGGAGCTGGTCAAGACCTTCAACGACATTGTCACCGTGATCAGCGCCGACGAGAACTCTAGCAAGTACTCTGCCCCAGTAGCCAAGGCTAAGGAGGAGCTGCTCAAGATTGGCGAGAAGATCAGCGCCATCCGTACCGAGGCCGCTCAGGCTGCCCAGGAGGAGATCAACAAGGCTCATAGCACCTTCGATGAGTCTGCACGTGAGCTGATCCGTCGCTTCGAGCAAATGCGCGAGCATGAGGTTGCTCAATTCCGCGAGGAGTTTGAAGCTGAACGCGAGAAGCTGGCTGGTGCCTACCAAGAGAAGATCAAGACTGAGCTTCAGCGCGCCCAGGACCTTGCCGAACAGCGCCTGAAGAATGAGCTCGTTGAGCAGGCCATTGAGCTCAACCGTAACTACGTCCACGAGGTTCAGGGTCTTGTCGAGCGTGAGCGTGAGGGCCGTCTCAGCAAGCTCAACGAGCTGGCCGCCAGCATCACTGAGCTGGAGAACCTGACCACCGGCTGGAGCAACGTTATCGACACCAACCTGAAGACTCAGCAGCTCCAGGTTGCCGTTGACGCCGTCCGTTCCACCCTCGAGCGCGCTGAGGTCCCCCGCCCCTTTGTCCGCGAGTTGGTCGCTGTTAAGGAGCTGGCTGCTGAGGACCCCGTTGTCGAAGCCGCTATCGCCTCTATTAACCCCACTGCTTACCAGCGTGGTATCCCTTCCACCACCATGATCATTGAGCGTTTCCGTCGCGTTGCGAGCGAGGTTCGCAAGGCCAGTCTTCTGCCCGAGGACGCTGGTATCGCCAGCCACGCTGCCAGCATGGTTCTGAGCAAGGTTATGTTCAAGAAGGAGGGTCTCCCCGAGGGTGATGATGTCGAGAGCATTCTTATCCGCACCGAGCACCTTCTTGAGGAGGGTAATGTCGATGCTGCTGCCCGTGAGATGAACGGTCTCCAGGGCTGGGCTAAGATTCTGAGCAAGGATTGGTTGGGTGATGTACGAAGGGTTCTTGAAGTCAAGCAGGCTCTCGAGGTAAGATTTCCATGCACTAAATTCTCTTTGTTCTATTCACGCAACATCAATGCTAACCCATCATCTGCAGGTCATTGAGACCCAAGCCCGCCTCCAATGCCTGCGCGTGGAGTAAGCGCATATTTTGAGCGATGCTGATTTCAATTTTTCCTGTATATCCTCGTCATGTCTACAGGAATGTACCTCTAGTTGTATTTTTCTGCTTTAGACCCAAATGCTAGAATCTTTCCTTTGTTCAATTCTGAAGTCCGGGGTATACCAAGATTGTTCCATGATATCAGTTAGTGCCAGTTCCCCACTGGCCAAAATCGTACTTTGTGACTGTGACTAGTTGAACAATAGAATCTAGCAACCACACACCTAAAAGCAATTAATTAAGACAATCAACTTCATCATCCACCCTTTCCCTCATTTCTGCAGGCAAATAAACTATCTGCACGATCTGGGGTGCCTACCTAAAAGTGCTTAATAAGCCCCGCTGACGCGCAACTCCGCAGATCGTCAACCGGCTTGACGTCGTCGTTGGACTGACTGAACAACTTTGCACTAATACCTTTCCCGATCTCTTGTGCGACCTTGGATTTCGCCCCTAGTACCGGTACTCATGCTTGTATGACACTCACTGGCGATGTCTACTGCTCCTTGACGGGCGTGGCCATCTAGTTCTCCCGCCCTTCCCTCCGTCTCGACAGCGTACCCAACGTGTGATCCAATGCCTCCGACAGATGATGGCCCGCTCAAGACGCCCCAGAAAACCAGCTCACCCGCCAAACACTCAGATGGTGGCTCATCCCGGCGGAATGGTGTTGCAATGAGCGATGGCCGACCAAGTGGGGAGCTAGAGGGGAGTACACTGGGGAGCAGCTCTCGCGACGGTGATCGAAGAACTCCAGGCCAGCGCAGGACCCCGAGCTCTGGTGGATTCCTATTGGATTCATTACCTCGCTCCAAGAGTTTGAGAATACCCTCACATCGCTCTCGGCAATCGGAATCGCCTGCGGAGAAACGAACCGTCCCCGAACCCGATATCGTGGTACCCAAGAAACGATCGCGCTTCCCATGGAGTCGTCATAAGCACTCGCCTTCCGAGTCGACAGCAGCAGCAGCAGCTGCGGGCACGAGCTCGGATCCAGCAAACAAGCAACAAGATTCAATACACTCCCATGACGATGATCGAAAATCCAGAACCTCGTCGCAGGCTGAATTCGGCGCTAACGATACTACCGAGCAGGCCGTGCCGGGGTTGGATAGGGATTCTATACAAATAGTCAATCTGGCCTTGAATTTGAATGAGTCTAGAAGGCGGAATACTTCAGGATTGCCTTTGGCTTCAGGCGGACGGGCACCACTTTCAATATCCCAGCCGGCCCCCGGACCGATAGACCAGCATATGCCTCTACCAAGAGGACATGGTTCTCAACGAGATTCTTCACATAATGACTATACACAATCTCCGACTGACGGAGTCTCAAAGTCGAAACCTGGACAGTCACCAGTCATTAATCTACTGCCCGCCGCTGTTCGGAATGACCGCCGGGCATATGAGTTTTCTGAGAGCACGCTCGCCCGAGCAGAAAAGGCTCGTCGCCATTTCGAACTATTCGATCAATATTTACGATTACTTCCTTCGTTGCCCCCTCTTCGCACACCTCCGGTTGCGAAAGAAAGCGAGTCTTCACTCCCTGCAGCTGCCACCACACCCATGAACCGAGAATATAACCCCTTGCAGATGATCCGAAACCGCAGAGTACGCTACCGAGAGAAATGTCCCATTAATGCTGAAGCGGAGGGATGGCTTAATGTCGAGAAAGTCCACGACTGGGTTACTGCCATTGAAGACAAATATAGCCATAAAACACTCGATTCGACACAGTCTGTCAAGTTACCCTCGTTTCAACATGGCCAGAGGACGGCTTCTCATCATGAAGAAGATTGGGATGCGACAACTTCCCCTTCCGCCAGTCTGAGGCGCGTCAGTCGCACCAATAGTGTAAAAGCTCCTCGACTACGTATGGACTGGAGAGTAACCCCGGAGGAACTTCTTGCTGATGCTGCCTGGGCGGAGGATGTTGAAAACAAGACCAAGATTGTTGATAAAGACGGCAATCGGCTTTACCCAGACTCAACCGAGCTAGAAGTCGTGGACCCAAGCGCAGAGAAACATCGTCTATCAGTCGAGACCGGAGATACCCGAGATGAAGGGCAATCATCTCGCCATACCTCGCTATCAAGTACTCGTCCTGCACAAGCGCATGAGTTTAAAAGCGTTGGACGAGGCCGTCACAGAAGCCGATTCCACTCCCACTCTCACAATGCCCGGAGCCGAAGCCGGTCAAGTTCGCGTAATCATTCGCGTTGGGATAAGGTACGGTTACGTTCTGGGAGTGCTTCAAGTGATTCTAGTCCCGAGAGACGCAAGTCTTCTGAGCGCAAGCATCGGATCTGGGATCACGGACGCAAAAGCACAGAGCTGTTCGCTGAGGCCGAACATCGGAATTCATCCGGCTCCCGTGTATCTCGTGGCAAGTCTCCTGCCGCCTTAAAATCCGAAAAGAACAAAATTCCATTGGGCGATCCTATTTCCCTCAATACGAAAGTTGGTCGGCCGCACAGGAAAGCGTCATTCTCGTCAGCCGGAAGTATTGATGACCGAATTAACCCGAGAATGTCTATGGAGGGAATGGATAGTACCGCACCCAACTCTCCAGCAAATGCCAGCTACTTCCCAAGCATAGCTGTCAACCTATCCCCTCCCTCCAGTCGCTCTCCTTCGCCAGCCAAAAAGGGTCTTCGGCACAAGATTGTGTCTCGCCACGAACGTAGCAAAAGCAAACATGGAGATCGGGAGCCTCGCGAACATGAAGATGAGAGCTTGGATGTAACGACTCCATCACACCCCGCTCTGACACCACCATCTGAATATGCCGAACACGCAGAAAGCTCATCGAAGCTAGAGCCCAGTCCTCTGCCAGACGTTGTGTCTTCCTCCTACTTCGATGAACATCCTATGACCGATAGCCAACGCTCGGACAGCTTCCCTAGAGGAAGAAAAGGTCAGAACCTCCCAGAATCAAAGCTTCGTGGAATCTTCAAGGGACCTGGTCGTATAGCCGAACTTGTCGGTAATGAAGTGTCCAAGGTTGGAGATTTTGTATTCAAAAAGGACCAGGGCATGGACTCTCGCAAATCATCTTCTGCGTCCACAATTGCCTCAGACTCCAGCGACTCCGAAGACGAAGGCAAGAAATCAGACAAGCGATATGGACCCAAAGGACTTCTTCGACGCTTACCGAACATTGGCGATGAACCCGGTCGTGTCAACCGTGATTCTGACAGGGGAACACCAAACAGAAGCTTCATTGGATCGTTGCCGAGTTTCACGTCGCCTTTGCGCCAAGACGAGCGCAGTGGATCGACTGATGCCATTGAATATGGCACTAGCCCACGCGATCGCACTACTACGCTTCGGAAACAAGATGATAATGATACCCCGAAACGAGCTGGTCTAAGCCGGAGCAGAACACTAGATTTCAGTCCTACACTGGGTTCAACCCGTACCCGGGTGAAACAACATGGTATCAGAGATCAGTCTGTCCCTTATAGCCTCACCCGACCTCCCGTTACTGGTCTCGCGCAAGCACGGGCATCACCGGGGCCTGGCAAGGGGGGCCGGCCTGGGCTTTCGGCCGCGACTCGCGCCTGGAGTATATCAGATCGCAGTCTCCACACACTGAATGACTCTGGGGTCCCTGGAAAAACGGAAGTAGAGCGTACTCGGGCCCTTCTCTTATCCTCCGGCATCAAAGCTCGCGAAATTGCTCGACGAGCCCACAGTGTCCGAGAACCTCCACCACACTGGCTTCAAAGTGCATTCGGTCCCAGTACATCCATTCCTCGTGTAGCTCGAATCGGCGAATTCGACGTGGCTGCGCAACATCTGCTTCGTCGTTTTGAGAATACCCAATATTCCTTCCAACAATCTATGCATCATTTCACCACATCCACATCCGCTCCTCTCCGCTCTCAACTGACAGAGCTGGAGAATTTGGTCAACCAATCCCTCACACCCCGCGTCCGCGAAACTGCCGACGATGCAGAGAACCTCTGCGTTCAATTAAACACTACCAGCACACTTGCCGTGAAATCACTCAGTGATGCCCTAGACAGGGGTCTCCGAAAGCGGCGTCGCCGATTCCGCTGGCTACGTCGAACCGGCTTCGTTGTATTAGAATGGACGCTTGTCGGTATTTTATGGTGGGTATGGCTGATTGTCATGGCATTCAAACTTGTGCGCGGCGTCTTTCGCGGATTCATATCCGGTGCTCGATGGATTCTCTGGCTCTAGTCCAGATAACTTCTTGTTCGAGACTTGGCATCGGCTTTCTCTTCTTTCATTGTCTTTATTATACTTTCGCTGAGGCTCTTACTACACTACACGGCCTTCTCTCATAGCGTGCGCATATACCCCCAGCCTGGTTGATGGTTGGCTATTCTCATTCGAGAAAGATTCTTATGTATATTTTAATTAGCATTTTTGGTTCTATGGAGCATGTATAATCTAATCATTTACTTACTACTATTATGGAGAGTATATCAATTTCAGAAAATATTTGATTGGTGCAATGTTGAAAGGTTTCGGACATTCATTAAATGCCATAGTTAATGAATGTGCGAAGCCCTTCAACAATGCATCAATAACTAAGGTAGATAAAACAAAGAGGCCAAGAAGAAGAGCATTCATACAAAGCAGAATATTGAAACCAGCTTGTCGATCAGCACCGACACAAGAGCCAGGGAATTCCATGTCCTTTCTATTCTATCAAGCCCAACTATCATGAATGCCATGACGTCTCAAGTCGTCTTCATCAGACCGGCGGCCACAAATCCGTAGTCAACTCAAGGTCAAGAAACTAAACAAAGGACAAAAACTAAAGAAGTCAACCAATGTTCTTTGATGGGAACTGCTATATGCCAGTAAGCTGAGCCACTCACTCTCGAAGGAATCTTTTTCTTTGTTAACATGTCATTGCCAACAATCTTGATGCTGAAGTAGATGATCATCTCGGATGTGATCTAGAGAACCGTCTTGGAAATATCCACATTAGAACCAGGGAGCTTGGATCTATACATACCTTGTGCTTTTTTGAGGAAAACCCCTGTTGCGTTTGGGCATTTTGGGCCTCCTCTAAGGTTACCCATGGAACTACCACGACTCGTACACCAGCGCCTATGTTGGCCATCAATCGACCGAGGCTGATAAGGATACGCTGCTAATTAAAGCTGCACGGCCTGTGGCTGTATCATCGCATGTGCATATCGTTCCGTCCACAGGCATAGCGCCCTCAAGGAAGAGCGTAAACTAATCAGTACCCTTATGCATCCCGGAGGAAGCAATACAAGCAGGTACCATCGTTCACTGGTTCCGCTGAGGTGAGGATGTAGCTCGCAGCGTCAACAGCAGGAAACCCCCCCAACCCTCCAGTTAACAATCGCCTACTACCAGTCCCCGGAATCAAGACTGGGCATCCTCTCCGCGACAAGAGTCGTTTTGAGGCTCGGGTGGGGGGTTGAACCGTGACCACCACTGGTTCATGTAGATAGGCCGCTTGAAGAAGAGAAAAAGAAAGAAAGATCCGCTCCTGGTTGAAGAGTCAGTGTTGATTGTTCAAAGCAAAGGTATTCTTTGTTGACATACCTTCTTCTGGCTAGAAGCCAGGCCAACATCAATCTTGTGTCCTCGTCTCCTCGTGTTGCCCTGTTCTTGTTAGGTGATACTTTCCTCGAACACGATCAAAGTTTCTATGAAGAAACACACGAAGATTGTAAACTTGGTGGTGAGGTGGGAAGTTGGAGAGCAAAAAGGAAAGAGGGAGGAGAGAAGATGGGAGGGGAGGGAAAAGGGCAGCGAAGTGAGAGTAGTGAATGAATCCAATCCACAACACCTCAACACAACATGCAAACGCCCCCAACATATTCGTTGGGACTAAGCATGTCATGCAGAGCTTTGTGAATAAATGAAAACAAAGGTTTGTCTTCGACTTTGTCTTCGACTTTGTTTGTGATTGTTGATCTATTCTTGGATCCTTTGTGAGGACAAACAAAGGGTATCCACCCTCGACCAGACATATAAGACCCTTTTAAATGCCATGGTTTTCGTTAAGATCGAAAAGAACTACAAGAAAGTCACTTTCTAGTTCAAGCAAGTTATAAATTCAGATTTAAATAGGAGCTTCGACATCAATTGGCAAAGATGAGCGAGGTAAGTGTTCCAACGCATTGTGTCTATATCTGGCCGAGAACTAACGCACCCCAGGATACCAATAGTAATTACTCATGGCAGAGCTCGGGTTCAGAAACCTTGACGATTCATACCGAAAATATGGAGCAACAAGCCTCCATTTGGACGTATGACAAAGTTCTGCTATTCATGCAGGTCCTCCGGCGGTGGATCGAAAGGGATGTCCCAGCTAGTCGAATAGGGATATTCATCGTCGAACTACTCTACAGAACAGACGCACATATGAGCCACCGAGTCACAAGAATGGTTGATAATCAAGATACATACGAGAATATTGCAAAGGCAGTAGTTCAATATTATCAGATTCGTGACGAAAACTACCGCCCACTTTGGACACAACTTATTCCTGGTGAACCGGACCTTCGTGCTGGGCTGGATACCTGGTTTCTCCGAGATAGTGTCTGGGAAAGACCAATTAATCATACGAATGGATCAGAGACGGGAACTGCTTATACGAATGTATCAGAGGCAACAACTGCTTATTCAAATGGATCAGAGACAACAATTGCTTATACAAATGGATCAGCAATCTCACAAGAGCACGGTGGACTGACCCTCTTTGCCCCGAAGCCTATTCAACGCGTTCGTTGGCCATTCTGGCCGAATCCAGGCGAATTAGAAGCTCTTCTCAACGGCGAAGGACCCGATGAAGAAGAACTGCCATATGATCATAATTCTCATACTGATGGTGATATCCCATGCTACGGACATGTCAAAACGGGCTACCCTAAAATTGAAGAAACAGGACCTCTCCCCGTAAGTATGACTGCTGAAATTGTCGATCCCCAGGACGAATCTTTTCCGAGTGAGACTGACAACCCAGAAAAAGATATCGGAACAACAGACGAGTCAACTAGATTGGATACGGCAAATAACTAGTCGTCTTGCGAGAGTATGGTGAACCTCAACTCCAGATAGACCCGATTGGAAGTGCTAACAATTACAAGACTAGCTTTTGCCCGGAGCAACCTCAGTCAAACAACAAATTAGTCACTCACTTTCAAGGTCTCATTCGAGATTACCAGCAAAGTTGTCAAAGGTGGCCGATCTGCTGCTACTAAAAATTGGCGCTGGAATTAGAAGACACAAGCCACAAGCGTCCCTTTGTTGGAGTTGCGGACTGACTATCCAAGTTTAGAGTTTTCGCATTTAACTACAAGCATATAGACATTCAGGCGCTAGGCCATGATTTGAGACATACCAATGAACAATCCATTTTGAACAAAGCAATTATAGCCAAATAGAAGACGGGGTGTATAAAACTTTCGTAGTTAGCCGAGTAGTGATGAGCATATTCCGAACGACTGGTATGTCGTCCTGATATTCCCCGGATCATCTAATACATAGGGTAGTACCAGCAGGGGTATCGGCTCAAAGCTTTGGATCATGCTTCCAACCTGGCATATCAGAAAGATCCTTCGGTGCGGCACCGCGTCGAGATTTGAGGGCATCACCCCCGGGTCTCCATCTCCATGAGTTGGCTAAATCTTGTGATAAGGAACCTTCGATCAACTCAACGACATGTTTTCCAATGTTGGGCAGAAGCTTGAAAGAATGACTATGGGCGTAATTAGTATCAAGGAGTCCAAGTAGAAACCAATTTTTACTTACCCACTATCCCCCGTAGCCAGAATGAAATTCTTCCACTTGGGATGTTCGCAAATCAATAGGTTTGCATCAGCAGTATCTGTGCACCAGCACATTGTCCGGTTGAACAACTCTTTATCCTTAAATTGAGGCATGAATCTCGAGATAGCTTTTCGAATGGTTATCTCAGAAGCATCCGGATAAGTATCGGTAGGGTGTTTAGCGTGTGAGCGTGGAACGGAGATTAGCTTGGGCGAGTCAGCACCGTAAGGCTGGTGCTCTTTGAAATGAGAAAAGCCTGGGAATTCATCGCAGACTTTAATCACACCGTATCTGCTCTGGTGATTAGCATTTGTGACGTCGAAAGAGCTGTGACGAAGTCTTACTCATTAGGCTCGAAGAAGAATCCGTATTCTCCGTCGTATACAACTGGCATATTCTTATACTTGGCCGCTTCTTCAGGAGTAAGCTGTATATGAGCGAATACCCAGGCCTGGTAGCATTTGAGTCAGAAAGTTCGAAGAGCGAAATCCAGACGGACATTCTGGTTTGACGTGAGCCTGTGGGATTTACGAGGACTTACCTTTGAAACGCATTGTCCCTCCAAGTCTACCAGTGTTGAGCTCCAAGCACCGGCAGCGAGAACGACCTTATCTGCACGATATTGTGTTCCATCTATCGTCTCAACTCCGATGCAAGTTACATTGTCACCGTTGAAAAGAGGCTTCTTGAAAGTTCCAGCACTAGAGAATTTTGTGAGACGAATGCTTTTGTTTTGTGATAAGTTGAGTTAAATATTCGCTTCACATACCGACCAAAGCCAAAGTTCACACCTTGATCTTTAAGATATTGTCCGATGGCATTGATGGCCTTTGCTGCAGCGAGCCAGCCTCCATCGCCGGAAAGTAAGCCTTTCCATCCCTGATCAAATTTTCGTGAGAATTTTTCCTGGAAGGCGTTTGCCATATTCGAGTTCTTACTTTGACTTGCTCTTTTGTAAACTGGGGCAGTTTTTGCAGTAAATCCTCTTCGGTCTCTAGCCAAAAGTTCGTTTTTTCAAGTCCAACACCCGCGTCAATGAGAGATTGAAGCTTTCGTCTAAGACTTGCGATTCCATCTTCTGAGGAAGAGCAGTCAATCTGAGAACAGGTCAGCATTAATACTTTTTCAACATTCACCCAAACAGTATTTGGTGACTCACCATCCCAACATTATGAAAGAATGACTTGAACAAGGGATCGTTTTTCCACATGTCGAGTGACTCCAAAGAAAGTTGCAAATCGACTTTATTTCGCAATCGGACTCCCATGATCTTATTCAAATCGTATCCTGCAGATTGCGCAGAAGGAATTGGATACACATCAAGAACGGTGATGTTGGAAGGCGTGTATCCAGATCGAATCAGATGCAACGCTGTCGAAGAACCCATCGTGCCGCCGCCTCCGACGACGATAACTTTCGTGCTTGTCCGTAGGTGAGCCATGTTTGCAATTGATTGCGAGCACTTGTGGTATGCCTGATCGATCACGGGCGAATTCAAAGCAAGGCACGAGTCGAAGTTGATGGGTTCTTTTTGTCGCGAAGAATAGCCGAGCAGTCAAAGCGACCGGAAACCTGCCGGTGGATCATGCAATGATCATGTGAATTGCTGGGATGATGTTGGACCTTCAGTATTTTCGCAACTCCACGACTACCCCAATGACTAGTTCACGGGTCTCAGTCTGATCCAACGATAACGAGCTCCGGAGATGCGCCGAAGCCGAAAGGGGGCTGATATGGTGAGCTTGCCGGCCAATGGGCGATGAGTTGAGACCCGCCAACGAATGGCCGAAGCTTGTGGAGTGAAAGAAGACACGCTAGCGTCTTCCTTTCGCGTGGACCTTCACGTCGACTCCAACCCCGACAACCCCATGGCACACAATCGGCCTTTTGAGGGGAACGTGGGGTATTGACCGGTTCTCCACTTAACGCCGGATAAAAAGAGGTCGAGATAAACTAACCGTGGCATGATAACAGTTCATTGCAATCCTGAATTTTATCTCTAGATAAAAAAAGTACTTTGGGAGGATTGATAATAGAACGTTGTTACAAAATCAGTGGGGACTGTATCTAACCAGGTGAATTGTAGGAGCAAATGCTATCAGCTCGATCGAATTCATTAGTGCCGCACCTTATCGCTACCCTAGCTATAATTTCAGCTGTATCACATCGATAGCATCGCCTGGACCTTCACCCATCCCCGCAAATAAACGCCAAAGGCTGAGAATGGCCTTGGAGACAGCGTGGGGAACCCATTCAACCGGTACTCGGCTGCGATAGACCCCGGTCTTAGGTTTAGCGCGGAGAAGATAAGCGGAAATGGCTTGGAACTAATGGCCGTCCTAGTATAAATAAAAGGAATACCTGCCTGGGTAGATGCTGTACGCTCCTGGCAAGTTTACTCGAGTTATCACCGAAGATAGTCAGTCCTGCTGGCTACTTTCACCATGAACGACGTGAAAACCCCCATCTCTAGTCCTCGTGATGATGAGTCCCCTGAAGTAGAGGCGGAAATCACCGACCTTCCCCATGGGATCGACATCTATGAATACAGAGCCACTGTCCCACTATGGAAACGAGTTTGGCAGCACAGTTTGACGCAGATGATGCTTCTGAGTGTCCAAGCATTTTGTGGTCCAGCAATGTCAGATGCAATCACTGGTGAGTCTGAAACTAAATTCAATATCGACATGAACGTCGGTCAAATCCAGAAAATGAGGATTTGGAGCTAATAGAAGATCCAGGCCTGGGTGGTGGTGGTCTTGCGACTCCGCGAGTTTCCAATATCTCAACAGCAATCACATATGCCATGCTTGCTGTCGGTATGTATTTGACCTTACTTTTCCTAGGAGACAAAACTGGCGCTAACCTCATGATTCTATCAGTTTGTTTTCTTGGCGGTCCCATCGTGAATAAAATTGGCATCAAGTGGGCCCTCGTTATCGGAGCGATGTCTTTCCCCATTCAAGGATCTGCATATTATTGCAACAGCAAATTTGGAAACCAGTGGGTATGTAGAGTGTCACCATAACTTACCAAGTTAGTAAATTTTGCCAAAATCTAGCTGACAGTTCTTGTTTGTATAGTATCTTATTTTTAGTGGTGCTATCAGCGGAATCGGAACTGCATGCTGGTATGTCGCGGAAGCTGGAGCCATCATGACACTTGCGCCTTCTGGTGCTCGTGGAAAATATTTGGCATTGTGGATCGTGTCACGAAATCTAGGACAGTTGGTTGGCGGTGCAATCAAGTGAGTTATTCTGAATGAGACAATTAGAAAATACTTTCTTGGTGATGAAGCTCACTAACCTTTCTTTCCTGTATAGCCTTGCGAAGAACAATGAGAAGGGCGTAGAAGGCGGAATTTCACCAGATACTTATTTGGCTTTTGTGATCATCGAGAGTCTTGCGTGAGTACTACATCACAAAATCATTTTCTGGGCTCGTTCTAATACATTTCTGAAGCCTACCTTTTGCACTTTTGATTGTCCCCTTTGAACGAGTTGTACGATCTGATGGTACTAAAATTGTTACTGCCGAGACACTGTCCACAAAGCAGGAGTTGAGGCGCATCACGAAGACAGTGACCTCGAGACTCATTATGCTCTCGGCCTTGTGGGCATTATGGTCTTTCTTCTACAGGTAGGATATATTCACTCTCTCTGGGATCATAGGAAAAGAAAGGGAAAAAAAAGCTGACAAGCTCGATAGTGGTTCTTGGTCCACTTATCTTGGGGTCTACTTCTCCGTTCGTGCCCGCGCTCTCTCGTCTCTGATCTCGCCATTTTTCTGCGTGTAAGTAGAGAACATTATATTGCTAAAATATCCTGAGATATTTAACTAACCAAACTCCCAGAGTCGGCTGTTTCGGCCTCGGATTCATTCTCGATATGAAGGGTCTTAGTCAACGACGTCGCGCCCAGATTGGATTATACACCGTCATCGTCCTGAATGTAGGAGTTTATATCTGGTCAATTATCATGCAGGTCAAATTCAATCGTCACAACCCGGGCCATATAGATTGGGATGATGCAATGTACGCCAAGTCATTTCTCCCATATTTCTTCGTGCAGACAACGGGTCCGCTATCCCAGTCCTATATGTACTGGCTCTTGTCCTCGTTTGCAACTGACGCCCAAGGTATGTTTAAACTGAGAAGCAATACTATTAATTCTGTTTTACTCATTCTTCTTAGAAAACGTTCGCAATGGCGCTGCATTCAGATGTATCGAAGCGGTTGGGCAAGCAATTGCTTACGGCATGAATACTCAAACAACAAGTGACCCCATAATTGGATTGTATGTTGCGTCCCAGTCAATCCCGTCTGAAATTTCTTGTAATAATTTAACGTCATTACTCCAGTGGTGTCACATTCGGACTACTTGGTGCCGCTATAATTCCGATGATTATGCTTGTCAACTCGACTCCCGATCAAATTCCTGCTGATGTTGTGGCTGACCAGCAAGAGGCAGCCCAGGAGAAACTTGAGAGTGCATAGGATATTACGCAATCGGATTATATATGTTGATTTACTAAGATCGCCTTAATGTTAAATGAATTATGTCATTTTACTGTTCCTGTTGAGGCAAGAACAAAGTTGCTGCTTCCTCAAGGTTGAGGAAGCAGCAACTGACTTGGAAGTCGTTCCATGAATGTTATAAACAAATAAACAAACAGAGTTGTACCTTCCTTGAGATGTCGAAGAGCTCGTAAAATATCAGGGAAATTCCCGATGATTCTTCTTTTCCCTTTTCTCTCCTCGTATGCCCATGGGAGATTATTCTGTACAAACCCCGTGTTCTTGAGGCAGCTCAAGGAAGGGATTCCATTCGATGCGATCCAGCACTTGGAAGTGCTCGATTTTCGGGAGCCCAGAAAATAAACCGATAAAGACGGAATTCGTAATGAACGGGATAGACAATGCTCTGCACTCTCTGGTTGGTTCCACGGAGTTCCATCACTGGTGGTTTATGGAAACTACTACATGGCCTCTTGTGCAGAAGACAACTTACTACACGACCCATGTCAACCCATTGATCGGGTCTGGCTTAAACTGGATTATGATCAAAGCCTGAAAAACAAATCCAGCTCTGCATCAACAGCACTCGAAGACCCCCCTTTGCTTTTTTTTACGTCAGAATGCTAGTGACCATCTTAAGTTATTAGACTCTCGGATACCAGATATTCGAAACAACGCAGGACCTGAACTGTCCAATGTTCATCTCAATCCTTACCGAATCTGGGAATCAAGTCTGAAGCTGATATTGCGGCAATTGCATTGAGAGAAATTGTTGAATCAATCACTGCGTTTCTCGAGTATATCTGCCAAAGACTGGTACAAGAAAAGCGACTTCCTCAAGGGACCTATGTCAAGCACAGCCAGGACAATTCTCATGACAAACGTTAGTGGGATTTAATCTATCCATCAGGGACCGCAAAAGATCGATGCTGTCCAATGGCAGTTACTGCAGTCCTTTTGCTCCATCTTCTTCACTCCGTCTCCTTCTTTGGCGCCTTTCGGTACTCACTGGAGGTTCGAAATTCCAATATCAAGAACTTTGAGTCCCAACATCGCACATCTTGATGCCAAAGCTATTCACAGCCGGAGGATAAGTTCGAGACCAAACTGAGAAGAGAATTGTTGACGCTCGTCACCCGGATGGGAAGTTCCGTAAACGACCTGACAAATCCCGAGTATTGGGTGATCTTGACCAGAGAGTTCCGACGGCCAAAGTAATGCGTTGTATCTATGACCAAAAGAAAGTCCTTACGGTGATCGAAACACAGGGGTACTGTTACGATTAAACAGTCATCCTAAAGACAACTCGAAGCGTGTGTGGATATTTAAGAGATGAAGTCAAATTTGCTAAACGCATCGACAAGGGGAGACGAAAAGCCCCAGTGTGGAAAAGAAAGATCTTCGATAAGTCAGTCGATGAACAACGAAAAGAGTCCGGGGCAAGAAAGAGGCGGCTGTACCGGCCTTAATCCAGACACACATTGACAAAGAAGATTCAGAAAATCCGACTCGAACGCTACACAACCGGCCAAAACGCAAGTGGTTGGGCGACTTCAGCGGCAATTGCGAACAAAATCACAATTTCCGTGTTCAACCTAGAGACAATGGCCGACGGAGGAGCTCGTTACGAAATAGCTGGCAAAACCAGTTTAACTGACCTCCCGGCGGGCTGGCAGACTGGCAGGAGCCAGTTGCTGAAGTTCTGACCGAGGCAACTGAAGTACGAAGTGAACTACCTGCGCGGATTATTGTCCAATCGATTTATCAAGTCAAAAGACAGTTCGGAGAAAACCATTGCTTTCCCTGCTTGGCACTGGATTTAGTCTCTCGATATACTCTTTTCAAGAGGTCTCCAAAGCCGATCATCAAGAAACAAAAACCCATACTGTTTCACAACAGACGGAGAGGAACTGTATTTCAAAGAAATAGAATGTATTGTTAGACAGGGGAGTAGAAACTAATAAAAAAAATCTTTAATCTTAAAATACATATTCCCGAATGAAGCAAGATGATATAGTGCCAAAGAAAGGACGCAAATTTTGTGAGGTGAGTTTTACAGCGTCAACGGCAAAACAGAGATGAAGCGAAGTAGTGATGCGCTAAATCCGATCTATGTTTTTCTTTTCACGATGCATCTAGACAACCACCAACAACCGAGTAAAGGATAGGGCGAGGGGAGAAAATGGTACAGGGCGAAGGTTGAGAGGTGGTCGGTTGGTTGGTTGGGGATTTTGACAATGTTGGAGGCTGATTATGTTGTTTATTTCTTGTTGCGAGCAGCCTGGTCCTTGATGTACTTGGCAATGAGCTCCTTCCTGTTCGATGAAAATATTGGTTAGAATTGAAAAGTTGCAATAGCAGAAAATAGGGGCCATATAGGGAGTAAACTTACTGAACCTGCGGAGGAGCCTTCTCGTAGTGGCTGAACTCCATAGTGTACTCACCCTTACCTTGGGTGGCAGCACGAAGGTTGGAGCTGAAACCGAACATGCCGTTCAGACTGCAGTCAGCGTAGATGGTGAACTCATCAACGCCAGTCTCGGTATCGTTAATGGTGGCACCGCGCTTGTTCAGCAGGGCAATAACATCACCCTGGAACTCGGAGGGAGCAGTGACCACGGTCTTCATGAGGGGCTCAAGGACGGCCGGCTGGCTGTCAGCGAAAGCCTTACGGAAAGCCTGCTGGGTAGCGTTCTTGAAAGCCATCTCGGACGAATCAGTCATGTGAGTGGCTCCGTCGTTAACAACCATGCGAGTACCCAAGACCTTGTGGCCGATCAGGGGACCTTTCTCACAAGAAAGGTTGAAACCCTTCTCGCAAGCGTACAGGAATTTCTCGGAAATGGAGCCTCCGACAATCTGCTCCTCGAACTTGTTCTCCTCGAGAGAGCCAGTGGGCTCCATCCATCCCATGACACGGGCATAGTCACCAGCACCACCAGTCTGCTTCTTCAAGAGGTGGTCGAAGTCGACGCGGTGGCCAATGGTCTCACGGTAGGCGACCTGGGGCTGACCAGTCTCGCAGTCGACACGGTACTCACGGCGCATACGCTCGACGTAGATGTCGAGGTGCAGCTCACCCATACCGGAAATAATGGTCTGCTCACTTTCGCTGTCGTAGGTGACACGGAAAGTTGGGTCCTCACGCTGGAAACGGGCCATAGCCTTGGAGAAGTTGGCAGCATCCTTGGTTTGCTTGGGCTTGATGGAAAGTGAGATGACAGGCTCGGGGACGAACATGGATGACATGCTGTAGCCCAGCTGACCGTCAGTGAAGGTATCACCAGAAGCACAGTCGACACCGAACACAGCGCAGATCTCACCAGCACCGATTTCGTTGACTTCCTCCATCTCGTTGGAGTGCATACGCACGATACGGGGGATCTTGACCTTCTTGTTGTTGCGGGCGTTGAAGACGTTGGCACTCTTGCGGAGGGTACCCTGGTACACACGGATGTAGGTCAATTGGCCGAAGTTGCTCTCTTCGAGCTTGAAAGCCAGACCGACGAAAGGCAGAGAGTTGTAAGGGACAAGCTTGACAGAAGCTTCGTTACGCTTCTGGTCGAGAGCAAGGTTCTCAACCTCGGAGGGGTTGGGCAGGTAGTCGACGACACCGTCCAGCATGGGCTGAACAGACTTGTTGGCAAGGGCGGAACCCATGAAGACAGGAGTGAACTTAAGGCTGATAGTAGCACGGCGAATGGCAGCCTTGAGCTGATCGGGGGTAGGCTCTTGCTCATCGAGGAAAAGCTCGGCGATCTCATCATCGACATCGGCCAGGGTCTCAACAAGCATGGCCTTGCGCTCGGCAACAACATCCACGAGGTTCTCGGGGATCTCCTTGACTAGGAGCTCTTCACCACTCTCGCCGACGTTGTAGATAGCCTTCATGGTAATCAGATCGACAACACCCTCGAACTCGTCCTCGGCACCGATGGGGACCTGAACAGCAGCCGCAGGCATCTTGAGCTTAGAGTTGATCTGGTCAACGGCCTTGAAGGGGTTGGCACCCATACGGTCCATCTTGTTAACGAAGGAGATACGGGGAACGTTGTAGCGGCGCATTTGACGGTCGACAGTGATGGTCTGGGACTGGACACCGGACACGGCACACAGAATGAGAACAGCGCCGTCAAGAACGCGCAGCGCTCTCTCGACCTCAATGGTGAAATCAATGTGACCGGGGGTGTCAATCAGGTTGACGTGGTACTTTTGGTCAACGCCCTCCTTATCCTTCTTGACCCAGTCACAGAAGGTGGCGGCAGATTGAATGGTGATACCCTTCTCACGCTCCAGATCCATGGAGTCCATCTTAGCGCCAACACTGTCACGGCCACGGACTTCGTGGATGGCCTTGATACGACCGGTGTAGAAAAGGACTCGCTCGGTACAGGTGGTCTTGCCGCTGTCGATGTGGGCCTATAAAGAATGGCTTCGTTAGACTTTGCGAATGTGGAATAGGATTGAGGATATATGTACCGCAATACCAATGTTGCGAACTTTGTCGAGACGAGCAGCCTCTACGGGGTCAAGGTTGTCGATAATGGCGGCTTGTGACAGAGTCTCCGGGTTGGCCGCAGCGGCCTCGAGGCTATTGACGAGTCAGACATATCTTAAGATTATGATGATACCAACAAGATGAAAGATCACTCACACTGCAGAAGCAGTAGCAGACGCATTGCGTCGCTGCTCCCATGGCTTCAGCATCGACTGATAAGCCGGAGCCCCGGAGGGCCGCAAAGCGGCCGTGGAGACGCATCGCGAGCGCAGAAGGGTCTGAGATTGAAGACGGGGAGCTCTGGTCAAACCAGACACCGCACGGTATTGTAACCGTGCAAGAGAAGGAGACCTCATAGCGACAATCGGCTCACACCAGAATTGATCGAGTCGAGACGGAGTGAAGGCGCGATTGTTTTTGCGCGAAGAAAAAAAGTTCGGGGAAGCCAGGAACAGTCACGTGCACGCCAGCCTGTCAGGGTGGGCGCATTACAGACATGCAGGAGAGTGCAGAAAGGTCCTATTTTCATGGGAATGATTTATGATAAATGGTATATTATTACTCAATTGATACATAGAGACACAGGAAACATGCAGACTGAATCAAAGACAGAGTGTAGGTATGGGGTAGTCAGATCAGAGTTGGATTGGATATAAAGACCAGATCAGGCCCAAGCTAATGTACAAGTAAAAACCCAAGCGCCGTTATTTTCCCATAATCTTCGAGCTGGAAACACGTATGCAAAGAAGATATCCTCAATCTTCGGAGGATCAAAAGGTACGCATCGAACCAAAAGCGGCATCCATTCCACTTATTTGCCTTGTCGTTGCTTGTGCTTGGGGTTCTTGGAACTGGGGAGACAAACAGGTTAGCAATCTGTGAATTGTGATATAAAACACTATTTCTCACTATTTCTAGTGAAAATAGATTGGGATTGAGGCTCACCAGATAATGTAAACACGGTTCTTTCGGCGGACGGGCTAGAATCAAAGATTAGCACTTGTTCTCGGATACACAATCGCGATGATAGTTCCCCTTAAGGCATTGAGTGCCATCGGGGTCTCAGGGCTCAAACTGCTAATATCTTACCTTGCAACCATCACACAGCCGCTTCACGGAAGATCGGGTCTTCATGCCGCGGACCTGCTCGATTTGCCGGGAGGCACCAACGGTCGCAGCAACGGCATTGCTGCTCTGCTTAGAGGAATCGCGCAGCCTCGTCAGGCTGTTCTGAATCATATGCGAGAAAGGACGGAGGGAGACAGCTCCGGGGAGAGATCGACGCGAGACGGATGGGAGGAGTTGGCGGAGGGCGGCCGGGGCCCCGAGGACGGAGCGGAGGGAGAACATGATGAATGGTGGATGGTGATCTGGGAATTAAGAGGCAGTGCCTCGTGTTTCCTGGTCGAGAAGGTGTACAGGAATTGGAATTGGTGATTGATGCTGTTGCTCCCCGGGTTCTCGGACTCAGAAGATTGTTGCTCGGGTTTTCTGTTTTGCCGGGCTGAGTGGGTCTGGAAGTATGAGAAGATGCTTAGACTATGCAGTAATCAATTGCTCAATTTATAGCTGAGAATAGGCATTCTAGCAGGTAGCAAGGAAGCGTTTCTGTGAAATCAGGGATAATACTCAGCTAAATACCCATTCAGTCAGCTTTACCTGTGCTAAATTATTACTAGGTGGAATATTGATATACTTTCTGCCTGAACTGTCAGGCTCTCAATATCTGTAAGTACTCACATGCATATACAAGTACCTGCTATAGGAACTTCATAATAACTGTGAATGGGGCAATCACGTCAATTTTATTAGCAAATAAGTCAATAATCGAAGCTACTAGAATTCCAGGAAAGAGTATAAGCCTGAAATTGTCAGGTGCTAATACTGTTTGACCTCGGCCGTTTACATAGAGATTCAATCATCACATTCTTATGAATTAATATTGATAATTTTACATTTCAATGTGAAGTTGATGCCCCTCATAATTAGTCATGTTTTGAATTACACTATGCGTATTATTTTTTATCTGTTGGTTAACAATTAAATGTGTATAAATGCTGAAGACTTCCCCTCCCCCGCCGATCCGCGTTTCATGCGGTTAAACGTGGGGCCCACCGAAATCCCTCTTCATCTTCAGCCTTTCTTCCTCCACTCTTCCTCTTCATCACTCGCGCTATGTCGGATCCCCAGGATAAGGGCAAGGGCAAAGCCCCTCAAAAGAACGATGAGAGCCAGGGTACGTTCCACTTTCCCCCTCCCCTATCTGCCCTCTCATCTGCCCCTCCTCATTTGGCAGTTTGACCCCGCAACGGCCAGCTAATTTCAGATGACGCAGACTCTTCTTCCGATGCGTCGAAAAAGGTCCCCCGCAAGGCCATCGAGTCAGCTCTTGAGATGAACCCCGCACTCAAGAATGAGCTCGCAGCTATGGACCCCGTCAAGGCGACCGAGATCCTGTCGCAGATGGATATCTCGCAATTGTTGACCGGACTGAGCGTTGGTGGAAAGAACCAGAAGGATATGGCCTCATACAAGTTCTGGCAAACACAGCCCGTGCCTAGCTTCAACGACAACTCCAAAAAGACCGTTCCACAGGGACCCATCAAGAGAATCAATCCGGAAGAAGTCTCCAAGACCCCCGATACGCTGATTGAAGGTTTCGAGTGGTGCACGCTGGACTTGACCGATCCCACGGAGCTGCAGGAGCTTTACGAACTATTGAATAACCACTACGTCGAAGATGATAACGCCATGTTCCGTTTTGCCTATTCACAGTCATTCCTGCACTGGTACGATGCACCTACCCCTCCATTCTCTCTTCTCCGCACCCCGCCTTGCTGACCATGATAATCGCAATCTGATATAGGGCTCTGATGTCGCCCGGTTGGAAGAAGGAATGGCACGTCGGTGTTCGTGCCACCAAGTCCCGCAAGCTGGTTGCCTCTATTTGTGGTGTTCCCACGCATATCCGTGTTCGCGGCGAGCGACTCAAGGTCACAGAAATCAACTTCCTGTGTATCCACAAGAAGCTGCGCTCCAAGCGTCTGGCCCCGGTCCTGATTAAGGAAATTACTCGTCGCTGCTACCTGAATGATATTTTCCAAGCCATCTATACTGGCGGTGTTCTCCTGCCCACACCGGTCAGCACCTGCCGCTACTATCACCGCGCGCTGGACTGGTTGAAGCTGTACGAGGTCGGTTTCTCACCTCTGCCCCACGGCTCGACCAAGGCCCGTCAAGTCGCGAAGAACCACCTACCTCTCAACACCTCTACTCCTGGCCTGCGACCCATGGAAGTCAAGGATATCGATGCCGTCTTCGACTTGCTGGAGCGTTACCTGCTCCGTTACGATATGAACCAGGCTTTCAACCGCGAGGAAATTGAGCATTGGTTGGTCTATAAAGAGCAGCCTAACAAGGAGCAGGTCGTGTGGTCATATGTTGTTGAGGACCCTGAAACCCACAAGATTACCGACTTTGTCTCTTTCTACAACCTTGAGTCTACTGTGATTGATAACCCCCGACACAAGGCTGTCCGTGCCGCATACCTGTACTACTATGCCACCGAGACTGCTTTCACCGGTGACCAGAAGGCACTCAAGGATCGCCTGCTCGTCCTGATGAACGATGCCCTCATCTGTGCTAAGCAGGTAAGCCGAATACTTAATTTTGTCTCCAAATTAGGCATTTTCCTAACTTTACTTCTAGGCCAAATTCGATGTCTTCAACGCCCTTACCCTGCAGGATAACCCTCTCTTCCTTGAGCAGCTCAAGTTCGGTGCTGGTGACGGCCAACTTCACTTCTACCTGTATAACTACCGCTGTGCCCCCGTTGCTGGTGGAATCAACGAGAAGAACTTGCCGGATGATAAGCAAATGGACGGAGTTGGAGTCGTTATGTTGTAGGATCAGCGTGTTAGCAAAATCTTTCGATTCGTGGTCAAACTTGAGAATACCCTGACAGCGACTTTCATGTCGAATCGAGATTATAAAATACGAAATAAAAATATAAAAGCAAAAAATAAAATATTTAAACAAATTCTTTCTTCAGCATCGTAGAAAAACGTCCATCCCGCAAGGCTTCAGTAGACACCTAAAATATCAGGCATGAATATCTGACGTCGTCATCTGAAACGTCGCTCCTCGTTCCATCTCCACTTTTCCTTTCCCTCGATTGTTTTCATTCTTTCGTTTTCAGTCAACCTTAAATTTGGTTAAGGCTTTTCTCTTGCAGTGAAGAGAGGAAGTTGGTCGTGCTTCTGAAGGAGCACAAAAAAAGCAAAACAGTTGATCGTTTGAGACAATCCCCGCATCGCGTCTCCGCAACAATGGGTGCCGGCCAGTCAAGCGAGTATAGTGGAGCGTCTCCAGGTCAGTATGGTTGAGTCCTGTCAATGAAATATGATATCCAGTTTAAATGATCTGATTTGTATTTACGCTGGAATCTTCTTTCTGAACCCATACTCCATGATTCTGACAAGTGGCATGACTGACTCTCAATAGAGGAGCTAAGCTATGTACTAGCCGAGCGGTTTGCATTGAAATGTTTCACTCCGCTAGAGCTCACCCACTTCAAAGACAATTTCTACTCCCGCGCTGCTGAGCAAGGAGGTCTCCGTTACTGGAATGAAAAGACGCTTTCCGATTTTCTTGGTGTTCCAGATGGGAGCTTTACGGCCTCCCATGAGAACCCGTTGGATGCGGGGCCCGTCATCTTCCGCATGGTTTCGTATCTGGGAGCCTTTCCATTCCAGAATACACTTGCGCCAAGTGTATTAACTTTCGAGGCGATGGTAAAAGTGGTCGTTCTGTTGACGGAACGGTATGGAAAAGCTCTGCGAAGGGGACGAAAAGACCGAATTAAGTTGTTATTTGGGAGCCTTGCGGATGTTGGAAGAAAGGAAGTTGTTCAGAAAGACCAAGTTGCTGATGATGACAACAATGAGTCTTCCAAGAGTGAACAAGAGACTGATACTCAACATGTCAACTCACATGCCCCTGGGTTCTCGATAGATGAGCCTGCCAATGACGATTATGATGAAGACGAAGATGACGACCTTGCTCTCGCCGCGTTGGAGTCGCTCGATGCGATTGAAGTGTTTAAACATGACCACCGAGTTGATCGGACTGTGTACGAAACCAGCATATCACTTGATACATTTAGACGGCTGTTGATGCTATTACTGGTCATTGCGCCTCTAAAATCTCTCGAATCTGTGAAGAAGTACACATCTGATCTCAGCAACGAGAGAATAACCGAGATTCAGAAAGAGGCCGACTGGATCATCTCTGCGTTCTCACCAGAGGAAAATGACGGCGGTATCTCATACAGAGCATTCGCTCGCACGATATCATCTTCTTTGCCGTACCTCTTTGATCCCTTAACCCCATTGTTCGAACACATGCTCTTCAGCAGGAACTTGAATCTCTCGCAAAAACGACATAGTGACGCAGCCATCGAGCAAGAAACCAGTGAAAAGGCTGAGGAAATCTCTCCACCAACTTCGATCATGCTCCCGGGAAGCTTCGAATCTACTATCCTCAACTCAACAGTCATCTCGCACATCTCTTTCTTTCTACCCTCGCCATCGCCCTCAATAGACTTATTTCGCAGCGGCGTCCGCCTACACCCAGTATTTTCAACCGCCGCACACGGTTCCTCATTAACATCCTTTTCCCACAATGTGATGACCTGGCAGTCCGCCTCACTCCTCCTTCTCCAAGGCGTAAGGACAGAAACAAACTCAGAAGAGAGCGAAGAAACAATCACACTAGGCGCCTATCTCCCCCAACCATGGAAATCACCCTCCTCATCACATAACTCACCTTCATCCCAATCCTCACCTCTACCATATCTCTTCCAATTATCCCCAAACCACAAAGTCCTCCAAGGAAACCCCTCCCCATCTCTATCAAAACAATCAAACACCAACACCCCACCAGCCTGGTTCTCAACAACCTCCGGCATAGCAATCGGCTGTCAAATCCCACCACCATCACGCACAACACACGTTCATCCAAAACCCCACGGCGCAGGAAGTCTCCTTATAGACGTGAATCTCGAAGGAGCCGAATTCTACACCGAACCCGTTGGTCACGAAGGTGTTTTCTTACCCGATGCAAATACCTCACAGAGTGCATCATCAACGAAGATCAAACTTGATATCTATTCTCTTGAGATATGGGGCATTGTGCCTGGTCCAGAGCAGCAGCGTGGCTCTGAGACAGAATCGGGCAATGATGCTGTTCAAATGCAGAGGGCGAAATGGGAATTTGAAGCTAGAGAGGCGGAACGTAGGAGGAATATTAATCTTAAGACTGGGGGTGGGGATTCGGCGAAGGAGAGTGCGAGGTGGTTGTTGGAGACTGCGGGGATTATTACTGATCATGGACAGCATGATTAGAGGAGAGAGTACTTTTAATGGGAGTTGGAGAGATTTCTTTGTCTTGAAATATTTTATTTTATTTTATGGAATTTTATTTTATTTTTCTTTTCTTAGTCTGGGCTTTAGCAGCAACTGCTGGCATTTTTTCTTGCTTTTGACAGCTGAGACGAAGCTGCATTGAATGATTTAATAATTCACATTTCTTGCATTCGTATAGTACATTAATATGTAAGAACATAAATAAATACCCATCTTCAAATTTGAACTAAATTCCAGAAAATGGAATGCTTTATTATTTCAGTGCACTTGGCCCGTTCTATTCAAACAACACGCAATGGTGGTAGTCCACTAGGAGCGCCATAGAACTCCATCAACTCCTCTTCTTCTTCAACCTCTGGAACAACATTCTCAACTTCTGATTCCTCCGCGGAGGGTTTGACAGGAGCTGCCCGTGAAGGGCGATTACGTGCTGCAGCCACATTACTCGTCGAAGCCGGTGTACCTTCTGACTCAAATGCCTCACGCGCATCCTCATGAGGAAGACGCATAGCAGGGAATCCATCAGGAGCACGCTCGGCACGATCCATTATCTCATTCATGTATTTCCGAACTTCATCCGCCGGTTTGACGACACGAGTTAGAGGCTCAAGAACCTTCGGGCTAGCAGCGTGAATTCGGAAAGTCACTGGTTGCCAGTATTCTTTCAGATTTGCCTCATTCTTGGAAGGCTCTTTGGGCGTGTTAGATTTATCTGCCGGGGTTTCGGTTGGTTTTGTATCAGGCTTGTCCGATGGCTCCTGCTTCTGAGGAGTTTCCGCAGCAGCGGATTGGCCGGGGGCTGGAGTTCCCGGGGCATCTGTTGCCTCTTTTCCTTTTTCGACAGGGGCCTTTTTCTTAGACTTAGATGCTCCCTTGCCCTTACTGCGGCTGGTATTATTGTCCGTCGCAGACTCAATAGGGAAAGGTGTGTTGGGATCGACCTTTCGAACAACTAAGAAGGAAGCCAAGATCGTGCATTCATTTGGAAGCCATTCAAGGATGGTGTGCTCGGGGAAGAGGTATCTATCCCCCGACCCAGCATGGCCTGATGTGCTGCTTCCATATGGAGTCAAGGGCGATGTAAACTCGAAGACAACAGACTTATAACTAACACGCGCGGGTGGTGCAGGTGGCCCCGGTGGGCGATAGTAAGGCGTCGGTGATCCATATTGAGGTGGTCGTGACTGAACAGGGGCCTGGGATCCCCCTGGACCATACGGTGGCTGTTGGTGAGGAGGGTAAGGTTGACCTGCGCGTGGCGGTTGTTGGTAGTTTGGCGGAGGGTGGGGAGGTTGGGGAGGGCGAGATGAGGGAGTTTGTTGTTGCGGTGTTCCAGTAGGAACGGGATGGGGAGTCGGTGTTTGAGCTTGGGGTGCAGACGGCGTAGATGCTGGAGGTGGGTGTGCTGAGCTGGCGGGGACGGCTTGGGGAGTGCTAGAACCAGCCACAAGTAGCTCTTGTTTCACTACAGGCGCAGGAGTTGAGGTTTGTGAGGAATTGGTGACCTGGTTATTTGCATCTTGTGTCGGCTTCTGAGACTGGGCGCTTGGTTGCGGCGTCCCTTCGGCTGCGGGCTTGGGTGTCGTAGTAACCGGAGCCGGAGGGTTGGGGGTCGAGGGTGTTTGTGATTGGGAGTCTTTGGAGGGAGTTGGTGCTGGAGCTGCCTCTTTTGGCTTTTGGGGCTGTTCCTCGGGCTTTTGAGAGGCCTCTGGACCGGGCTTCGGCTGGGAGTTGGGCTGAGCTGGTGGGACAGGCTTGGTTTGTGAAGCAGGTGTAGACGCGGGCGTTGCTGGTGTTGCTGGCTGTGTTGGTTGTGCCGGCGGAGCGGGTGGTCCTTGTTGTCGACCCGGTGTGCCTAGTTGACCTTTCTGTTTCTGCTCCTGCTGCTCTCTCGCTTTGATAATGGCGTTGAGCTCATCGATGTGGGCCTGGAAGGCACGGAGTTGCTCCTGCGATGCCTGACTCGAAGCAACCACTCGCATCAAAGCTTTCAGTTCGGGATCGGCAGCTGCCCTGGTGGCAAGCATTTGAATCACAGGGTCTGGACTCGGCTTGGCAGGTTGTCCGGGCTGAGCATTCTGTCCCTGCGGAGGTCGCTGTCCTGCTTGGTTCGGAGGATGTGGGCCACGTTGCTGATTCGGCGGGTGATGACTCCCTGGATATCCTTGCGCAGGCCGTCCGGCGGGAGTAGGGGGGTAAGGAGGGCGCTTTTGTTGGTTCTGATACGGCTGATATTGTTGGAAGGAGTTTGGATGTCCGTAATGGACCATCGGGCGCTGTGGAGGTGCATATTGAATTTGCGGGGGTGCATTGGGATCCTTCACGGTGTAGATCATGGCATCGAATAGGTGAGGTCCGATGGTGACATCGCAAGGCCCAATTCTCACCATGGATTCTTTCGGAGGGTTGTTCTTCTCGATTTGTTCGCGTTTCGTCTTTTTGGGTTTCGTGTAGTATCGCACCAAGATTCCTTCACTGAGCCATTTCTTCTTCGAGCGTTCTAAGGAGATGAGCAGAACCGCGCTATAGAATATCAGAGTGTGTTAGTTTCTGTTAGGTTTGAATTGCGCAATCTCGAGTTCAGGTTCTCACCTTTCGGCGATGGACTGGTATTCATCGTCAGACAAGGTGACCGGCTGGCGCACGCGCGTGACGGGAATAACTTCGCCATCCTTCACCTTCGTCGGCAAAGGTGCCTCGACGGGTTCAACGGGCTCGACAGGTTCCGGGGGAGGAGTTGGCTCGCGAGGCGGAGGAGGTGCCTTTTTCTTTTGCGACTGGGGGGTTGCTGTCACGGCTTCGGAGACTCGTCGTTTGGCTGCAGGCTCACGCCCGGCGCGCGGTGGTTGCTTGCGCTTCTCACCCATTGGAGTTAATCCATCCAAAGTGGACGGTCAGTAGACAGGGTAGAGCAGAAATGCCTCTCGGGAAAATATCGGGTATGCGGAGAATGGCAGAGAGACAATCAGGCTGCTGCTGGTCGAAAGTAGCGGAGGTTGAAGGGGGAAAAATCATAACGCGATAGTCGCGGCTTATCTGCGGTACTTCCAGTGGCCCTACCCTAAGTAAGTAAAAGGTATCCTAGGTATATAGGGTATAATATCTAACAAACATTCCAGCTATAAGTAAATTTAAATAATTGAGCATTGATTATTATCTATTTCGAGTCTAGTAATTAGTTATTACTAACAAGTAATAGTAGCCAATATGATAGAGTAAGTGCCCAGGTACTAGTTACTATGTACTCGAGTGTTTAACCCCATATGCATTAATAGGGTCATAATGTTACTAATGAATACATTGAGACTGTACTAGTCTACTCTAGTATTCTACTCCAAATCTAATATCCCAAGATATAATACCATCAACGTATGTGATGGAATCTATGCAATACCTTCCTCGGGTTGTTCAGGTTGCTCAGACAGTCGGGCGGTGGCTCTACTTATCGGCACGCTTATCTTCGGGTTTACCCTGAATCCCCCAGGGCACTTCCGCTCCTCCTTCTCACCCTTTCTCTCCCCCGATTTATCCCTCTTGGTAGATGAAACGGCCATGGTCGAATTGAAACCAATATTTAGAAAGGCCTATTGGTCACTGGCCGCCGGAGGACTGGTCTATGTGCTATTCGTCTGCTCATTAACATTTCCGCAAATCCAACGACTGTAAGGAATTGATATCATATCATTCATACGGCCCCCTTCAGCGCGTGCCCGTGTTAACACTTATACATACAGCTTTCTATATGCCAATAAGATCAACCCGACTGCCTGGCAAGATGTAAATCAAGTCGAGCAATTTGGATTCATGAGTATGCCACTCCAACAACTTGTCTCCAATTGAGGACTGTTACTGATGTCCCACAGATACTCAGGTCCAGCCTTTCAATCTGCACACTCCAGATAATGAAACATTGTATGGCTGGCACTTGTTACCTCTGCATCTTTGCTATGAACATGAAGAAGAACTTGCCGAGAACCCGCCTTCTGGTCCTGCTGCGGACTACACGAAGACTACCGCTTTCAAACTATTGGCCAATAACCCGAATGCTCGAGTAGTCGTTTACTGTAAGTTGCCAAGAATTAGCTGCCGATCCAACTGTGTCAACATCAATATTAAACTTCCATTAAATAGTCCATGGGAATGCTGCTCATCTTGCATCTGCCTCACGGCCTCAAATCTACAGCTCCATGCTGGCTCTTTCCACCCCAGCGAATCCCATTCATGTCTTAACAATCGACTACCGAGGATTCGGGGTCTCGACTGGAAGCCCAACCGAAGAAGGTGTCATCACGGACGGTGTTTCACTTCTGAATTATCTAACAGCAGGTCCTTACAACATCTCGCCATCTCAAATTGTCATTGCGGGTCAGAGCCTGGGCACAGCAGTCACAGCAGCTGTAGCCGAGAGATTCGCATTTGGATCTCCTAACCCAAATGCTACTCAGCCAGCTATCAAAGATGCCGAGCCCTTCGCCGGTGTTATATTAATAGCATCTTTCAGCAGTTTGCCAAATCTCATTCAATCATACAGTATCAAGGGTCTTACTCCTCCGATGCTGTCCCCATTGGTTGGTTACCCTCGCTTCCAAAAGTGGGTAATGAGCCATGTTGTGGATTATTGGGATACAGCTGCAAGAGTGGCCCGGCTCACTGGTGTCAGCTCCGTGGAGCCAGATGCATTCGGTGTGAAATACAGCCACAAAGATCTCGACCTCACCATTGTGCATGCTTTGAATGACCATGAAATTCCATGGTATGAAGGTCGCCGAGTTTGGGTTGCGGCTACCGGGGAGGATGTTAAAGGTGCTTCCGGAGCTTTGACCTTCGAACGCATCGAAGAAGGCCGTAGCACAGAGGTCAGGGTTTGGGAAGACAAAGTTGATGGCAAAGATGGCAAGGAAGCACTCAAGAAGGTCAGGTGGGAGCGTGTGTTATACGGCGGTACGTTTGCCCATACTTTCTTTTCATCATTGGGATATCTTTAGAATTAAACTGACTTTGGCATAGGGCATAACAATGTTGCGCAATTTTCAGCTGCGGGCATCGCAGTTCTTCGTGCCTTTGAAAATTAAACAATCTCTTCCAAATTTCAAGGGCATATGTTTAAAGTGAAATGTACGAAAGATAGAGGCCACAGGGCCAATGTCATGAATCACCAGCTCACTTTGGCTATATTAGTCAAGTTGTACAAACTCATCTTTTGCGAAATCAAAAAATCATAAACCCTGGAAACATTTATTGAATTATTTGAAATAAAAAATTTTCATTACGACTACCTAGTTTTAAGTGCTAACCTATCACGTTTATCAACATCGCATTCATGACCTTGCATGATCGTGAATGGTTATGAAACGGAGACCGACAGAAATGATATGCTCCAAGTTCCCCAGCTTTTCTGTCACTAATTCGATATGATACAATAGCGATTGGCGCCAATGCTGAAGAAAATGGCTGTCGCCTTGCCATGATTTTATGTAAATGATCTTTCTGTCCGTTGAATAAGATGCCGCTAATGAGAGGTAGATCAAATTAATCCTTCTCTAACCTTCCGGGGCCCATGTTATACACGCCAGTGAACCTTCAGCTTGGAAGTCGATAGATCTAGCAAAGGAAAACAGATAGATTGCCAATTTGTGGACCCTGGATAAAGATCGGTCAATGTATGCACTTGTTGACAATTCATTATGAGCAAACTTACCATGTAGACCAAATTGCGATGAACAATACGCCAAGTACCCAAGAGCTGTCTCTCCCAATTATCCTGATACTGCCCATAAGCATAGAGCACCTGATCCGCAGTCTCTCCTTTCCCAAAATGGGCAGCACGGAAGTATGTCACCGAACGCGCAGTCGTGGGCGATATAATATCAATCCATTGTGTGCCATACAAATGCTGTGTAGTAACACAAGCCAAACTCTCCTTCAAGACGGACTGAATAGAGCTCAGTGGTGTCAAAACATTGAGAGGTGCCGAATAATTGGCTACCACATCAGAGCTGAATACTTTGCTGAGCGCATCGAAATTTTTGCCATCGATTGCAAAGGGATAAATTGCCAGTGTGTTTCGAATTGCTTCGATTGAGCCGGCGTCTGTGTAAATTTCAGGTGTGCAGCCGTTGGCGAGGGTTGACAATTCAATGGGGGCGACGTTGCTGGTTGTTGATGCAATGACCGAACCAGCCACAGACAGCGAGACTGCGCAGAAAGAAAGGAACTTCATTCTGGAGACAGGAATATCAGAATTTGCAAGGATGAAGTATAAGCGTCGTTCGCATGAGATGATTGCTTGGTATTTATTCTTGTATACCCGCTTACACCCCGGATCTGTCGGATTCGATCGTGTTTCCCCTGAGATCTAGGAGTGATATCCCGAGTGGTTCTCTTTCTTTCTTTACTAAAAAATAGTATGTTTTTCGCTTGAAACAAGTGGCTGCGCGGCTTAGATATAAGTGGGATCGAAATGAATTAGCAGCCAATCTGACTGGAGATTGTAGATTGCAAGTCAAATAGGGGAACGCTTTGACTCCTCGGACAGGTTCGCTTCCTGCTGTGGCCCCCTCGAGACCCTTGTTCACTGCGGGACAATGCGACAACTGCACCCCGAATTGAGCGAGCTCCGTTTTGTCCGAGGAAATTCCTAATACGTGAAGACTAGCCTTTAGTAATTTGACTTGGTTTGATTGAATTTTGCCAGGATCAATTCTACCATTTTGCTAACGCTCTTCATGTCAGCTATCAGCCTCTTGTTCTGAGTTCCAATTGCGGCAAAAAAGTGAGAGAATTGAATTGATGAAGATGTTTCTTCCAGGCTCAATATGATTGAATGAACCCACTTTTCCAACTTTCGAGCGTGCCTTGCATGAAGTTTGACTGCCACTTATCTTCCCCATGGCCCCCAAATCAGCCACCGGCTTGGCCCCCGAGAGTAGCCCTCAATCTAGACATCCCGGTAGTGTTGCACGAAGACGGCACTACTATGTAGACTCGAGCAAAGTCGTCTTGATCTAATGCATGCCAAAATAGGGCCAATTCGAATACCCAGGCCCTTGGGGCGGTCTTTTAATTTATTATCACTCTCCCACGCTGCGAGCGTGGTGTCTCGTTTCCCCATGGGCTTCCTTCAAGGTGTTGTGAGATATATGGATGACATTCCCTCGATCGCTCTGTTGTCCGACCCTGAAATTTCTAACGACTGAATGCATAAGGTCTAGGAAAGAATGGGTTCAGTTCTTCATGGCATTCTTTCTGGGGTGCAGAGGCGAGCGGAGGCTACAATGGAGACTCCAATAATATCCGAGCAGGGTCAAACGGTAATTTCCATTTGCTGATCATAAAGAAATCAAAGCCTTCGAAAGAGTTATCATGACTGACTCAAATGGTTTTTCTAGGCTCTCATGTGGATTGGTCTCGTTCTTGCCATAATTATGGTCGTTATTCGAACCCACGTCCAATACAAAGCCAGCAAACGATTATTTACGAACGACTACTTCATCTTCTTCGCGATCCTGTGTCACATCGCAACAGCTATCGTTTATCAAATTGCAATCCCTCCGATGTACGAACTCACATATGTTGGAGCAGGTGTAAAACTCCCAACGGAAGGGTTTATGGATCGCGCATCGCTGTTTCTCAAACTGCAGTATGCCGCAGATATTCTTGTATGGACCACTCTTTGGTCCGTCAAGTTTTCCCTTCTCTTCTTCTTCTGGAGACTCTTCGACTCTGTAAATTCGCCAATGCGGGTGTTTTGGTGGGTTATGTGTGGAGTCACTGCGTCGACATGGATCACCAGTATAGTATTGCAGGAATTTGCCTGTGATCCTATTAGCAATTTCTTCACTCTGGGTAAGCCTTCCACTTAATTATATTCTAGTATCATATGCTAATTTCTTACAGGAGCATGCGCGTCCAAAAAGGATATCTTCTATTCCAATCTCATATTTCACTTTTCCGTGGGGACCGACATCGCGGGAGATGTTTGCGGTTAGTAGCAGTCCGTATTGAACCATCGGATGATCTGCACACCTTATATCGAGTAGGGCCCAACAGACTAACCTTTTTTAGTCATGGTGATCCCTTTTCCACTTCTACACAAATTGAGTGTCAATCGACGCAAACGCTGGATTCTGATCGCGGTCTTTTCATTGCCAATAATTCCCATTATCTTCGCCATTCTACGCCTTGTCATGACGAACCCGAAAACCCACAACGTGGATCCCATAAAATTTCAATTATTTTCAATGCTCGAGAATACATTCGCAATTGTGACTTCCTGCCTGCCAGCCTTCCGTTTGTTCATCGTGAATACGAACAAATCAACAGCGGATAGTGACTCACGTCCTAGCCACCGATATTCAAGAAGAATTGCTGGGCCCTACCCCAGTTTTGACGACTCATCTCGAAGCAAGAAAAAGGCAGGGATACCCTTGGACTCGTTCAGTGAATCATATTATCATGCAGACATTGTCCATCACGGTGGGATGACTGGAAACCTTACTCCAAAGGATAGTGATGAAGAATTGCTCTACCCTCGCTCACCGACGCCTAACAATGGGGTTCTTGTGACACGCGAGACTCATGTTTCTCGAACAAATGCAATGATATAACGAGTCGAAAAATAAAAACCTGGAAGTTCATTCATACTGCGATCGATAGACTGAAAATCAATAGAATTTCAGTATCCGAATACTACCAACCTTGTTCCACGCCAGTGGTTTTGTAAAAAGGTGGGATGTACTATAGTCTACCTATAGTAAGGTACTATATACAAGATCATAACTATATACTAGTATTAAGGTAAGTAAGCAGTAGTGCTGCTTCCAAATTGAGTTAAGCTAGAGGTACTAGGACTAAGAAGGTGTTAATGCAAAAGGATCGATCGCTCCTGCCTTCAAGCAAAAGCCATCTCCAGTCACGAGATCACATGCAGATTCATAATCTGCCTGTTCCTCTCTTCTCTTCCCCTTTATTCACCCTTCCGTCACTCTACAACCATTTAGGAGAGACACCTCACCCGAGAGGTTCGTCCTGGAGAGGCTTAGACTGGGATTTCTCGTACTTCCGAGGTCAGAGTGTCCAGGAGCCGTGAACATTCTTTGGGTCGCTGCATGGTTGCCATTGCCATTGCCACATCCAGGAGATGTGGGATGCAAGGTAAGATCCCCAACACCACAGAGACCCACGATAATGAAAAAGCTCTTAGTTGAACGTGTTGGTCGCTGGGTCAGTTTCGAAAAGAAAAAAAACACAGCGCCTGAGGCATTTCTCAGAGTCTGCTTCCGCTTTTTTGTCGAGTACAGAGTTGTCGAGTACAGAGAGTGTTCATTATCCTCATTTCTCAACAAGGAAGAGTGGCCAAGATATACGATTCTAGTCACACAAATACCAATTTTGTGATGCGAATGTTCAACTTTCGCAGGTCTTTCTGGGGAAAACGCTGAGCTGCATTTGAAGAGAAGAAAAGTCGATGTCAACACCTCTAGGAAGATTTACGATTTCTTCCCAACTCTCTCCAAATCTGGGGTAGCAGAAGAGTGGTGAGAGAGGTGCCAAGTATTAGCCGCCGATTTCACGTACCACATCGCCCTTTTAGCTTCAATGAGCCCTGTCGCTTTATTACTATTCAACATGGTCAATGCCAGCTGAAATGTGCATTTGGATACCTTCCGAATAAACCATGATTACTTCAAGGAGGAGTTGATTTCCAAGAGCGCAGATTGCGCTTGAGAACAAAGAACAGCATGTTCATTTGACTGGTAGTTAAGGGTACAACTCATCTACATTCTCAGGGTAGAGGGGCAACGGCGCTCATTTGCCTCCGCCATCTTCGCGATTACAATGTGTTGTGGCTACCTTAGCTGAATAAGGTATTCAACCTCTTGCTTTTTGCCCTCTGCTGTGGTGGTTTTCGCCCTTTGTTGTCCTGGTTTCAACCTCTGTTGTTCCGATTTCAACCTTTGCTGTGGTGGATTTCGACCTCTGTTATCCTGATTTTGACCTTTACTCTAGTAGATTTCGGCCTTTGCTGTAGTAGATTTCGACTCGATTTCGACCTTTACTGTAGTAGATTTCAGCCCCTGTAGTCTCGATTTTGACTCGATTTCGACCTTTACTGTAGTAGATTTCAACCTCTGTAGTCTCGATTTCGACTACTCAATTGTTGTTTTCGACTTCTGTTGTTGTGTTTTTCGACCTCCACTGTCGCATTTTTAACCTCTGCTGTTGCCTTTCTAGTCTCTGAATATATGATTTACTTATTATTGACCCTTTGTTAATCATACTACAAGCTTCCTTGATCACTGCTAGATTACATTAAGCCTCTATATCTCTTGAGCATATCAACAGTGGTACTGCCACTGGTAGTATCGACATAAACCTAATTTTATCTTCAAAACGCTCTTACTATTTCGGAATCCTATTAGTAATATCAACACCGCATTAATAGTATTAACTCTACAACCTCTACTGATCCTGATCCTATCAGAGTCTTGCCTACTTTAAAATATGATCACCTTAATTTATACCTCTTATTTTGCTAGTAATATTAATATACGTATGACCTTTATAGTATTTTATGTATCTTAGTCAGCATTTCAAAAGCTATAGAAAGAGCACTTTTTGACATCTCTGCACTGCAAACTGGCAGTCTCTACAACGTTACTACTAAGACTACTAGTTAGTAATTATAGTTACTAACTAGCAGTCTTGCACTTTGATTGTGCCTCTTTTGCGCCTCTGTTATTCAGTACGTCTTTATGAAAAACAGTTTTTGTTGGCCTTTTCAGGCTTAATGCCTTTGCTTTCTTTGCCTTTTCGCAACGCTTGTTGGGGATCTAGATGCCTATTTCTGTATGTAGCGAGTAACTTTATTATCGCTTGTTAGGGGTTATGGTAGGTGGTGTTCGCCTCGTAGGGGGTACTCATAAGTACTAACTACTTACACTAGGTAGTGGGTGTCTTATGCACCCTTCTCCTACTTTATCTCTCACCTCTACTATCCTACACCTTCACAAATACCTATTTGTATACACATCTCGCTACAATTGCCTGTAGCTCCTTTCTATTGCAATCAAGTTATTCTGTCTCCCAGATCTTATATTATCCTTGCCCTCCTTATCTCTACTTTGCGACTCGGGATTAACGCACATAATACCAGAGAGCTCTTAGGATACCCAAAACATCTTGATCTAATATCTGGCTTCAAGTCTGCATCCGAGGATTCCTTTCTCGTCAAATGGCAATATATCAACCGGTCAAAATCTCCGGAGTAACCAGCCTTGGGATAAATAAGAGGAAACACGCAAGCCTTCAGAAATTCTCATTGGTGGGCTTCAACCAAGCCTTAGCCATGGCTGAGCTATATCACGAAGTAGCGAAGTCAATTCCTCCACGCGATCATATGGCATACGCAGTGTTCGAGAATAATGAATTTTGGTTGCAATATTTAATGAGAACAGCTGTAGTCGAATCAACACAATTATCGCAAATAGCTCGAGGAGCGCGGACATCGCCTAGGTCGGCTAATTATTGACGTGCTCTCTTTCTACAATGTCGAATTGCTCGAATAATAAGGCCCAGGGAAAAGCAGTTCGATTTTTGGACAAAACCACCTCCTCATAGATCCCACGAGCAAGAGGCCGATTCGACGAGTTTCACAAAAGGTGGCTCGGATCTAATTCGTCGTCATCTCTTATCCCTATCACCTCTGCGCGTGGTGTTGGGATTCCGTCGGATGCCCGCTTTTTCCCACCGCACATGATTTAGTTTGAATCAAGCAGGTCTTTATTGGACCAGTCAATGTATATGCGAATAACGACAGAAATTATTTCCCGAGATCAAGTGGTCTCTTTGGTTGCGGGAATTGCCGAGGTGAGCGCCACTGGATCGCGTCAGCACCTGACAAGATAACGCGAGGGCGCGACCATGGTCTATTCCCATTCGAGATGGCATTGAGGATAGAAATCTCCACCCCCGCGTCGAGAGGGGAAGAAGGGGAAAAGGAGAAGGCATGTGGCAATTAATCAAAGGTGAGTGAGTCAGAAAACAGATCTGCAAGCCTTGTTCTCAACTATAAACATGGTTATCAACCCTAGATGTCAGAAAAATTTCATATAGATCTATATGATGCCTATCTCGGATTATCAGCCCAACGAAGTCGTTCCGGATGTCACGACATGAACCCCTCCACTGGGGCGATAGCGAAAGATGGGCCCCAAATTTTAACGTGGTAGCACTAGAGCAAGAAAGGAAAGGGTCAAAACTATTAACATGCGATACTGCCATGGAATCCGGTATGTTACACCCCTTGTGTCGCATCAACATAGTTCAATCCAGTCCAGTCCAGTCCGGCGCGACATGCGTCTCCCTTTAGCGGGGCCATGGGCAAAAAACACAAAGAAAGACCAAATCCTCCCAAGCGGATGGCTAATATTTTAGTTAGATGGTATCACGAAGCTACCTGCCTTTTTTTTATTTCGCGCGGTAAGACTCGGGCATTGAAGTCGCTATAAGAAGTGCGCCTGGTCAGGCAATTGAAATGGACGATCAATTCGAGAAGTGGTGAAAAGTCTCATAGAGATAGATAGACTACACCCAGCATGACTTCGGCTGAGGACGTCTTGCCCGAAAAGGGTGCTGGTATTTCAGTCTCTGGAAAGCCTACCCTTGACGAGAAGGCCGCTGTCAATCTGCGTTCTGATACTGAGACAAGTGGGAATGATCTCAGTATTGAAAATGATCGTGACAGTGCGGATGTTGTGATCGTCACTGGTGCTGACGCTGCAGCTCATTTGATTCCGCTGCGAGATGATTTTGAAACTGTCTTGACGTTTCGAAGTATTATCTTGGCATCTGGTCTTGCTTGCTTCCAAGCTGTCATGAACCAAATTTACCAGGTGAGTTGATCATAATTGCTCAACAGCCCCAACAATTAAAGCGACTAATGTAGAAATCTACAGTTCAAACCAACTCTCGTCACTATCCAAGGAACTTTCATTGTCCTCATCTCCTACTTCGTAGGCAATGCATGGGCACAGTTACTTCCACGCGGTGATAAATTCGAGTCAAAATGGAGAACCAAAAATGGTCAAGGAAAACTCCCTTGGTGGATTTTGGCTTTGAAGTTCATTAACCCAGGCCCTTGGTCGCTGAAGGAGCATGCTATTTCTGCGATCACTGCTACATCAGCCTCGAACGTGTCCTCCGTCTCTCAGGTATTTGCAGCACAGGATCTTTTCTACAGCTTGCCTATCAGTGCAGCAACCGTTATCCTGAGTACCATCTCGATCGGCCTTTTTGGATATGGTCTATGTGGTATCATGCGACCTATTGCTGTCTGGCACACTGAAGCTGTGTATTGGAGTACCTTGCCCACTGTGAAGACGCTGCAGGGACTTCACTGGCAGCAAGTGAAAAATTCCAAACCTCTCAGATACTTCTGGTATGCTTTCACCGGAATGTCTCTGTATGAGATCATCCCGGCTTATATTTTTCCATGGCTGAACTCAGTATCTATTCCGGTGTGTGGTCCTGTGATCAAGTAAGACAATTTGCCTTTCGGTCGCTAATCATCCATAAAAGTGTCTGGCTGCGCAAAAGGCTACAGGTAGCACGGCTGAAGCTTTGACCAATGTCTTTGGCGGAGCCACCAACAACGAGGGCCTCGGTCTCTTCTCCCTCTCGTTCGACTGGCAATATGTAGGGCACTTGACTCCTATCTTGATTAGTTGAAGATTGAAGCTCACGTTCACAGCTTACGTCCTTCCAAACATCCCTCCCGTTGAAACTGCAACTCCATCAAGCAATAGGCTTTGGTGTTTGCTTCCTTGCCATGATCGGAATCTACTATGGTGATGCATGGGGCTCAAGATCTCTCCCGTTCATGTCGACTAAGCTTCTCAACGCCAACGGTACATCATATCCTGTCGATAGTGTATTCCCCGGTGGTGTGCTTGACGAGTCTGCTTTGCTCGAGCATGGCATTCCCAAAGTCACCGGTTCATTTGCATTTGCAATGTTCATGGCTAATGCTGCTGTAAGTTTTCCACTAATTCCTTTTCAACCCAAGCTAAACAAGAGATAGATTGGAGCCTTGATCGTGCACTGTATTCTTTTCTGGGGAAAAGATATTCGACGGGCGTATAAAAGCGCCAGGGAAGGAAGATTTGATGATCGGCATCACGACCACATGGCAAAGCACTACAAGGAGACACCCTGGTGGTGGTATGTTGCAGTCCTTGTTGGCAGCTTTTTCTTGGGTCTCATCGTGGTTCTCAAGGAGAACATCACCCTGCCGGTCTGGGCTTACATTGTTTCTTTGGTCGTTGGAATAATCATTGCCCCATTTGTGAGCTCTATATCGGCGGATAATTCGACGAGCTCCCATCGCTGACTTCTCCCAGAGCACGATTCTTTACTCTCGGTACGGCAATGGTATTGCCACGAACAATATTTCGAAAATGCTTGCGGGTCTTATGCTTCCCGGTCGTCCAATTGGCAACATGTATTTCGCAGCTTGGTCACACAACGTCATCTCCAATACAGTCAACCTTTCCAATGATCTCAAAATGGGAGAATATCGTGAGTAGTCCTGGATATCGCACTTTGACGGAATAAATAGACTAATTCAAAGTGTAGTCAAAATCCCCCCACGGATCATGTTCCTGACGCAGATGTACGGGACAATTCTCGGTGGATTCATCAACTATGCCGTGATGATCTCAATTGTTTCAAGCAATCGCGAGCTTCTGGTCAACAGCAATGGAAACTCCTCTTGGAGTGGCGCAACCAGTCAAGCTTATAACACCAATGCCGCATCATGGGCACTATCTCCCTATCTTTACAAGATTGGTGCTCAGTATGAAATGGTCCCAATTGGTGTAGCAGTTGGTGCCGCAGCAGTAGTAGTTCACCGTGCCTTCTACCAGGTAATTAGACTCCCTGGAATCACCCTCTCGAGTCCTCACTAACAACGACCAGTTTGTTCCCAAAATCGGAGGTTTCGACGTCTCGGAGATCAATATGGCGCAGTTCATTCAGTTCGCTGGGTACATCCCATACAACCAAAGCCAGACCTGTGTCATACTCACTTGGATCATTGCTGGCTTCTATGTCCAGTTTTACCTTCGCAATTATAAGCCGCGTATCTTCAAGGATTATTCGTATTTGGTGACAGGTGCCTTCGATGGAGCCAGCTTGACAGTTCTTTTCATTCTGTCGTTTGCAGTCTTTGGAGCTGGTGGGAAATCGCATCCATTCCCTTCGTGGTGGGGGAATAATGTGAATGGGAACTATGATTGGTGTCCAACGTCAGAATAGATTGTGGGGAATCAAGATGGATGATTGACTTATTCGTGTTGGACTTTGTTGCAATAGGTAGTAGAAATAATATTCGAGCTTTTCTTTTCAAAACATTTTTGTAAGTTGGGTAGGTTGGAACTTGACTTCAGGTGTGATGCAAGAAAAAGGAAATGTAGTTCTGTGGATGACTTCAATTGTAAGTTGAGAAAGTAAGAGAGAAATGTTCAAGAAATAAAACATAAAGAGGAAGGAAGAAAGAAAGAAGGAAAGACAGAAAGAAGGAAGGAAGGTTGAGTGAGTGAAGGGTAACGAAAAAAAACACCCATCCAAGAGCCTAGGTAGGATCCCTCCCTTCGAGGGCCCCGAAGTCGCCCGTGCGATCTCACAGCCGAATCCCACCAGGCCCTCCTGCGGAGAGAGCACGGCCTCATGTTGCCAGGCCATTCATGGTACCTTGGCTCGACCCCGAAGGGTCACGACTACCCGAAGGCGTCACATCCTGGCCTATGTGTGTTCTCAACCGCTCTCAAGCAAGGTGGTAGACTTCTGACAATGACCTAGACGGCAGAGGATCAAAGGCCCAGGACGAGCATCGTTTGCCCGGCAATCGAAGGCTGGTAGTCCGAGCCTTATCCTTCACGGGGTAGTGCGACACTCCACCCTGAACCAGTGACATACCGCTAGGCCACCGGGGGGGGATTGGTTGAAAGTATCCCTTTTAAACGATTGATATAGACCCTGTCCGAAGCCGATGCAGCCTTCTTTCTTTGATCCAGGCATGGGAAGGTTATTTAGAATTTTGAAGCACCAAAAAATTGGAATTAGGTAAATTCCGTAGCGGAGAATCTAAATTTACTATTCTCGTTTCAATTGTAATTTTTTTGATGCTGTTGTGTTGAGAAAAGTGAAGATCGCGTGCATCGAGGCCAGACAAGAAAATGAGGCCGATTGATGGTCGAGCATACCCGTTTTTGCGGGGCCGAGTGGGTCGCCTAATCGCGATGAGACTGTGACTGGTCAATTGCCGTTTTTGTGGGGCGAGGCTGGCCGATCGATCCCCACTTCCTTCACTTCCTTCAATTCTCTTATTTTCTTTTTATTTTCTTTTTGTTGCATTCTGAATTCTCTACACTCTGCAATCTGCGTTCTACGAAGCGAGGAATCAATTTGGAAGGCATTGAATATATCAAATCAAATTCATTGGTACGCAGTACTATTCATTCGCTGCCTGAATCATGAATCTATCAAAGTAAACACATGTTTGTTCATACAATATTTTCGTCTTCTTCCTCTCCAAGCATCTCCTCGCCTTCCTGAAGACCGTCCTCTGTCGGTGGCACATCATCTACAACCATAGCCCCATCACCCATGGCCTTCACCTTGGCTTGTGTCATCTCGAAGACGTATTGTCCAAGATGCTCAACGCCCTCCATGGGGGTGCCCTCAATATCGGCGTCCAGCGCGCGCGTGGTGGGGAACATCTCACCCGGAGCAAGCATCAACTTGTCTGGGCGCTGTAGAAGAAGATCAAATGCCGGCTTCAGCTCGTAGCAAGATTCGAAGACCTCACGGCGGCCGAGGATGTACAAGCCCAATCTGGCGCGGGACAAGGCCACGGTGAGACGGCGGACGTCACGCAGATACCCGACAGTGCGCGTGCGAGTCAATGAAAGAATTACATCTGTGATAAGATTAATAAATGCGGTCCCAGCAGGCAGTTGATGTGGAAAGAGTGTGTGACTTACAATCATTTTGTTCTCCTTGGTACCTATCCACGGTGGTAACAATCTTCGGCATGCCGAACATAGGATCCTTGGCACAGCGGTGGCTCAAAACGTCCTTGATCAATGCCGTTTGCCCAGCATAGGTTGCCAGAATCGAGATCTTAGAAGCCGGGTAGCCTAACAAGCGCATATACTGGAACAATGCAACGGCGTACTCCGCCTCGCCAAGGTTTTGGATGAAGTGGGGAGTTGGCTCTCTTTCACCGTTACCTTGGTAATCTGGAACATTAATGAACTGATAATCAAACTTGAAGCCCGGGTTGGCCAATTTGAACTCTTCGGCCTCAACGGCGGGAAGATCTCCGAGTTCAGGGTATCGCCAACGGAAAAGCTCGGCGATACTTGATCGTGCACGGCCTTGCTTATCAAGAGTGATAAGAGGCACTCCAAGGCGCGCCAGGCGCAAGAAAAGACTCTGTTCGAAGTGTGCATACTGGCGGAATGCCATATTTTGAATGACCGGTGAGTTTTGGAAGTGATCTCCGCACAGAACAACTCGCTTAAGCGGAGGCTCGCCATTCTTATTCTTCGTGCTCTGGAGTGCAGATGGAATGAAACTTTCAATCTCGGTAATCTGTGCCGCTTCTTCCATCACCACATTGTCATAGTGAAAACCGAGGTCAGCAATCTCTTGACGACGCATAGCGGCGTGTGTAGAAGTCATCGCGATAACCCGGGCTTCCTTGATGAGAAGATAGTTGGCCTTATCCCGAGGCTGACGCAAGATCTCGAATGGTCGAATGTCCTCGAGCTCGGAGAATATCCTTTCAATGTGTCGTTGGCAGCCAGAAGCAACGTCCAAAAGAGTCTCCTTGGGAGCGCCAGCATCGAACAAGGGCTGAGGGGCGTTTGAGAAATAGTCATGGAATGGGAAGGCAGTGATGATATCTTCAAGGGAGGCATCGGACTTAGCCTGGTCCCAGAATTTGGCCCAGGCAGGCTGGACATAGACGGTGTTGAAGTAGCCTGCGGTCTCGCACGAGTTCCCGTGAGCACCCTCAGCTCGCAGAGATGCTGCTAGACGCATCACCTCGGAGAGGTAGTAATTCCGGTTATCGAGGAAAGACTCTACCCGACCAAATTTGCTGTAATTAGAATCGGTATCAAGCTCTTCCTCGCCGTGACCCAATCGCAGAAGATGACGTTCATCGATGTCAAGGGCGATGATCTTTTGGAAAAGTTGATTCAAGGCCTGATTGCTGTGCGCGATGAGAAGGGTCCGCTCGGTGGGGAAATTATGATAGAGGTTATTGATAATTTGAGTGGCCACATCAGTCTTGCCAGTTCCGGGTGGCCCAACAATGACAGTGAGTCCGGGCTGAGTACCAGAGGTGATAGCTTCTACCTGAGCTGGAGTAAACCGCACGGTGTTGAGCTTAGGCGCATCAACGGGGTAAGGACCGGGGTTGGGAGGCTTGTAGGTGGAGACACGCATGGTGCTGGACACTTCGGCCGGTTCGGCTTGTTCTTTGCGACGCTTCTTTGGAGGCGCCTCAGTCGATGTCGGTTGATTCTCAACTGCCTCGAGGACGTAGGGAGGCCCGAAACTGGAAGACTCGGCCCCAGAAGGCTCGATGGTTTTTCCAGGATAGCTCTCGACGAGATGAGCCCAATCCAGGAATGTATCCCGGAAGTCAACTGATTGAAGTCGGTTGGGGAGTTGAGAATATTGAGCACCAGAGGGGTCACCGTACCCAAGGAAGATATCCTGGAGCCAGGATGGGAGAGCGATGTCAGAGACGATGAGCTTTTGCATCGTTTCCAGGATTGACTTGAAGTTGTTCTCCCGACCCTTTCTCCGGGCAACCACATTAATCAAGGAGTAGACATCTGGCTTTCCTTGGACTTGGCGGTCCTTGTCCGCCTTGAATGCAGATGCTTCCAAATTGACTAGCAGTCGGCGGACCCGCGGACGAGAATGGTGCCCATTTGACTGGCCACCAGTTGGCTGACGCAACGGACGACCTTGCTCGTCAAGAACCTGTACAATCTCTGCGGTTCGAAGATGAGTCATGTGCGGACTCTCGGCGTTTTGATCAGAGGTTCCCTGTCGTGCAGCCTGGGGTGATTGAACGGCTAGAAGATAGATGACATCGTCCGGGCGAAGACTGTCCCACTCTTTGCGGATGTGATCTGCCAGCCTGCCCACTTCAATAGCAATCTCAGCCCGGATGAAAGCGGGATTAGGAGAGCCAACCTTGGCGGGGGCAACCTCGATGATTGCAGGCTTGGAAATTGGGATGGCCATTCTCGAAAAGCCCTCAAATTTTAAGGTTCCATTGCGGTTTGCGCGGGGCTGCATGCGCTTCACAACTGATTCCATGTCCTTGCGAATCTGGAAGAACGCTTCAGAACGGTAGAGAAGGAACGAGCGCCAGAGGAAATCACCAATGCTCAAATATTGCAGGTTAAGCTTTGGGATGGCAAGGGGCCTTGAGCCATCGTAAGATTCGTTCCTCAAAAGAGCTGGATCATACAGATCGGCGTCGGTGGGCACTATGCTCAACTGAGAGGTAGCTTCTTGGAATGAAGGCTTACGCTCATAGAATGAAGCGAGTACCTCGATGTATAATTGTCGGTCTGGGATGATCCCAGCAGATTTGGGATACCTAGTACGGAACCCAAGAAGAGCGCATAGGCTCTCCAGCTCAGATTCGTCCAATGTAGAAAGCTGTCCCTCGAGCTCGGGTCTCTGTTCAATAGATCCAAGATTAGATAAGGCAAGAATCACCAATTTGTCCTTGAAATGTCTCATGGAGGTCCTCTGCAGACGTGCCATTTGCTGGCAATGACGTTCATAAACCGCTTGCGGGGCAAGGGCTTCGCCGGAGTAATCATCAATGGCAAAATTGACGAAGTGAGCAAGCAGATTGTATAGATCCCGGAAGAGAGCGTTTTCAGGGGAATTGTACTGCTGTGAAAGGCGAATGACGGGTAAAATGTTAAGATCCTTGAGGAGCGTATTAACGTAGCGTCGAGTAGGAAGCTGACTCAAAAGGTCAACCAGAAGCTCCAAAAATCGTTCGCAGTAAAGTAAATTCTCTGATTGCTCCTTTTCCGAGCCGTTCAACCTCTGTAGGAAATCCAGCAGCATGGTATACAGCCAGGACCGTTCGAATCGCATCTTCGCCTTGGTGGGCTCATCTCCCGCATCATAGCGCTTGCCAGACGCCCTCCAGGCTTTCTTGAGAGCGGGTGTCTGTGCAATCAAATTCTCTCGGGTCTCCTCGCTGGCCAGGTTGTGCCAAATCGAAATGGAAACGAGCGGGGCGCATTCTTTCCGGATCAGGACGTTCTCGAGGGATTGAAAGGCGCCGATGACAAATGAGATGATCGAGAGGCGCGATTGAGTCGGAAGCGAAGGATCGATGCTCATTGACAGGATTCGATAAAAGAGAGTCGAGAAGTCGTCGCCGCGATCCAAGAAAATGTCTAAATTGACCCGTTAGTCCGTGATCTCAAAGTCATAAATGATTCATTTCCACGCGCAATCGCATCTACTTACCCCAGATAGGTAGATGTTCGCGGTATTTGACGCTAACAACAAGCGCGATCAAAAGAACATGATGGTTGGAAGCATCTTCGGTATATGCGGGCCAGAGAAACCTGCGATCGATCCTATTAGCCCTGCGGGGGAGAGGGAAGCTCGATGGCCAAGCGCAGACAACTCACTTCTCTAGAACATTCAAATTCTCCAAAATCAACAGTGATCGATTGGTGAAACCCTCAGCCTCCAATGGATCCCACAATTGCTTCTTGATCACATCTGGCTTAACCTTGCGAACCTTGACGTCCAACCAATGTGCCTTAGCCAACTTCAGCCAAGGACTATCCTCACGGAAATCCACCACTGTCGGCCTGGCTTCGAGACTCTGAGCCATCTCGCCGCACTCGATTTTCCCTAGTTGTGAATAAACGAGGGCTGGTCGAGGGGAAAGAAAGATCGACGGGAATTCGAGAAGGTTGAAGTTGAACGCGCGCGACGAAAGAAGCTGGGGGGAGCTTTTTCAGTCTTGGCGTTTTCTCTCCGCCGAGCCGCAGCGACGACTCCCTTTGCTTCTTCCTCTCTTTCTCTTTGGGAACTTCTCTTTCACCACTCTCACTTCCTCACCCCCCTTCGCACTCCACAATTATTGTTGGGCGTTCCTCTTTGGATCATGGCCCCCCTGGAGACTGATGCGGTTCAGGTATACAAGGGGCTGGTCGACAGGCTCTTGGACCGTTCCGTACAGGTGAAGCCGGAGGGTCGGATTGAGCCCCCATTGACTGAAGCGCTTCTGGGAAAGGCTATCTGGAAGGCCCCAGAGAGAGAAGAGGAGGCAATCCAACAATTGAATCAATCTACGCGACTAGCAGCAGTGGAAATCGCTTTTCGGGAGAAGTTCTATCGCATTCTGGTGAGAACACCTTTGAAACGCGACGATGGGAATGTTCACCCAACTGACTCAATTCTGCTTGATTTTTAGGCTTCTACCTCTATCGATGACCCTGCCTTCATTCACATCTGGAATCTTCTTGATATCGTCTCTATATTCTCCGATAACGGTTAGTCCTGAAGTCCAGGAGCTGCAGTACACCTCTAACATTGCTAATGTCATATCTTCAGAACAATGTGAACCTGGCTTAATCTTCTGGCTCATCGAGGAGCTGCTGGATAGTCAAACTATAGATGGGTGCCGTACGGTCTTTGATTATCTCGAGTCCCGTCGCGAACGAAACATCAAGGTATTTTGAGTGTTGTCGAATATCTGGCGTGGCTGAGCTAACTAGAATGAAGAAACATTTCAAACAGAAAAGTCTGGTCATTCTTAGATCCTGCAACGAGCTTCTTCGTCGACTATCCCGTGCGGAAGATACCGTCTTTTGCGGGCGAGTCTTCATTTTCCTTTTCCAGAGCTTCCCCCTTGGCGATAAGAGTTCCGTGAATCTACGAGGCGAATTTCACACTGAGAATATCACCACCTACGATGAAATTACGAAACCAGCTATCGAGAATGAGGATGAGGATACTACCATGGCTGAAGGGAACGATGACTCTACGCCAGATGGCCAGACGGAGGGCGTGTCACCTGCTGGAAACCGTGAAGCCGGAGCTGGCTCTGAAGGCACCTCACAAGTCCCTAGGGTTCTAGTCTCCAGAGAAAAGAAAAAGCAACAACAAAAGGAGCCCGTTGACCTGGATGCTCTGTATCCTGTGTTTTGGAGTCTCCAGGCTTATTTCTCTTCCCCGACCCAGACGTTTGACTCGGATCGTTTTGCGACATTCAAAACTGGACTGGAAGCCACTTTGTCAGCTTTCAAAAACATCAATACCGACCTGGAGGATCAAAAATCACAGCGCTCTTCTGAAGAAGTTCGCAAGTCCAATAAGCGCAAACGTGTTGCCGATGATAGTGAAGTTGGGACAAGCTTCAATCCCAAATATCTCACCAGCCGTGATCTTTTCGACCTGGAAATCAGCGACATCGCATTTAGACGCCATATTCTCGTCCAGGCTCTTATCCTGCTCGACTTCATGCTATCACTCACTCCCAGAGCTAAATCTCGATCATCAGATTTGACGAATAAATCTGTTTTGTATGGCTTTACGTTAAGTGACGATGATGCGAAATGGGCTGCTGGCATGAGGAAGTCCATCGAGGGATATCTGCGACAAGGCAATGGCGGAAACTTTTACTATCGTATGGTCGACACTGTTCTATCTCGAGACAAGAATTGGGCACGGTGGAAGGCTGAAGGTTGCCCACCAATCGAAAAGCCAGCAGTGACAATACCAGAATATCTGTCTGCTCGTGACCACGCAACTAAGGCATATGCCGACAAACGCATTCGTCCATCCCCAATGGGATCATTGGATCTCAAATTCCTTTCTGATGCCGAAGCCCTGGCCAACATTGAGCGGCTCAAAGAATCCGATCGATACTCTGTCCCCGCCGCAGACACATTCATGATGAGCATGCTGGACGACGACATGGATATCGATATGGCCCAGTCTCAAGATGAGAAGGATGCTGCTTTGAGATCCAAATCCAGCAAGTCTTGGCGCATCCTTCGTTTGTCTGCAAAGACCAAGTTGGCGGCTTTCGATCGAATTGACGATGGCAAGAATCTCAAAGCTCTATTTGAAAGCGCCACAGCGCCTGCTGAGACCCCACAACCCACGGAGGGGGCCGATGAATCCCCCCAGCCTGTCAAAGACGACTCGCAAGGTGAAGATGGAGTTCAAGATACACCAGCTGACCCAGATGCGCCAGCAGTCACCGTGGAGGACACCACTAACAACGCCACTGAGGATTCGCCATCGCAACAATTAGACGAAAAGGGAACGGGCCTTCCTGATGAAAGTATGGCTCTCGAAGCCGATCCCGCCGCGTCTAGTGCGGCTTCCGGAGATAATCCCAAAGAGGAGCCGGCAAGCTGACGGCAAACCGGCTTTGGCGCATGCGAAAGTTTTGGCAGGATGCATATTGCCTTTTTTGCCCCTTTATTCGGTATTGCGGAGCATTACCCGCAACGGGTATCGCTTAGCGGACAGGGCGCATCACATCCACCAGCTCCAATAGCTCGGGTCTCTGCGGAGAGTTTTCCATTGCATTGAGCATTAGCACGAAGTGCAGGTCTGCAGTTGACATGCATCAACTTCAATATCGAGAAATGAGCAGCATTCCTCTTCTGACACACTTGCGTCCGCCAATGCATGAGAAGCACGGTCTTGAAATTTCTTTCAGGGAAGGATTAACGGTGTATATCTTTTCCCTTTGACTGCAGGTCGGTCATAATATGCACATCCATTGCAAAACAAGTGTTAAAAAACGCTTGCCCTGCCGCTTGCGGTGAACCATTACCCATTGCAAAGTCCCCGCTCAACAGGCTGCAAGAATCTTTTTGTCGATCAATAGTGCACATCGGACCATGTCTGGCGACATGGTTTCATTTTTTGGGGGGTTGATGTCTCTAAATTCTGGGGCTTAGCAGTGAGGCAGTGAAGTCGGTGGACTCAACGGCGATCAACAGAAACTAGTAGCAACGGATAAAAAGAAAAAAGAAAAAATCCTGTCAATTCACACCAAATCGGGTACGGTAGAACTAGTACGGGAAGTGTCTCAGCGGCAGAGTAATGCTGGATTAGCTACCGACGTGGGGATTGGGAATTTATTACTGGTTGATCGACAACTCTATTGAGGGTGAGAAGAGGTTCCTGCATAAAATCCACGTATTTTGGTAGCATTAACCCGTCAGAATATCCCACGTCGTACCTTTTCTCTCAGAAATTCACCCTTTTGGGAATGAAAAAATTCAAGCGCCTCGAAGTCTCTTTACAGTAACAGCCTCGGGTCCAGGAATCCTTCGCCCCTGACACTAGATCCAAAGACAAAAGCTAGTTTGAAAAAAAAAAAAAAATCAAAGTAAAATAAATATGAAAAAATAAAGAAAAAGACCAATGGAAAGGCCGGAGCGTTACAGCCACGTTTCAGTTTCACACGCCCTATCCCGACTAACAGGACAATGGGACGAGTTCGGCGTCTGAGGATCTAACATCACAAGGCAAAACTCGAGATTAGGGAGCAAGTGGACTCCAAAACTCCTGTTTTGGCCCCGAATCTATCGCATTCAGGCATATCTGGCCTTCTAAACTTTAGAATTTCAAATCTGTTGAAGCAGAGCTACTTTTCGAGTACCGAGAGAAACATGATTCATGTCGGCCACTTTTCCGTCCCTCGACCGTGTTTACTATTCAATGTCGGAATTCGGTGCGAGTGGAGGTTCCGGGCAAAGTCTCAAGTTCGTACGATTCTTCTCGAAAGAAAGAAAATCCCCGACGCACTGTTCGCATGGAGGTGCCTCGCAGGGAATCCACAAGCAACGGTCCACTCGGTGGTGTCGGAGTCTCGCATGACTCCACTTGGTGGAGCAGTTTTCCGCTATCGTCTGAGATCATGAGAGACTTTGTCTGTGCTTTGCAAGTTCCTCTGATCTGAAGCACTGGCCACTTCCATCTTGGGGTTAGGACATTAGGTATCATGTACTCCGTTCTCCGTATATCCTACATGCAATAAGTATGTATGATCGTATCTAGTTAGTACTTAGTTATTGACTAAGGTAGTCATTCACACAAAGGTACCGAAGGATTTCTTTGCCAAGGGCGCCTTGAGAACTACTATTCAGAGTCTGCAGCATGTGCGTGGCCAAAATTCAGAAATCAATAGTCTCGGAGGGAATGCTTGTTTGACCGTTAGCACCATCTCTCTTATCTTTTCGCTCAGTGGGCATGTGCCTTTATGAATCCATGGAAACGGTGACGCCGACCTGTCATTCCAAGTTTCGGGGCTACTAATTAGTTAGTCTCGTAGGCACCACATGGTAGGACCCAGTCTAGAAACATTGAAACATTGAAACAATGGGGGGTGGCTGGAATCTTCTAAGCATAAGCTAAAGCCCAATTTACTCGACCCCTGGTGTACCGCGGCACTGGAACTGCAATAGCTAGCTATCAAACCCAGGGGGATTTTTTATGTACTATGTATTTTGTTGAATGCCCTGAATTCGTACTCCGTATTGTTGTGCCCTAACCCATCTCAATCTACCCTTTTTGATCTGCAGGGCCTCCCATCGGCCTATTTTGCCGCCGAGCGGAGCCTATAGGACTAATAGCAACTAAGCCGTACGGATTCTTCCGTAGTGAGTGACCTAGTGCCATGCAGCGATCGGCTTGCGTCACCCTTTGGGGGGTTTCGTCTCGGCGCGATGACGACGTGCATGCAAGCGATACGAAATGAAGGAGTGGTCCCATCTTGGCGGCGAAGCACCCGAGATTAAAGTTGCGCTGCGATCGATACTGCGATCGGATTCCCCGCAGTTGTTCTGGAACAGTACCTATACTCAGTAGGTACAGTATGTACTACTAGTACTAGTTACTAGTACTCCGTATACTTCGTACAGGTGCACGTATTGGACAAGCCTCCGTTGAGCTTTTGAGCTCGGGGACGGTGTGGCTTTTCTGACAGCAACGACCCCAACGCTCTGACCATGGAATGCTGAAGAGCTGTGATCTCGCTTGTCATGCTATTCCTGCCTCTTTCAAGGACAGAGCGCGGTAAAGACCGCGTCATGATGGCCTGAAGTGGAAAATGAGAAAGATCGCTCGCAAGGTGTGTCTGCGATCGACGGTGGTTTCGGCCGTAGAGGGGCTCGCTGCGCGTTGTGATTCGGGATAGGGGCCAACGGTTCCGAGTTTTCTCCTCCGAAACCCGTGCGAGGCGAGAGGAGTGGGGGTCGTTTAGCACATCCACTTCCATCAGTTCGGAGTGATCTTGTGGAGCAGCGTCTGTACGTAAGTACCTATAGTAGTACAGTAAAGGGAGGATTCCAAGTCCCCACTGGCTATTGAACTGCCCAAGGTTTGTTGTGCATTGTAGTGAATGAAAAGCAGAGCTCCATACATACTTCCGGGCCGGAAGTGGCACTGCTGTGACTTCATCTTGGATGAGAGAGGAAAGATGTGCAAGATGTAGGCTACGAATGATGTTGGTGGTGGATGTGGTGGTGGTGGTGGTTCATCCTGGTTGTCTTAGGGCAGGAAGGGTCACGTACCAACTTGACTGGGGGAGACCGCATCAAAGTACGTCCGAATGCACGGATGGAGTACACATGCATACATACACCTCTGTATCTACGAGTACAATGTATACAATGGCAAGGCTGTAGAATAATCTGGAAGCTAAAATGGCCCACTGCAGATTCTTCAACATTTTTGAAATCAGATCGCGATCGATCTGAAATTCCAGGAGGACTTTTCATTTCAGCTGTGACCTGAATTGTTTCACGCTTTGGATGTGGAGATTCAAGGAGTGCTTTGCCCAGTGGAGACGAGGCCTTCCCGAGCCACGGTTGGCCCCGAATGATGCTAGTGCGCCCCCAGAAACAACAGCTTGTATGGATAGAGTCTTCCGTACTCCGTGATTGCTACTAGTACTCCGTATACTCCGTAGTATACAGTTGATATTGTAAAGGTGGATATAGTTCAGGGGTACGGAGTACTTTGTACACGAAGCCTGCGGCTCTACGGAATTAATACAATTGATAATTCTCCCATCAATACGGTCCCTTCCTCTATTATACTAGAGATGCCCCATGCGGTTTCAGGGCTCGACGCTAAAACCAATGAGCTTTTTGATATTATCTTACTGTAGACACAACCATGGATGATCGCGGGGGACTCCCATCCGCACCATCAAATATTCCTTTCTTTTTTTTATTTTTCAGATATATTTTATTTGATTTTATTATTTACTGTACTTGATTGATTTCTCCCAGACCACCCCGCCGGGACACCACCTCCACCTCTGTCCGAAGCCCTCATGCCCCCGGCGGCGGGCAGCTCTCTTACTGGCTCTTCCATACTTTGCCGCTTACGGACCGCTTAAATCGGCATTCCACATGGCTGGCCGGTGAGGAAAAAACAAAATGCAGAAAAAAGTAAATAAAAAAAAATAACAGAAAATAAAGGAAATCAACAAAATGATGACCAGGGTCTGCAATTCCACCCACGCTAACTAAGACCAATTGGCCAGTGGTCCATGCGGCAATACCAGGCTTTGGCCACTTTACTCGACTACATCCACTAAGATCCACGTCGGAAATTTTTCTATCGCTCATGGCGCTAGCAACCCATTTACTTTTCAGTAGTGGTAAAAAAAAGAAAAAAAAAAAAAAAAAAAAAAAAAAAAAAAAAAAAATAACGTACTACTAACGGGCGAACGCTTGTGTCTCGGTA